>JACVBY030000608.1:0-1200000 GCA_017589505.3 Metroxylon sagu | reverse complement strand
CATCTTTGTGGATTAATATAGGCAAAGTCATGCATCCACAAATCATTATATTTGACTTTTTTTCTATTTGACTACTTTGTACTCAAAGCTCACACTTCGAGATATTAATATTATTTTCTATAATTATATTATTTCTCCATGCAAATTAATTTGTGTGCTATGAATTTTAAATTTTTAAATAAATAATTATGTAAAAATTATCAATGCTAAAAAATTATTCATAAAAAATATACTTTTGAAAAAAATAACAGTTAAGAATAATTTATTGGACAAGTTTTCATTGTTTTTAGAGTGTTTTACCAAATAGAAAATTTTGACACCAAACATATTTTCACTGTTTTCGTTTTCAAAATAGTTTCTGTTCTCACTTACAAAACGCATGTTTTAAAAATCAAAAAACAGAATATAAAAACTATTTTCAGAAAAAAAAAATGAAAACGAAAAACGTTTTTAAAAATCAAACACAGCCTAGGAATCTCGTTCCCAGTTTCCTAACAGAGATGAACTCCTGATCAAATCGGAGTCCCACACCTAATCGAAGGAGGTTTTGGGGGAGGAGCCAAATCTCTATTTATGGATGATCCCGGGGTTAACCGGCATGCGATCTGGAGACAAGAAAGAGGTGCTGATGGGAAGAAGAAATATGGTCAGGACGCTCGATTTTCTTTGAAGTCGTCGGAGAAGATTCATCAAGGAGGTAAGTTCTTCCTCCTTCCCTTCATTAGTATGGTTCCCTCCCCTCTTAGTGAGTGACGGCAAGCCGGCGAATGATCGAGTCAAAGAAGGGTTGATGCCCTATTTTCTGAGGTTCATGTCATACGTCGCCTTGATGGCAACCAACCACGCCGGAGCAGCCATATTGAACACGGTAGGAAGTCAGAAGAGAAGGATCACCGATGACCCTTGATAATCGGGCAGTCGCCGGCTACAAAACGTGGGATTGTTTGTTGGTTTCACTCTCTGTTTTCCAGCTCCCTATTCTGTGACATCCATGGCGTCGAATTAGAACACCAACGAGGTGGGCTGGCCGGGGATACGGGGGAAAGAATGCTGTGTCGCCGACCATCCAAGTCGGCCATGAGGGAAGAAGTCTGGTCAACCGTGGGCCTGCCGAAGGGGAGAACGGTGTCGGATCAAGAAGAGGATGAAATCCTTTGTTTCAACACGCTAAGATGAATCCTTTGCATGTCCCCAGTGTGACAAATGACATCTTATAGTTGAAAGGATGCGCATGCCCTTTCCTTTCACCTATTGATGCGCATATCCTCTATTTTGAAGCCAAAGAATTTAATCCCGCGCATGTTCCTAGCTGGCCAAAGAATTTAAACCTTAACCCAAGAAGCTAGTCAAACATGCCTAAAATTACCAGATAATAGTTATTTCTATTATAACCTTAGAAAGAGATCTTAGGACTTAATAATATTAATTCATAAGCTAATAGAAGAAGATTAACTCAATAAGAATGATATAAATATTTGTTGATTAAACTTAAATCGTATGTTAGGACTGAAAAAGGAACTTGAAGTTGGAATAGCTGATTTCTTTGCTACATATTTGTGAGGTAAGTAATGATTGATTATTTTTAAAATTCATTATATTTTTTAATAAATAAATATTTATTATCCTATAATGCTTAGTTTATGAATATTGCATGCCATGCATATTGATTATGATTGTCATAATTTATACTCTGATATTAATTATTTATTATTCATAATGAATTGATGAAAAGATGTTGGATTGATGATTTAATGCATAAGATTGATTAAGAGACGATAAAACTGAATTTAAGATTTTAAACTTGACTATACTGGATGACTTAGATTTCGACTAGTGGAGGTTATATGTCGGTAAAACTCATGACTTTGGAATATACTTGGTTGATACTCTACCAGTGGGTGTTATACATTGAAAAAACCCATGACCTTGGAGGATATACTCGATTGATATCCTTCAAATGAGGGTTATATGCTAGAAAATCTATGACCTTAGGGGATATACTTGGTTGATACTCTACCTATGGAGATTACACACTGGTTATACCCATGACCTTAGGGGCTATACCTTGATTGATACCCTAAAGCTGAAACATTAGTGATATGATTTTAGTATAGAAGGATTAGATGATATGGCATAATGTTAACTAAGTATAAAATTCAGCCCTAAAGGATTAGATTTAGAAATCCTAAAGTAAGATTAGGTTAGATAAATGGGTTCTTACAAGTAGTGGGCCTAAGTTTTAACGGACTAGAAAAAAAAGCTAACGAAATATAGAAAGAGAAATCTCTTGATCCCTATTTCTTAAATAAAAAGGAGGCTGATTCCAATCCAAGGTGATTTAAACCTAGACAAAGACTAGAGAGGAACTAATCCTCTATAAATAAGACACCCTAAGGCTTCATTCCGAGTTCATTAAGGGAGGAAAGAAGTGGACATGATAAGTTAATGGATCGCCGAACAGCATCACCAAAAAAAAAAAAAAGGAGCCAATGGACGTGGTAAGTCACCTCCATCTTCTTTTAGTTTATCAACATCCTTGCAAGCTCCAACAGCCATGGAAGGGCTGCTGATGAAGTATTTAACCAACTTAAGGCCCAAGGCTTTATTTTTGGTTCTCCAATTTTCATGAAACAAAAAGCTAACTTAGGTTAGATTCTGGCAAAGAACTAGATAGGTATTAGTAAAGGCTAAACCATAGGATCCATCGAAACCCTTCAAGGGTGTCTTCCAATCAACCTTCTATAGCATGAAAGTCGTTGTCAAGGCAGCCACAGGATCTTGCTGCTGCACGGGATGACGGCATGAGGTCTATGAAGAAAGCTACACTGGTTGGTTAAGTCTACTTAGGAAGAAACTCTGGCCAGCCATAGGATAGCTGGAGATAAGCCGAACAATGCTAGAAATAGGAAAGCAAGGAAGGAATTGCTTTTGTTAGGCGGCTAGTTTTCTTACCTCCGTGGCTTAGCAGCACCGATTGGAGAGTGCCGGCCAACTAGGCGACCGTGGGTAGCTCCGATCCGGCTCCGAAGATGGCCGAAGGTGGAGCACGGCGACATAGTCATCGAATAAAAAAAAAAAAAAAAATCCTTTATTTCTAAGCTAAAATTATAATATCGCGTGTACCCCTATATTATCAAATGACTTGCATGCCCCTCCAAACAATAGAATGCCGCGCGTATCCTTCTCAAATCTGGTAATGATGCCCATGTCCGTGGCTTCATACGACGGAAGGTCGTTTGGAGCCCAAAAGACCAATATGCCCTTCTAGGCCAATGAAATGCCGAGCCTAACCTTCCTTTCACGAAAATGAGACATACGGAAAATGACTATTTCAAATTAGTTATTTCGGGAATAAATAATTGGGATAGATTATTTAGATCCAAATTCAAGAAGGATGATATTTAAATTAAGGTTTAAGATAAATTAATTAACCAAGAAACCCTAACCTAAGAATGTGGAACAGAATTACCCAATAATGGATTTTTCTATTTTGATCCTAGGAGAACACCTTAAAGCTTGATAAAATAAAACTTATAAATTGATGGAAGATATTTAAATTAATAGAAACAAATATGAATTTATACTGATTAATCCTAAATTATATATTAGGTCTGAAAAAGGAATCCTGAATTGAAATAGTTGAATTCTTTGCGTCTATCAGGTAAGTAGTGATTGATCGCTTCTAAAATTTATCATGTTTTAAAATAAATAAATATTTATCACTTTATGATGCTTAATTTGCGATTACTGTATGCTCTGCATATTGACATGATTGTCATAATTATACTTGATATTGATTATTTATTACTCATGATGAATTGATAAAGATGTTGGTTTGATCATGAATAAAATTTAATGAGAGATGATGAAATTGAATTAAAGATTTTAAACCTGATTATCTTGGATGACTTAGATACCTTATCAGTGGGGCTATACACTGAAAAAAATCCATGATCTTGGGGGATATACTCGATTGATACCTACCAATGGGGCTATACACTAGAAAAACCAATGACCTTTTTTTAACAGTGGAGCTATACATTAGAAAAACTCATGATCTTGAGAGATATACTTGGTTGATACTCTACCAGTGGGGCTATATACTGAAAAAATATATGACCTTGGGGGATATATTCGATTGATACCCTACTTGTGGGAATTATACACTGGTGATACTTATGACCTTGGAGCTATACCTTAGTTGATACACTACTTATAAAGTTGAAACACTAGCGATATAATTTCAACATAACAGGATTAAATAGCATGACCCAATGAAAACTAGGGTTAGATAATATGACATAATGAGAACCAAAAATGTAAAAGATACAGATTTTTTGTTTTGAACTGATAAATTATATCCGTGTACTGATATTATGTTATATTCTAAATAGCTAATCATTGTTTACTAGGCTATAGAGCTCATTATATTTTTTCCTTTTTTTTATATTATGCTCAGTAGCTACATCGAGGTTTTACTAGGAGAGTGCTTAGATAAATGAGGAAAGTAAAGAAATTATTATTAATTAGTTGTTGAGACTTAGTATTTCAAATAATGGTTTTGTAACTAAATATTTAATTTTATTTACTTGAAGCTCTTTTAAATTTTATGAATAAAACTTTATATTGCTGAGTTGTGATATCATGTGAGATGCCTTGCATATTTGTAAGGAACTCCTTATGAGTATTCGACTATTATCGTGGCTCTTAGCTCAAATCTCATGTTCGGAGTATGACACTAAGATTGTAAAAGATACCGATTATTTGTTTTAAACTGTTAAATTGCATCCGTATATTGATTTTATGTTATATTTCTATATGGCTAATCATTGCTTACTAGGTTATGTAGTTCATGATTATTTTATCTTCTTTTTCAAACTCTGCTTAGTTGTTGTGTGGGGATATCGCAAAGAGAATGCTTAGATATGCGAGGAGAATAAAGAAATTTTTTTATTAAATTTTATTAAGACTTAATGTCTTAAACAATAGTTTGTAACTAAATGTTTATTTTTAATAACTTGAAATTTTTTAAATCTTAAAACTTAATACTGTTGATATGTGATATCTTGTGATGATGCCTTACGTATTTATAAGAAACTCTTTATGAGTATTGGTAGTTATTGTGGCTTCTAGCTTGGATTTCGGGTTTGAGGCATCACACTAGCTGTTGTTGGTCAAATACAAATAGTTGGGTGACAGGATGCATGAAATACCTTAGTCATCCTCTTACAACACCTCATGCGCTAAAACATTGATAAACCATCAAGAAAACCCGGAACTGCATTATTAATTAATATGATTCTTTGGTCCTGAAGTGCCTTCATATATGTACCGTTTTAGCACGTAAAAGCTCTAGCTGTATCAGCTGCATTGGCAAGTGTCACAGAAAGTTGCACAACTCAAGAAGTTATTTTGTACCTGTTGTTTTTCTTGTTTAAAGCTGCCATTCAGCGTCGCATTAATCGAATGAAACAAATTCTGCAACATGAGTTCTGGTCATAGACAGCTCGAAGAATAGCATTCACCTGGTGGGCATTAAAATGGGTTTTAAACCATGCATTTCTTAGTCTTCATATCAGAATAAGCTGTTCTTGACTTCTTATAACTATTATTTAACTATCGCTCCCTACCAAAAGGCTTCTGATAGAAGGTGAACTGTATCATTGACCTTCCTAAGCTATAGTTTCTGTTTTCTTTTCTCCTTCCCAGATGTGAAAAATTCCAATCTAGTTCACAAAGGAAGATTAATGAATAAAAAAGAAGGGGGTCAACCAAGAACAAGATGTAAATGAAGAAAACAAACGTGGAGAAAATATTGAACATTAAGCGACAATGATTGTAATTACTGCTGGTTGTGATCCTATGACTTATTTTTTGAAGCTTTTGTTCTATTCAAAAAGTGGAAATCAATCAATTCCATAATTAAATGTTAATATGTTTCCCTTTCTTGCATATAAATTAGCCAACAACATGCACCATTTCTCATATATGTTGCTTTGAAGTTTTAATGTTCAAAATCATGTTTTATCCACATAGGTTTTCTTGTTTTTTTTTAATAAAAAAAAAAGAGTTCATTGGTAGAGAAAACATGAATTTGGAGAGTCTTCAATGTAGACATTTCTGTTTATAAGATTACTAAGGATTTGACACAACTCTCCTTTTATAAATCATAGATAACCTAGTAATTTCAAATATAATGCAAAACTACCAATACCCACTCAGGCGCACAAGTAATTTAGTAAATCTAAATGTACCCTTCATTTATAATCCACAATGTGGTTAATGTCATTGAAAGCATCTTAGTTTTCACTAGTTTTGAAATCTGTCTTTATTAGATGCATCAAGAAATTTAATTGTAGTTCCTTCTAAAAGGCCTGGTTTTTATATATCTGCTAAATTTCCATCAGGCATGGTTGCATATGTTTTACGAACTACTAGAAATATTCCAGGAATTAACTCTATCATTTCCATATAAATAAATAACCGAGTTGGTTCTAGTCTTGTAGGTTAACTATTTGTATTGATGGCAGTTGGAGTGATGATCCAATCAATAAGGTTCTCTAGCTTTCTTTAATATGTACAAGGATACATTTCTAGCTATTTCTGGTGCAAACATGGAACTATTAGTTATATTAGTTCTTCAATTTCATTTCTATGCCATATATATTAGTTCTTCAATTTCATTTCTATGTCATATATATTAGTTATTCAATTTCATTTCTATATTGTATGATTCTTAAGATTTGATAGAGTTGTTAATTTTCTTTAATGTGGCCCTAATAATGCTTTTGGCACAAGAACTTCCACATGAATTTGCAAATATTTGGCAATATATGTTACATCTTCTTTTCAATTGTTTCTTCAGTAGCTTCCTTAAAACCATAGATTTTTAGATTCTTTAACTTAAATTTAGCATATTCACTAAACCTTGCCTCAGTCTCACATTCATCTCACTTGTTTCGAAATGATTAGTTTATGGAAAAAAAAAAAAAACTTTGCTGATTAGATGCATCAAGATATTTAATTATAGTTCCTTCTAAAAGGCTCGGTTTTTATATATCTGCTAAATTTCCATCATGCCAAAGGTTGCACATGTTTTACGAACTACTGGAAATATTCTAGCAATTAACTTTGTCATTTCCATATAAATGAATAACTAACGAGTTGTATTTTGTCTTGCAGGATAACTATTTGTATTGATGTTAGTTGAAGTGATGATCCAGTCAACAAGGTTCTCTAGCTTTCTTTAATATGTACAAGGAGGTATTTCTAGCTATTTCTAGTAGAAACTTGGAACTATTAATTATATTAGTTCTTTAATTTCATTTCTATGTCATATGTTTCTTAAGATTTGATGGAGTCATTAATTTTCTTTAATGTGGTTTTAATAATGCCTTTGGCACAAGAACTTCCATATGAATTTGTAAACTTTAGGCGATATATGTTAGATTTTGATGCAATCTTCTTTTCTGTTGTTACTTCAGTAGCTTCCTTAAAACCATAGATTTTTACATTCCTTATATTAAAGTTAGCATATTTACTAAGCCTTACCTCAGTCTGACATAAAGTTCATCTCCATCTGACTTGACTAGGATCATGACATAAAGGTCCCATTTCTCCATCGCATTTAGTGGCTTGGTGAAAAGAACTAGGAAATTTCAGAGAAATATTTATATGACAAAGCAAGTTTTTCTTTTTCACAATTTTTTATAATTATAATTTTTTAAAAATAAAGTTTTCTTACAAAGAATCTTATTAATTAGAATTGGTCATAGAATTTTTTTATTTTAAAAATTGACCTTACATATACCTCGTCTGTCATTTACCAACTTTATTAAAGATATTTAGTATTAGAATGGTCAATAAATATTTATTTATGATTGGATTATTAGTTGGATTGTAGACATTTTTATATTTTATATAGATTTTAAGTTGATGTTGATATTTGTATTTGCTGTGCATTGAGAATTAATTTGGTTTGGTGAATCTTATTAATTAGAATTGGTCATAGAATTTTTTTATTTTAAAAATTGACCTTACATATACCTCGTATGTTATTTACCAACTTTATTAAAGATATTTAGTATTAGAATGGTTAATAAATATTTATTTATGATTGGATTATTAGTTGGATTGTAGATATTTTTATATTTTATATAGATTTTAAGTTGATGTTGATATTTGTATTTGTTGTGTGTTGAGAATTAATTTGGTTTGGTTTGATATGTGTGTAGATATTTAAAATTTTAATTTATATTTGTAACTTTATAATTTTTTATTATGATTATTAGAAATATATGTCTTTTAGCCTCTTACTTATAATATCATAGATGATTTTGTTTATTAAAATATAATAAATTAATTATTTCAAATAAATAACCAATGAGTTGTTTCTTGTCTTGCAGGTTAACTATTGTATTGCTGCTGGTTGAAGTGATGATCCAGTCAATAAGGTTCTCTAGCTTTCATTTCTGTGTCATGTGTCTCTAGCTTTCTCCATTTTCTTTTCTGATGTTTCTTCAGTAGTTTTCTTAAAACTATATATTTTTACATTCTTTAACTTAAATTTAACATATTAACTAAACCTCTCCTCAGTCTCACATGAAGGTCATCTCACTAGTTTCGAGATCATTCTTCATTAGTTCACACACACACACACACACACACAAAATCTTTCTTGATTAGATGCATCAAGATATTTAATTATATATCGTTCCTTCTGAAAGGCTTGGTTTTTTTATATCTGCTGAATTTCCATCATGCCAAAGGTTTCACATGTCTTACGAGCTACTAGAAATATTCCAGCAATTAACTTTATCATTTCCATATAATTAAATAACCAATGAGTTGTTTCTTGTCTTGTAGGATAACTATTTGTATTGATGCCAATTGAAGTGATAATCGAGTCAATAAGGTTGTCTAGCTTTCTTTAATATGTACAAGGAGACACTTCTATCTATTTCTGGTGGAAACATGGAACTATTAGTTATATTATTTCTTCAATATCATTTCTATGTCATATGTTTCTTAAGATTTGATGGAGTTGTTAATTTTTTTTAATGTGGTTTTAATTATGCTTTTGGGGCACAGGATCTTCTATATGAATTTGCAAACATTTGGCAATATATGTTGGATTCTGATGCCATCTTCTTTTCTGTTGTTTCTTCTGTAGTTTCCTAAAAGCCATCTTCTTTTCTGTTGTTTCTTCTGTAGTTTCCTAAAAACCAGCATTTTTTTTCATTCTTTAACTTAGATTTAGCATATTCACTAAACCTTGCCTCCTTCAAATAAATAGCAAAAGCTCTATCTGACTTGACTAGGATCAGGACATAAAAGTCCCAGCTATTTCTTTATCACATTTATTGACAATGATTTGGTAAAAAGATCTATGACACTTCAGATTCACATGACAAAACAAGACTTTCCTTTTCACACTCTTTTTTGCAAGTTCGAGATGTTAGTTTGACTTAGTTATGTTAAATTAGTTGGTCTATTATTTTACTTAAACCTACCACTTGTGATCAAATGAACTCATAAGATTTCTTTGATCATATTTGTAACTATGCTTTCTGTAAAAGAGAGGGATCCTTTATTCAGATTTACTAGGATTTGGATGCTAAATTTAATGGAATGATCATGTGTGAACAATCCTTCTTGGAAACTTATGATCAAGATTTGTTGAGTGTGCCATAATTGCTTGTGTTGATAGAATCCTGGAGATCATTAGAATACTTGTAGTAGAATTTTAGGTTCTTTATCATTTTCACATAAAGAGGTGTGCATATTGGATGTCAGTTTGGCTTAGTTATGTTAAATTAGTTGGTTTTTTATTTTACTTAAACCTACCAATTGTGATCAAACGAACTCACATAGCTGTGAATCCATTTGAGAGTATAAGATCTCTTTAATCATATATGTAACTATGCTTTCTCTAAAAGAGAGAGATCCTTTGTTCAATTATTAGGATTTGGTTGCTAAATTTATTGGAATGATCAAGATTTGTTGAGTCTGCCATAATTGCTTGTGTTGATAGAATCCTGGAGATCATTAGAATACTTTTAGTAGAATTTTAGGTTTTTTTGTCATTTTCACATGGGATGAAAAAAATTAGATGCTACCATGTTGGTGATTTTAGAATTAATCATAGCGTTGGTGAAAGATATTAAGGCCTTGACAACACATAACCCTTTGCATGCATCCTCAAAAACCATGGGCTAAGCAAATGTTATGCTAGAAAGACTTATCTTACAAGCTTTTTTTTTCTTCTCTTTTTCCTTTCTTTGATCTAGTTGGAGAAAGATCTTTTCTTTCTTGTACCTTTCTTCTTGGACATACGTGGGTTAAAGTGCAAGGGCATCTGAAACATCTCTCCTTTTATAGAGGAGTTGAGTCACCTCTATTAGAGTACCAATTAGACTTGAATCGGCTAACGAGATAAGGATGAGGGGGTGGTAGCCTTACTTGGCCGTCGCCTCCTCTAGAGTTCCACTCGAAATCCAAAAGGAAGAGAAACACCAATTCCTTTCCTTCTTGATATGCACATCTTTTAGTGGGATTATACCATAGATGGTGCACAAAAGGTAGGGGCACTAAACTCCTTCCCTTTATTGGCTCCTGGTTCAGTCTAGTCCAATCCTGATATGCAAATTTCTAGTGCGTCTCAGCGCTCCAGCGAGAATATTAGTGTCAAACACCCCACTCAGCTAGATAAGAATGGAGCTTTCGTTGCACAATTACAAGCCTTCTTTCCCTTGACAAAGGCCGTGACCATGTGAGCAAGGATGCAACAGCTTCTCGATTAGTGCTGTGGCAAACCGCACAAAAACACAAGCCTCCCTTCTTATTGACCGAGGCCTTATCATGCGAGCCGCTGCCTTCGGATTGGTACAGCGCGTGACTGAATTCCAGCCCCGCGCATGCTCTCCCAGCCAATTAAATAACGAGGTGGATTGCAGCCATCCAAGGAATTTGTTGCTGAAGAACTAAACAACAGAAATTTCCACTCCTCCTTTGATTGGGATTGCACCTAAGGACTCCCACTCATTCTAAGAAATTGTTTCTGAATCCCAACCGTCGAAGGAATTTGTTACTGAAGCACTGAACAACAGAAATTTCCACTCCTCTTTTGACTTGGGTTCCACCCAAGGACTCCTAATCATGCCAAGAATTTACTGCTGAATCCCAGTCGTCAAAGGAATTTGTTGCTGAAGCACTAAACTGCAGAAAATTCAACTCTCCCTTCGACTGGGATCCCATCTTAGGACTGCCTATCATGCATGCTAAGAAATGAGGAATGATACTGAATCTCATCTGTCCAAAAGAAATTGCTGCTGCTTTAAGTCTGAATACCAGGTTTTTCCAGCACTGAACAACAGAAACTCCCACTTCTTCGATTGGGGCTTCATCCAAAGGTGCTCCAACACCAAAAAGCCACGAGTCCCCACTTCTTCTTCAACTGGGATCCCCTCCAATCATGTCGAGGAAAGGAAATTGTTGCTGTTGCTCCAGCACCAAACAGCAGAGGCTTCCACTTCTTCCTTCATTGGGACTTCATCCAAAGACTCCCTATCCCACTAGGAAACAGAAAACATCACTGTTTTGAGCCAAAGTGATCTGAATGCCAGGCTTCCAAGCTGAACATTGCTGTCCCATGGGTACATATTCCAGCACTAAACAGAAACAGCCTTTCCTCTTCTTTGATTGGGATTTCATTTCATCCAATGAAGTCCCAGTCATACTTGAAAAGGAAAACATTTTTTTTTTTTTAGCAGAACCTTAGCTGCCCAAATGATCTGAATATCAGAATGTTGGTGTCCAACAAGTACACCCCAGCATCAAGCATGACAAGCCATCCCCTTACACGTTATAATTTCCTTTAGTCAGGGCCCTATCCAGAAATCCCAACAATGTTAGGAAAAGAAGAATATTAAGTTACTGGAGTAGCTTACACATCTTTCTGTGATCAGGATTCAAAATATGCATCAGATTTTGTCTAAGCACCGAAGGACTCTAGCCAACATGATCCTTCAAAGTTGCTGGATATGCTGTCACGTGATGGACATTCTGATTTCAGCTATGGTGGGATGGCCCTAGTAGTCTAAACGATCATCATATTATAAAAAAATTGGGAGAGCTAAGGTATTAGTCCAAGCCCCACTAAGAAGACAGAGGATGTAGACACTGCAGGAACCATAGCAAGAGTTGAAGCCAGTGCCACAATCAAATTAGGGATCGCAGTTACAACCATGTCAACGACAGCAGCTGGAATCACTGGGAAAAAACAAGAGCACCTTACAAGGGAGCGACATCATATGGTCTGATCATCTCCTCAACTAGAGGAACAAAATCCAAATTCAAGCTCAAAACCAAATCAAATTTAAGGCCCAACAAGGGGAGTGATGCCATAACGTTCCGCTAGTCTCCTAAACTATGTAAACCAAATCCAAATCAAATTCAAAACCCAATAAGAGAGCATCACCATAGTAGTCTGCTTATCTCCTCGACCAGATAAACCAAATCAAATTTAAGGCCCTACAGAGGAGCGATGTCGTTTGCCTCTTTGACTGGATGAACCAAATCCAAATCAAATTCAAGGTCCAACAAAAGAGTGATACCATAGTGATAGTGATCCACTCGTCTCCTCAATCAGGTAAACCAAATGCAAATCAAATTCAAGACTAACAAAGGAGTGACACTATAGTGGTTTGCTTATCTTCTCTATCAGATAAAGTTTTCTCGGCTTGAAGGATTTGGCTCTTAACGAATTGAAGCTTAAAATAAAAGTGACATTTATTCTTCTATAAATGAGTATATCAATTTAGTGGCCTTTCAGAACATGATCTATCCCACCATTGTAATTTAGCATGAATCATATAAGATCGCCCTTTTAAGTTTATTTAGATATAGCTTACAATGTAACTATACTTTCTTTTTATGCTTTCATGGTTCTCTATTATATTCTTTCTTTATGATCCTCTTTAATATGAGTTTTCTTAATGGACTCTTTCTAAAAATTAGTATTTTCTATTTAGACCATTAAAATATATAGTGAACTTTCGCTGCATCAATTCCTTTATCTTGAAAGATTCAACTCCAAATGAATTGACATAAGATAAAATATACTAGTCTTCAAGTTTAACTATGTAATGAGTCAGGTAAACTTTAGATTCACTTAATTCATTTGCCCTCACATCTTCTTTTCCTTTTTTTTCATATGCTAGTGGATCAACTGAGGTTATAAATTCATTATATTCTTTCATAACTTTTTCTTTAGCAATATTGTCGAATACCTTAGTGATAAGTACTTCTACATGCAGTAGTTTGAAGTTGGCTCTTCTTTTACTTCCTCAACTATAATACTCTTTTGATCTTCCTTTACTTGATTTTTTAATTGATTAGATTATAGGATCATCATTTCCTTCTCCTTCATTTCTTCTTCAATAGTTGCAGAAACCTTCTTTTGGTAAAACGATTTTTGATGGAGCAAGATCATAGACGATGACTTCAATAGAAGTAGGACAAGAGATTGGAGTATATAGTACCTTTTGCCATGAAAAGTTGGCTTACAAGTAGAATGCTTAAGGTACTTACAATAGTCAGCAAGTAGGTATTTCTCTTTCAATTTTATGCACATAGCATCCTAAGTAATAATAGATTCAAAACGATTTTGAATCTATTATTTAACCGTCTTCCACCGAGTTTTAGCTTATCCTTTGAACTTATTTTTAACAAACTCAACACTTTTTTGACATACTTATATTTAGCTTGGACTTATATTTTAGCTTTATGTTTTTCTATTTTGTGACGTACTTTCTTAGGTGCATATATTAGGTAGCAAATGACTTCCTCTTTGTCAAAACCTTTGGTTGGAACGCAGCCAGTGGTTCAAGTTGCATTAACTATTTATTTTATGATAAAACAAATTTTCTAGGTTCTGAGTAGTTCTTGTATCCATTATGCAGTAGATTGCATGTGTTGTGTTGTTGGTGGAGAAAGGGACCGGAAGAGATGGTAGAGGAACAGGATGTGCGATATCTCCGCTGTCCATCCAGTGGTTTCTGGACGATTGTTGCTGCTTCGGCCAGAGTTGGTCCCTTGCTCATTAAATGATGATGGTAGGATTAAAAGGTCGTTACGTTTGACCTCTTGGGAGAAGTGGTTGAGCTGAACAGAGACAGTCGGGAATTGAAGAGCCGTGGATACATTCCACGGAGAGACTACCGCATGACATAAGGCTGTTTCTCTGGGCTGCTTAGAAAAAAAAAAAAAAAAAAGACACAATTCAGTGCAACAAATCGTCCATCAAATGAATTATAGAGTTTGTTGATGGTGCTGACAGACTTGCAGCCATAAGGAATCACTAATCGTATCTGGCTAGAAATTTGATTTAGTCTCTTAATTTTTAAATAATCTGATAACCAAAGTCAGTTTGGATTGCCGCCACTCTGGTTGGGTTTGGATTCGAAGTTTTGACCAGGTGCAGCTGATCGTTGCAAGGAACGGACATCGGATCATATGTCAGCTTGAATTTTTTTTTTTTTTTTTTTTTTTAAGCTGCCAAGTTTTATATGGAACTACTGGAACCCAACTGATATCAGCTAGATAGTGATGATATTGGCCAAGCAAATGTTAAATTACCAAGCAATGTTCTCACAAATTAAATTATGCATACATGCATCGCTGAGCCAATAACTTCATAATTCTTGAATTAGCTAGTTTAGGGCTCTTGATCAACCAATGATAGTTTGGGCCAACCGAGGGTCAAAATCCTTCGACTGCCAAGCTCCAACCCCAATTTTGATGTTGTATCATTTGTTATCATAGATTTAGCGAAACTTCACCACGGTGAACATTTTGATGTTATAGGATAAAAAAAATGCTATGTTAAAACCTTTATATATATTATTTAACAGATCCAATCCGAGCATGAGCTTCTGGGAGGTCCATCGACACGCTTGTCCTGGTATCCAAGCATATGGAGCATATATTAGATTCTTCACAAGCATCCATGGACCTATACTTAATTTAGATCTTGCCCAGACTCAACCTGGACACAATCTAGACCCACAAGCCTGTTGGTAAGCTATAGACCTAAAGATAGACCCACGAAATTTTCAAACCCAGGTGTAGCTACACAAAATGTCTGCCCAACTCAAACCCGGTAATCTGATCTTTTATCATATTAGGGATTGGTTTAATTTTTGTCAGCCCAATTTAACTCATACACAATAATTTACCTAGTACATAATATATAGACTTTGTCATGTTTTTGCTCATACTTCTTATAAGATTTATTAATTGTAGATTGAGGCCAAATGATAATTTTGAGGGCAATAAAGGAATCGAGCTTTTAGGATCTTAATTTGGACCTGATCCAATACAAAGTTAATCGACCCAAACCGATCTCTACTTGATCTTATCTAGACCTGGACCCAACCTAATTCCTTGGTTAGGTATGGCTGGAAAAATCGATAACTCCTTATAGGTAGGTTGATATCTTAGTTGATATCTCTACTAGATCCAAGTTGAATCCATCTTGACTGCATGGCAACTGCAACACCGACCTTTCTACCTCTGTTAGCTTGGAAGTCTTGCTGCCTGTCATTAGATTTCTTAGTATCAAGCAATAAAAAGAGCATTGTGAAAAAAATTATATAAACCTTAAACTTTAAATCCTAAAACTATATGACACAAATTATGTCATCATCGTGTGGTGTTTTATAGACAATTTGATGAACATCAAATTACAAATGAGTAATGCAACAAGAAATTTTTTATATCTACATGAATAGTTAACTTTGAGTTGTTATCATTAGTGAGAATTTAAATGAATGCATCAAAGAATGGTTGATTGCAGCAGAGCTAGGTATTAATATATATATATATATATGTGGTGTAATAATAGGTATAAAAAAAGAAATAAAGAAATAACTTAAATTTTTTTTTAAAATAGTTGGACTTTGAGAAAATTAAATCTAAAAAATTTCTCTTCATCCTTAAGGATCTAAGGGCTCAAGAAGTAGCATGAGTGACTAATTAAACTCCACCTTTTGTTGCATATATGACGCATCTCTTTTAAAAATATCACAAAACTACTTTATGAAACTTTATTTAGATGAAAAACAAAGAATTAATTCTATCATTTTCTTTTATTTAAGTCATTTTTTTGTTAATAGGTTACTAAGATATTGTGCAAATAAGGGACAACCAATCATAAAATATTATATTGAATCAAATAATAAATTTATATAGTATATTAATTTTGATTGAAAGTAAAATTAGTTCTTCCTTGTATTTAATATCAGTCTGACTTTACCATATCATTTTTATTATATATTATAATATTTAAATTTTTTTTTTTAAAGAAGAATCAGTTTTAGAAAAATAAAAAGACTCTTACTTACCATCCCCTCTCCCACCAAAAATGACCATGCCTTCGCCCCTGGTTGATTGTTGAGTCGCCGGTTGAATACCAATAAAAATCCAAGAAAATTTTCATGGTAGGCGCCCTAAAGCATTTCCCCTTAGAAATCGTTTTCAAGCCTCCTCTCCTTTGCTGAGCTACTTAAGTGCGAAGAGCAGGTGCTAATAAAGAAAGCGACCGATACCTACGCAGGGGCTTCCTTCCAAGATAACAGCCGCATCAACGTTGATTGCTGTCGGCCAGGCGGTCTTTTCCTTGCCGCCCAAAGAATATTCCGTTGCCACCGTTGAAAAAAAGCTTCCTATCAGAGGACTCGTTTTAGAGAGATCAGGATTTATCCTTCTCGCCGATACATTTCATCACTATCTACAATCTTCTTCCGTAAAACAGGGGGAGAGATGGCCGAATCTGTTGTTGCCGGTGCGTCGTCTCAGCTTGCCAGCCTCCTCATACAAGAAGCTGCTTTCTTGCGTGGGGTGAAGAATCAAGTTGAATGGGTCAAAACAGAACTGAAACGAATAGAAGGTTTCCACAAGGATGCTGTGTCCAAAGGGAGGAGAGGAGACGAAAGAGTGGCGAATTGGATACATGAGATAAGAGACGTGGCATATGAAGTGCAAGACGTCATAGACAAAGTCAAGTGGATGGCTGAGAGGCAACATCAGAGAAGAGGCTTCATGGGCTCCCTATCAAGGTACTGTCACAAACCTTCTGAATTGATCACTCTTCATAAAATTGGCTCCAAAATTGAACAAATAAAGAAGAAGATCCATGATATCTCTGAGAGCACAGTAAGGTATGGGATTGCTAAGCTGGATGAAAGTGGAGTTGAGAAGAGTATTGATAGGGATGATAGTCTGCAAGCACTGAGACAATTCCCTCCTCATTTCTATGACGACACTGATATCATAGGCTTGGAGGGTGATAAGAAAAAATTATTGGAACAATTAGTCGATCAAGAGAACAAAAACCGCTGTGTAATTTCTATAGTGGGTATGGGTGGGCTTGGCAAGACCACCCTTGCAAGAAAACTCTTTAATATGGATGAAGTTAAGCAACACTTCGATGCATTTGTATGGTTAACTATTTCACAGACATATAAAGTTGATGAAATATTAAAGGGTGTCTTGAAAAAGAATTCAAGGATTAGCAATGAAGAATTAGAGAAGATGACTGAAGATGAACTAAAAGAGGAGTTGTATAATTATTTTCAAAATAGAAAGTATTTGGTTGTAATGGATGATGTATGGGCACTTGAAGCATGGGAAAAAATAGGCCTAATATTTCCTGATAAAAGAAATGGAAGTAGGATGATACTTACCACCCGTAATATTGAAGTTGCAAAGTCTATCGACCCATGGACTGATCCATATGAAATGCACTTTTTAGATGATGCAGAGAGTTGGAAACTTTTTTGCAGGAAGGCTTTTCCACCAAACCAACAAATCCCTAATCAGTTGCAAGATATGGGTAAGAAGATCGCAAAGAAGTGTGATGGGTTGCCTCTTGCACTAGTTGTGTTAGGAGGACTTATGTCAAGAAAAGAACGTGATTACTCCACATGGTCCGAAGTAGATAAGAGCATGAAATGGGAATCCACAAGAGATGGTAGAAAATGTTTGGAAATATTGGCTCTAAGTTATAATGACTTGCCACATCACTTGAAACCATGTTTTTTATATATTGCTGCTTTTCCAGAGGACTTTATTATTACAGCATCTAAATTAGTAAGATTATGGACCGCCGAGGGTTTTATACCACAAAGACACAATCAGACATCAGAGAAAACTGCAAGGGATTTTTTAGATGAGCTAGAGCATAGATGCATGATCCAAGTTGTTGAGAGAAGTGCTGCTTACGGGTGGATTAGGAAACTACGCATCCATGATATGCTACGTGAATTTGGCATGACAGAAGCTAGAAAGGATGTGTTTCTTAATGTTCACAATGGTTACATGGATCCTATGTTTAATAGTATATCAAGTCATCGTGTAGCTTTTTATGGGCGTATTAATGATGAGATTGCTGTTCTCTCACCACATCTCCGCACTTTGCTGGGCTTTAATTTAGCTTTGAAAGATAGTAGTGGAAGATTTTTAAATGGATTAAACTCATTAAGGGTGCTGGATCTAAATGGTGCAAAGGATCTTAAGGAGTTACCAGAAAAGATTGGCTGCATGATTTCTTTAAGATACTTGGGATTGAGGAACACTGGTTTAAAAAGACTTCCATCTTCTATAGGACATCTCTTAAATTTGCAGACTTTGGATGTGAAAGGAACAAAGATTTTACAGCTTCCCAAATCAATACGGAAAATCCAGGCTTTGAGGCATGTATATATAGGTAATGCCACTATTTTAAGTGCATCGATAACTGGTTTTCAGAAAAACTTGCAGACCCTGGAAATCACTTTCAATGTATCTAATCTAGATTTTATGAAAGTCTTTTTTGAGAGAGCAGATTTTATAGAAGTCATCCATTTTGTTAGCCTTCTTATCATAAGTTTCATCAAGAATAAGAAAAATAGACTGAGCTTTACACAAAGTTTAATGAGAAGAGTTTTTGAAAAATCGCTTAAAAAAGCACTTGACAAAAAGGATAATCTTATTTCCTTGAGCATCAATATCGAAAATACCCTAATCCCTAAAGATGTCTTTTTTGCTCATGCACAAAACATGCACTACCTCCGTTCGTTGCATCTGTTTGCAACATTAGGGCAACAGCTTCCAGATAGTAAACTTCCACCAAACCTCACCAAACTCACATTAGTTGATTCTAATTTAGAGGAAGACCCAATGCCGGTGCTGGAGAAGCTGCCAAACCTCAAGTATCTTGAATTGGGATTCTATTCATATGTAGGAAAGTGTATGTCCAATACTTCTGATGGCTTTCCTCGACTTCAATACTTGATGTTATTACAATTACCTAATTTAGAAGAATGGAGTGTAGAGGTTGGGGCAATGCCCAACCTCATTCATTTATCTATCTCATGGTGCCAGAATTTAAAGGTGCTTCCAAAGGAATTGCAGTATGTTACTACCCTTCAGGAACTAAGGTTACATGGAATGCGTACGGAGTTCAATAACAGGGTCAAAATGGAGGATGGGTATAAAGCCCGACACGTCCCTTCGATCGTCTTTGAAGATGAATGGCCAGAAGGAACGTCAACGTTATGTGTAAATCACTCTCTCTCCTTCGTTTCTTCCCTTTGTTGCATGATGTTTTCTGCTTTTCCACCCTCGATATTTTACTAATGGAATAAACTTCCCATGGGATTGAACACACTCAAAGGTTGTAATCCTTGCACGCCACATGTTTCAGATAGCTTAAAATGACATTTTATGCAATTACGGTGCATGAAACTTTTCATTTTTTTCTCATCTTTGAACGTTCTAAGTGCTGAAATTCTGGTCGGGTTCTAGCAGTTCTGAAGGAGAAGCCGAGAAATCTGATTTAAAATTCTTTCCCAACTCCAGCCTACAAAAACAGAGCATGGAACTCGATGAAGAGCTGCCGATCTTATTGGACACTTATCTTTACCATTTCTAGCTGCTGTTGGTCAAATACAAATAGTTGGGTGACAGGATGCATGAAATAGCTTAGTCCATCTCTCACAACACCTCATGCACTAAAACATTGATAAACCATCAAGAAACCCTGGAATTGCATATTAATTAATATGATTCTTTGGTCCTAAAGTGCCTTCATATATGTACCGTGTTAGCACGTAAAATCTATAGCTGTATCAGCTCCGCTGGCAAGTGTCACAGAAAGTTGGACAACTCAAGAAGTTCTACTTTGTACCTGTTGTTTTTCTTGTTTAAAGCTGCCATTCAGCGTGACATTAATCGGATGAAACAATTCTGCAACATGAGTTCTGGTTATAGACAGCTCGAAGAATAGCATTCACCTGGTGGGCATTAAAATGGGTTTTAAACCGTGCATTTCTTAGTCTTCATATCAGAATAAGCTGTTCTTGACTTCTTATAACTATTATTTAACTATTGCTCCCCACCAAAAGGCTTCTGATAGAAGGTGAACTGTATCATTGACCTTCCTAAGCTATAGTTTCTGGTTTCTTTTCTCCTTCCCAGATGTGAAAAATTCCAATCTAGTTCACAAAAGAAAATTAACGAATAAAAAAAGAAGGGGGTCAAACAAGAACATGGAGAAAATATCGAACATTAGGCGATAATGATTGTAATTACTGCTGGTTGTGATCCTCTGATTTATTTTTTGAAACTTTTGTTCTATTCAAAAAGTGGAAATCAATCAATTCCATAATTAAATGTTAGTATGTTTCCCTTTCTTGCATATAAATTAGCCAACAACATGCACCATTTCTCATATATGTCACTTTGAAGTTTTAATATTCAAAATCATGGTTTATCCACATAGGTTTTTTTGTTTTTTTAAAAAAAATGAGTTCATTGGTAGAGAAAACATGAATTTGGAGAGTCTTCAATGTAGACATTTCTGTTTATAAGATTACTAAGGATTTGACACAACTCTCCTTTTATAAATTATAGATAACCTAGTAATTTCAAATATAATGCAAAACTACCCATACACATCACGCGCACAAGTAATTTAGTAAATCTAAATGTACCCTTCATTTATAATCCACAATGTGGTTAATGTCATTGAAAGCATCTTAGTTTTCACTAGTTTTGAAATCTTTCTTTATTAGATGCATCAAGAAATTTAATTGTAGTTCCTTCTAAAAGGCCTGGTTTTTATATATCTGCTAAATTTCCATCAGGCATGGTTGCATATGTTTTACGAACTACTAGAAATATCCCAGGAATTAACTCTATCATTTCCATATAAATAAATAACCAAGTTGGTTCTAGTCTTGTAGGTTAACTATTTGTATTGATGGCAGTTGGAGTGATGATCCAATCAATAAGGTTCTCTAGCTTTCTTTAATATGTACCAGGATACATTTCTAGCTATTTCTGGTGCAAACATGGAACTATTAGTTATATTAGTTCTTCAATTTCATTTCTATGTCATATATATTAGTTCTTCAATTTCATTTCTATGTCATATATATTAGTTCTTCAATTTCATTTCTATGTCATATATATTAGTTATTCAATTTCATTTCTATATTGTATGATTCTTAAGATTTGATAGAGTTGTTAATTTTCTTTAATGTGGCCCTAATAATGCTTTTGGCACAAGAACTTCCACATGAATTTGCAAATATTTGGCAATATATGTTACATCTTCTTTTCAATTGTTTCTTCAGTAGCTTCCTTAAAATCATATGTTTTTAGATTCTTTAACTTAAATTTAGCATATTCACTAAACCTTGCCTCAGTCTCACATAAAGTTCATCTCACTAGTTTTGAAATGATTAGTTTATGGAAAAAAAAAAAAAAAACTTTGCTGATTAGATGCATCAAGATATTTAATTATAGTTCTTTAACTTTGTCATTTCCATATAAATGAATAACTAACGAGTTGTATTTTGTCTTGCAGGATAACTTTTTATATTGATGTTAGTTGAAGTGATGATCCAATCAACAAGGTTCTCTAGCTTTCTTTAATATGTGCAAGGAGATATTTCTAGCTATTTCTAGTGGAAACTTGGAACTATTAATTATATTAGTTCTTTAATTTCATTTCTATGTCATATGTTTCTTAAGATTTGATGGAGTCATTAATTTTCTTTAATGTGGTTTTAATAATGCCTTTGGCACAAGAACTTCCATATGAATTTGTAAACTTTAGACGATATATGTTAGATTTTGATGCAATCTTCTTTTCTGTTGTTACTTCAGTAGCTTCCTTAAAACCATAGATTTTTACATTCCTTATATTAAAGTTAGCATATTTACTAAGCCTTACCTCAGTCTGACATAAAGTTCATCTCCATCTGACTTGACTAGGATCATGACATAAAGGTCCCATTTCTCCATCGCATTTAGTGGCTTGGTGAAAAGAACTAGGAAATTTCAGAGAAAGATTTATATGACAAAGCAAGTTTTTCTTTTTCACAATTTTTTGCAAATTCAAGATGTTAGTTTGACTTAGTTATGTTAAATTATTTGGTATATTATTTTACTTAAACCTACTACTTGTCATCAAATGAACTCACATACCTATGCATCTATTTGAGAGCATAAGATCTCTTTGATCATATATGTAGCTATGCTTTCTCTAAAAAGGAGGGATCCTTTGTTAAAATTTGCTAGGATTATGCTAAATTCGATGGAATGATCATGTGTGTGAACATTGTCTATTGGAAACTTATCATCAAGATTTTATCAAGTGTGCCATAATTGCTTGTGTTGATAGAATCCTAGAGATCATTAGAATACTTGCAGTAGAATTTTAGATTCTTTGTTATTTTCACATAAAGAGATATGCGTATGGGATGAAAAAACTTTTTATGTTACCATGTTGGTGATTTTGGAGTTAATCATTATGTTCCTAAAAGATATTAAGGCCTTGACAATGCATGACCCCTTACATGAATCTTTAAAAGCCACGGGCCAAAGAAATATTATGCTAGAAAATCTTATCTTACAAGATTCTTTTTTATTTCTTTTTCTCTTTCATTTATAGGAGGAAGATCTCTTTTAAGAAAAATCATCTTTCCTATTATGGACCATAGAATAATATTTTTGTAATTTTTAAAAACTTCATTAATACCAGCACATCTTATATAATTAGTTTGTAACTTTCTCATTCGATCTTCATTTTGAGTGATTTAAGGTGTATTAGAAAGTCAACTTAATAATGGATGTCTTAAAATAAATTACTTAAAAATTTAATTATAATAGTATTAGTAAACTTTTCTTTTGCAATAATGCGTATTAGATTATCTTTTCTGAGGTAACTGAAGATAAACTTTAAAATTTAAGCTCACCAAACATTTATAAATTAAGTATCATCTTTATTCTTCTTTATATAGATGTATTACTTTGATGGTTTTATAGAATATATTCTATCCCACCATCTTATCTTAGCATAAATTTTATAGAATCGCCCTTCAAGCTTATTCAGATATATCTTATGATGTAAGCATAATTTCTTTTTGATCTTTAATGATTCTCTATCATATGAGTTTTCTTGATAAACCCTCTTTCTAGGAATTATAGTCTTTAGTTTAGACATACAGGAAACTTCAATTGCATATTTTCCCTCGATTTAAAAGATTCAGGTCCTAATAAATCAACATGGGATAAGATGTAATAATAATTAAATTGATATATATAATGAAATATTGCAACCTTTAGCCTTCTCTTATGCATTAGAATTATCTTCTTTGATAATTAAGAGATCTACACGAGCTAAAGAATTAGCCTTCAAGTTGCCTTTTTCTTTGGCTACATCAATAGGCTAAATGCACTATTGAAATAGTCAACATAGGTTTTCCCTCTTCAATGACTTACCTCTTCATGTCTACTTTTATCAGACATTAGCAATGTAGTCCAACATGAAGACATAGAACTCAAAACACAATATTGGACTCATTGGTGAGTAGAACATAACATATTGGTTTTCCTGTTTCCATACATGTAATGTTTTAAAATTCAATCTCCTATCATTTTAGTATTCTTATATGGCCATTGATTACTATCATGTCAAAATCATATCCATATGATGTTACAGCCCATTAGATCCCCATATCATGTCGGACATCATTTATTAATACTATTTACGTGAAACCCTTTTCTAAAGATAATTAATTATTAAGTATAATAACTTTATGAAATAAATATTTTTGAAAACCTGCAAGTTTACGTCTAGGTCTTAGGTCTTACATGTTTGACCATATCTTTGCTCTATTATAGGGATTATGCAAATGTGATGGTTTGCATGTTGAATATAACTCTCAATCATATCTTGAGCTAGAAAACCACTATGCTCCCTTTCAAGGATAGTCCAAATTATCATAGTTGATACATGTGGGTTTATCCATAAATAAATTTATTAATTTCTTGATGATGTGAGACTTAGAAATTTCTTATGCACCCTTATATCCCTTATGCAGATCACCCACATATAAGGTACTTGTTGGAGTCTACATTGCAAACTCAAGAAGGAGAGAGGTCATGTGTCAGTGATTGTTGTGGTATAAGAACATGCCTTCTATAAAATCCTTTAAAAATCTCTCTCCTACAACATAAGGTCTCCCCATTCAGCTTACGCATAGAGGACTGAATCAGTGGGTTTAGCAATTGCAATTATCTTCTAAATTATTTCTTCAGAAGGGTCTTCATGTCGGACATGATGAGGATGCTTCCAAGAAAAAGATATCTTGGACCTATCAAATAAAATCAAGTCTCTCAATACTCAATTGAGGAGAGGAAACCCCTCTTAAAGAAAGCAATGTTTTGACAAACCAAGAATTCCCAAAAGAAAATTCAGCATATTTACCCATGTGCAGGGCCAATGTGAAAAGAAAAGAAACTTCTCATACTTCTCTGAAGAACAACGCTCTTGCAAATCAAAAACTCCTAAAAGAAATTCAACAGGATCTTCTCATGAGTAGGGATTAAAACAAAAGAAAGAAGAATAAGCACCTCTCATCTCATGAAGAAGCAACGCTTCTCTAATAAATTAAGAGCTTCTAAAGAAAAAATCTAGTAGCATTTTCCCATGTGTGGAATCAATGCAAAAAAGAGGAGAATCCTCTCATGAAGAAGCAGTACTTTTTTTTTTTTTTTGATAGAGGAAAGCTCCAATAAATTAGGCAGGACCAATGTCAAAAGAAAGGGGTCTTGTCAATGAAATAATAATTAAGAAGAGCACAGAAGTAGGAAGAGGCTTTAAGAAGACGTTTTGAACTGTATCACAAGAAGGGCAAGAAAATCAGAACCATCAAAAGTCTAAACAAAATTTAGATACGAAAGCATAAAGTCCAATGAGAACAAGTGCTGCGAAGGGGGAGATGAGATAGTCCACCACAGTGCTCTAGCAAGAGTACTAGTGTCAAACACCCAAGTCAGCTAGGTAAGAATGGAATTATCTTTCACCAAGGCCTTACCATGTGAGCCACTCGCTGCCTTTGGATTGGTACACAGAGTGACTGAATTCCGGCACCGCGCATGTTCTCCCAGCCACCTAAAAAAATAAAGCAATCGTAAATTTCCACTTTGCCTCTGACTGGGATTCCACCTAAGGACTCCTAATCATGCTAAGAGTTTGTTGTTGGACCCCAGCCATCAAAGGAATTTGTTGCCGAAGCATTAAACAACAGAAATTTCCAGGCCTTTGATTGGGATTCCACCTAAGGACTCTCAATCATGGTAAGAATTTGTTGCTAAACCCCAGTCGTCCAAGGAATTTGTTGCTGAAGCTCTAAACAGCAGAAAATTCCACTCCTCCTTCGACTGGGATCCCATCTTAGGACTCCCTGTCATGCTAAGAAATGAGGAATGATGCTGAACCTCAGCTGTCCAAAGGAAATTGCTGCTGCTTGAAGCCTGAATACCAGGTTTTTCCAGCAAAAAAGTGGAAAGACACTACCCCACAAAAGAAGAAGAAGAAGAAGAACACTTCCGTTTGATATTTCACTTAATTATGTAATAAGGCTTATCATCATATACATTGCAAGGGTCAAGTGAGGATGGTCAAGTACTCAAAAGATCCCCTTTTCATCTTCTGGACGCAAAGACATGATAGCCCATCATCCATTCGAGGAAAACAAGGAGAGGAATTAGAGCTCTGCTGAAAAATAATTGAACGGCTCCACCATGTTGTTGCCGGCAAGTGAGAGGTGAGGTCCATGTTTAAAGCATGATCACGGTGGGTGTGCGTATTATTCATAGCTTTGCTTTCAATTAATACCATTCCCTACTCTGTTGTAGGGACCCGAGGCTGCGATGAGGCCGATTCGTTTCCTTGCCCCTCTCCTCTCCTCTCCTCTACCTCCTCGGCGGAATGAACCCTTGTCTGACAATGAGAGCCTTGATCGAACGATGCAAATGCAATGCTCTGGAAGTCGAAGAAGCGCACGACTTGTTCGACGCCGCGGTAGCCACCGAACCCAACAAGCCTTCCATCTACGACATCAGCCTCCTCCCCGATGCCGTCGCCGGAATGAATCACTACCCAAATCGCTCTCTACAACGAGCTGAATCTCTTAGCAGGAATCCAGCCAAATGTCCGCAGTTATACCATCGTGGTCAATTCTTGTTTTGACTTTAAATTGGGAGTGAAGGAGAATCCTTCCTCTCAAGCTTTTTATTGAATGTTTAAAAGGGTATACAAAGGAGAGATTAAGAAGATAAAAGACTTTTCAAGAAAGTATGGTAAAAGTGATCTCTCGGTAGAGATATTCTTCCAAAAAAAAAAAAAGATAGCCAGAATTTTTTGAATGATGAATCCATTCACATATGCCAGCAAGCTAGGGATGTTAAGCTTTACTGCAAGAGATGAGCAGATAGAGCAAGAAAAATAACATCCATAGAAAAGATGTCCGATCGATTCTACAAGGGTCTACATACATAGGGCAGCCGAAACCAACATTTCAACCTTTTTTTTGCCAATCTTTCATCTGTTTGTAGACTGTCTCACAGAGCTAGCTACATAAAGATCGGATCTTCAAAGGTACCGACACTTTCCATATGATCTTGAAGTATGGCCATTTGAGTCCATTGCATTGGATAAAATTGTAGAAGGATTTAATAGAGAAGGATCCTAATTTAGTGACTTTCCAAAAAGGTTGATCTAAGCAAAGTGGGCAAATGCAAAACCAATGTGCTCCAGATCATCAAGATGCGCAAATTGAGAAGAAGTGAGAGGCCCTAAAAGGGGAATGGTTGGTTCATTGTTGACTCCTACTCTAAAACCCTGTTGGTGTGGTAATTTATCGCAGCATAAAAGAGTATAGGTTAAGAAATAAGTCTCGAAGGGGCACTGGTTCGACCCAAAAATCTTCCCAAAATCTAATATTCCTTCGATCCTTCAAACAGAATGAGGCACAGTTCGAGAACCCTAAGATGTCCTTGATAATGCCTTTCTATATTGAGAAGCAAGAGATGAAAGGTTGATTAAATTTGTAGCCTAACTTCAATCTTAAATAATAGGCCTCACTAATAAAGGCCTTCCAAGGTGCAATATTCTACGGAGAAATGAACTTTCAAAGTCACTTAGCTAGCAGAGCTTTGTTGATTGTCCCCAAATCCTTGACTTCAAGGCCTCCTTCCTTTTTCACTTTACAGATAGAAGACCAGCTGAGCAAACAATGAAACTTACTAATATTATCCTTTTCTTTCCACAGAAAAGCCCTTCTGATTTTATTAATTCTGATCCTCACCTAGACTAGAAGCCTAAATATAGACACAATTTAGGTTGGTAATATCAATAGGACTATATTAAGTAAAACCAGTTTCCCTCCAATCGATAGGAATTTACTTTTCAAAGCATCAAGTCTGCACTGGATCTTCTCAAGAAGTGACAATCAGCATTTATTTAAGAGGCCTTTGGAAATGCAAGGGAAAACCAAGATATACGAATGGAAAAGAGGCCTTTTGGCAACTCAAGTGGAATGTCAGCCTGTGACAGGCTCGTCAGGCGTAATGTTAAGGCTAGATACAAAGCTTTTTCTTATAACCCTGAGACCAGAGGCTCCCTCAAAGCCAAGGATGATGGCTTTTAGGGCTTTTACAGATGAATCAGATGCAGAGCAAAAGATGATAGTGTCATCAGCGAAGTGAAGGTTGGGGAGACATATAAAACCTTAGAAAGAGCTCATACCATCAAACAGGCCAACATTTGAAGACTTCTTAAGGATTCTTGCCAATACATACATTTCTATGATGAAAAGAGCTGATGAAAGAGGATCACCCTATCTAAGACCTTTTCGGCATGCAATCCAATGACTTAGGCTTCCATGCATAAGAGGGGCAATAGAGGAAGAGGATAATAGAGAATCAATCCAAGCTATCTAAGATGTTGGAAAACCTCTTATCGAGAGAAAGGAGAGAAGGAAGTTCCAACTGACATTATTGAAAGCCTTGTCAAAGCCTATTTTGCATGCCAAACCCTAGGCTTTGGATTTTCTACAATGAGCCAAGATCTCATGAACGACTAGGAAGTTCTTTTGAATACATCTTCCTTTAGTGAAGGTCGATTGAGATTCATCCATAAGGGAGAAATTTAGCTAGTCTTATCATCAGCACCTTAGTAATAATCTTATATAGGCTGTTTAGTAAGCTAATAGGATGGTACTCCTTTACCGAAAGTAAACCATCATTCTTTTTGGAATCAAGGCAATGAAAACATAATTTGTATGCCTATGCTATGTGGATCTTGGCGTAACACCTCTGGTGGCTATAACTTTAGGATTTACCAAATTTTTTCTTTGGCATGCCTACCATCATATTTTTCAAATTAGCTAAAGTATCTATGACTTCAGCTACATTGTGTGAATATTTCGATTAGTATCTTCTTGCAAATTTAATGTAGATTCCTCTATCTTAGCTTTTAATATTGCCTTTTATATGCTAAGTTGAAATAAGACTGAAATAGTTATTCTAGATTTATTTCTAAGCAAGCTATGCTAGACTTATACCGAAGATATTCGTGCTTTATTCTCACCTAATTCCCGGCTTATTCCAGGTGCTTGTTCGACGATGGCTTGGTGCTCGGTCATGCGACAATTGGCGGCAAACTCCGGATCACCGCGAAAGACGTGGGACAATGAGGAGGGGGCCGCAGAAGGGGTGGTCGGTCCAACGATGGGAGGCTGGCGCGGTGTCGTCCCGATAGGGGAAATTCACCATGGTAGAGGAGCAGCAGTGGAGGGCGCAGGGCAGCACGGTTTTGGACTGCGGTGGCCGGCTGCCGGGGCGTCGCAGGCGTCGTAGAGAGGAGAAGCCGCGGCGGCTTCTTCGTTGGCTGGCTCCGTCCCAACAAGGCGGAAGAAGGAAGGACCCATGGGAGTCGGTCTTTGCTGGTCGGCTATGGTGGGTGAAGCAGGGGACGGTTTGGTGAGACCGCAGAGGTGCTTGGTCGGTGACGCGGGACCAGTGCAAGGGGGCTGACGGCGGAAGTCACATGGCAGGTGTCGCAGAGGCGAGGGTTTTGGCCGGCGGCGTCGCAGAGGAGATCGGACGGAAGAAGTTGAGGACGTGGGCCACAGCGTCGACAACGTTGAGAAGGGAGAGAAGATCGGATGCGGCGGCGACGGTGGCCGGCGAATCCGGGCTCACCGGCTTGAGGAACCTTTTCCCCAACCGGCATCAACCGAGCACTTCCGGGGCTGCGATCGCTTGCTGGTGGCATGGAGGAGATGCGGTTTGGCTGGCGGTGTGGCGGGTGTCACAGGCCTTTGGCTACAGCCGACGGTGGTGGCCGGGGTCTCCGCCGGTGATCGTGGCCGAAGGCGGGGGCGCAGGCAGAGATGAGGTGGTAAGCTCCTTGGGCAGCGACGAGGGAGCTCCTGCCGGCGGAATCCCAGGGGAAGAAGGGAGCGGCGCAATGGAGCAATGGCGGAGTCGGCGACGACGGCTGTGGACAGAGCTGCGCAGGTGTCGTGATCAGCCGCGGTGGCAGCGCTTTGTGGGTGAAGAAGAAGGGCCAGCGATGTTGGCCGGGAGGACGGCCTGCTGTGGCGCGGAGGTGCGGGCTTCGGGCACAACGGCGGCAGAGATCGGAAGGGAAGGAGCAAGGGCCGAAGAAGAATTTTTCTTTCTTTCTTTTCTTTCTTTGACAAAAGTTTGCTGCTGAAAATAAGCGAGTGCAAATAAAAGAAAGACAAGGATTTAAGATGAATGTAAAATAATTACCAGGCTCTTGACCTACTCTAATGCCAACCGTTGTAAATCCAAATCTCAATAATAAATAAAATAAAAAATTTGGAATAAGTTGAGATAACTGATACTGTTACGATAACCAAAGGGTTAAGCTTAAAAATAAATAATATTATTTATTATAAAAAATATTATTACATATTTATAGGATTAAAATTTTAATTGTCAAAGAAAACCTAATATAACTTTAAAAAAACACGATTCATGAGTAAAGAAATATATTAATTAAAATCAAAAAATATTTTAATAATTAAATTTTTTAAATTAAAAAAAATTATAAATTAAGAATTTTCAAAACTAAAAGAATCCTAACATCTACACGACTCCTCGCCGATACCAAAGGAAAATTCTAGATGAGTTGGAGAAAATCAAGCCGCAGACGATCATGTGCAATATTGGCCGCAGACGATCGTATATAATATTGGCCGAGCAGCGTGATCCAGAGAAAACCAAGCCGCAGACGATCATGTGCAATATTGGCGATGGATGGCGGCCATAGAGGGGCTGATAGGCGGCGCAGCGGTGACCGTTTTGCATCGTCAACTTATCTCTACTGCACTCCTCCAAACGAAACAGGGTTTGCATCATAGATGGAGGTCAGGGCAGGCCAGAACTTCACCACCCATGCAATAACCTAAGATTAGACAAATAATCGATCTTCTGGCAGTCACCTGGAATCTTTACAGACGTCCCAAGAAATTGTTAGGAGGTTAAAAAACAAGAAAAAAAAGGAAATTGAGAAAAAAAAAAAAAAGGGGTATAGGTATACAAGAGGACTTAATTGTAGAACATCATGACTGTTCCCGACATGTAAGTGTGCAGTTTTTTGACAGATAGCAATCTATGCATTGTGATGATATATATAAAAGTTCATATTGGCAAATATTTAGCTCCATATAGATTATGCATTAAGATGATTCTATGTATTTATAAAGAATTAAGGAGTCTAAATAATAACTTCTTGATTAAACTTTTCAAATGAAGTCCCAAGTTACTATAAAATATTTCTCTCTTTTTTTTTTTTCAAATGTTTGGGACCCAATAAAAGCATCAATATATTTTTAGATTATCATATATATCGAATCTGACCATAACAAGTCATCTGAGAAGACTTTGCAAGGTTTGCATGAGAACCATGGCACTGAGGTTGGGATGTGTTTACAGCCTTCCATTTGTTTATCAAGTGACAATGCCAGCTCTTGCTCCCACCCCTGCAAATCATTCATTCTGCTGATTTTTGCACAACAGAATTTTATCTGCCAGTATTGATGTATTGTATTTGTAAACAGATGTGAATATTAGTTATATTATGATTTCAGAAAGATGATATTTTTGCAGTTTCTTAGCTAAGAACTAATAAACACTGAGCATAATAAAATGACAATTCCAAAAGTGATGAAAGAAGCATTCATGATTTGTCCATATAACTGAAAATAGGGGTGTTATGATGTAGCAGAGAGAATCTTTAAGTGTGGATTGCTTGATGTTATCATGTAGGTGTTTTTTTTGACCATGTCACTTGTTTTATGCTATTGGCTGTATAATAGCAGCCACTATCCCTATGCTTTTTGTTCTTAGTGCTTCATCTCAATTTCTTCATTGAGACGAAAAATCTCACTGGCAAGAACAGAAACATACCATCTTGAGTGTTGCATTGGTTTTACTTGGAATGTTTTCTCTAATGATTTCCATCCAGTTTATATTAGAGAATTCAATATTTACCCGATAATGAAGCAAATCAACTGAAACTCTTTTTTTATAAAGAGAAAGCAAAAGAACTGGCCTGCTTGACGTCTTACCCTCGCTATAAAATGTTGTATTTTATCAAAAAACATTGTGATAAAAAGAAGATTTGCTCACCCCTTCTTAGAATTGAGACCAAGCCAAGGAATCGCTTTTGATGATTATATATTGTAAATTATTCTTCTCGAACTTCTACAGCTTTAGCAAGAAGAAGATTATTTGTTGGCAACGCTTGAGCCCCTGCTGTTCGTAAAGCCACCACTCATTAGTTTTGATCACAAAACCTTCTCTGGATAGTTTCATATGTCGTCTTGTAGCAAATCAACTGAATAAGGCCAGCAAACTAAAATAGCCTCAATGAACAAGAAATTGCAACAAGTGATGACAAAATGTGAATCAAATGAGTAATTATGATTAGCTAGAAAAAATAAGTACACTTCCCCTACCGCTCCTCATGATGGGGTACAACATAATATGGATGTAGGTGCCAATTCTAAAGGATCTATTGTGCGTCTAACAGTAAGAAGCTTCAATGCTGATCATATTGCCAATCACTATGTATATTTTATCTTCGTGCTCAACCACAAAGCACAAGCTTTCATAGTTGGGATCCGATTGCTTGTGACAAACAATGGTTTCTGTGTAATTTTGGAAGAAGATGAATTGCTTATTGTTCAGTATTGTTTAAATATTTTAATAACTCTCCTTGGTGAATATTTCACATTATTGCCAACTGCGAAAGCTTCCAACAGGATGCAGTGTCCTTTTTGGATTCACTATTATCCTTGCTCAACTAACAATTATACTCATCTATAAGCCTAATATGATTTGAAAAGTGGTTGCAATTTTTCTTTTGAGGGAAGAATTTGTTTGCAATTTTACTTCATCTCTCTTCTATTTATCATTTTTAGCTTCTATCATTGAAAGGAGAAGAACCAACCTTATTTGGAATGAGAACTAGTTTAATGAAACTTGTCTACAGATGTTTACCAAACATAAAAGATAAAGGAAGGAAAACCTCATCCTCTAAAGTCATTTTAGTCCTGAAAGTATGATCTAGATGCATATCGGACAGCCTTTCTTCTAACATTAGGTCAGGCTCTAAACAAACTTGCGTAGCCCAACTTGTCTTGGACAGCTAGATATCAACCTTGGACCCGTTCTACTTGACTAGCCTAAATCCAGCCAAAAAAAAAAAAAAAAGGCTAAAGATCTAGCTGAGTTGACTCCTAGTCAACTTAGCACCAATTCACGTGAGTCAACTCAGTCAGAACCAAGCCAACTGTCCCAGTCTAAGATGGTTTGGAAATCCATTGTCACCAATTTCCGATAGGACCTGGAATCCCAATTCTGGTCAAAGTAGGAGGAAGAGGAGGCCTAAGAATCCTCTATTTAAGCCTTCCACCCCTTGAGATTCGACCATCGATTTCCACCAATCCTCTTCTTCTCTATTAAGCTATTCCTCATTATTCCACCACTAGAAACTTCCCAGGGACAAGGTAAGGACCTTCACCCCTTCTTCTCTCTCTAACCCCTTATTTACTGTAGCCATTATCTATAGCAGAGCTGTCAGGATCCAAGGGCACCTACTTTGTTTGAAAGCAAAACAACACTTCTTCCCTCTCTAGTGAGCTTCATTGCTGTTCATGGCCATGCTTGAGACCTCGACCGTCCATTAGGATCATCTGACTAGAGAGGCATCGGACTCACTTCCATGGTAGGCTTCGTTTTTTCCTCCTCTATTCTTTCTCTCACTTTCTCCCTTCTCTCTCCTCTATTTAGGATATGGGCTACTACCATTGCTGGCTGCACCCTAACACCCCGTGCCATCATTGGCAATTGGTCCAGCCATTGGTATCACCACCTTAACTTTCCCTCTCATATATTCTCCTATTTTGAGAGAGAGAATAAGGGGTTCTATTCTTTTTCCTCTCTCTCTCTCTCACGCACACACATCTTTCTCTCTTCTCTCTCTTTCTTCTTTCTCTCTTTATGTAGATTTTGCTTTGGACCCCAATAGAAGGTCCCTCATGTATCGCTTGGTATGTCAATTGTGGATCTTGAATCTAGCTGATAACCACTTCTTGTGCTAGAATCTACCCCAATCTTCGCAAGGTATCAATGGACCTCTCATTATTGACTACCTATGTTATGCTATTTTTGCTTAGATTAGTCTTTTATTCCTTGATTCAATATATCATTACCTTGATTTGATTGATTTAGATTGTCAGATAATATTACCTAGCTAACCTTATCCTCTTCATATTTTTTTTATTTTTCAACCCATTTACTCTATAAATTACTAATTGTTTATTTTAGATCTGTTGGAGTGGAATTGTCCAACTTATTCCCTCTTTTTCTCTTATGGCTAAAGGCCGATAGTGTCCACTCTTGTGAATAGGACCTTCAACCTCAATGGAATATCAAAATTAGGGGACAAGTAGTCATGTGTTTGATGTCGTGAGAAATCTTATCAAATAGATTGTGAAATCTTATAAACTTAGATTGATAGATACCTCTACTCTTAGTATTTTATCATGCATGCCACATGCTTTGCTAAAAAATTTTGTCACTTCATCATTATATTTATCAAAAAATATAGCATGAATATTTAAAGGTAAAATTATGATGTTTATTTATGCATATTTTTACGTATGCTTAATGATATACCTGCCATGCATAAATAATAATTATCAATTATGGATTAGGAATGAAATATTTTTTCCTAGATACAGTACTAAATTATATATGATGCATAGAAATTCATGTTAATTTGAGCAACATTATATAATGCTATGAATAGGTTTTTCAAACATTATGTGTCAAATTTATAGATTTTGAATTGGCTTGGAATAGGTGTTATGTTTACTCTCTCTAATTTAACTATGATTTGAACCTAGCCATCAAGGTTGATAGCTGGACACACATGATTGGGAACATCATTTTGAGTCTAGCTAATCAAGGATAATTGATGGGAATCATCAACATGTTTTCATGTAAACTAGAGTTATTTTCTTTTCAACCTGAGATTGTCAAGGCTGATTGCTGTACATGATCATTTATTAACATATTTTGTATTTAGGAACTAATCTATTCAGAGTTTTTTGAATGAATTAAATATTTTGAAAAAATAAAGTTATACTTGTTTAGAGTGGTTTTAGTCACAACCATAAAACATCAATAAGCCAGGGTGAAGGAGGACATATCACTTGTAGAATAGGTTAACTTAAGCAAAAATCCAAAACTTTCTATATCTAACCTATGACAAAAAGGCAAGTAAGAACATATGATTTAAGACTCCAGATGCATGATTTTTGAAAGAACTATCAAATGGGTTGATTCGAGTAGCAACTCAAAACATTTCATATTTGGACTCAGACAAAAGAGATAAATAAAGCCTATAGTTAAGACTTCCTAACATTGTCTTTGAAGAAACTATCAAATGGGTTGACAGACACTAACTTGAAAGTTTTTATATTTAGTCTATGACAAAATAGATAGCTAGAGCCTATGATCTAGACATAGGATACATCATCTCTGAGGAAACTACTAAATAGATTGACTTAGACTAACTCAAGAGTTTCTAAATTTGATCTAAAATAAAATTAGTAGGTAGAGATTAAGACATTAGCTGTATCATTTTTGAGGAAATTACTAAATGAGTTGACTTGGATAACAATCCAAAAGTTTTCATATTTGGACCATGATAAATAGGCCGATAGAGCCTATGACTTCTTTATAAAATAGAAAGGTTCGAATAACAATTCAAAGTTTTCATATTTGGTTCACCAAAAAAGTGTCAATTAGGACTCGATTGAATTAAATTAAGATAAATTCACCAAATGGGATTAAGTTCTTGACAATTACTGAAAAGTCCTAGCATATTATTCAATTATTGAAGAGTCCCTATAAATTACTCAATTACTAAAGAGTCCTAACATATTATTCAATTCTGGGGAGTCTCAGCATATTACTCAACTAATAGAGAGCCTCAACACTTTATTCGGCTCAATTACTGAAGAGTTTCTATACATTACTCAACTTAATTACTAAAGAGTTTAAGCATATTGCTTAATTGACAAAAAGTCCTGCTACACTACTAAGCTATTGAAGAATTCAAGTGCATTACTCAAATGTTGAATAGTCACAGCATATTACTCTTTCTGATGAAGTCTAATTATCCCTATCCACTCACTAATTGGGTCCAATCTTTATGAATCAAATCAAATATAGCACTTTTGGCTCAGCCATCTATCTTGATTAAGTCCAAGCTCCATAAATAAAGTTAGAATTAACATACTAGTTTAGTCATCTAGCTTGATTGGGTCCAAATACAATGAATCAAGCCAAAGTTAGCCCTCTAGTTTAGCTATTATGCTAGATTGGTTCCAATCACATCAAATTAAGTTAGGACTCAATATCCTGGCTAGAGTACAGTTGTCAATTAGGCTCTTTTCCTAAGAATGGGCTCAATGTCTAATAATATAATTTGGCCATTAGACCAAATTGTTAATATACAATTAACAACTAAGGTCAATTTTCTTTTCCTAAAAAAAAACTAAAGTCGATTTGCTCGAATCAAGTTAGGCCTAGTATTTAGGCTCAATTATCTGGACTTGACTCAATCACAGACTATGTTGAATCAAGAGCATGACAAACTTTGTAAGGATTAGCAGATTCACAAGTGGAGACTTTGATAATTGAATATTTAATTTTTCTTTTATCTCATATGCGAGCATGCGAGCGAACAGGATCCAAAGGTTTTTGCTAGATTTTTCCTTTCAATTTTACTTTAAAAACAATATCAAATTTTAGTTAGGCCCCCATATTTGTACCTCAAGTTGAATCAAGTCTAGACTATGTCAAATTCAATCCAGATTGGTTCAAGACTGGAATTGATCTATACCATTTTGTCTTGATCCCCCTGAACCCAACTTAATTACAACACATTCGACCTAGGCTGAGTGCAGCACAAATCGGTTCAATCTAAGATCAAAAGGACTTTTGATTATAGCCCTTAAAGCTTGATTGAAGGCCGCATCATCCAACCAAGAAGGAAAGAATGTATGGCACATAAAAAACACAATTGTGTGCCCAGGAATCATGAACAAGGGATCACCGCCCAATTCCCAATTTTACATAAGTCCTTGATCATTTGGGCTTTATCAAGAAGGAACACATCTTATCAACACCTTATAAAGAGTCTTAAGATGATGAAAAACCATCAAAAGACCCCATTCTATTAACAGCTTCTAAAAGGATCAAGCGCCCCTTCCATTACAAACTTGAGGGGTGCTTGAATTTTCAGTGCATCCTTCGCATGTCCAAAGCTTTCCCAATTGATTCTTTGATTTGTTATCTAATATGAGAAGCTTTTCCACTACCTTGATGTGTTAAAACCCCTTAAGATGTCCCAAATTATTGTAAGACTTAATGAAAAGTGCAAAACTCAAATAAATGTACTCTTGTACTCTATATCATCCCAATCGAGGTAGTCTCATCAAAGAAAAGGATAGCAGGGAGGTCAGCAATACTCTAATATACCATTTATGATTTTCCAACTTGGACTTGGCCAACTACTTTATTTTGTATGTGAATTTATATTTCTTATACATTATATGCTTGATCCAACTAGTGGTAATTGTTCCTTACTGAGCTTCTAGTTCACTATCCTTTATTATTTTTTTCCAAATATTGAGGAATAGTAAGGGATGTGTGCAAGAAGATTATGATTATTTTGATTTTCTTATTTTAGTTTAGATGATCATTATTTTTAAAAGATAATTTTGTAATCTTTTGAAATATTCTTTGGAAATAGTGTCCTTTTTACTTATTATGATATCATGAAAATCTAGAAATTTTGTAGTTTGTTACTCTAAATCATGCCACTTTATAAGATATTGTCTTATGTTAGATTTATTGTTGAGATTTTAGAAATTTTCAAAACAAGCCTAGCATGTTCTATTGGCTCCACCTTTATAAGATATGTGGCATCTATCATGTCCAACTGCAATGGATCGGGGCATGAGAAAACCTACATAGACTATCATCAAGAATCATCTAATTACTAAATCATTACATGAGGGCTATATGAAACCTTCTCCATATTAAAAATAAAAAAAAAAACCATGATCAATCTCAAGCTTCCTCAAGTAAACTATTGTGCTTACTTAACCTTTTATTTTTCCTTTTGATTTTCAATATTTTATTGTCAACATTGTACAAGCATCATATGCATGTTATGCAATTATCAAAATATTGATTCTCAAACCTTCTCCCTGGATGGTCAACTTGGCTAGGCCCTTAGAGCAGAGAATGCATCAAGAATAAAATAATTACTAGGTATTTTACTCAAAAGACTTATACAATAATAACAAAGCCTTAATCCCAAACTAGTTGGAATCAGCGATATGAATCTTTTTTTTTCATTCAACTCAGTTTTGAGTTATATTTTTTGTAAAATAAAAAGATTTTAAATCTTTTTTATTACTTCCTTTAATATAATTTTCGATTTATCTCTACCTCTTTTTTTCTTTTACATATATTAAATCACTCCTTTGTATAGATATATCTCTAGATCTATATTACATATACTCAAACCTTTTAAGTAGTCCTTTCCTTAATTTATCCTTGATTGGTGCTACCTTCATCATTTTAAGAATGTCTTCATTTCTTATTCTATCTTTTCTTATATTACCGCACATCTATCTCAACATTCTTATTTCAATCACTTTCATCTTATGTACATGTACTTTTCTAACTATCCAATATTTTATACCATAAAGCATATTCGTTTTATAACTATCCTACAAATTTTGTTTTTAACTTGATAGATACTCTACGATCACATAATGCTACAATTGTACTTCTCTATTTCATCCAACTTGCTTTACTCCTATGGACATTATTTTCAATCTCTCCTTTCTTATGAATAATCAACCTTAAATATTAAAAATATCATTTTTATAGAGTATTTGAAAATGATCCTCAAAAGACTGATATTTTTTATTTTTTTTGGAAAAAACTGATTTTTCAAAGTTCTCTTAAAACAATTTGCCATCTTTTAATAACAAAACCCTTTTCAAACAAATAAGACCCTTTCTATATTGAACAAGTAGCAGGTGATTATATCTTATTCCTTTCAAAAAGTTAACATACTTGATGTAGGTAAAGAGGTGCAAATGCAAGTTTCAAACTGACATAATGAAAGTAGAAAATACAAGTTAATTTTAAATCAAACTGTAATCTACTTAAAGAAAACCTAGAAGCTTGAATAAAAAAGAAGGCTAACTAAAGCCTAAAGGATAGCTAAAATAGATACTTAGCTTTTCCTTGCTACCTATAGGAAGCTTAACTTCTTCACTAACTAAGACTTGAATTCATTTTAACAATAAGAATTCTACTACTAAGTTGAACAAATTAGGAGTATTACCATCAACACCGATCTAACCATATGACTCTAGCCATTAGATTCTAGATGAACAACATTGTACTGCAATATTTTAGCCGTAACTTCCTCTTTTGTGATTTGATTCAAAAGGTTCAAGATGTTTTAGAAAGCTTCCTTAACACTAGATACAATAGAGCAGTTGAGCTTCAATCCGATTGCAATAACCATTATAGTCATTTTTTGAACTAATTACACAAGAATGCTCCTAAAACTTAGCATGTTATTATCTTATAAAATTAATGATCATTAAGCACCTATTAGTCTGGTACACCTCATTTTCTTCTTTCAACTAGTCTTGTATCAATTTGAAGGCCAGCCAATGGCCTTGTGATAGTGAAAGGTGTAGGTTTGACCTTCAATCTTATTGTAGCATAATTTTGTGTGCATTCATGATTTTCCTTTGGTGGTCAAGCGAACATATGCGTGTGTATGTCAACACACACACACATACATACATACATATATAGTTTGTTTCAATCCTTTGAGATCTCTTATCATAAAATTATATATATGAAAGTTTCTATGGTCATAAAATCTTTTCAATAAACAAATTATTAAATTTGTAAAATGTTTTCAAAACAATACTTTCAAAAGATTAGAAAAAGCAGTTCATTCACATAATAGGCCATCTCCCTTAATGCTAGAAAGTAAGGGCAGAGCAAGAAATTTCATTTGAAAGGTGTCATTGTTAATTAATTAAAAAGTTATTGAAGCCTAATCATAACCTATTTTTGTTTTAAGTGAACTATGCTTTAATATAAGTGAACTAACAATTGAAAAACTTTAGACATTCAACAAAAAATTGCATTCAATATTTCATGTAAGACATTATCTATTAACTACAAAATGTGTTTGTTATACACATTGTGTTCATTTTTCTCATAATTCAGAGGCTTGAATTTTAAATAACTAGCAAATTAAAAAGTAAAACTAGCTTCTACCATTTATGTCATGATAGAAACATAAAATTATGGATCATGCATCATATACAAATCATAAAAAACAATTATATAAGTAAACAATAATAGTGATACATTAAATATAAATGAAGAAAAAGGAAAAGTGAAAAAATACCTACCTTGACAACTAGCTTGATCCATTCATAGGGAATTAATCAGTAGAATGTAAACAATCCCTAATTAAGTGATGAAAGTGAAGGAATTAGTCTAATTACCCCCCAAAAGTAAATATTTTTATCATGAAAAAGGAAAACAAAAATACAGCAAGATATATTATGAAAAATAGCAAGGTATTTTAGTCTAGGCAACTATTTGCCAACTGCATTTTTGCCATAAGCTCATAAATTATTCTTTATATCCTCTTATCTTCTCATTGTTAAATATTTATAATCAAATTAATTGGAATTGAAAAGCTACCATAATCCTCTCTATTTATCGATAAACATTGTAAAGCTTGATATATAATAACTCTAAATATTAAAAGGCTTATTTTAGAATTCTTATCCAAAAGATTTATTTGGATCATGAATTAAAAATGCATCTAAAATTTATAGAGCTTGATTTGGTATTTTTAGAGGAAATTTATAGTAAAATAAGGTCTATTAAGGATTGAACCTATAAACTATTTCACAATTTCATTTTGATCAAACTAATTGCTCACAAAAATACGAAAGTACATATATATATATATATATAGAGAGAGAGAGAGAGAGAGAGAGAGAGAGAGAGACTTATAATCAATGCTCTTTCTATTGGGATTTCAAATACAGAAGGAAAAAGAGAGAGAAGAAAAGAGAGAAGACTTAGAAAGAAGCTTGTTCTTTAGTTGACATATCTAGATTTCAAATTCCATAAAATTTTTACTTTGGATGCAAGTAGGCTTAGGACAAAATCAGGTGTGAGTTTTTCTCTTTTTCTTAATGGGCACGCACAATTCAACTAAAGATAAGCCAGCCTCTGTACCCGCTACCACCATCCCCTTACTTCTACTCCTCTGATCGAGGTCCTAAGGTAGCCATGGGATGCCATCCCAAGCCTCCTCAAAACCAATGATTGAGGTCTCTACACCCAAGTGCATCAGCTCATTATTGAAAGCTTTGAATTGCTAATGTTCCTTAATAGCCCAAATGAAGGTGGCTGTAATCTTCCCATGGAGTCTCTTAATCTCCCAACGAAGCCAAAATTCCTATTGTAGATGTCATACTATGACTTGGAGATGATGAAGATCGAAATGAGGCTTCCCTATAATCGCAGTAGAAGAAGTAGGAGAGCGGAAACTGATGGCACTTACCTCTCTACTCCCTACCTTATGTAGAAGTTTTGGAGGGGGGGGTAGAATCTTAAGGCCTATGAAATCTAGGCAATCAATATTTAGGAGATCTTCACTATCACTCTAGTAGTGAAGCATCACCATGTGACCTCCCCTTACTAGCCTGATCAATAATTCTGTATAATGAAATCAGAATATCATGACTTATCAAAGCAGTAGGCAGTAGGATTAAAGTAATGCAGCTAACTGACAATTTCCCATGAGGTACACCTTAAATGACTTCTCATAAAGTTTAGTCCACATCATCGTCATACTTTAAATACAATCTCACTTTGGGCCCCACTCATAATGACCTATGAAGTCTAATCTATGGGATAGAAAACTACTTAAAAGAACTCTTCTTACTGAGCAAGCGATAGGAGTCCACTCCTTAAGAGATTCACCTACCTAAAAGGGCTCTACTCAGGAGAAAGATAGGGCAAAGGCATTGAAAATCACTCGGAAGAACTTTTCTCATTGAGCAAAAGAAGAGGTTCCACTCCACCAAAGAGTCATCCTACCTAAAAGAACTTTACTAGAGAGAAAAAGAGAGTAAATACATCAAAGTCCACTTAGAAGAACTGTCACTGCTAAGCAAAAGAAAGAGATCTGCTCCAGTACCGAGCCAGTCCACCTGGAAGAACTCTACTCAGAAGAAAAAGAGACTAAATGCATTAAAGATAGCTCAGAATAACTCTATTCACTAAGCAAGAGAAAAGGATCCATTTCATTAGAGAGTTGATTAAGTTGAAATAACTCTACTCAAGAGAAATAGAGAGCGGAGATATCAAAGATCGCTTAAAAGAACGCTCCTTACCGAGCAAAAGAAGAAGATCCTCTTCATTAAAGAGTCAGTCCACTTGGAAGAACTTTACTTAGTAGAAAAAGAGAGTTGATGCATCAAAGACTGCTTGAAAGAACTTTTCTTACCAAATAAGAAAAGGTAGTCTGCTCCACCAAAGAACTAGCTCACTTAGAAGAATTCTACTCAAAAGAAAGAGAAAATGGAGACATTGAAGATTGCCTAGAAAAACTCTTCTTGTCAAGTAAGAGAAGAATGTCCTTTTTTGCTAGAAAGTGAAGATTGCCCAGAAAAACTCTTCTTGTCAAGTAAGAGAAGAATGTCCTTTTTTGCTAGAAAGCCAACCTACCAAAAGAACTTGCTTGAGAGAAAAAAAAAGTAAAGAAATCAAAAACTATTTAGAAGAACTCTCCTCACTAAGTAAGAGAAGGGAGTCTTCTCTACTAAAGAGCCAACCTATCTAGAAGAAGTCTATTTGAGAGAAAGAGAGTGGATGCATTAAAGACCGCTCAGAAGAACTCTCCTCATTAAGTAAGAGAATGATGTTTATTCTATTAGAGAGCCAGCCCACTTAAAAAAACTTTACTCAAGAGAAAAAAAGAGCAAAAGATGAATAGCCATAAGAAGGTTCCCTCTACCAAATCCCTCCTTTTCCCCCTCCCCCTCCTTCAAAAAACAAAGAAGAAGAAAGAAGAAAAGAAGGGCCCTTCCTCTTTAGAGAAGGATTAAAAAATATTGAAGGCTTGAGCAATCAAGGTAAAATCCCCTTCAATCATAGAAGCAAAGTGAAAAGGATGCATTGATCCTACCAATAATAGCTCAAAAGATTATGCTTCCTTCGAAAGTGACTTCTTTTCCCTCTAGAGGAAACTTTTGAGCAATAGGATCGATGAAGCTGTCCCTAGCAATAGGAGATCAAGCATCAGAAATACAAGAGAAGAGAAAAAGGCATCATTCAACAATATATATATAAGGAGGAGGTGACTAATCCCCTTGGAAGGAAGAAAGTATCCAATTCATTAAGCCACTAAGCAAACACAAGCAAAACAGAGAGACATCATATGAAGTTCCTGAAAGCAAAAATAAACAGGTATCCCATCCAAGGGAAGAAAAGAAAAAAGATGAAATAGAAGGCAACTGCCATAAAAAGACCACACAACAAACGAGCCCTTTAGATGAAACCTAATCTAAGGTGTGTCGAAGACCTCTTGTAAGTTGCAAAGCCTCTTCTTCTTCTTCTTCATTTGAAGAAATGACTACCAGCAGTGGTCCGACCTTATGACCTTAGCTAGAATTGGTGAAATGATTGAAGCTAAAATTGATGCCTCTTCTTCAAGCTGCTTGATGGTTGTAGTGACTTCAACCTCTACAATGATGCTCTCTTCCTCTGGATTAGTTCAAATAACTGATAAGGCCATATCTATGACCACCTCCACTATGTGGACTTCCTTCACAATATCTAAAAATGAGAAGTTGAAATCAATATACTTGGCCATGATCTCCACTACAATACTTCATCATGTCATGAAGGAAGCTTTAGTTAAGCAATCCTTCAAAACCAACCTAAGCTCAGTTGATACCTTGAATTCCTCCATTGCCCTCATTGAGCTTTTCTCTACTGGTGCCTTAAATTCATCCATTGCCTTGACCCTCACTGCCTTAGCTCCGCCTTTGCTAGCTTTACCGCAAATCTTTTGACCTTAGCGTCAAGACTCTTCACCTCCATCACCAAATGTCACCTTGGCTTTCCCAGCCTTCTGCACATGTCATCTAGCCTCTTCTTCATCTCCTCGACCTCTAGTGAGAAGGCTTCCGCTTAGCAATTTTACCCAAAGAGGTTGAGCATACACCCAATAAAGAGCATGCAGATAGGGAAGGCAACACTCACCAATTCTTAATCCAAAAGGGCCCCCAGATTCTTGTAGTCTATTGAAAGCATCACCCCAAAGGCTATAGTGCATGCCACTGCTCCATACCATGCAGTCTCCTTAGGGAAATTAAGTAGAATGATACAGCACGCCAGCACTGAAGTGCCTAAGCAAAGATTGGGCTGCAGGTTCACCCAAGCTAAGATTGTGCTTGCTAGAAAATAGGAAGGAGAAGGATAACTCATGAATGGGAAGGCCTGATCTAGGTTCGTGATAACTTGAAGGCTGGCTAAAGGGGGAGAACTTTGCCATGCAAGCGATAGGTTGGAGGAGGTTGTAGAAGCAAGGATGCCCCCTAATGAAACTAGAGGTAGCTCCTCCACATGAAGCGCGACTTTTTTGAATTGCGGAGGTGAAGGATTGGGTGACATCGAACCCTCATCAGTCACTTTCCCTTTACCAAACCTTCCTTATTATTTCTTTTAATAGAATGCTCATGGATTTGTGCCAACAAAAATCAGGGATATTCTATTCTCGACAAAGTAGCGAGCCCTAAGAACTAATGTGGCTATCCATGCAAGAAGGGAAGAAAGAAGGATCGATGCCAAAGGAAGATTAAAGAAGAAGTGCATTTACAAAGCGCTAAAGGTTAGGGGAGCCAAAGAAACCAAAAAACTTATAGGTTTCGAAAACACCAACAACAAATATAATATAAGAGTGATTAAAAGGCTAAGGCATTCATCTCTAAAGGCATGAATTATTTCCCACTAACTACCAATTTCAGACCTAATTTAGGAGTGTAGTGCTCCTCTCGCCCCTTTAGGGCAAAAGGAAGAAAGGTATAAAGCCCAAGCCCACTAAAAGGGCTTAAAAGGCAACACTTGGTCCTTATAATCAAAGTGGCCCCATCATCGCCACCAGATCCCACAGTAGCACACACCTCATTGGTCTCCTATCAAAAAAGCTCGATAGCTGATCTTTAAGGCCTAATAAGCGCCGTGGTGTCGATCTGAGGCAAAGTATGGAGTAGGACTAGCAACTCGAAAGAACTCTTTCTCATAAGAGAAAAAAGAGAGCTTACAAATGCCCTTCATTAAGCACTTTAGAAAAGCTCATGGGACCAAGGAGGCTTAAAACCTCACTTTAGAAAGATCACCTTGTCCTAGGCAAATTCAATGCTCACTCAAGTCTATTCTCTCACCCAATCAGGCCTCCTTGGCCTTAGGAATCGGGGGCATGTGATGGAGCCAAATTATATTGGTGCATGCTAGCCTCTAGTCATAATACCATATGGACTAGGCCACATCATTGCTACCAACTATGATCAAATGATGAAAAGGAGGCATAGCTAGCATAACCTCTAGCCATCTCCCCTATTAGACTTATGGGAAAAACTAGGTGATAACCACTCCATGCACACTCTTACGTTAGGAGCATGGCCTGCGATAGGCAGAACCATCCCATCGTTGACTTTACTACTAGAACCAAATATGCTACTATAGCTGTAGCAGCTTCGGGCACCGATACCAAAGCCCACTAATAAGAAGGATCTTCCCTTAAAGGAGAAAAGACTTCTTTCTTCTTCCATCTTCTAAGTTCTCTTGTCCTTTCTATCTCACATATTCTTGATTGCAACTTGTAGCTGCATGCACTATCATCCCTCCTCTTAAAGGTGGATGGCTATAAGGTTTGCTCTTGGCCTCCCATTTTCTCTCCCTCACTAACTTGAGCATTGAGGGGCTTTAACCGAGTAGGCCCCTCATTACTCACGCTCTTTTTTTTTATAGGAGTATCGGTTAGGATGTAGAGTATTCCCTTTGTAAAGTTAGGATGAAAGGGTTTACTTTAATTTTTAACTCGTTATTCATCTCATCATTTCTATTGGCACTTAGAGTACCTTAATTAGAATCTGACACCATCAACTACTAAAATATTTGCATATTTCTTCATATAAATTCAAGTATTAAAGAGGCAATATCAATAGTAGCAAATATAACAACAACATCAACCATGTGCTTCATACAAATCATGAATAATACATAAATTATGTTGAACATTTATAAATAATTAAATAGAAATAGAATATTTTCATCAACTTATTCAAAATAACAAGAGCCCATCTAAAAGGAAAAGGTGCAATTTAGAAATTATTAATACTAGGGAGGATTCTATTAGATATTGCAATCAATGTTAGCTAATTAACAAATAATTACACTGCTGCAATAGCTCGTAACGATTCAAACCTTTTGGCCCTTACCTGACCGCACCAACATTACACTACTATAGTATTGGGGTAACTATCTTTTCTAAATTCATATTACATGATAAAAAATAAAATTTAAAAAATAACTAAGCACAATTCATCCGGATAGTTATATAAAGTTTATAATTAACTTGGCTATAAGTCAAAACGCAGCTCCGTTTCCACAAAGGCTACCGTGCTTCTACACAAGAAAAACGTCCACAGATGGACTGGTGTTTGTTACAAAATTAAGTTCTTTAAGGTCAAAAGAAGACAAGGAGCGGACCAGTGGTGGGCAAAGGGCGGGCCTCCAACGTTCGCAAGGCTGCTTTAAACCCCCAAATTTAATGCCCAAAGATTAAAAAAATAATTAAGAATACGAAAAGTCGCAACCTTTGCCAATCTCCCCTATTTCTTTATACCAATATCCCTCGTGATGGACGCCCAAATAAATATTTCCAAATCCAAAACCGCATATCGATTTTTGTGGCTCGTCCGATTAAAATATTCAACAATTTCATAAATATCTTCCATTTATTCATATATTCTATTATTTATTTATATTATTCATTTTCTCTCCCCTCTTTCGCTCTCCTCCGTGCTTTCCCCTCTTCGCTCTCTGGCGAGTGGCTTCGAGGATCACCGAAACAGCGGGGGCGCGACGAAATCGGTAGCGGTTTTCTGACACGTCGGCGGAGAGAAACTGGTTTTCCGACCGCTCGAGGAGAAGTCGGAAGCTGGTCCGACCGAACCGGAAAATATATAATTAAAGGAAAAAAAAAAAGGAAAACGTCTCGGCGACGAGATTGGAGCTTTGTCACTCGAGCTCTCCTCTGCTCCCCAATGGCGGAATCTCTATAAAACCCTTGCAGACGTAACTGGAAGCTCGAAAGCCATCGCTTTTGGTTGGTGGTGTTGCGATCAGGCGCTCTTTTTTGGATCCGTTTGGAGCAGTGACAGAGGGCTTGCTAGCATTTTTGGAGACTTGTCTATGCATGGAAGGGAGCGAAGGCATGACAGCTGCGACGGCGGCGCCGGCGGCGACGCCGCCGGCGGAGGCGGCCGGGAGCTGCCAACCACCGCAGTCGCTGCCGCCGGCGCAGGTGGCGGTGGCGACAGGGGCGACGAGCGAGGCCCCTAGCCAGGCAGGAGGAGCGACAACAGCGCCGCCTCCTGCGGCGGCAGTGGCAGGGCCGGTGGCGGGGACCGTGGCCATGGGGATGGCGAAGAAGAAGAGAGGGAGGCCGAGGAAGTACGGGCCAGACGGGAGCTTGGTCATGCCGCTGAGCCCGATGCCGATCTCGGCGTCGGTTCCTGCCGGTGAGTACCGCGCGGCTCCGGCGATGAAGCGGGGTAGAGGGCGGCCAGGGGATTTCGTGAAGAAACCGCAGCACGGAATCGAGTTGGAATCTTTAGGTATTATATTGTAGAACTCCATCTTTCTCCAATGTACTCGAAATTTTGAGTAATTTTGCCTGCCTTTCACTATTTTTTTTGGGATGTTTTTGCTTATAATTTGAAATCTTGTTTGAAGGCTAGGGTTTTGTTGTTAGAGGCTGATTTTAGTTGTAATTAGGATCAAGATTTGATTTTTACGGCAGTTTAGTTTATTCGGTTGGTTACAGGTCCGGAATTTCTTGGAAATTAGTGGCCTGTAAATATGTAAGTGTTTGTCTGCTTGTCTTTTTCTCTGTCTCTCTCTCCCCCATGTCAGTCGAATTCAGTTGGGACCTTTCAGATCGGAGCGCTGATACAGGGTGTTGGAAATTAGTGTGTGGGACCTATAAATGAGATCTCTTTCTCTAGATCGTCTGAGAAATGGGGTTCGTTATTGTGGAGAAAAGGCAAATTTTGTGGGGTTTAGGGAATCTGAATCTTCCAGAGTCCTCGTTTCACCAGGACTTGGAATTTTCTGGTTTTCCTTTATCTATATGCTCTGAAGAAAACTAAGGAATTAGGAAATCAGGAGCGATTTGGATTGAGATTTGGGCTACGCAACTTGTGGCTTTTAGAATCAGAATCAGGCATTAAATTAGTTAGTTTAAATTATAATTTATCAAATGGTTGTGAAGATAGGTTGGGTGCTGTAATGTCAGTAATGGGACCCCCTAAAGCAGAGGAATATATTGTTTGATTTAGTTTCTGCTGATAAAATGATCCGCATGTTGGTCTTATTATTCTTTGCTGAACCAGTACACTTGTTTCTTCTTCTCAATGCTGGTGTTAAATGTTTTGAATCCAATAAATCATTTTGTAGTTTATTTTATTGTATATTTATTAGACTCCCTTATTTTACTGCATTCTAAGGAAATAATGCTGTTCCTTGCATAAATCTTCAATTTTCCCTTATTAAGCTCTCCATGCATATTATACCCTTTAGAGATAATACGGTCCGTATCAAACCTTTGATTACCCTCTTCCTCTTGACTTTAAGCTTAAGGAAAATTAGAATGTAATTCCCTGGTTGGATGTTTTTAAACCATATGAGCAATAAGTTCTGTTTTCCATGCTACCAACTGTAGTTCTAGGTTGTTTGGCAGACCTCGCTTTTGCCTATTTGCCCTCACCTAAACCAGGAAGCTATATCATTGCATAGAATTACAGGTGCAATTTTTTCATTTGTTTGAGAGTGACTTTATCCATTTAGTAGATAACTTTTCTCTTTTGTCTCTCACATTAGTCTGTACTTAGATGTATCATTACGGATTTGCTATTGTTTTCTAAACTTTCTGTCCAGGTGAAATGGTTGCATGCTCTGCAGGTGCAAATTTCACACCTCATGTTATCACTGTTGCAGCTGGAGAGGTATTGTAACTGCACATCTTTTGTTCCTTTTATTCATTGAACTTTTTTTCGTTGTATTGGATGCTAAAATACCTATCTTCCCTTTTCTGCCCCATTAAGGTATATGTTCTAATCAGATGACAACAGGGTATAGTTAAAAAAAGACCTTTCTGTTCCCAATTCATGGAAGTGCTATGTAGAGTTGATCAAAATCTAGGATAGGCCGGATGACACACTGATAACCAGGCCTGATGTTTATACCTAGGCTCAATTAAATTTCAAAGAGCTAATCCTAGTCCCACTCGCTAGATCTGTATTCCCTTTTTTTAGAATCCAATTAGGATTATTTTTAGTGCCCAAGCCTACAAAATTTTGAGTTGGGCAAGCTGGATGGGCAAGCTGTTTTTCATTTCTTCTAGCCCCAGTCTGATTTTTAGTTCAAGCCTATTTTCTTTACCTAGGCTCATCCCATAGATCTATTTTTAGTGCCCAAGCCCACAAATTTTAGGCTGGGCTGGATGAGCCACTTGGCCCATGATTAAATCTGCTGCTGAGTGGAAAGTACACTAGGGTGTGTAGAGTATTAGAAGAAAATGATATTGATGCTATTAGTAATATTAAATCTCTGTTCTAATCAATTTGTTATCTATGTTCTTGTTTGTCACTTCATGCCGTCGAGTATCTTCTTTGCCATTTTTTAGGTCATAGTGTCATTACTATGATTTTCCTGTCATTCTACATTTCCATGTGCTCATCATTTCCTTGAGCTAAGTTATCTGAAATACATCTTTGAATTCATGATGTAAGTTGATTTGGCTTGATGTGCATGCTTTTGCTAAAGTGGTGTTACCTACTGTTGTTGCTGTCTCATACTTGCAGTTGAGGCATTCAGATTTAAAGCTTTGTTAATAGTCACGATAACTTTCTTTGACATTTTTTTTCTGAAAGCTGTCATGCTTTGTTTTTCTACTGCATTTGCTAATGAAATATGCAATACATTATTTCACTTCAGTTCATTCATTGGAAACTTGCTTCTTTTTTAATAATCATGATAAGTTTCTTTGATGTTTTTTTTTGTGATAGCTGTCATGCTTTGTTTTTCCACTGCATTTGCTAATCAAATAAAATACATTATTTCGCTTCAGTTCATTCATTGGAAACTTGTATGGAAAAAAAATAATTATTTTTATGATGGCATCACAAGTCAGGTTGGTTTAGTTATTCCTATGAGTAGAGTAAGCAATGTGAGATCTTTAAATTTAGAAGGTCAAGAGGTTTTTTATTTTTCTATTGGGCAGATTATGATTAAATATAAGAATTCATTATGACATGAAGAGTTAAATTCTGAGATGAATTCTATTCATTTGCATTTGTCTATGCCTTGGTATTTTCGATTTTGCTTATCTCATGTTAGTTATCTTGTTTGTGGACCATTTCACACAATTTCTTCTTATCCTTCTAGTTTCCTTTCTCCCTATACATCTATTGATTCTTATCGGCAATCAAGGTTAGCCAAACCATCCTAAATCAGACAATTTAGGGCGAACCAAACTGGTCTAAAACCTGAAAGATTCGCTTAGTTCGGTGCTGGGGGTGAACTGCCTCGAATCACTTGTACTGACCCTGTATCAACATACTAAACTGAAGCGAAATGCTCGATTTAGCATGATTCGGGGTGGTTCATAGGTTGGGGCCTTCTGGATCATCTAACCAATACAGTGCTAGCTCGGTACGGTATACTCCCTATCCAACTGTATCGGTCTGGTATTGAAATAGTATCAATTCTTAGTGCAACAAACGAGTGGTCATACATTGCCAGTGGTCATACATTGCCAGAGTAAATAGTAGCATTGATGCTATTGCTTTGAGTAGTTGCTTCTATTTTATCTTGTCCTTGTCAGATGCATAAAATTCTGCAATTAAGACTTTCATAGATGAATTTTGGAAGCAATAAACAACTTTTTGATGGTGTCTATGCTCCCTAACTAAGCTTCAAGGACTCCAAGAATTATGTTGATGCATTGCCATGGATATAGCAGTCATATTTATTTTCTCCCCTTATTGGTAAAACACACATTATTATCTAGGTACCACCCTAGTGTCCAAGTAGTTGATATGCAAAATTTAATCAATAAATTTAATTCTTGAGTTTTCTTTTGAATGTTTTGCAATGTTTTTTTTGGGGGGAAATTTGAAGCTATGAAACTTTCTAATAAATTACTTCTCAATCATGTAAGTAAATATCTTTGACATAATTATATAATGTTTTTAACAATGATAATGACAGACTTATTAAATCAACAATTTTGTTTAAGGTTTCACCATTTATACTTAGACCATCCCCGTTCAGATTTGGTCCAACAATAGACTTGGTAGTTCCTTATAATTCTTTGGTCACATTCTCTGCAACTTAGCAATATTTCACTTGGAAATTTAGAAAAATTTTCAGTGATTGAAATTCTACTCAAGCTTGGTTTGTGATAGATTACTAGGCTACAATTATGCTGTTGGGGTTTGGGGTTGGAGAAATTGAAAAGAGAAACATATGCAAACACGTTTTGGATAAATTGTCGGCATATGAAATTCTTATGTTTGAAGTGCGACAAATTATTCTCATTATCTTATTTGCACTCAACTTTGAGAAAATAAGATTAACAGAGGGAGAGTGTTAATCTTTGATTCTTAGGAATCTTTTATTTACAGGAATGAAGGATTACTATGGGAATTTGATCCCTCACAGTCCAAACAATCCCTTAGGTGTTGTTTGGCATCACTTTCATTTTATCTAATTTCAGAAATAAAAAATAGAATTCTATTTTCCATTTTTTTAAAATATAAACACGTTTTGTGCAATCAATTATTTTTTAAAAAGAAACATGTTAATGGTGGTGGTGGTGGTAATTGCAGTGGGAAGGTTGTATAAGTGGTGGAATTGTTGATGGTAGGTGTGATGATGGTATAGTAGAGGTGACGACAATGATGGTAATGGCAATGATAATATTAATGATAAGCAACCAATGATATGGTAGGTGACAATGATAGTCATAGTGGTGTGGTAGAGGTGGCAACGATAATGAAAATGGCAGCGATGGTTATGGTGGTGGAGGCACTGATGATGTGGCAGAGGTGGCAATGATGATAATGATGCTATAGTAGCAATGATGGTAATGGTGCTGGTGGTGGTAATGATGGAGGCAATAATAGTAATGATAGAGGTACTATTAGTGATAGTGGTAAAAAACATGAGTTTTTATTTTTTTTTAAAAATAAAGATTTTTTTATTCTTTTTAAGAAATAATACAGTGATTTTTAAAAAATAGAAAATAGAAACAATAATATTCAACATATTTTTTGTCTCATATTTTGTAATTTTTTTTAAAAAAATAAAAGTCAGAAATAAAAGTAATTCCAAATGGGTACAAATTTTTGTGTAGTTTACTTTATTTTAGAACCATGGGGTGATAGTGAATTATTTTTGGGATAAATATACTTTACCCTCTTGAGGTAAGGTTCAAATCCACTTACCTATTCGTAGTTTGAAAAGTCACTTAACCCACCTGAGGTCAATTTTCATCTATGGCTATTTGCTGCCGTTACCCACTTTGATCGTGACGATTTGAAAAAAAGATGAAGATGAAAGAACCGATGAAGGGTTGGAGAAGACGATAGGGGATCAATTTTTCTTAGATTTTTTTAAAAAAATCAATAGATTCTTGTGTCCTTAACATCTTCCATTCTAATTTCTCAAAACAAGAGATATCAAGTGGAGATCTATTGATTGATAACCTTGTTTTTCATATCGGATCCAAGGATATAAAGTGCTGGAGGAGAAGCTACGTTTCCAACCAATTGATCAGCACAGATCTGCAACAAAAAACAATGATCTCATCCAATCCTCCTTGATCTGAAATAAGAACCTTGATCCTCTTTCTCCAAATCCAAAGGCTTTGTTGATGGGTGTAGAAATCTTAAAAATCTGATGGAAATAGAACATCTGGTGAAAATTGATCCCAAAAAGATGTAAGAATCTATTAATTTTTTGAAGAAAATCAGGATAAAATTGATTCCTCGATCATCTTCTCCACCCTCTTTTGTCGCGTTTGTTTGTGTTCGTTTTTTTCTTGAATTGTTAGGAGCATAATAAGCCATCTAAACTCTTAGGTGGGTAACAGTAGCTAATAGTCACAGGCAAAAACTAATCTCAGGTGGATTAAGTGATACTTTTCAAATCACAGGTGAGCAAATTGAAATCAAACCTTACCTCAGGGGGTAACTTGATTAAAATAGAGCTATGAAGGAAGACATCCAGTAAGTGGGATGAAGAGGCAGGTCGTTGTGTGATCATTAGGGTCCAGCAACCATGCCATATGAGGGGTTGAAGTGTGGGAAGAGCAGCTGTGTTCTAATTTTGTACTGTCATGGATTTGGGTGAAGGGTAAGGAGAGGGGCATGTTGGGACTTAGTTTATTTCATCCTTCTAGTTCAAAAGTGAGATTTTCATGACCCAGAGAAATTTTTATAGAATGTAGGTTATCTCTCCATGTGGGTTTCTTTTCTATCATCTGATATTTATTGAGTTGGCCTCTGGTTTAGGAGACGGCAGCTTAAATCCTGCCTGAATCTATGTTTGACCTAGATGTTTAAACTTGACCAGGCCCAAGGTTCAACTATTGAAGCCAAGCCTGGCCAAATGTGATCCTGGCAGCCCTGGTCCTTAGGCCAGCTGTCCAGGGCCCATTTCTAGCCCTATCCCGGTTTCACAACATGCTCATCATTTGTGATATAACTCATATGGATGCTAGAGTTTATTTGTAAGTAGATAACTTTTGTTTAGGTCTAAACAATATACATTCTGAATTATATAAATGGTATTTGATCTGTCTACTAACAGATTGCTTAATTCAACAACAAATTTAAATACCAATCTACCATGAATAGGAACTCTTCAACAGATTTATCGAATCTGTTTGCCAGATCTGATAAAAATGCATTGCTCTGCTATGTAACATCACAAATAAATTTCTAATAAAAGGAATGCAATTGGTAGAAATGGAAAGGGATAGAAGATTGAGAACATCAGGAAGTAGAATAAAAACAAGAAACAAAGAATAGATTGTAGTCTTTCTTTCACTAAAGTTTTCTGCCTGCAACTTCTTCCAAAATAATGATATAATACTGCTGTGTATACTGGAACTTCCATCCACCCTTTTACTCCCTTAAGGATAATGATCCACTATTCCCTGTGTTTCAAAATCATAATTGGCTGTTAAGATTTCCTTCTTTTATTTATTTATTTTTTTTGGACGTTGGATGAGGATTCAATGGGGAACAAGATGTCTGGACCAAAAGTTGTCGTCCACCCAAGTGTATCATGTTCTTTCCAGAAATCCCACTCCATAGCCATATATGTATCCTCTTTTAATAGATTAACTAGCCTCAGATCCCACCCAACCAGGACTCCATGAAAGGAAATAAGCAAAACCTGAAACCAACCAGCTTGGGGCTGAAAACGGATCAGATATGGATTGGATATCAGTGTATTCACATCGCCTTTTTTTTTTTTTTTTGCGAATATGGTTGTAAATATGGATATTAATCAGATATAAAAATTTATATCCATTTTTGTTTTAAACATGTATAGATACAAATCGGATATTGAATATATGAATATAAAATGGATATAAGTCAGGAGTTAAACTTCATGACCACCAAAAATATTACTAAGTGAAAGGTAAATTTAGCAAATAACATGTTATATGACTACTTATTTTCTTTAAAAGTTTATGAGTACCATATAAGATTAAGTAGGATTACAAAAAGATCTAGACATTTGAATACATGTCCAAAAATTTTCTATCCATATCCATGTTTGTTTTTTTTTTTTCTTTATGGATTTACATTATGACATAGATATAAGTCGGATGCTCAAATTTGTATCCATATCTGAATAATTTTGGATACAAAAATGAATTGGATGGATATCATCCAATTCGTTTTCACCCCTAAACTAGCCATTTCGAATCATATCTCTTTTCTACTGTAACTCGGACTTCAGAAAATAGTGAACCAGCAACCAGCTATTTATTGTCTTGAAAGGATCATGGGACCACCTATGTTCCCCCAATATGAGTCTAGTTAAGACTAAATAAAAACTAAATTAGCATTATTCTGTACCTATGCTACAGTAGTTGGCATCCATTACACCTCTTAAAGGGACCAGCCAAAAGGGGAAAAAAAAAATTCTAATAACTCTAATATCTAATTTCCTAAAAGACTCCTACATTTCAACAAAAAATGGCCCTTTAAAAAAAAATACTAAACCTAATTCACGTAAACTGGTTCTAACAAGTCTGAGTCTTTTGATTGCACTAGTTTGCCGCGTTCCATGGGGTCAATGTATGTTCATTATTTGGATCAACTCTATAAGTACATGTCATTTATTATTGTCAATGGGTTGTTCCATTGATATAATAAAATCAGCTTTGATTGTTCCAACATTTACTAAAACGATGATCCAAACAGCAGGTCATATCTTCAACCCAAATGATGTGATCATTAGTCATCCCCAGGATGCAAGTTCACTCATAACTCAAGTAATAGATAATTGTTTAGTCAGAGTGATGGGTTCATTAATAACCATACTGAAAATGAAATAAATGCTAGCCCTACTAAATGGAGGTCTTCCACCAAGACTAAATCTTATTTCCATTTAGAGAAGAAATACTTAGACCAACTAAGCTTCAAACTACTCTATCAAAGAGTTAGATACCAACAAAGACTATTCAGTGACATCCTAATTCCAGCTCAAGACTATACAAAAAAATGTATTAAAAAATTATATGGAACATTAAAAAACTAATTTAGACTAAACATTTCAGTTCATGCATGTTTTAGTCTTAATCTTAAGATTATCATTAGCAGTTGGAGACCAAAACAGAAGAATGTCCCCATCCCTTGGATCTCCATTGTCCACTGCTTTCTAGCCTCCCCCTTTCTGCCCTTAATGCTACTTCTTATGGAAGACTTCTCTTTCACATTGTTCTTTTGCCTTTTGTTTTCCAAATGTTTTGAATGCTTGCAAGATAAGAGTAAGAAGATTTTGATAAAGCAAATGTTAAGCTTGAATAAGGGCATGATCACGAGCACCTCCTGTTGCAAGGATAATTGTGACGGTAGGAAAATATAAAGGAAAGGTGGGAAAGGGGCCCGAGGGGTCGTTCTTGTTTGAGATTCTCTCAGATGTCTTTCCTGTGTAGAGTTGTTGGTTGTGACTTCATGGGAACAATTGAAGGAGTGTGAAAAGCTAGACAAGTGATCAAAGTATCTTTTTTGTGAGACGGAGCAATCAAACACGCTACATATCACCTAAGTTTGCACAAGAGATAAGAAAGAAATGGGTACGGTTACCCTTTTTTGTATTATCAAATCTCTTACCCCCATCCCCACTCCCCAGTGACCATAATTTATTATTGCCCCTTCATTAAAGGTCACTGATTCAGTGCCAGAATCCGGTTAATTGCTATAGATTGAATTTGACAGCAAATGAGACATGTTTTGTATCCCTGAAAAAATTTTGGGCCATGTCATATTTACCTGTGCATGGCTTTCTTAGTTTCTGTACATACTTGTGCCAAAGCACCAAGTACTAGGAGAATCTATAGTATGATTCATGATATTTTCTTGCCTTCAGGTTGTGGAGAAAACATGTTTCTGGCAAAATCATGAATGGAAATCAACATCATCTTGATTTGTTTTTATGTAGATGTTTTGAATATGATCTGTGGATTATACATCTGTTTGGAATGAATGATATGATATACCTAATATTAGTTAGTTTTCATTTATATAGGTGCATGTTATTGGAGCTCATTGAACATAAGCTTCTACAAGGTTTTTCAAAGTTGCTTCTAAATATTCTTCATATTTGACCTTTTATTTAGTTCTACTTGTTAGTGAACACAGAGAAGTTAATGCTGTAGCTTGAAAGCAGTGGATGAAGTAAAAGCAACTGTTGCATATATGCAATAACATTTTCTAGGTTCCCCTGCATTTAAGTTCTTATCTAAGCGAATCTTCCTTTTCTCTTTGAAGGATGTCACTATGAAGATCATATCCTTTTCTCAACAAGGGCCTCGAGCAATTTGTATCCTGTCTGCTAATGGTATCATTTCAAATGTTACTCTTCGTCAGCCTGATTCCTCTGGGGGCACTTTAACTTATGAGGTATGTAAATATATCCTTCCTTTTTTAAAAAAATATTCCATTTTCCTGTTGGTTGCAAGCATCAGAGAACTGTGCAGTTTTCTTCATAGTTTCTTGTTCATGATTTAATTTCATTGACATGTTAGATGGCCTCATATTGATAGAGCAATCCTTTTAATTACACCTTGATAATTAAATTAATGTGCCATGGTGTTTCTTAGGATTTTGGTTTGAACCTAGATAGTGAAGTCTCTGTTCTTGTTGTCAAAATTGTACTTCGACATAGACATGGAGAGTCGTAAGGTCTAAACAGTTCTATACGGTCAAATAATGTTCGAGATGATTGCTATTTTATTTGCTGTCATATGATTCCTACATGGAACATTACTATGACCACATATTTAGGTCTTTTTAACTTATTCACTGTCGACATTGGATGAGGATCGTAATTGAGGAAGCATGAAGTTTGAAATACCTGAAACATAATTAGATGCTTATTATTGGTGGGAAGCTCGCCTTGCCCTTCATGATACATATGTGGATCCGTCCTGTATCAAGCGTATGCAGTCTTTTTAGAAAGTTCAGTGTGCATTCTGATATCTGTTTATGAATTGTACTATGCACTTTATTTAAATATTCACGATGGAGTTAGCAACTTCTTGACCACATGTTCTTAATATTGGTTCCTTTATTGAATTTTGGATTGCTGCATGTCATGCTCAAACACCTCGCAAACAACAATCTTGTTTAAATATCAATTGCCATGAAATTGTTAACTCCACTACCATGTATTCAATGAGAAGCATATCAAACATGTACAGTCTTTTCAGAAAGTTCGGGTTGTTTTCTGGTATTTGTTTATGAATTGTACTACACACTATTTAAGTATTCATGATGGAGTCAACAACTTCTTGACCATACTTGTGCTTAATATTGGTTCCTTTATTGAATTTTGGATTGCTGCATGTCATGCTCAAACACCTTGCAAACACCAATCTTGTTTCATATCAATAACCGTAAAATTATTAACTCCTCTACCATTGTTTAATGAGAAGTGTGTATCCAATATCTTTATTTTATATAACTTGGTATCCATTTTAATACAACATACTATATGAGAAATAAATTGTAAATGCTTCATATGATGAGCTTTTTGCACGGAGGTGCTCAACTCTAATATAGACAGGCTTCCTCTATGACCAATAAATGCACAATTTCTGTTTAACAGGGTTCTTCATTTTTTTGGTTTGAAGGTTGACATGTTGGACCACAGTTTGTGACACTTAAATAGATCAAAGTGATGCTTAAATTTTTATTTCTGTTAAGCTATAGTAAATATTTTTTAACAATTTAATCTAATTTTGTATAACAGGCTTTTGATAGTGTTTTTTGATGGAGCCCTTTTCCTAGTCTATTGTTGATTAAGCACCACAAATAGGTTTGGTCAAGGCCCAGCCACTAGCCAGTCCAAGCCCACTATTTCTAAAGCCTCATGGAGTTGCATCAACCCAAAGTTAGATGCGTTGAACTAGGCTTTCTTTCTGACCTTTTGCTTTCTTTAGGATGGTTGTGGCTAAGCTAATTGGATGATTAAATTCACCTAATTAATGTATTTCTTGTAGGAAGGCCAACTCTTAGGTGATATTATGTCACGAATAAGTGAGCTTTTAGTAGTGGTCACTGGTCATTTGCTTTTAAGGGCAACTATCAAACCTTTTAGCTTGTTTGCCAAATACAGTACCCAGTGCTCATATGAGATGGCATATCTATAGCGCATAACAACTATCTTAACAAACTATTAGAATGAATTAGCATTAGCTTATTTGGCTCAGTTATTGTGGATGATTGTCTTTGTCCTGTGTCATGCCCCGAACTCGAGATCATGAGCTGAGGGATGTGCCTACCGCCACATACCTATAAAGTGAAGCGTTACAAATATGCAAGGCATTCATCATAATATCATCTCAAAACTGAGTAGCAAAAATAAAATATAATTTACTTTTAATTATGTCCAAAATATATTTATAATGTTTTGAAATACATCATTGATCATCGTCATGGTCCATTCAAATTAATTCTAATCATGGTGCAGATTCTTTTGCTCAACTAACACTTTCTTTATCAGTATCCCTATAAATCTACTATTCTAGATTTGAAAGGGGAACTAAGAAATAATAAGCTCAATGGCCTAGTAAACAATGATCATCCTAACTAAATAACTCATATAATATATTAAAAATAAACATGGCATGTATATGAATAATATCATCATATTCAATACGAAAAGAAAATAAGATACATATTTTTTTTAATATTTGAATCATCCATAACGATAAATCGAATTTGTTATCAATCATCACGACGAATCGACTATCCTTGAGTTCTCATCAATTAGTGTACAATCTCCGCTGGAAGGGCATCAAATTGGTGTACAATCCTCATTGGAAAGGCATCTTTGCTACCACAGCCAATTATGCCTGAGTTCTCATCAATCAATATACAATCACTAGCGGAAAGGCATCAAATCAGTATACAATCCTTACTGATAGGATATATTTTTACGAGCAGAACCAATTGGGTTCCAAAATCCATAGCAAAATACAATCGATCACAATCCATATCAAATCAATTTATAGCCATAAAAGAGGTTCTAGACCAATTTCTAAATATATATGCATGATTTCTAAAAGAACATTTTCTTCTAGAATTAGAAAACATTCATTTATTAAATCCGTGAGTCAATCATGATATTAATATTTTATGGAAAATAGATATATATACCTGAGGTATTTAGAAAAGGTAAATCATCACTTACCTTTCAATCGCGAGTAATACTGACCCAAATCAATTCAGTAGATTCTCTTCAAAACCTCATTTTATGGGTATCAGATAAATCCCACATGCTTTGAACATCATTATCAATACAAGATTCTCTTAAGAAAACAATGAGATTAAATTCACAAAGAAACCTACCTAAAAGAGATAATTATTAGCCCTCCAGCACTCACTTCTCGTGAGATTAAAATCTCGCACCCAACAAGCAAAGAATCTTTAAGCCATAAAGAAATCTTCAAGAATTTTATTGATGAATTTTTTATATCAAAAGACTTCCACTATGGCCTATTTATAGAAAGCTTTTCTTAAACTTACAGATTTCTCACTTTTCATAAGAAACTAATTTCTAAAGATGACAGATTTCCTATTCCTAGCAAAATTTCTATTCCTAAAAAAAGTTAAAGGCATAAATACCAAATAGATATTTGAAAATAAATTCCTAACTCCCATTAGGTTTCTAACTCATCTAGTATGAGTTTCTGAAAGATAGAAATATAAAAACTCTAATAAAAATTTAACAAAAATCATCCTTAAATTATAGGCCATAGTATGACATTTTTCATAATTTCCTAGAGGTTGGTTAGCATTGACACATGTTCACTAAATTGCTCATAACATTGTCACATGGCATTCGTTTTAGGTGATTCAAGATGCATTACAAAGCTAACTTGATGCCGGATGTCAAGAAGGTAGAATTGCTTATAAATTTTTACTGTACTAATTTTTATTTAGCTTTGTTTTTGACTGATATACGCTGGGCTGGGGTATTACATCATGACCTGGTAATTTTCAGTTTTTCTGTTTAATTTATTCTTCTTTGGTATACTTATTACATTTAGTACTAAATTGCATACTGTGAATGTAAACATTTAAGAACTCAATATTATCTTCCATCTTGTATTTGAGGAATCTTGCTTTTGGTAAGCACATATTAGCAAACCCTTAGCTGCAGATGTCTGGAAGATGAAACATTTAAGAAACTGCATATTATCTTCCATCTTGTATTCAAGGAATCTTGCTTTTGGTAAGGACATATTAGCAAAACCTTAACTGCAGAGGGCTGGAAGATGAAAGAGTGCTGCAGTTCATGAGCCTAGTGTATGCAAGGGATAGTATAGAATCAGCAAATACCATCATCATTTTGATTAATTAATTGGGTTAACGCTACCACCTCTTATTTATTAATAGATTCTGCAGGAATTTTGTCAATGAAATGGATCTTTAATAAACTACATAGAACTTGCTGACATGATTTTATGATTACTGGATTCAACCAAATTATTAGATATCGTCTACTACATGGTCTCCGTTAAAGTATGGTGAGTCATGTATGTTTTTGTCTATATATATATATTCATGTATTTGTATATGCTTGTACATGTATACAAGGTTTTAAGTCTCACGGAGCAGGGCCGTCTTGATTTTTTCATGAAATGAGACGTGTCACCGCCATCCTATCCCGTCTCGACAGAGAGTGTTCCAAGATATTCCAATTGAGATGCTGGCAGGATAGTCTTGTCCTGACACTTAGGACAACAACCTATCTTGGTGTTCCATGGAACGTCCCGCCGGAATCTAAAACCCTGCATGTCTATATGTAGTATTTTTATATATTGACTTATTCAAAGATCAAAGCCGTGGCCAATCTGATATAGATGTAAAACTTGATGTTTATGGTTACTTGAATTTTATTGAATCAGTTGATTTCATTAGTGTTCCTTTTTTTTTTTTTGTTTTTGTTGTTTTGTTTTTCTCTAATGAATTATTAGTTTGTTAAATTCAATATCTGGATAAGCAGGGCTATCTAGAGGCCTCAGAAAATTATATGCATTTTCTGCCTCATTGCCAATGTACTCCAAGTATAGAATTTGTAATCAATGTTAACGTGTCTACTGTTTCAAATCTGATGTTCCCTGCATACTTTTATTATATGTCCATGATAATATTGCCTTCCAATATCTATCAGTGTTCTGCTGTTGTGCCTATGATTTAATCTGTAGTTTTTGTTTCCTGTTAATATGCTATACATTCACTGGATTGATATTTTAGGGCCGGTTTGAATTACTCTCCTTATCGGGTTCATTTATGCCAACTGAGAATGGAGGGACAAGAAGCCGATCTGGTGGGATGAGTGTTTCTCTGGCAAGCCCTGATGGTCGAGTTGTAGGGGGAGGAGTTGCTGGTCTATTGGTTGCTGCCAGTCCTGTGCAGGTAATACTTTTCTTCATATGTTTTAGATTTCTATGGCATAAAATCTTCTACTTTGCAATTCGGGAGACATCTCCTTATTTACTTTTTCTCTGTCCTTTCAGTGCAATTTGATTCTTGGTTTTGTATACTATTAAAAAACAGTTTGCTGCACCTTCTCGAGTCTAAGAGTGCTTGCCTAGTAACTTATGAATCAGTGTTTAAATAAATGAAAAATCATGTGTGGTTATGTGGAATTGTATGCAGCCATGTAGGTAAAAATATATACTATTTTCATTTCTCTATGCTTCCTGTTCATCATTCATATAAAAATTTGGAATGACAAATTGTTTACAAAGTGCTACTGAATCTTATTGGCATTCAACACTATTATTCAAATCACTTAATTGCGCAACATATTGACCAGCTAATATAATTTGGAAATTGAGATTGTGGTTTCTCACAGTTGGTCATTCAAAAGCATCTGTAACTTAAAATTACATTGCATCAGCCAGCTAGAATTTAATTCAAATGAATGATTGGTTTTGCTTTTGCTATTCTTCAATAGGTTGTAGTTGGCAGTTTTTTGCCAGGCTACAAGATGGAGCAGAAGAGCAAGAAGCCAAAGTTAGAGGCTACGTCTGTCTCTTTACCAGCAGCTACCATCCAGATTCCAAGCTCACATGCAGAGGAGGCTTACAGTGGTGGCCAAGGGACCAGCACTTCAGCAGTACCAAAGACAGCTCATGCAACTTCATCATTGGGAGGAGAAAACTGGTCTTCCTCTCGATCCTCAGTGCCTGATGAAACCAGGAATTTCCCAGCTGATGTCAATGCATCATAATCTGGAGGGTGAAATCACTCGAGGCATCATGTATTGCTGGCCTGGGGAGCTTCCAACTGACAAGTACTTAGGCACTCGATGTCAGTTGCTTCTGGGCATAACAGATGCTCCATGGAAGTAACTGAAGCTCTCACGCTTGTTCCTAACTTGTTCTGTAAGCTTAGTGATGTAAATTTAGGTTTACAATAGTTGGATCAAGTAGCTGTTTGTTTTATAGGGCTTGTACTTTGATACTCGAGTGATTGCATTGTCCGCTACTGTCTAGCTTTTATGATTTCGTTCATTGTAAGAGTTGGTTTTCAATCAGATGTGCGCCAAATCTTTGCATGTTTTGGTAAAATCCATTGTGTGTGTAGTTGATGAAATGATTAGCACTCTAATTAACTTTTGATAACTTAGATTTTGTTCGCGTTGATGTTTGAGCTAAGGCTGTCTTTTTAGGGAATGCTGACGTTCCGCATAAGAACAGAACGCTTCGACAAACTGGTGGCATCAAGCAGGTTCTTCAACAAAATCTCTCTGATGAACTTTGGTAACCAAAATTCTATGAGATTATGGCAAGCCTTTTATATATTCTTAGGTTCATTGAGATCCTAGAAGGGGTTTGGTGCACCATCCCTCAGCAGCTCCTTTTTCACCAAAAATCCCTTATATATATATATATATAACCTTAGGGGACTGAACATTGATAACATCCATCACCATGCTGCAGCACCTAGGACATGTCCGCGATAATCTAAACTTCTCGACAAATGCCTGAATGCAAGCACCAAATTGAGGTCCCCACGGTGGAAGAGATAGAAGAAGGCAGCATTAGGCTTATCGGAGTGGAGACTGGTGTCTTCGTTGGCCGCCGAAGCAACCAGGTTTTCATAAGGCATTTGGCCGAAGACTCGCAGGGCGAGATGGAGGTCGGAGTGGAGACTGGTGTCTTCGTTGGCCGCCGAAGCAACCAGGTCTTCAGAAGGCATTTCATTTGGTTGAAGACTGGCAGGGCGAGATGGAGGCCGGCGTCGCCAACTTGCGTGAGGACCGAGAGGTCGGCATGGGACTTGAGGTCCAGGACCACACGCCGTGCAAAGATTTGATGGGGCTGTGGTTCTTGCAGCTGTCATTCGTTGCCATCATCATTATATTATTTTGGAATAGTCTAAAGTTAATAATGAAAAAAAGAAAAAGGAAAAAAAGAGTCAAACTTTGGACGTAACCGGGCCAAACTATTCACAACACGGTTCAGTCAAGCTTCGACTTAACTTTAATTATTCGAAAGGTTTACAGTAATGCAATATTATTATAAATCTTATAAACCAAGTAATCTTACACTTAATAATAAAACTTTTAAAAATAAAAAAATTATATTTTATTAATAATAACAAAATACATAATCAGTTTATCATATTTCTAACTTTTATTTGAATTTCATTATAGGTCCTTTTTATGCCCTCTCTTTTTTTTTCTAAAATATTAAATGTTCTGATAAAAATCAAAATTCTCTATAACCAATTTTAAAAATATTATATATTTAAATATTATAAATATTTAATATAAATTATATATAATATAATATTATTAAATATTTCATTATATAATATATATTATTATATAATATATAAATATTTAGTAATATATTATATAATAATTTAACATGCAAGTCAGAAATATTAATAATTTAAATTTAATATTGTCATATTATTATATAAATATATAATAGTATTTAGAATATTAAATTTAATATTAATATAAAATATTAAATTATATACTATTATTAAATATTTTTTAGTGTAAATGAAATATATAATTAGATTAAGTATTATTAAATATTTATATGGAACTCAAAAGTATAATTCAAGACTTTTAGTAATATTAGATATTCATCTTTCAAATGAGAATTGGATTATCATGATTTATAATAATTTTAAATTATTGAGAATCAAATATTACTGCTTACATTACCAATATCTAATTGCCAAACGTAGTAATCTGTATAGTAATTTTAGATTACTAAGATAACTCACTATCTACCAAACGGTCCTAAGTGAAAACACAAGATGTACTATCTATGATTAAGCTTGAAATCATAAGCAGAACTTTTGCCTGCGGCTCTAAGTGGAGGTGTATCATTGGAACCTATCAGCAAGCTCAAATGTGACAGCCAGCAGTATTACATGATCGTAATGATCTGGCTTCCTTATTTCCCATCCAATCCACCATCATCTTTCAAGCATTCTGAATACTCCAAACAACACCAAACAACATGAGAAGTGCCGGGGTTTCCGGCAAGGACCAAATGCCCAAATCAGTGAAGGAAGGTGTTAAAGGATGCCGAAGATAGATCTTATAGCATTTTGAGTTTGTGGAAAAAAAGTATGTAACGAAGATGGAGAGAATTAAGCATAATCTTATATGGAGATCGAGAGATGCCGTGAGAAAGGAGTTCAATCTTAATGGAGGAGAGGGATGAAAGTGGTTAAAGAGACAAGTATTTGTCTTTGGACAAACTTTACTTTTATAGCCGGTTTCTATATTTTGTGATAAAACAACGCAGCTTATCCGAATTATAAGCTATATAACGTGCTATAATGGGCTTATCTTCTGTAGCTACGCTGGTTGTCATGGGTTGCATTCTCCAAATGATGGTTAGCTTCATTAATTTACTGAGACGTATATATTCTATTTTGTTGGTTGTGCGCTGTCAGCCAACCTTTTAGTGTAGTATATTTTGACCATTACTGGATCTCCATGGGTGGCTTGTTATCATTTATCCATCTCAACATTTAACATGACAAAAGGTTGAGAAGTGGATTTATTCCAAAATATTTATTATTTAAAAAAAATACATATATCACATCATGTTGCAAGTTCTTTCTGAAAAAGCTAATGGCATTATTATTTTTGGTTGTGCCAAACTAGTTTGCTTTGTATCTTAAGAATAGCATGCTAGTTAGTGATCCCATGTCCTTCAATTGGACATGGGATCCTATTCCTTTTTCCTTCATGTAACAATAAACTCAGAAAGATCTAGTTAATATAGACCGTAGTAGGCCCACAATTCTTTAATACCGGAAATCCTACCCCAATCCTTTAGATCCAGTAGATTATACAAAACAAGTCTTTAGTAGGAAGGCTGACCAAAATCTTCAAAGAATTAGCATTCAGTGTTCATAATAAAAGCCCTCTACTGGTGCACCCACAAAGGCACCAAATTCACCTTGGTTCTTTCACCTAGATATAGAAGAGCATCCTTTCTAGAAACTCAATTGAACCCAATAGATGGTGCCATCCATGGCTAGATGGTAAATGAGACCTCTGTGTTGATTTCTAAAATATCAAGAAAAGGTCTATCATTTTTTTTTTCTTTTTTTTTATCTTTTAAATTTTGAGATTGGAAGGGAAGTCCCACCAATGGGAGAAGCAGGCCAACTCAATATTTTGACTCGAAGAAAATCCCAGAGGAATTTAAAAATCTTGAAGGATCATACAATCAAAGATTTTTAACTCCTAATCTGTCGCTTCCTGGCGAGGATATGCAACTACTTGTGTGATGGTTAGTCGCTATTTTTAATGTATTCTTGTCATTAGATTTCACTTGCCAACGAGCGTTTCTCAACAGGTACTTTCGACAACAGGCACTTTCGATAAGCTTCCTCTTGATCTTTTCTTCTTTTTAGTCTCGTTTCATGTGCATTCTATGTAAGGGTAAAATCCTGAAAAGTATACTACAATAACAATAATAATTACCAAGTCTTTGATCCTGAACTAGTTAGGTAATTTTTTTTTTTTATTTTCTATAAAGTATAAAGATATCAAGTCTTTTCTCAATGATTTGTTAGCTATCTCTATTTTTTTTTTTCCTTTATTTTCCTTCTTTTGTTCCATATGTTTCCAATCATTTCTGTATACCAAGGTATTTCTATATGTATCATACATCATACATTTTTAAACCATCTAAATTGTACTTTTCTCAATTTATACCCAATTCATGCTTTTGTCTTTATTCTTTTTTCCGTTTCACTGATGACTCCATTTTTCATTCTATTTTTTTTATATTACCATATATATAAATTTTGATTATACTCATTTCATATATGTATTTTTTTTGATTGCCCAATATTCTTCATCATAAAAAATAATTAATCTTATAATAGTCCTATAATATTTTTCTTTCAATTTGATAGATATGCCTTAGTCACGTAGTATTCTAATTGCATGTTTAATGTATTTTAATCCATTGGATAGCTTCCCCCTCAATCTCTCTATTTTTAAAATAATTGATATTCAATATCAAAAATGATTATTTTTAGAATCTTCATAATCCTCAATTTCTTGTCTTAATTTATCTTTCTCTCTCTCTAATTTTACTAAAATTGAATTCTATAGGTTATATCTTGATCCAACTTAATATAAACTATTAGAGTCTAATATACTTCTTTATAATTCTAACTTATCATTAACTCCGATCTTAGTTCTATATATTAAAACTATATTATCTACAAAATAGCATATACTAAAGAATACTATTAAATATACCTAATAAGCTCATTCATAATTAACGCAAAAAAGTAAGGACTTACAATAGACTCTTGGTGTAAATCTAATATAATTAGAAAACTACTAGTATAAAATAAATTGGTTCCTTAATATTGTTGTGTTGCACCCCTATCTATACATATCCACCATTTTTTGAAGTTTTATAGTATAATTCTTTAATTCTTTATAATAATTAAAATAATTTAAATATCATATATATTCTTATAAACTAATACAATGATGTTCGTCATTCATTATGCATCTTTTTAGTCTTTAAAATCCTATTAAATAAATTAATCAATTAAGTTACTTCCATATTAGCTAAGCACTTCCAAATCTCCATAGAATTTCGATCAAGTCCAATTGTTTTTCCTATCATCATACTTTTAATGACCTTTTTAATTTTATATACTTTAGTTTTTCATGTATACTTAATATTTTTACCCTTAACAGAATTAATAAGATATTTTAAATCATTTACATATTTTTTTAATAATTTATTAAAGTAACTTCTCTATCTTTCTTTTATCTTGTCTTCTTCATTGAAACCTTTTAATCTTCACTTTTTGTACATTTAACTTAAGTCATAGCCTTAATTCTCTTTTCTATTAATCTTGCAATCTTATATACATCCTTCTTTCCATCCTTAGCTTCTAAGTTGTAATATAACTTTCCTCTTTAAATAGAGCCTCTCATACTATTTTGTTAACTTTCTTCTTAGCCATTTAATAATTTTCATATATTTTTTCTATTCTAACATTTAAATAATTTTTAATAATATTTTTATCCTTAATAGTTAACTGAATTTTTTCATTCCACTACCAAATTTTTTTACCAAACAATCTTTTTTTTTTTTTTAAATTCTTCTCATACCCTTATAACTCTTTTTTTAATATTATTAGCTATCTTATCTAATATAATATTGATTTCTCCATCTACACCCTATTTTCCTTCCTATCCTTATTTTAATTTATTATATTTTCTACCCCCTCTTCTATCACTTCCTTGTATAAGAGTAAAAATTTTTATAAAATTTCAACAAAAACATTTTATCGCACAGCTTTACAAAATTGCTACCTTTAAATAAGTGAAATAAAGCAAGCAACAATAAGAGCCTCAAACCCTACAAGATTCCTGTTTCCCACCTCATCCACGGCCATCTTACGACCTGTCTCCACGCTAGGAAACAGAAAAGAACAAATGAGACGCAACTTGAATAAAGAGATTCATCAACTTAAGCGAAAACATAAGATGTACTGATCTATGATTAAGCTTGAAATCATAAGCAGAACTTTTGCCTGCTGCTCTAATTGGAGGTGTATCAGGAGAGCAAGCAATATTACATGCTCGAAGCCAACAAAGAACTGCCTTTCTTCAATATAATGCATTCTGAATACTTGGGGAAAAGAAAGGTAATAATGCATCTTCAATATAAAGATGATATATGATGATGCACTGCTCCAAGATTAAGCTTGAAATCATGTGTAGCACTTCTGCTACTTGTCTGAGAGGATGTTTCTTGTTGGAACCCATTAACAGACTCAGTGCTGCGAGGAGGGCAATTAACACTTACAGAGTAAGCAATACTGCATGCTTCAAACTCTACAAGATCTCCAGTCTTTCTTATTTCCCAACTCATCTGCCACTATCTTTCAAACAATAGTATATGGAAAGAGAAAAGAACAAAATTAATGTAGCTTGAGTATCAAAAAAAAAAAAAAAAGTTTTTGAGGAACATTGGTTTGAAAGAAAAAATATAAAATGAGTTGTTCGATGACGAAGCTAGAAATCATCTGCATAATTTTTGCTGCTGCCTTGATTGTGACTTTGTGAAAGCACATGCATGGAGATGAAGTTTGTGGCAGGTGATATGTGGCACCGCCCAGCAAAGAAATAGCATGCCAGTGGTCTGGACCGTTGAGGATTGGAGAGTGAGATCAACCAAGCACAATTGAAGACATCAATTTCAGATTTACCACAAATAATTAGTCTAGATGCAGCTGAGAGCACCTGTCGGCCATTAGACAAACACCAAACTGACCTCAAGAAAGCAGTACTTCCATGGAACATGAGATGACTACAAGTGTAAAGCTAGAGATGATGTGTCATCTTACCATTACTATTAGAACTTAATGCTGGTATTTGCTGGTTATTCCATGCAAACAAATGCTACTTGCTTGGCCAGAGAGTGGAGATGCTTTTCTTTTGACATGTTGCTATACACTCCAAGGCAAACTTTCTTAGCAGCATCTCTAGATCCTCCATTGGAAGTTGTGCGTCAACAACCTATGGCATAATAATTATTGAACCAAGGTTACCGTTGGAAAAGGCCTAAAACTGTGAAATACTAAAAGCTGAAAGTATGACTGAAAACTAACGAAAGAAAGAAAATATAATTCAAAACTAGTTGGTTCACATCAGAGCCTTTTTTTTCCCCAAATTCCCCTTAGAAAAACGTAACTCATAAGTAATGAGGCAAGTCGATTGGAAAATTGCGCTCCCCTATTGTTGCCTTAACAAAGGATCTAAAGTAGACTTTTAGATGAGCAAGAAGAACTAACCACAACCAGTGAATGCTATATTTCAAATAAATGATATGAAACCCACTATGGCTATTATTAATTATTCTAGTATAAAGAAAATCATGGGACAGACCAAATCTAAGGACATGGACGCATCCCAGTCTCATGAGGACAAAAGGACAGAATAATATTAGAATCCTCCACTCCCACATTTCCTGAGAGAATTCTTTGCCCAGCAATTAAAGAAACGAGGATTCATATATAAATTAACTGTTTGACTGATACATAACCCATTAGCCTTTGTCTATTGAAAGGGTTTAGATAGGTAGACACAAATAAGACAGCATAAATCATTGAAAGGAGTAATCACATTTCCAAAAGGTTCATGACAAGATTGCAAATATGCAACTGTCTTCATTCCTTTGTTGAGATTTGAGAGGGACAAATATAACAGGAGTGCATGTATCAGAGATGGTTTGAGATTGATTGACATCTTCTATGATTTTAATGCAAACTGATATATTTTTATCCAACCAAAAGTTGTACAGTGCTGGTCTTGTGTCAAAAGATCAAAGAAACTGTAGATATGAACCAGTTCTGCCCTTATTGAGGGAACTAACAAGAAATTTGAGGATGCTATGGCAGATGATAAGAAGTTAATGAGTTATTGGAATAATATAATATAGCAATAGTTCCAACCATTTCATACACATCATCTTCTACCACAATCTCATCCCCTTCATCTTAGCAATTATCCTTAGTCGACATAACTCTATCTAAAGCCCAAAATATTAAGGACCAGGTAAGCATTATGTTCACTTCATTTATCACTTTTCAAATCAATAAAAAAGTTGTTCACATGCCTTCCAACAAAAGTTAAAAGCCTTTCACAAGTAACAAGCTTCTTTGCCTCATGATTTGAAGTTTCATCCGAAGTTCCAAAACTAAAACCTTTGGATTTCAGTTTCAGCAAGAACCTGATCTGGAACTGGAGTCAATATCTGAGTTTTGACGAAAACTAATAATCTAGCCAAATTCGATGTATATAAAGACACTGCATTCTGATTGTTTACATTTTTCTGCATCTTCTTTAAATGAAACTTGAATTTTGATGCTTTGAGAATGTTTGGAAGCATGGTCATGCAACATTCCAAATAAATTTAGAAGAATTTTTTTGGGCCTAAATTTCATTTCTAGAGCTCAAATTTCATAGCTATTTATGTTATCATACTAGATCAACCATCATATAGCACACTTCAATCATCACTTCAATTAAAAAAATAAAAAATAAAAAGATGCAACTAAAGCCCTATAACAATATAGTATATTTTGAAATGATATTTAATTTATTCATTTTACTGCTTATTTTATTAATTCTAGTCGACATTCTTTAAATTTCTTCATAGGTTTTGAGTTAAACTAAAGCAAAACTCCCAAAACTATCAAAACCAGAACTCATTTTGTCCAGTTGCAAATGAAAAGGAGTGAAAAAATTGAAACCTTGCTTCACACGATGGTAGACATGATGAGAAGGCACTTCTTGCCGTAAGGACAAAAATTAATAAAAGGGCGAAAGATGATGTGAACCTGCAAACTCAAATCTTCAAGACCATGATGACCTATGGTGGAAAGTTGGTTAACATGATCCCTAATAGGGGAAACATCAAGAACTCTGTTTCCGCATAGTCAATGAAAAAGGTGACCCAAAGATGGATCCATTAAGATGGTTGCATAACTATGATTGAGTCATCATAAAATACTAATATCTACTCTTTCTTTATTTGAAAGTTCAAGGATCCAGTGTCCTGTGATATCCTAACGACAGTTACACACATCTTATTAGCAACACCAGAGTTTCTTTTACCAAAGTAAACAATAAAATGCTTGAGTTAACAAACATTTCATTCAACGTCAAGGCAGAAAGTACATGTTTTTGCAAAGCAAATAAATTGATTGGGGCCATCATTGTTGGCTGAATCGGTACCATGATCCAGACCAGTCAGGTATTGGGTTGGTATAGTACCATATTGTGCCATAAGAACACACAATGTGCTGGACCACGCCAGTCAGGTATTGATGCCCCGTTAAAAGGCCTTCTTATTGACTTCTGCTGAGAGAGGGAAAAGTCCTAATGATCTAGCAAGAAAACCCCAACAGGGCAGGGATGGGATTTCCAGGACACAGGACTGCAGCAGGAAAGATCTATCAGTGTAGGGGAGGGGGAGTGAAGATCAAGGTGACAGCATCATCATTGTTGCTATGAAGAAGGCATTGAAGCCCTGGAATGGGAGGCAAGGGTTGTTGTCGAAGCACCGGAAGGCAAGGTGAGGGTCATCAAAGTGCTAAGCAAGCAAGAGTGAGAGAGTGAGTGAGAGAGAGAGAGAGAGAGAGAGAGAGAGAGAAGGGGAGAACTAAAACACTAGCAATGGGCGGTCGAGATTGGGGATTTGTATTAAAAATCCGGCCAGACCTCAAACTGCCCAAAACCAGTCAGACCTTAGACCATCCGGAACCTCTCAATGCTGCTCAAAATGAGGGGGAACCAATCAATTAGAACTAGCTCGAACTGGTTCTAGCAGGTTTGGCCCTTACCCCAGATCACAGGATGAAACAATCTTAACTTCTGAGTTCTGGCTGGGTCAGCACACTATGGGGTGTATCGTATTCTCCACTTCAAGATAGTTCGACCAAGAATGATGACCATAGACTGAAAACTGTTGGATTGATGCAAAACAACCCAAAGCATATCTCATCTCCAACAAAAGGAAACCATGGACCATATCAAAGATGGTTAAAGGGAAGATGAAAACTAATTGAACTCGACAGTGTAGCAGGGAAAATGATTGATAAGATAGTTATGATGAGATATTGTAGGCTTCACAAGAGCTTCGAACAAGATTTTAAGTTTCAACCAAAACCAATTTGTTTTGATTGAAATTGACCTTCTTTCAAGCAACAATTAATTTAGGCTACTTTTGGTATAACTAACCAATTTCACCAAAAACTAACTGAAATTGATCACGAATGCTTTTTCTGAATTTTATTTTGATATATATTATCATATTGGTCATTTCTTTGTTTATTCACTACATAAGCTATACGATATCATTTTTCAATTATACTTCCTTCTTTTTAAGTTAAAGGAGATGAGATGATCCAAGAGGATCACCAGACTAGTTGTAGACCAGTTTGATTGCTCGATAGAGTGAAATCATATTTGATTGCTTGACACCAAATGAAGCTCTTAACAAGTACTATGAGAGTGAAATTGTCCCAAAAGAATTCATCATGCGCAATGGCAGAGGCCAACAATGATATTTGAGCTTCAAAATGGGCCATTCCAAATAAAATTTCCCTTTCGAGAGACTTTTAAATGAGCATAACTTTCAATTTGAGAAAAAATTAGGCAAAGCAATTACAAACAAAATTGATGTAGAAGTCTATCTCTAACCATAAGGTACTTTAGGTTTTCCATGATTATTTCGACTAGTCATGGGTATTTTGGGAAAGTTGTAAGCTATTCTAACAAGAAGAATCTGACCCAGATTTTGTAAGGATGGATCTCATTAGTACAAAAAGAGGGTTGCATGGTATGATGTACCACCTCAAACTGATGTATACCAAACATACCACATTAAACTAATACACGGTACAAAGGGCATACCAAGTATTACTATACCAAACCAAACCCATATGATGTAGGCAACCCTGCACAAAGAAAATAATTATTGGCATCACACATAATTGAGGTCCATAACCTCACACAGATCATCTTTCACAGAATTATGGCCTTTCTCCACATCAAGGAATCTCTCTAAGAAACGGATGAAGAAAGCTTCACACTTTATTATTGATTTATTGATAAATACCCAATATCAAAAGACTACATACCTATTTATAAAGTGAGATCTTCTAAAGCTCATAGGTTTTCCTAATTCTTGCAGGATATTAATTTTCTAAAGAAAACTTAAGATATAATATCAAATAAATATATAAAAATAGATTTCTAAACCCTAACTAATTTCAAACTCAAGTAACAAAATAAATAGACATAAAAAATTCAACAAAAAAAAATCATCCTTTCTATCATAGGCCATAGAATGGCATTTTCATAATATTTTTTAAAGTTCGCCAACATAGACACAACTTCCATAATTAGCTTAAAACTTACTCATTTGACCTTTGCTTTGAAATTCAAGATGCATTGAAAAGCTAACTTGATGTTAAATGTCATAAAAGATTTCCTTAAAAACTATAATTACATTAGTACTGGTGAAGCTTCTTTTTGAAGTAATGTGCTTTGAATTGTCTTTTCTAACATAAGTAGAGATAAACTTTAAAATTTAAGCTCACCGAAGCCATACAAATTAAGTATCACCTTTTATTCTTCTTTAAAGAAGTGTTTATTAGTCTAATGGTCTTCTAGAATACATTCTATCCCATCATCTCAGTTTAGCATTAATCCCAAAGAATCAACTTTCACGCTTGTTCAGATATAACTTTCAATGTAATCAAGCTTTCTTTTTTATCTTTGATAGTCCTCCATCACATGAGTTTCCTTGATGATTCTTCTTTCTAGCATAAAAGTTTCTCTAAGGGACTTTCAACTGCATCACCATACCAAGCATACCAACACTATACTAAGATGGTAAAGTACAGGATCCTATACCAAGATTGTGAACCTTGATAGACTGTAAACAATTTTATAATTTAATTAATGAAAGAAAAGAAGACTTAGAACCTAACTTTTAAAATTTTCTTATTTTCTATCATTCTCTTCTCTCTTTGATCAGATCAAGATAGATAATAAATATAACTTTCAACAAAGTATGCTCTTTGAAAAGGCCCTCAATATAGTGCCTCATGAATAACCACATACAAGATATTACACAGGAACAAAATCTTCGTATAAATTTGACCCAACCTACCTAGAATGATTTTGGACTAGCTTGAGCAAACAATATGAGGCTCAATAAGCCAGGCTGATTCTCACTTTTTGTGCCCAGCTAAGATTGGAACTAGGCTTTGTCCTTGCTCAAAACTGAAATTATATAAGCCTGGACTAACCTAGCTTGGCTACTAAAATGCTAAATATATTACACAACTAATATACTATTATACACTACATATTACATATTTCTATAAGAAAAGTACTTCTCTCCCTTAAAAACCCTACTCTCCCGTTCTCATCTAGTGTTGTCAAAGGCGTGCCTAAGGTGCGAGGCATAAGGCACCAAAGGTTAGGCACTTCTTATACCCTAAGGCGCACCTAAGGTGCCAAGTATTAGGCGCTTGTTATATCTTGAGTGAGATGCTTTCGTCTAGACACGCATGAGGCGAAAAAAGCGTATGCATTTAATCTGATTTGAGATGCAAGAAAAGCACATCTTTCTTTATAAATTATATTAATAATATTTTTTTAAATCTATTAATATTTATTAGACTGTTGACTTTACGATGCACCATTCTATATATAATTATTTTTCTTATTCTAAAAGCTAAAAATTGAAAGATAAAGAAATAGAACGCCAAAAATTATGCTATCATCTATAAGAAAGAAGAGGAAAGATATTAAAGGACTACAATATTTCAACTGAGAAAGAAGGCTTTCCATCGAACTAATAGACTAAATATATTACTATTATATTTTTTTTAGCTTTTTTTATTATGTATTATAAATCTTGCTTATATAAATTATTTTATCATTTATTTCAAAAATATGCATCTCACTTCGTTGAGGTGCAAAGAAAAGCCACTCCTTGCGCTTAGGCTTCAAGAATCCTTTGTACTTAAGTACGCACCTAGCTCTTTTAACAACGCTATCCCATCACTCTTTCCTCTAAGACTATCAAACAAGTGAGCTATTCATAAGCCAACTCGAGTTCAACTTGCCCGATTAGCAAGCATGTTGGGCCAAAGCTTAAGCCTAGCCTGCTCGAGCTTGGCTTAATTTAGCTTGAAAAATAAAAGTGTATATTATTTATATATTTATATTATTTTAATCATTATTATCTATAATAAAATAGTTTTAGTTTTCTATTATTTGTTATAGATCAACATAGTTATGTAAGAAAAATATATTTTCACTATAAGATTAAAATAATATTAGGATTATTAGCCTAAACTTCATAAATGAAAGTTTTGAAAGACCTCAAGCTCTCCCTAGATCTCTTAAATGAGCTGTTCATGAACAACTCAAGTTCAACTTGAAATTAGATAAGCCAACTTGAGCTTGGCTCGATTATAAAATGAACCAAGCTCAAGCTTGGCTCATTTCTGATTATAAAATAAGCCAAGCTTAAGCTAGGCCTAGATCACTTGTGTTCGGCTCGTTTACACAGCTACTTCTCACTTCATTTCTTCTCTCTTGACACACTTGAAATCATACTAAAATAGCTTTGCCCCACTCCTTTAAGCTGATCATTAGAGACCATTGTATTTCTAGTGACCCAAACAAATCTACCCCTTTCCGCTGCTCTCTCTAATTACTGCCGTCACTACCAATGACGGCGCACCAAACCCCAAGCAGCAGCCATCTTTTCTCTTCCTATCTCCCTTCCTCCTTCAATCCCCTTTATTGATCCCATCTGCTCACATCCAACCCCCACAAACAACCTCTCCTCTTTCTTACCTCCTCCCTCATTGAACCTCTCTCTCTATTTTTCCCTTCCTCTCTCTATTTCTGCTCTCCCTTCTTTCCCTTTCTTTGTGTCCATGCATAAGCTCACCCAAGATTTATGCCTTATATCTATGATATCAAAGCCAATTAGATTTTTGTCAAGTCAAACCAAGTAGGTTCTGTGCCAAAGCTAAAGTCAAGCTTGAGAAAGAACAACAAGGCCAGAGGTAGGGTCAAGCCACGTTCAGGCAAGCAGATTTTTGTCATGACAAGCTCCGGTCTGGTTGAACCCCACTTAGAGTACACTGACTCTAAAATTGAAACCACAAGTTTCGAGCCTAAAATGGACCTACAACTATCAGAAGTTGCTAAATTAAGGGGTCAAACATATCTATGTATAGGCTCATTAATCTATTTTTTTTTTGTATTTCTTTAATTCTTTAGATCTTAGGAACATTTTCTCTAAGCTAAACTTGAATCTTGCAAATCTTGAGAAATATGGAAACAAGGTTTTAAATCTCATGGGACAGAGATGTCTTGGTTTTTTCACATAACAAGTGACTCGTGTCCCGTCCTATCTTTATCTCTGACCCAGTCAAGCATCCCAGTACTTGTTTGGGATGCATTTTTTTAAAAAAAAATTATTTGTGAAGCTTTAGTGTTTTATTTGATTTTTAAACATATTTGAACTTTAAAAGTTATATCTTTATGATAAATTAAATTTAAAATAACACTATAATATATTATGGTCAAAATAGAATGGAACGGCTGACATCAATTTCGGAATCTCTCTGAGACAAGACGTTTTGACTGTCTCGACCCTTCATTCCGCCAAGACTTGAATCACTGCATAAAAAATCATATCAAACCACTACTGAGAAACATATTAATTTTTTGAAAATTATTTAATTTATAGTGATCGACACTTCCTGCCATAAGACTTGAAAAGAATGTCTCATGCATACGCACATGCCTTTCTAAAAGAATCTTAAAAAAACAGTTAATGCTGAAACCGTGCTTTTTTTAAAAAAAATAAAAATAAAAAATGACTGTCCTGCATAAAACCAATCCCTTAGAGAAGACGAGATCACTTATGGTGTTACCTAAAAAATGTAAGAGCCATAACATAATTATAGATGATTACAATAACTTGTCGAAATTGAAAATTTCATTTTTCCCCTGAAATTTGACACATCAACTTCATATCTTGGTCAATCAAAAAAGATTAAGTAGGCTATTAGCAGCAGCATAGACTATTATCATCAAATAAAAGAGAACGAGAATTCCAATTGATGTCAGGCACCTCAAGGAATGGATAAAGACTAGCAGACCAGTGAAATACAAGAATACCTTCCATGTATTATCGTGAAGCTTCTGATATTGGTGAGCCACACTCCTTTGGAACTCCAGCTGCTCATATCTCTCTGTTCCATAACCTCCTCTTCTTGCTGCTTCCTGGAATAATTTGCAAGAGAACAAGTTATAGAAGCATAGCAACAATAATAGGATCCATTTGCACTCCAGCAGCTTGAATAATACAAGGCTGATTCTAATTACAGCAACTTTGCAACAACAGAAAACGTCATTGCAAAAGTCCAAAGAAAAAATTATATACATAATGATGCAGTGGCTTTGCAGTTAATAAAATCATAATTCAAAATATTACAAGTAATATAAAATGAAATTTTGTTCAAATTTTAGAAGTTGTTTATCTGAAACAATGGGCTGATTTCTCTGTGGAGTGTCCATATTCTTCCCATCACATTAAGGAAAAAAAAAAAGCATTAAGAAAAATGACAACATGCAATTATGATACCTCTGGTGGTATATCAAGGTAAAGTACTAGATCGGGAGCTATCAACCCTGTCTCAGGAGCCTGCAGGAAAATATCATTTAATTGGTTTACTTGCTGAAAAGACTTTGGGTTTTTTACATGGTGACCTGCTGAATGCAAATAGTACCTTACACCATTCCATATCAAGTCCTTTGGCAGCTGAGAATGCCACTCCTGAGTAGGAATAACGGTCAACCACGAGGGTGGTTCCACTCCTTAATTTAGTCTCCATTAATAATCTGCAAGGGAGGCACATGATGAGCTCATATTTTCTTATTTATCTGGCATGCTTTTATACCAGCAGGTTACTTTCATAAATCTGTGCATGACCATGCCATGCATGCTCAAGTAAGCAACTCCAAGAATCACAAATAAATAGATTCAATTAGAATTTGAGGAGATATCAATGCATTCTAATTCAGTAGTTATTATTTGATGATGCATTCATCAAGAATAAACTGTGCAATTCAATAAGCTAGTTCAAATCCCATATCAATGTTCCAGGAGGATCACTAAGCCCATCGTGGGCCACTCTGGTCACACTGGGTATGTCTAGAGAGGGTTTTTGGATGAAGATACGCTACATCCAGGACTCGAACATGAACCTCAAATTACAAATGCCACAATTTTCTCATCCAGCAGCCTTAACGAGTGCTACAAGGGTGTGACACCCCTAAAGAATTCGTTGCATGCAGTGGTCTAGGTCCTATGACAACATTTGAGTCTTGAAACAAGTCAGTCAAAGTAAAATTTTCCTTTCCAAAAAAGCCTTCGACTGGACATAACTCTCAGTTCGGGAAAAATTGAATGAAGCAATTGAATACAAACTAGCCGTAGAGCACAAGGTCTAGATCAAGGAGGACTTTAGCTTTTTCATGATTATTTACACTAGTTATGCCTATTTTAGAAAGCTATAACATCTGGCAAATAGACGAGGAATCCAATCTCAAATTTGTAAGGGAGATCTCACCAATATAAATAGGAACCATAATCAGTTTTTATCATTCAATGAAAAAAAAAATGACCCTTAGAACCCTGCTTTTGCAAACTCTCTTATTTTCTCCTATTCTCTTTGAGAAGTCCAAGGGCCAATAAAAAGAACTACTTCTCTCTCTGATCGGACCGATCAAACATTTTGCATGAAATTGATCTGCGCAAGATTACTTGAGCTCATAAATGACCTGCATTCCATTGTTTCCTTCATGAACAAAACCAGGTGACATTGTAAAATATAAATTCATCTGAAATCACAAGTTATTTATATCCAAGTAGCAACAGTGCCAGGACCGATTAGCAACAATAGATAGAATTACTTGCATAATAACCAGCTTTTCTAATACATCTGGGTATTGCGTGCCATTTGGCTGCAGAAAGCATTGGCAAGCCTTCAGCCTGTGCAAGTGCTTTAATGGTGCAGATCTGCCTACAACCCTTAAATGCTCCTTGTTATTGCATAGATTCGGCATCTGATGTTTGTTCAATGCAAGGAGAAACTCATGAGGACATCAATTTTTTGCAGCACATTTTTTCCTTTTTATTTCTCTGTTAATCAGCAGACTTCTAAAAAAGCAACTCTAGCATCAGCCTATAGTAAGGGAAGATTTCACTAGTAGATTTCAAAGTAAAAATTATCCTTGAAAGTTCAAATTCTATGGCTTCCTGTTTGAGTGCTTTGTTCAATGAGTTCAGAAAAAGCAGGGGGGTAAATGTAGGACAAGAGCAGCGCATAATAAACAGTTTCTTCTCTATTTTTTGCTTCTCTTTTTTTACCAGAGTCTAAATGCTCATTATGCACTTTTAGCAGAATAGTTTCAGCTAGTCAATTAGTTAACTGGATATCTTCAGATTGAAATTAAAAACATGGAGACTTCAAATTATGTAGAGAGGAAAAAATGCCATGCTTATTCTTCTACTATTTACATTTGATAAAACTATTCATTTATTAATACCCTCATACCAATACATGTTTCTAAACACACTAGCACAAACAACTAAGAAATAACATAAACCTAAAACTACATCAATATGGTCATATTCAGATGTTCAATTTAACAGATAAAAATTGTATATAAAAGTTTTCAATCATATGCCAGTATCTTGTCACCATTTACATGGAAAGACAATAAGCAAATGCAAAAAATTAGAGCTCAAACAGCAGAGTAAAAGCATAAATGGAATTTTTTTTTGCATATTGACTTGCATCATTAACTCCACCTATATATGAGTTTTTTATACATAGCCGGTCCCAAGTCCAAATAAAGGAGGAGGGTTGTAGTAGATCGACAACCAGCGTAAAACTATAGTTACACCCTACGAATATGAATGTGATAGAGAATAGCCAACCTCAACTAGTTTGGGATTAAGGCTCGGTTGTTGTTGTTATTGTATTGTCTTGCATCATTGATGACTTTCACACAATGGCAGCAAGGAGCTCTATAGAACAGTGAGAACCATTAAAGAGCAGGAAAACTTCATAAAATGAAATATAAAGGCCACAAGCACCACATATTTCACCAACACATATAAAGAGCTGTTGAAAACGTAAAATGATCATAATATCAGCAAAGTGCACGGTGCATACAATGACCAAACAAGCTTAAACAATATAGTACCATGACATATAATAACTCCATATGAACACAATTTAACTGCAAAGAAATGCAAAAAAACCTCTTTTCCCAACGGTTTGCACTAAAAAGCAAATGAACTGCTTGATCATCCAGTTGAGATTTGTTGGCAAGATATGATGATATCATGGTACCAATGTTGGTTCTTCTATCTGGAAATCGGCATGCTTCAACTGATATCCCTTTTCCCTCTAAGTGCGAAACTAGTCTACTGCATTGAGATGATTTTCCACTTCGGTCCAATCCCTCCAAAACAATCAGAGCGCCTCTTGAATCATCATGGTTTATGTTGTCCATTGCCATTTGCCTGAAGAAGCACTTGCTAGCTAATCTGAACAGCTTTAAGGGTGTTGCAGTTCTAACCCCACCAAAATTCCTTCATGTAAGAGCAAATTGTTAGGTTTGACAAGGTACAGTATTAGTTTTAATCAACAGCTATAATTTTTTTTTTTCAGTTTCAAAGTCAATATAAATTATCAATCAAAACATTTCAAAAGAAGTTTATTACATACTAAGAGAATCAAAAAATATTTTGTAAAAAAAAAGAAATTAAAGTAAATTCATTTTCTTAAGAATTAAAATAAATTCATTTTCCTAGAAGATTAAATGCGATAATTTGGCCAAGTTATTATTTTAAAAATTTTAATGTGCTACCAGAAGATGTAGAGGAAAGCATTAACATGAAACCATCACTATAACCACCAAGTTTCATCATTATAAATATATTTTTTGTTATAAATTCTTATTATGACTAAATTGATTCAGAGCAAGCCCTTTCAGGCCTTTTCTTATGTTCAAACCTATAATCTTTTTCATACATTAATAATTCTCCATTACATTACACCATCCTGTATTAGCATAACTTTTAAGGCCCTTAAATATATTATGTTCTAGCTCTGTTTTTCCTGATTTAACCAATTATTGACCATTACACCAGCAAAAGATCAGGTTGACATTGGAATTTGCTTGCCTTGAACTGCACCAGTTCTAAATTGAGATTCATAGTTTTGGCTAACACCTAAACAACTTACAGATGCAGGTATAAGTTTGCATTTGAAGATCCATAATATTAAAATAACCTAGACCTAAAGGCTCAGTTGAATCCAACATGGCCTGAACCTGCCCATCCCTGCTATCATTTACAACTTTCTCAATCATTATCAAAATGTCTAATATAAATTGAACAAAATAGATCCATATCTTCATCACCACTAAGACACCATGTAAACATTATAAACAAAAGATACTTATCAAGATTAACACCAAGGGATATTATCAAAATTCTTCTTATATCAGTATAAAAGAATCCAGAGCATACCTAATGAGTTACTTGTAAATTTTAGTCAAATTACATTAGACTGAGTTATGTATGATAGTTTATTATAGGTGCATTACTTGGAGTGTCCAACCACACAGTCCCAACAGTGTTGGGTTTTGATGAATCCTTTTATAGTTCATTGACTATAAAGGCTGCACCTACCTTTTCAACATCCATGTGATGTTACCTCTTTCCTTCTACTTACCTGACCCTTCAATACAAATTTGAGTTACACTTTTTCGTAGGGATTCTCAATTGAGAATAAATTAAGAGAAAGAAAACTCGGATAGTTTGGACATTACAATATTCATCAAGGGATGTATTGGCATTGAGTATACATGTAGAAGGAATGAAGATGCATAAAAGTAGACCGAAAATCACATGAGATGGAATAATAAGAAAAGAATTAATATATCAACATCTTCAGAAAGTATAGCTCTAAACCAAGTAGCCGATCCCAATTAGTTTGGGACTAAGGTTTAGTTGAGTTGAGTACTTTTAGCAAGGATTCTCAAATTTTCATCATGCATATCCAAACCATCTAAAATCCAATAGTTTTACAGGACAGCCATGGTATGCAGGCTATATGTGGGGCACATATGTGATTCATATGTTTTAAAACTCTAAAAATAAATAATAAAAAACTATATATAAATAGTTAAAGATATAAGTAAATCAGAACACACACACATCAATTCATGTTTAATTGAGTGGCATATTCTAATATGGTATGACATGTTAACCTAACAAAACAACAATATTATCATATAAAATATAAATCATGCTCAAAGTTCAATATCAACTACAATAACAGCATACAGTATCAGCAATTTAGTAACAATTACAGTAAGCCAGAACTAAGCAATGACAACAAGTTAAATTTACATATTTAATTATTGAATATTAGTATCAAGAAGCAGCAACTAATTACATTTAAAATAGTGTTGAATCATTAATAATAACAGCAGAAGCAACAGCAAAAACAGGAAAGCAGAAAGAGATTTTTTTAAAGGGGAAAAATACAGCAGAAGCAAGAGAATTATTTTTTTATAAAAAAAAAAAAGAGGCAAAGCATCTGCAGCTACTGAAGAAGAAGGAGAAGAAGGGTTAGCAAGGGAGGCAAAAGAGGCAAGGAAAAACTAGAGAAGGAATGTGGGAGAAGAAGAAGGCGGAACAAGGGAGGTGTAGGGAAGGGTGAACCAAAGGAGGAAAAAAGAGGTCAAGGAAGAAGCCAAGGGACAATGTCCACCATCATTCATCACTCATCCTAAAAAATACATTTTAGCCTTACAATTTTATGGCAAATTTTATCTTATTGTTTTAATGATTTGTAGATTATGTTGGCATAGGTCAATGTGAGGTTTACCGTTACTGTGATCCTGTCTAAGTTTGAAAATCATGTGTGTTTGATTAAGTGCTAATCAAAGCATTATAGATTATATTTTAAAATATTTTTTTGATATTTTATTTTCTCATCATTTATAAGGTAAATTGATTTTCTGAAATTTTTATCTGAAGTGAAAATGCTGTAACTTGATATTTATTAAACTAGGATTTGATGAAATTCTCTAAATTTATTCTTGAGAAGGAAAGTTGACTTGTTATTCTTAAATAATTTGATTTTTTTGATATTTTTTGTTGAATTCAAATTGGAGGTATTTCCCTTATTTTCATAAAAAATGTTAAGTAAATGTCATTACATTTACTTAAATGATTTTAAATGAAAATAAGGGAGAGAGAAGACCGTTCACAAAGGGTCTCAGCCTCGTATACCACAAAATGAAAACCTATAAAAAAATTTGTAGAAAACGACAAACCAGCTTGAACCACCGATATGCTGCCAATTCTGTTCGGTTTGGTTCAGTACCAAGCCAGTCCAATACCGGTATAGTACTGGTTTACAATTCCGAAAACCATGCTCCAAACCAAATAAATATAGTTGTTTCAGCCCTTTCTTGAGTACAATCTTCATCAAGTAATTGTTAGAGATTAGATTGACTCTTAATTTAATACTACCAATTTTTGTGAAGATTACATAATGTTCACTCATAATATAACTAATTTAAAGTTAATCTCCAATTCTCCTCTCCTGTCTAACAGAAAAGGATGAAAAATATTTGAACCTGAAGATAAAAATAGTGACACAAGAAGCATACATTATCTTTACTCAAAATAAGTTTTAAATCTTCTTGCATTCAGTGGCTACCTAACACATAAATCTGTAAGCGTGGCCTATCTAAAGTCACTAGTTTATTCCTCTTAAATTTATATTCTGAAAGTCCTATTTTTTCTTATCACTTATTGAAGCAAGATGCTTTTAGTTGTCTTGCCTCTCATATAACAAAAATATTAATTATACAATAATGAATAACTATACAATTAGATAGATTCAGTTATGTGCTGAGTTGGACTTCCAATCGTGAAGCCTACTCTAGACCTAGCTAGGTTTCATGTTAGGGTGGGTCAGCAAAAGTTGAAATTTAGATTGACCAAGGGATTCCAAATTCTGTTTGTTCTATGTAACAAGCCTATCTAGACCTAGACATAGTTCATAAGCCTAGATTTTGAAATGTTTTAAATGTAAGTCAAGTTGCAGAACACTCCATTGGCATCATTATGTGGAATATCATTTATCATCTTTTCACATTACATGTACTTTTGTTTCATAAATTTTCTTTAAGTCTCATAAAAGTTAGTGATCACACAATGCTTAAATGGATATTGCCACTTTATCAACAGTAATCTGATTCCATTACAAGTTATTCCATATAATGATTCATTATTTTGTAAAACTGATCCAAAATATTGTAAATACTTGCTATCAGCCACATCTTTGCCTTGACATTTGCTGAGCCCTCATTTCCATTTGTGTAGTTTAAACTTGATTTGACTGAGCATTGATCCTTAACCTTCGAAGACTTCTTCCATCAATATTAGTTATTACTCATGCATTTCTATGGTCAACTATATAACAAAACAAGTATATAGAAACAATAATGTAAGAGTTAGACCATGCTTGTAGTTGCTCCTACTGCATGATTGTAATGCTCTTAAAACAATAATGAATTATATCTTTCTTCCTTAATGACCACACAAATTACCTCTTGTTGTACTTCAGCATACTCTCTCCATATAAATGGAAATTATCGGTGATTCTATTCTCTTTGATCTAAATATATCAATTAGTTGCTTAAATGAGAAATATGACTCAATGGTGAACCAAGAGATAGAAAACAACTACGTATTTAAAAATTATGATTACTTTTCTAGGAATATGGCTCATCAGTTAAATTCCTTTATTATCTAACTTCCTGCCACCTTTATTCATATAACTTGTCATTTTTAAGGGCAAGAAAATTTTTACTGCCTATCTTCTACCTAAATTGATATAGTTTGCACCAAGGTCCATAAACCTAGTATCAAGAACTATATCGGTATATTAGCGGTTTGGTACAATATAAATCAATATAGTATGGTACATATCCCGTATTGAGATAGCATGCCAATTCTTTTCTTACTCTTAACCATAATACCACTTAATATCGAGCAATATGGGTTGGTACTGGATAGTACAAGATAGTTCCACTTGGCTTAAAATAGTTCAATACATAACAAATCGAAACTTGATACAATACCAGTACCACGGTATGGTAAACTTTGCTTTGCATAATAATATTGATGTTCTCATTATTTCACTTTTCTTTTTCATGATTTCATTATACAAGCTACCTAATTGAAAAAGAGAAAATCTTTATTTTAATGTTTTCTCATACTTATCCTTGCATATCTCATACTCAAAAGCCTACCTTATTCTTTTTTTTTTTTTTTTTTTGATTATCAAAATTTACTTTTTGCGAGGCATGCTTCCCACAATCAGTCTTATCATTGACTTTTAAAGAGGAGAAAATCAAACATCACATAAATGTAAGAAAAATGACAACAAAGAATGTAGAAATGGAACAAATGCTCCAGTACTAACAGAATTGACATGAGTATCGCATAAAATATTGAATATGAATAATCTCTGCAACTGTATTAAGAATGAAAATGTGTGGCCTTTTCTAGTATCTAAAGCTATGTCAATAGTTAGAGTATACATTCAAAGTGATGTAGAAAATTATGAGTAACATAATTCAGATAAGAGATTTCAATTGACATCAATGGAGATTAGTCCACCATCTAGATGACAAAAAATTTGAGCTACGAGGATTCTGTGACTTACTCATATAAATATCCAACTCTAGAACATGGAATAAAACGTTCAAGTTCTTTAAACTACAATTAGTTAAATGTCAAACTAGGAGTAAACAATCAGGATAAAAGTTGTCAATTTTAAATGGTAAAAGAATACAAATCTACAGCACATTAGAAAGCATGTTAGTAGCTCTTTGGGCCCATCACTTTTGGCCTTCTCCAAATTGTTATTAAATGAAATGCCAAAATCATATACCCTATATAATCAAAGGCATAGGTGAAATTGGAAAAGGAAAGTTTAGAATTTCAGAGCATATCAAATACTTCCAATTGAAACCAAACAAAAAAAAGTCAAAGATTTTCCATGTCACATGATTTTGAGAAATGCAGATGCATATTCTAGGATAGGAAAAGAAAAAGGCGAATAGGATAGTGTGGTAGCATGCTATAAAATGCCATGAAAGTAACCGAATATATTCATGAAACAAGAAAGGAAAAGGAAAAAGAACCTTACAGAATTCTCACGCTAGTGCATGAACAGGTATATGACATATCCCAACCAATCCAAAGGCATAAGCTGTGAGAAAGAAAAGAAGACTTTGAGACCCAAAAAAAAAAGAAAAGAAAAGAAAAACAGAAAGGTTCTGTGTAAAGGGTCGGTCTATTGCCTAAGAAGAAAGTTGCATTTAACCATAAATCAATGGCAAAGATTTAGAAGCAAGAAAGTTAGTATTTTGATGCACATAACATCAAGTAGAGAGATGGAATAAAACTTGTTGCTAAAATTTCCACTGGAAGATAGTTGAACACTTGTTACAAGCTAATGAGTTGGTGCAGCTAAGAGACCACGGATCTAATGGCCGAACATTATGGAGATTGTGCGAAAATATTCGTTCTTTATCCTCCGGTTATACCAATAAAGAAAAAGATAAAATCCAACACCAAAGTAAAATGCCTAACGGTGAAGCTAAAAGCCATATTAACTGTACGAAATGAAACAACGATATAAAGGCGCTGCCAAATAGAAGCACTTCAGATTGATGGCATATAACAAATACTTAGAAACTAGCTAAAATTAAGGACGGAAGATAATATCATGGGAAGTTAAAACAAAACCGGCAAAAAAAATCAGAAGAAAAAAAAGGGAAAATGAGGGATTCACCTTCACTGTTACTTGACAAGTCGGGTGGAATGTAGAAGAAGGAAAAGTGAAAATAGCGTTGAAAAAGGGAGAAGAGCGGCTGCAAGGACGACGGGGACAGAGAATTAGGAGGACGAAGCCGAAGGAGAAGAAGACAGCACCCGCAGCAACGGAGGAGGAAGCGGCGGCGGCGGGAGGAGGGGTGGAAACAGGAGAGAAATTTTGTAAAATTGAATTCCCTTGGGGGGAGCCGGAGAGGAAGGGAATAAATTGGGGACACGGGCTCGCACGGTCTTGCACCAACTGGAGGCGCGTTGAAGCCGATTAGAGTCGACTTTTGGCTTCAGAACGCATTGGCGACTCCAGTGTTCTAGAATCGGTCGGTCTAACCGAACCGTCCCGCCTCTTTTCTAGACAAATAAAAAATTGCGATCCGAATCTGACCCATAGCCTGTCTGCCAAAAAGAACAAGTCAACTCGAGTGTGCATGATCTGTGAACTTATTTGATAGTGTAAATGAGCGATAAACCACTTAAAAAGGACTGCTTGACTTAAAATATTTATTAAAGGGTGTAAATGGATTGAAATTTTTAATCTGAACCCACTCATCATGGATCATTTCCATGTCTCATTGATCAGTCAAGTCATAGATTACGAACATTGTGAAACTTAAGATAGAGGCACCACCAAGATTCCATGTATATGGTAATAGATATACTAGTAGATATAGTTGCTGCGAACATGCACATGAGAACAGGACGTGGTTTCTATTTTCAAAGATCTAGAGGCTCTCTAAGAAACTGGGAAAGTTATGTAGTTGCTAGTAGATATAATTTTCTTTTTAATAACTATTGTATTTTTGAACTAAGAGAGAGTAGGATCGACGCTTAAGAGTAGAGTAACTCCATGGCACCATTCCATCTTTTAGGGTTCAACTTCACCTCAATAAAGGTGCAAAATTGAACTCGAATGATCATTCCACATTAAGCCAAGTGCTTGATTGGTTGGAAAGAAAATAAGAATGAATTTTTTTTTAACATTTAGTTAAAAAGTGAAGAAAAAATAAATAGTCGAGCTACATATAATTTTTTTTTTTTCCCTCATCAGAAAACTTATTCTATGAAAAAGATGATATTTTAACTTTTTCAACACCATGAAAAAACTTGCTAGCATTAAAAGTTTAAATTTATCCTTCTAACTTTGTTTTATTTTTTTCTATTATAGTGATATTATATTATTATAACATATACAATATAATAACATATAATGTATTATATTAAATTATATTATATATTGTAATATATAAATTAATATTATATTATATTATAAATAGATAAATTATATTATAATATAGTATAATATAATATAATAATGCTAAAAATATATCTTATATACTATACTATAAATAAAATATCACTAATATAATATAATATTATTATATTGATATTATATTATAATAATATAATATAATAATGATATTATCATATAATAATATATTATATTAATTTCTATGTAATCTTTATTTTAGGATATTAAAGTCATATTGATATTTTATCATATAAAATTACCTCCAATTAAATTAAAAAATATTTTTAAAAATATTTTTTTATATAAATTTTTTATCAACTAAATATGATAAAATTTATTTTTTTTATAAAACTTTTTCAAAAAGAAAAAGGACCGAAGAAACCTTTCTCTATCAAAACTTCTTGGAAGGAAAATACCAAAACGAGCACCAAACTCCCATTCAAGTTTGAGTTGACAGTGAAGAATGCACGCAGCCAGTTTAAAGTCAGTCTTGCTACAAGGTTAAATTGATTTAGCTTGATTAAACATTATCAAGCTCATGATTAAAATAGGATCACAGCAAAGTAATTTCTGGCCGAGCTTAATTAGACTCAAGCTCAGTTCACAATCACACCCCATCCATTGAAGATGAAGATTTGAAAGGATGTGCAAATTGTAAAAAATTTCCTTACAAAAATCGTCTTACAGAGACGGTTTTGGGATCATAAATCATCATACCAGGAGTAATTTGGGAAGAAAATTATAGGTGCAATTAGTTGAAATATTTTGACATTTAACTCCTTGCATCAAGATATAAACGATTTATGCTCTCTCCCTCTCTATTAATCTCTCTCTATTAAGATTTAATCACAAAGTCACGACAATTCTCCTCGCTTTTATGCAACCAACTGGGATCGCTGCATCTCCCTCTCTGCTCTCCATGCTCTATTCATCTTCTCAATAAACTCCTCCACTCTTTTCTTTAGTTCGTCATCTTCCCCATTGACACCATTTGATACCTCATCATCTTCTTCCATTTCTTCTCCATGGTCGTCTTCTCGTTTAATATCCACACTTCCATCTTCGATTGGCAATGGGCTGGACTTGGCGGCGCCACTGCTGCTGCTGCTCAGCAAGAGAATGGCTATGATCAGATGGCAGATGCAGAAGGGGAGAAAAGAGGAGGGAGATGACTGAGATATCAACTCCACAGTGGAATGAAGCATTGTTTCCAGAACTCGGTAATGGCAGAACAGAGGAGCTGAAGTAGTTTGTCAAGAGATGAGTCTCTGAGTTGGGATTTTGGGCCTTATAAATAACTCACCCAGCTGAGGTGTACGAGGGAAGCCATCTCGTTTCTTTCAGCTCCAAGTTAAAAGGCTTCTTGTTGGGAAAGCTAAGGTACAGTCACATTATTACATCACAATGCCACAGGAAGCAACTCCAAGAATTTTCCAAGGAAAGGAAGCCAATCCACAGTCAAAGGAAGAGGTTACTGGATCCAAAGTGAAATCGAAATTATAAGATGCAAATTAGAAGCGCATGTTGCGGCTGCTGGAATTCGGACCGGGTGTAATGATGGTCCTGGTTTAGATTTCATGGGGAGCGCCGCAACCAGTCACCACCGTCGGCGTCAGTCCACCGATTATACAAGGCAGCAGTGGAATGGGTCAAAAAGAGGGGTCTCGACGGGAGCTGTTTTTATAATTAGGATTAAAAAAAAAAAAATTAATAAATTTAGGGTGGAAACGAAACTTTTTGCAAGAAAGAGGTTAAAATAAAAAATGTCATTTCAAATGACATTTTTTCAGAATAAAAAATGCTCCGTCAGCGCCAGCGCGGGAGGCACGATGACTGTTAAAAAAACGTCACTCAGAGTGGCGTTTTTCTCAAAAAAGGTCCCCACCCGACTTCGCCCTCCCCCTCCCCCTCCCCCTCCTCCCCCCGAGACCCCACACCAGCCCCCCGGTTCCCCCGACCCCACAAGCCTTCCCCCTTCCCCGAGCGAAGCCCCCCGCCTCGTCCGCACCCGAGCCCCCGCCCTCCGCCCCGGTCCGCCCCCCCCCCCCCCCCGACCCCCGCCCCGGTCCGCACCCGAGCCCCCGAGCCCCCCCCCCCATCCGCCCCGCCGGCACCCTCCCCCGAGCCTCCCCCTCCCCGAGCCCCACCGGGACCCCACTCCACACGCGCCCCCGGCCTCGCCCCGGTCCGCACCCAAGCCCCCCCCCCCTCCCTCCCCCGAGCCCCACCGGGACCCCACTCCACACGCGCCTCCCGCCCCCCCCTCCCCCCGGTCCGCACCCGAGCCGACCAGTCCCCCCGAGCTCCCTCTCTCTCGTGCACACCCGAGCCCCTCGTGCTGCCTCTCTCTTGCGCGCACCCAAGCACCCTCCCTCTTTCTCGTGCGAACCCACCCGGTCCCCTCTCCCGCACCCGAGCAGTCCCCCGTGCTCCCTCTCTCTCGCGGCCCATCTGAGGCCCATCTCACGGCCCATCCCCTTCCTCTCTCGAGCCGGTGGTTCTCCAAAGTAATTTTTTTAATTCAATTAAATTATAAAAATTTAAATATGCTTTGTTGCTAGTTGCTTCACATTCATCTTTATGATAAAGAAATTGATAATTGAAACAATGATATTTTTAGTTCAAGTACATCAGTTAATCGCGATAGAAAAATTTTAAAATCAGTAAATTTATGTATCGAAAAAAATAAGTAAAGGTTAGTTAGCTTTTTGTGGAAAAATTACATTGTTTGATAAGTAAAAAAAATTCAATGAGCATGATCTATATTATCAGTCATGATGAGCAACATTGACACACTTGATATGCCAATATGTCTTATTTTAATAATAATAATTAAAAAAAATGAATGCTTTGGATGTGTTACTCATATGATGCAAGAGGAAAATAAGGCCAATCATAAAGGCATCCTTCCTTAAGAACAACAACATAACAAGCTTCATCAACACTGCCACATTTAGCATACATATCAACTAAATAGCCTCTCTTGTAACATTAGGTTTAAAAAAATCTTAGATTTTCTAGACCACGGCACTGTTCTTTTAAAATGCATGGCATTTTCGCAAAATTACTTGAACCATAAATTACTTATGTAAATACATTCTCAGTTTCAGGCAAATATAATTTATTTTAAAATTATATCATATTTGAGCTATTACCTTAGTTGTTTACTGCTGTTGGATTAACATTCATTGGAATAATTCAATTGAAAATTATTCTAATAAAAATTATTTTATTAAAAATTTCATTGTACATCATCATGGTTTCTATCTTATTATCATTGTAGTTATGTTTTTTTGTTCAAATAAATCAAACTTGTTTTTACTTGTTATTATCAGTGAAAAAAAAAAAATTCTTATGTGATGTTTTTACTTGTTTTGATAGAGTAGTACGAGATGGCTCATAATGTTTTACATCCTGAGCCTCGCGATCCTAGTGTTCTCACTCTGCAAGCCTCGCATAGATCAACCAAAATATTTGAGGGCGAGGTATGCATTATTGATCGATGATTCTTAATTAGTTAGCATGCGTTTATGTTATTTATATGTATTATTGCAATGAATTTGTTGCAGGAATTACCGGTGTTTAGATGCCGTCACATGATACGCAGATATGGAAGGAGACACCGGGCATAGCATACCCACGAGTGCAATATTATTTGGAGCAGGTTGGCATGTATGGCATATATCGGATAGGCCAGATTCGACTTGATGTCGGCCTTATTTCTGCACTTATTGAGAGGTGGCGGCAGGAGACCCACACATTTCATCTTCCATTTGGCGAGGCGATAGTCACACTACAGGATGTCGGTATTCTGAGTGGTCTACGGATTGATGGGTTAGCGGTTACTGGGCTTGATCCGCGTTATATATTAAAGCAGTGGCAGGATATATTTGTGAGGTTGTTTGGGGTTGAACCCCCTGCCGAGGCATTTTTTAAAGGCCGTTTCCGCTTATCATTCTTCGATCAGTTCTACCGAGACTTCCACTTGGATGATGATGCAGATGATGAGGTTGTCTAGCAGTTTGTGAGGGGGCAACTTCTTCGAATTATAGGTGGAGTTATCCTTCCAGATATATCCAGATATTTAGTGAAGTTGATGTATGTGCCTCTTTTAGAAGACCTGGGAGCATTTGTTGCATATAGCTGGGGTTCTGCTACACTTGCCGGTTTGTATCGGGCACTCTGTCGCGGAACGAGCCCTACTCAAACAGAGATAGGAGGATACTTGCCCTTGCTACAGGTAAACAGTTGATTATATCGAATGAGTTTGGATTTTTTTCTTTTGTATTGTTTACTAATATTGAGCATTATTCGAACATTCAAATATGGGCATGTGAACGATTACCTGTTTTTCGTCCCATCAGACTTGAGACTCCGGAGGCTAGACCTGCTGATGCAGATGATGCTTGGCACATAGGTGCATCATGGGGGCATAGATGGAATGTGAGATTGAACCAAAAGAATGTCCCAACTCATACACTGCGTGCCTATAGAGACCAGTTCGACGTATTGGATGATAGTTCCCAACGGGTATGACATTACTAAATTTCAAATCTATTTCTAATGTTATTTTTTTATTTTATGTAGGTAATTTGTGGATTGATGGTTTTTTTACATGCAATTCATATGGTGTCCGTATATGCCCGAGATTTTCTCTATTTTGCCTTCAAACTGCTTATTCGGTTTGGATATTTGGATGGCACGGACCCCATTTATTTGTTTTAATTTAGTGGAGTGGCATTTCTCGGACCGAGTGCTTCGGCAATTTGGTTGCCGCCAGTCGATCCCATCATCATGCGATACATCACTTCAGCTTCATCAAATAGATCGACGAGGGAGGGCACATGCTTCGTGTGATGTCATACACGCCACACATATTGCTACATGGAATGAGCGGCGTGAAAATATCATTATTGGGGAGCCTATTGCTGAGGGAGTCCCATATACTCCTGAGTATATGGAATGGTTTAGGAGTATAACACATATATGTATTAGCCGTTCCGAGTATCATACTGCGAGCTACGAAGGAGAAGGAGCTTCATTTGAATTCATGGTATTATTTTAAAATGATTATTTAATATCATTTATTTTAGAGTTATTATCTTTTATTTTTTGATATTATATTGTCATAAACATGCAGCATGAGAGGTTTCAAGAGTTGTCCTTGAACTTGGATTGAGTTATGCATTCGACATCGAAGGCCGAGCGGCAAAGGATTCATTTGGACATGAGGGCGATTTTAGATAACACTTTTTCTGTAATTGGCCATCAGCATGTGAGGAGTACACCTGCTGCGGCATGAGTTCATGAGGAACCGGCGATGGCACACGCATATGAGGATCCTGGGACGAGTAGATTTCGTTATACACCATTGCCTTTTTACATGCCGTCGCCATATGCACACGATTTTTCACACATGGGGCATGCAGGTGAGGGTACATCTGGTAGTTATGATCAGAGGGCATTGCTGATTACTGATATTGCTGATACGGATATCATCGAGGTCGGCGATGATGTCTCCCACTATTTCACCGAGGTCGGCGATGATGTCTCCCACTATTTTTGCGACATTGATATGACAGATACGATCCCCACGCAGGAGGAGGTCTCCCATGTGGTTGACGAGGGCCCTCGACCGATCGCGACATATGCACGACGCTCTAGATGAGTTCGATGACCTCCTAGATGGGGCTGTGGTACTTAAGCTATGTAAATAAACTAATTGTTGTAAAGACTTTTTTGTTTAATGTATTAAATATGTTTCATCCATTGAGTTGTTTCTTGTATTGCTCAGATATTGTGATGGTTTCTGACTTATTGAAGCGTTATTAAATTGTTGCCTTGAACAGTTTAGTTATATGGTAACTAAGTGACTTAATTTGAAAGTAGCAAGTAGGAACTGCTTGGAATATTTAAAGCAAGAGTTTTGGCTTCATACTAACTAAGTGATATTCTAAATGTTCTCTTGGATAGTTTATCTTAATATTTTTTTTTAGTTTTTTTTTCTCTTGTCCTATGGAAGAAGATTAATTATATATTTCTAATTTGTATGCGCATCCTTTTTTAGTTTGGCTTCTTCATCTGGTAGGTGCTGCAGAAAAAATCAACTTGATATCATATGTCTGACATTAATACAAGTAGTTTCTTTTAGTCCTTGCCTTTTTTCTCATTTTAAATGGTCTGTATTGTCCATCACCAGTATGTTAATGATGAGACATTTCTATGCAGGTTCATCTGATTGAAGGCATTATAGATCAGGTCGAGGGGACTGTTCATGGGTACAACCTCGGGTTTTGGGGATAACATAGATTAAAAGAAAAACCGTTAGCTTTTGAAGGTAGAATAAGATATTGCACCATCCAATAGCTAGCACAACCCATCACTTTAAACATCACCATAGAAACTCCTAGACATGCCAACTTTATGCATACCACAGCGTAGCACCCAAAACTCAAACTCATATGTTAGGTATTTTTCACTGGCATTTCAGAAGTAGTACATGTTCAATACTATAGCAGATATAAAAGGGCTAAACTTCATCTATTTAAAAGAAATACTTGGCAAGCAAGGACTTGGTACTGGACTGGTTCTCACCCAACCAGTGTTGCATATGGGACCCCAATGGCATCCAGATACAGCGCACTCCGGCCATGGAATCCAACCACCTTCCCTTCCGTAGTGGTAGAAGTGAAGTACGTTCCTATCTCCTCTCCAAATGGTCCATACTTCCCCCTAGTTGTGTGGAATGTAAGCGATTTTATGACTGTTGGTTTCTTATCTCGATTGATGGTGGCATAATAGCCACTAATGCATTTCAGAACCTCATGGGGATAGTCAAATTTGATCTGCAATAGCAACCAAAATAAGTCTTTTTTGTGAGGAAAACTTGTGTACAGTAGTGCAGGATTGTGTGCAACTATAAACAAATAAGTCCCCTTTTTTTTTCCAGTTCTAGCAATTTAGTGTTTTGCCATTACCTTGTGAGTGGTCTCTCCACTGCCACCATGTCTCGAAGACCAAACAGACTGGCCGCTCCGATCATACTCTATCTGTATGGAGTTTATGATGTCTCCCCTCATGATATAGACTTGTTTGATTCCAGAGTAAACTCCATCATCCCATGGTTTGCCTCCATCTCGACCCCAAGGTCCAAGTCCAATTGGAACTGGCTCTTTTACAACACCATATGTAACCTGAAAGAAATCATAATCCAAAAAATTAAAATCACAAATTTAAATGCAACAAATAATAGATGAATCCTGGCAAATGTTTTGGTCATCAATGGTGAGTTGCAAGAATAAGGCAATCCCATCAAAATGGTGTGATGCAGACCTCATTCAGCTGTCCAGCTTCTTGTGAGGTTCAAGGGTAAAAAGAAAGCACAGATATGCACATGTTGTGTCATGAAAGAACTTGAAACAATTTAAGTTGAAACATAATTTCAACCGCAGAATAAAAGCTTATTGAATTCAACCATCATAAACCATTTGTGATATGCTTATTTTACCTTTTCAAAAACCATGCTATCAAATGCTTATCAGAATTTTATTTCTAAAATAGCACAAAATGAAACCCTTAAGTCTGTTTTGAGCCTCTTAGGGCATGCATAAATAATCAAGATGAATCTGAAAGTCAAGTGACAATATATATTTCAGAGACTGCTTACCTCTTGTCCAATTCCCCTTGTTCTAGGGGCTAGTTTATTAGACCATCGAGGATTATCCAGCTCGGTGATTGCCATATCACTTTCCCTTTTTGAATCAAAAACATAATTTGGTAATAATGACACCTTTCCTTCAAGGACATGAACTCCAATGCTATCTATGTACCATCCACTTCGACCATAAAATCCTACAATCATCCCATCCACCAAGCCAGAAGAGAAGAACATACCTTGCTCATCTCCAAATGGTCCATACTTCCTTTTTGTCGTGTGGAATGTGAATGATTTTATTGCAGTTGGTCCCATAAACATTGTAGTTCCAAAATAACCAGTTATATACGTCAAAATCTCAAATGGAAAGTCAAAAACTATCTGAAAAAAAATTCAAATTCAAAATAGCCTAAATGAAGAATGTCAAAATTTCAAATTCTTGCTCTCATGTATTACAATCAACCATGCAGAAGTTGTTTCATATATAAAACATAGATAGTACAATTTAGGATCCTGAAGGTCCAACATTTATATTAGAACAACGGCGTCGAAAATGACCCGTTTGCTTACAAATACTACAATGATTTTTACTTCTTGGCTGCACCTCATCCATTTCATTATGAATGCGTGATGACTTAGGCTTACCTTTTTTCTTTGGTCTGAGACGGTTGTGATCAGGAATGCATGTGAATGTGTCCATCCAGTAGTCTTCGTGGGGTAACGGATTAAACTTACCTCCCCATGCATTTATATAAGAGCCAGTTGTGTATACTTCATCAACAAGAGGGGTTGGATCCATGGCAATTTCGTGGTACACGGCTAAGACATGTGAACATGGATACTTATAAATTGTCCACTTTCCACAAAAATAATTTCTGTCTACGAGTGACACATTCTGAACGTTGCCTCCACCCCTAAGAGCTTCACTTGACCTTCTTGTAACAACTTCATAGGTGGCTCTCTACATGTTGTATCTAAACACTCTGTGCTCATTAGCTTTGGCTTGACTTTCAACAAGCTTAATTGTCACATGAGGAGTGAAAAAAGTATTTCGATTATCCTGCACATATCTCATGGCTTCCGCGCATCTTGTATTGAAATACTTAACAATACGGTAAAATGTCATCTGAACACAGGCCGTTATCGGCACATTTCTAGCTCCCTTCAGTACACTATTAAAAACTTCTGAGAGATTTGTTGTTAAAATACCATAGCGGAAGCCCCCATCATGTGCCAATGTCCACTTCTCTGGCTCCAACTCCGATAGCCAAGTCCAAGCCTCTGCATTAACTGTCTTGATCCGTTCCATGATAAAGTTAAACTTTCGAAGCTGATGTTCGCTCCCTGCTTTCCATACAGCTCTTTTTAATTGAACATCAGAGAATCTTGAGTTGAAATTACTGCACACATGTCTCAAGCAGTAGCGATGATAAGCTAGAGGTGGAGCCCATCAATTACTGTCATCTGCTATGGCACTTAGTATACCTGGATGTCGGTCTGAAATAAGACAAATGTCATTTCTGTCTTTCACAACATGCCTCCTAAGATTCCACAAAAACCAACTCCAGCTAGCAGTGCACTCTTCATCCACAATTGCGTAGGCTAGTGGAAATATCCTGTTGTCAGCATCAATGCTTGTTGCAATGAGCATCTTCCCCTTGTACTTTCCATAAAGATGTGTTCCATCAATAGAAATAACTAGGAGACAATAATGAAACCCCTCGATGGATGGATGAAATGCCCAGAAAACATAATTCAGGACATGCACATTAGATGTCCCTGCATTGTAGAAATCCCAACAGACCATCGTTTCAGGGTTTACATTCTAAAGTGCAAGCATGTATTTAGGTAACTTAGCATATGAGGGTTCCCATTCACCAAATACATCAATCAATGCCTTCTGCTTCCCATGCCATGCTTTGGAGTATGACACAGTATAATGAAATTGTTCTGCCACAGCTGCAATAATGGCTTTAATATTCACACTTGGGTCTTTCTCCACAATATGTCAAACCGCATGACTGATAACTCGTGAACTTATGTGTTTGTAATTCCGAGTTACATGACTGAATAAACAAGAGTGTGGCCCCTCGTACCTTGTAATCTCAAAAAATCCATGCTTCTTCAACTTTGTAGCACGCAACCTCCAATGACAACTCTGTGCAGAACTTGAAGATGCACATTTCATAGACCAGAATGCTTTCTTTGACTCCACAATATTATATGTGCGATGCTTCTTGATGTGATAAATTTCACATGCTTTTTTTAGTTCATCTTTGCTAGTAAACAACAATCCTGTAGCAAACTCAGTCATTGATGAATCCCAAAATTGAGAATTAAAGGGTAATTGTCTTTGAGTGCTAACACAACCACCATCCTGCAAATTCAAGTCATGATAAAACTCCGGTATTTGACTATGTGCAAAGACTTGATGCTCATAGACCTAACTAGGAATAATTTCTGGATGAGTAGATATAGGAACAGAACTGCAGCCAGTTTCATGAACTACATCATCTCCATGTGAGTCTTCATCCTCATCTCGCTCTTCGTCAGAGTCATCATGTTCAGACCAATAGTCATCATCTGCACTGTCGTCTGATTCAAGTCCCCGACTATCAACACTCTGATTGTTTGCCACATCAACACTCTGCACTACTGGGATAACTCCTTCCATCATCAGAAAATCCACTGGAGTTCTGATCTACTGCTGGGCAATAGGAGAACTATCCTGAATATCCTCTGTATGATCAACATTGTATGGAGCTGGAGCATCTTCTTTGAAAACATATAATTCAACATAGCGATAATCTGGAAATTTGGAAGGAAATGTCAATATTTCCTCCACATCGTCATCCTCCTCGATTGGATGAAGCACATATTTCTGATGCAATGTTGGAGATCTCCACATCAATCTCAAAATATATTGCTGCAGGAATTTTAAGCACACTACAAACCCGCTCGATCAACTCAACATAACAGGTTCCCATGCTCAATCTAAAACTTTTACGAGGAGGTTGATTATATTATATTCCATCTAAGCCATGTTCAATTGATCTATCACAATAAAGCAGCAATCGAACAGTATCAGTGCTCATCTAAAAAATAACATTCAAAATAAATCTAGCATCAATACATAATATTGTATCATCAAGCATAAACTGAAATAAGTATAAATTTTCTACTGATTAACCGTAAACAAACTAATAATGGAATATGCACGTATGTCATAAGCATTTAACATTTAAATAATAGATGCGTACCCTTATAAATATTCGATATTAACCTATTTATTTTCTGTGTGTTTGTTGTATGGTAAAAATGAGACTATATCAGAGTCTTGACATCTAAAGCATTTATTTTTTTAAGTATTATTATTAAAATAAGATATATTGGCATATCAAGTTGTCAACGTTGCTCATCATGACTAATAACATAGATCATGCTCATTGAATTTTTTTTTACTCATCAAACAATGTAATTTTTCCACAAGAAGCTAACTAACCTTATTTCTATCGATACATAAATTTTTTTGTTTTTTAGTTTTTTTGTCACGATTAATTGATGTAATTAAACTAAAAATATCATTGTTTCAGTTATCAATTTCTTTATTATAAAGATGAATGTGAAGCAGTAACAAAGCATATTTAAATTTTTCTAATTCAATTAAAAACAAATTTACCTTGGGAGACCACTTTCTGAGAGAGGAAGGGGGCCGGATCGCGAGACGGGCCACAAATGGGCCAAGAGAGAGAGAGGGGGGGACTGACTGCTTGGATGCGCGAGAGAGAGAGAGGGAGCCGGGGGCTAGGGGGGTTGCACGCTCGGGAGGGGACGGGGGAGGAGATCGGGAGGGCGAGGGGACCGGGGGCCGGGAGGGGGGGGCCTCGGGAAGGAAGGGGGGAGGGAAGAGAGGGTGGGGGAGATCGGGAGGGAAGAGTGCTCGTGAGGGGGTGCATGGGAGGGAAGAGGGAGGGGCCTCGGGAAGGGTGGGGGGGGGGGGGGGGTGGGGCTCGTGAGGGGGGTGCACGGGAGGGAAGAAGGGGGGCTCGGGAAGGGCGGGGGGAGGGGGCTCGTGAGGGGGGTGCACGGGAGGGAAGAGGGGGGGGGGGGGCTCGGGAAGGCGAGGGAGGGGGGCTCGCGAGGGGGGTGCACGGAGGGGAAGAGGGGGAGGGGGGGGGGGGGGGGGCGGAGATCGGGAGAGGCCATAGCTTGGGGGGGAGATCGGTAATGAGCTTTGAAAAAACGCCAATCAGAGTGGCGTTTTCTCAAACGCCACTCTGATTGGGGTTTTTTAACAGTTTTTTATTCTGAAAAAATACCATTTAAAATGACGTTTTTCACTTTAATCCCTTTCTTGCAAAAAGTTTCGTTCCCATCCTAAATTTGTTAAAATTTTTTTTTTTAACCCTAATTATAAAAACAGCTCGCCTCGGCGGTGAACGATAAAAAGGATGGGTACCTTGTATGTACCGTTTTCAGAGGAAAGCTTTGGAAAAAAATGCAAGAGGATTATAACTTAAAAATAATATTATATTGAATAAAAAATTATATATTTATAATTTAAGTTTATTTATTATTAATTAATTTTTATTTAAGTTTTTAGGTTCATGTAGTTTTAGCTTATTAGCAAGTTAGTTCAATCAATAGAATGACTTAAAGCTTAAAATGTTACAAATGGTATCAGAGCCGATTTGAATGTGCAAAAATTGGTGAGCATAAGAAAAGAACTATCCATAGAATACTGATAGAGTCCCGTCATGACGTAAAGTTATCCTTGCAGCACCAATAATTCGCTTAGAATAGATTCTAATTAGCTTGGCATGCGATGAAAACATAGCATTATAAGGAGAGAAGATTATAATACTCTAAAATAGTCGCATATTGAATGAGGAAGAAAAGTATTATGGGCTTATAATTCAAGTTCATCTACTATCAATTAACTTCTACTTAAACATTTTGGGCCACGTGGTTAATTAAATATTTTTTCCTAAATTAGATCCTAGTTTCTTTCTCAACTCAAAGTGTGGTTGTGGATCGCTGCTGAAATTATTCAATCAGATTCGATCACTTAAAGCATTTTGAGATTCAAAAACTTAATATCCAGTCAAAGACTCAAAGCACAGCAAAACTTATTTATAAAAATAAAAATAGAGTAAGCCAAGTATTACCATCAAATTTCGTGATCCGTTAGAGCAGCACATCGCGTTGGTGAGTAGGATTTCAAAACTGTGTTAATCATCTAAAACAAAACATTGCAGCAGAGGATCGTTCCATTGGTCGGCACTTGAGCACTCTTGACTGTTCAAATTCAACCACTTCAGCGCCTCTCGTTTCTGGAACAAATCTTATTGTTTCTGGCACCCAAGTTTTACCTCATGAATCTCAATCCATATTTACTTAAAGTTGCAAATTTCTCTGTCAAAAATGAATTTGATTATTCTGGTACTGTCCAAATGATGCCGTCAAGTTGAAAGTCTGATCGTCAGGATCTTCCTCGCCCAACATAGCCAAACTATTGCACGTTGTTACAAAGGATATAATAGACGCATAGATGCTTAACAAAGGATCCAAATATTCCATAGCGCTAGGACATGGTGAAAGCTACAGCCGCAAAGTATTTTGTACCAGCTGTATTGCTTTCTACTGTGAGTTTATCAGAAAGAAGGATGGCTTTAAGGGAGATAGGAGCCGCATGCTTTTTTTATTTTTTATTTTCCTTTAGTAGAAGAGATGTTTTAGAAGTGGCGAGGAAAGGATACACCTCTAGCACAAGAATAAGAATCAATTTATTTAGAGGATAAATACTCAAACACATATTGTGAGGAAGAGTCGTCACACTACCAACAAAAGAATTTATCGCATGGTTGGCTTCTCTGAATATGTGCTTGATGATAATTGCCTTTTGTAAGAAAAAAAAGTATCTTCTTAATTTTTTACAAACGAAATGTAGATAAAAAGGTATTCTCGATATACTTTATAACATTGCAGGAATCACTTTTAATAATGTAATATTGTACTGAAGATATGGAGGTAATTATTTTTATACCATGCCTTACTGCAATTAGTTCAGCTTGGGGGACAAAAGCCCTAACGCAATGAATTTGCCAAGTTCATTCTAATAATGTAGTCCACTCCTGCTGATTCCGCATGCATCAAACTATCAAAATATAGCTTTAGCCATTCAGAGGATGGGTGACACCAACAAATAAAGGTATCAATCATAGCTCCCACAGAAGTAAGAATAGGGCATCTTTAGGTGCATGGAAAACCATTTGAGTAATAGGCTTTGACTCTAGAAAATTCACATAACAAAGCTTTAGCTTGGAGCAAGGTGCTCCATAGGCTCATTGTTTTTTCCTAAAAGACCTTCCCATTCCTACTAAACTAGATACACTTGAGAAAATGAATCAAAGTAGATTTTCTCAACCTCTGGACCATCAAACTGGAGGGACCATAGATGAAGGTAAATATAGTGTCTATAGATTCTAGATATGGTCTAAATTTATCACCAAGAAGTCTCCATAACTCTCGTGATTTAGGTCAAGTGAAAAAGATATGGGCAATAATTCATGCTCTCAAAGACATCAACTATAAATGGGAGATAAGGAGGAAATCCGACCTATAAGTAATGTAGCCATAGGAAGTCCACCCTGGATAGTCCTCCATATGAAAAAAAACTACCCTTGATGAAGCATCTAGTTTTTATACTTTTACTACCTGCTTTAAAAATTGGTTTAGGGGTCAGTGCATTATAGAATGGTAGACCTCCTTAACAACCATTGATTCATAGTAACCTCTCTCCTAAGTGAGGGCATCATCTTGATCATTTCCACTTCTTAGGGTCTAAGAAATTTGCATTGCTAGAAGAGAAGGAAAAATATAAAAGATAAAGTTCATGTTCCACCCACTATTAGAACTGAATAAGGTATCCACAATGGAGCCTGTTTCCAAAAGAGAAGAGTGGAAAGTGATTGGGAGGTGATTTAGTAGTTGACCATAGAACCACAGATCCATATCTCATCTAACTAATATTTCATTCCCAATAAACCATATGAAATCACTAGATACAAGACATTACGCTGATTCCTTGTACAACGAGCCATCTCTTTATATATTTCAATCATTTCTTTGCATTTCACAGGTTAAATCATTAATTTCTTGCTTTCATAATAGTTTATTTACTGTTTATTTAAAGTTATTATCCTCCTCAAGTCATCCTAATGTCTTACCTGAGATTAATCCTGGGTTTATTCTTAAAGTCAAACCTATGCTCTGATACCACTATAGTTGTCATGCCTCAGATCTGGGAAGTGGCAATCCGCTAGCATGTAAGGCCAATAACAGAAGCAATCATCAAGTAGAAGAGCAATTAATAAAAATGCATATATAAATGAAATAACATTTTTATTATAATTTTAAATAAAGCAAATCTTCAAGCTACATGAAAAACTAAAAAACTTAATGATGTTTAAATTAGGTCAGTAGAAGTTTCAATTTACCCATATCCCTCTTCATTTTTTAGGCTATGAAAAATGTCAAAAAAGATTTAATGAGCTCATAAAATAAAGAGGGACATAGGTAGATTAAAGCTCTTGCCAGCCTAGTTTAGATATCATTAAATTTTCTAGTTTCTTATATAGCTTGAGTATTTGCTTTATTTAAAATGGTAATAAAAGTGTTATTTTATTTGTATATGCATATTAGTTAATTACCCTTCTACTTGATGATTGCTTCTGTCATTAGACGCCTTACATGTCTAGCATGTGGCAGGTTACCACTTTTCAGATCTGCCTTAGGGTTTGGAGCGTAATAACTATAGTGGTATCAGAACATAGGTTTGATCTTAAGAATAAACCCAGGATTAATTCTAGGTAAGATATTAAGATGACTTCGAAAGGATAATAACTTTAAATAAATAGTAAATAAATTATTATGAAAGCATGAAATTAATGATTTAATTTGTGAAATGCAAAGAAATGATTGAAATGTGTAAATAATAAAAAATTATAAAAATGGCTCGTCGTACAAGGAGCTAGCATAATGGTGATGGATTCCTCGCTCGATAACATCATAAGAGATGTTATGCATGTTAAAATGTAATGTTTGTTCTTGTTAATTTCTAAGTGCTATGTTTTAGTTCTGGTTTAGTATATGTTGAGCTTATATATAGTTGAACTTATGTTATTATGGTGGTTTTATGTTTTGATGTATAAACTTATGTAGGGTGTGGTAGCCTCACATGTAAGAGGGGCATTATGTTTAAAATATTGTAGAACCAGAATTTGAAGAGTTATGTGGATGAACCCTAGATCTGTTTTTTTGTAAAAAGAAAACTCTCCCTCTCTATTTTTCTACCTTGATCTTTCCTCCAAAATATTTTCAAGTGGAAAACAATCCCATCAAAAATTGGTATCAGAGCCTGGTTAGGAGTTGCGGCGTTTCTCAAAGGCTTTGAGACTGAGGAAGCCAGTGAGGAGGAGGAGAAGACCGGAGCAAGCACCGTCGGCCAGCAATGCGGTGCTCCCCTTCCGTGCGTAGCCGATCGTCCTCTCTAGCGAGCTTGCCTAGCATGCCGTTTCTGAGGGTACCAAGGACGTCACCAAGTTCACCAGATCTTCACCCATTCTTGGGATTTCATGGCCTAAGGTTATAGTTTTGGATCGTGAAACAGAAGTCATGCACCTCATCCCCGTCACAGACCGAGGGCAGCTGGTTGAGCCATCCTTTTATCCTCTTCACCGAGATGATGTAAAGATTCTTCACCCCTGTGTTGTCGGTGTAGTTCATTATCGCTGCCATCGACAGAGCCAGAAACATCCGGAACTTATTCCCAGTCGTTCGTCCACGTCCTCGCTTCGATGTCTTGGAAGAGCTCGGATTTGAGACTCCGAGAGAGATTCAACCTCGGTTTTCCTCCCGAGAGAAAAGAGGAGTTTCTAGCTTTAGATCTTCTCAAAGTGGTCTTGGAAAAAGAAAAGAGAGGGTATAAATAAAAAAGCAATGGCTGTGAGATTGTGCACCTGACGAGGACTTGGAGCATAGAGGCCACGTGAGATTTGATTGAAATTGTATTGGAAAAGTGATAGTGGAGCTTTGACCCTTTAAATCTCTCGGTGGTATTTGTTCCTTAAAATAAATAAAAAAAAAAAAAAAAAATGTTGCTGATTTGGTCCATAGCAATCACGATAGTATTATTCTAAAATATTTCCATGACAAGCTCAAGTAATATGGGTATGAGCATCAATCAGCTTTCTATTCCTATTTTTGATGGAGAAAATTATGATTATTGGAGCATCAAAATGAAGACCCTTTTCATTTCACAAGAAATTTGAGATTTAGTGGAGAATGGGTATGAAGAGCCATCTGCTCCAACCAACCAACAAAAGGAGAAATTGAAGGACTATAAAAAAAAGGATGCCAAAGCTTTGTTCTTCATTCAACAAGCCGTGTCTGACAAGATTTTTTCAAGAATCATTAGAGCCACTAAATCAAAGGAGGCATGGGACATCTTGCAAGAGGAATTTCAAGGAAACACCAAGGTGAGAGGTATCAAACTTCAAACTCTAAGAAGAGAGTTAGATAATTTGAGAATGCAAGAAAATGAGAAATTAAAGGATTACTTCTCCAAAATCATGGAGATTATTAATCAAATGAAAAGCTATGGTGAAACTATCACTGAGCAAAGAATATGTGAAAAAATTTTGGCTAGTTTGCCTTCAAAATTTGATACAATAGTTACAATTGTTGAAGAATCTAAAGAACTTTCTATGTTAAGTATTCATGAGTTGACGGGATCTCTTAAGGCTTATGAGCAAAGGTTATTTAGGCATAAAGAATCATCAATTGAAAGTGCCTTTCAATCTAAACTCAAATTGTTTGACAAAAGTTCTCAAAGAGAATCATCTAGTCATGCACAAGTTAAAAGAGAGTCATTTAGAGGTGGAAACAAAAGTAGAGGAGGAGGAAGAAATATGAGAGGAAAAGGTAGAGGAAGGCAAAGAAATAACTTTCCAAGAAGATAAAATGATGAGAGCACTCAACAAAGGTGTAATATATGTAAAAGGTCTTCTCATGTTGAAAAAGATTATTGGTTTAAGGAAAAACCCCAATGTTATAATTGTAAAAAGTTTGGCCATGTTCAAAAAGATTGTAGGTACCAAACAAATGAACAAGCACACTTCTCCGAAGAAAACGAAGGTGAGCAAAGCACATTTTATGCATGTCAAACTGCGGAGGAGCAAAGGAATGATGTATGGTATCTTGATAGCGGATGCAGCAACCATATGATTGGTGACAAATCCATCTTTGTGGACATTGATAGTTCTTCAATCTCACAAGTAAAGATGGGAAATGGTGTACTAGTCCAAGCAAAAGGCAAAGGCACAATTGTAATCAATACAAAGAAAGGGAGGAAGTTCATCCATGATGTTTTATTTGTTCCAAACTTGAGACAAAATCTCTTAAGTGTTGGACAATTGATTGAGCATGGGCACATGGTGCATTTTGAAGACAATGGTTGCAAGATATATGACAAAGGGGTAAAAAAGCAACTTATGACAAATATCAACATGGAGAAAAATAGAAGCTTTCCTCTTATTTTGCACTATGCAAAGAATGTTGCATGGAAGATGGAAGTGAATGATGAGTCATGGCTATAGCACAAAAGGTTTGGGCACTTAAATTTTCAAAGCTTGAGAAGTTTACATCAAAAGAATATGGTGTATGGTCTACCAGCAATACATGACAAGGAAGAACCTTGTAAAGGATGTGCACTTGGAAAACAACACAGAGAGGCATTTCCAAAGGAGCATGTATGGAAAGCCAAAGCACCATTGGAGCTTATTCACACCGACATATGTGGACCCATGAAAACTCCTTCTCATGTTGGTAACATCTACTTCATTATTTTTATTGATAATTATTCAAGGATGACATGGGTGTACTTTATGAGACATAAATCTGAGGCATTTATTATCTTCAAAAAGTTTAAAAACCTTGTGGAAAGACAAAGTGAGCACTACATCAAGGTGCTAATAAGTGATCGAAGAGGTGAATACAACTCAAATGAATTTGAGAAGTTTTGTGAAGATGTTGGTGTGCAAAGATAATTGACCGTTGGCTATACATCAGAACAAAATGGAGTTGCCGAAAGAAAGAACCGTACTATTGTTGAGATGGCCAAATCTATGCTCAAAGATAAAGGCCTTCCAAATTCTTTTTGGGCGGAAGCGGTGTATACGACGGTGTACTTGATGAATAGATGTCCAACAAAAGCTCTCCAAAATATGACACCATTTGAAGCTTGATCCGGTAGAAAGCCTTCGGTGAAACATTTCAAAGTCTTTGGATGTGTATGCTACGCACATATTCCAAAGGAGAGGAGACACAAACTTGATGAAGTAAGTGAAAAATGCATCTTTGTTGAATATAGTTCTAAATCAAAAGGTTACAGACTTTTTAGCTTGAAGAACAATAAGGTGATCATAATAAGAGATGTTCTTTTCAATGAGAAAGATGCTTGGGATTGGAAGGAAAAGAAAGTTGAAGAAAATATTATTTCTCTTGATGAAGAAATTCATGATGCTCAAAATAAAGAAAATGAGGTTGAAGGTTCACCACAAACTTCTCCAAATGTAAGTCCATCACCAACCTCAAGCTCAAGTTTATCTTCAAGTTCTACTTCCATAAGAATGAAAAGCCTAAGTGACATTTATGCCACTTATAATTTTTGCATGATTGAGCCCGAAACTTATGAAAATGCTATGCATGAAGAAGTGTGGAACAAGGCAATGCAAGAAAAAATTAATATGATTGAGAATAACAAAACTTGGGAGTTAGTAGAAAAACCAATTGATAACGAAGTCATTGGCTTGAAGTGGATCTATAAGACAAAACACAATTCGAATGGGTCAATTCAAAGATGCAAAGCAAGATTGGTAGCTAAAGCCAACTACCTGGGATTGATTATCAAGAAACTTTTGCACCGATTGCTCGACATGATGCAATTAGAACTCTTATTTCTATGGCAGCACATAAAAGTTGAAAACTACACCAACTAGATGTAAAGTCAGCATTCTTGAATGGAGTGTTGGAAGAAGAAATTTATGTTGAACAACCTCAAGGCTTCATCATCAAAGGTCAAGAAAGCAAGGTATACAAGTTGAAGAAAGCATTGTATGGGTTGAAGCAAGCACCCTGAGCGTGGTACTCTCAAATTGATACCTACTTCAATGAGAAAGGTTTTTTAAGAAGTCCAAGTGAACCAACACTTTATGTGAAGAAGCAAGGTAATGATATTCTTATTGTTTCTCTTTATGTTGATGATTTAATTATTACCGGTAATAATGAGAATATGATTTTGACTTTCAAAAGTGATATGATGAAAAGATATGAAATGAATGATATGGGTTTGCTCCATTATTTTTTGGAAATTGAAATCATTCAAGGAAAAGATGGCATCTTTATTTGTCAAAAGAGGTATGTAGAAGGCATTCTCAAGAAGTTCAAAATGGAAAATTGCAATGTTGTGGAAACACCTTTGGTGGTAAATAAGAAGTTCATGAAAGAAGATATAAGTGGTGAAGCCAATGCACAACTATATAGAAGCATTATTGGAAGCTTGTTGTATCTTACAATTACAAGGCCAGACATAATGTTTGCATCAAGTTTACTTTCTGAATTCATGCAAAGACAAGCAAGGTTCACTTTGGACGAGCAAAAAGAGTTTTGAGATACATCAAAGGCACTAAAGATTATGGGATCATATATGAAAGAAACAAGAATGATAATGTGAAGTTATTTGGGTTTTGTGATAGTGATTAGGTCGAAAGAATTGATGATATGAAGAGCACATCAGACTATGTATTCTTTTTTGGATCTGGTGTCATATCTTGGGCATACAAGAAGCAAGATACTGTGGCATTATCATCTTCGAAAGCCGAATATGTTTCAACTACCTTGGCAGCACAACAAATATTTGGTTGAGAAGAATTCTTGAAGATCTGGATGAAAAGTAAGAAGAAGCTACTACACTACTATGTGACAATAAGTCTACTATTTCTATGACAAAGAATCCTATTTATCATAGCCGCACCAAGCACATCAAAATCAAATATCATTTCATAAGAGATGTGGTAGAAGGAAAAGAAGTTCAAGTGATATATGTGAGGACTCAAGACCAAGTTGCGGATATCTTCACCAAGGCGCTACCCAAGGAGAAATTCATTCACTTTAGAGATCTCATGGGAATCCAAGAACAACCATTAAAGGGGAGTGTTAAAATGTAATGTTTGTTCTTGTTAATTTCTAAGTGCTATGTTTTAGTTCTAGTTTAGTATATGTTGGGGTTATATATAATTGAACTTATGTTATTATGATGGTTTTATGTTTTGATGTATAAACTTATGCAAGGTGTGGTAGCCTCACATGTAAGAGGGACATTATGTTTAAAATATTGTAGAACCAGAATTTGAAGAGTTATGTGGATAAACCCTAAATTTATTTTTTTGTGAAAAGAAAACTCTCCCTTTCTATTTTTCTATCTTGATCTTTCCTCCAAAATATTTTTAGGTGGAAAATAATCCCATCAATGCAATATTATGTATCCTGCACATTTATTACTATAACTAATTATTATGATAGAAAAAAGGTTTTCTTTTATTTAGATTCGCTTGCATTGCAATACTTGGAGAACAAATATTATAGTAACCTTTTTTTGCCATTATATTGCAAAAAATAATATATACTAATAAAAATTAGTGCAACATTTTTTTCACAAATAACCCTCACATTCAACATAACTATAAAAGTAATACTCATCCAAACTTGTTTGTTTTATTGTATCTAGGTAGGAAATTATCGCACCTAACACTAATGTTTTGGCCGCATAACCTTTACCTTGGTAGAGTAATGGCCAAACAGTGACCGTTATTTAAATTCCCTTTATCCACAAACTATAATTATAAATAAACAAAACACGGGAGAAGCCCATTAATCCACAGCGTTAATTGAATTAGATGTGAATCCTTTTTGATGGATGGTTCTGATCTCCTAAGACTGAACTCCCATCGGTTTCCTTTCAGACTCCATTTAGCCCCCCTTCCCGCCCTCCTTCTGGCCCTCCGACCCCTTCCTTCCCCCATCGCGCGCTCAGCCCTCCCCCGCCGCCCAATCAGACTTCTTGGAATCCTTTTGACCTCCATTGTTTCATTGCTTCGAGCTTGAGGCCTTCAAAGATTCAGAGGACATGGAAGCTGCCGAGATTCCACACCAACACCAAGAAGAAGCCGCCGAGATTCCGCACCAACACCAAGATGAAGCCTCCGAGATTCCACCTCAGAACCCGGAAGAAGCTCCCCTGGCTCCCCATCTCGAAGAGGTTCCGGAGTTGGATCCCAGGAAGATTGGCCCGTCGGGCTTCCTCGACCTAACAGAGTTCTTGACGCTCCTCGTCGAGTCGCTCTACTCCCTCGGCTACCGGATTTCTGCTGCCAAACTAGAATCGAGCTTCGGTACCTCTCTCGAATCGCCCATTTCGTTGCAGCTCCTCGCCCAGACCCTCATCGGCCAGTGGGACGCCTGCATTGCCTCTATCGACACGATCAACAATCTAAGTCCAAGAAGCCGGAAAATGGCCGTCTTCCTCATACGGAGGCAGTGCTTCTTGGAGCTGCTGGGGTCGGAAGGCCCCACCCAGCAGGCGAGAAACGTGCTAAGAGACATCTTCTCATTGGACGTGAGCAATCTGTTAATGCGGAAGCTCGTGCTCGAAATGGATTCATTGGAGCGGGCCGTCAAGCCGGTAGACCGATTTCTGCGAAGGATCCTTCTTTTCTTGCGCCTGGTCGAGTTGCTTCCTTCGTGGATCTGGGTGCCCAGCCGGAGGCTGGAGCGACTTGTCGAGCAGGCTCTCCGCCGTCAGATGGATTTTTGTTGGCAACACGAGTCGCCCGCTGCCATTTCTTTGTTCGAAGAGCATAAATGTGGTCAAGATTGTGTCGAAGCACCGCTCCCTTCCCGGTGCAAACAGGTATCGCCACTATAATTGATACCATTTGCTATTCTACTAAATGCCATCTCTGTGCTTTTTGGGCGTCTCCAATCTTTCATGCGATTCTTGTAATGATTTAAGAACTGTGGATGAAACTGAAGCTACAAGGAAATTGACTAGAGTTCAGGCAAGAATAAAAAATTATCTTTGGGGCATCATTTAGGAAATATTGACAGCATATGTCTTTCTTTAGAAGAGAGAAAAGGTTTTGATGGAACTCTGATCTTGCAATTCTTGAAAAGTTTGGTGCTGATGTTGAACTAGGATGAGGGGTCATCTAAGCCACAGGGTTGCTGTTTCCCCCCCTTCAAACATGAATATCACCTGTGGCTCCAAAAGGAAGCTGCGTTATGTTTCTTTCTTTCTTTCCTTTAAGCAATTTATATCAACAGGATGGTGGTGTACTTGAATGAGATTTTGCTAATGATGTGTTTGTTGTTGCTGTAATCAATGTAGTTCGCATGTGTTTCTGATCCTCAACAAATCTAGAGCTTAAACTAACATTTAAAACAGTTGAAATTAGTGTGATCTTCTATAACGATATATCCAGCAACTTCATGTAGACTAAAAACAAAGGTTTGATAGGTGCACATCAATAGAAGATTGAGCTAAGGTGAAAAGGATCTTGTTATGCATATTTTATTACCTTTGAATAATTTCCAAATAAAGAATTGATTCAAGGAAGGTACATTAAACTTGAATGGTCCTTATAGAGGAATGAGAAATGTGCTCTGAATTTATTACTTGAATGGGGCTTCAAACATTGTTTTGTTTTCTAGAAGTAGATTGATGCAGGAAAAGAGTCCATAATAAGCAAAGACAAAGAAGAAAAAGAACATATGTGATGGAAGCTTAGTCTAAATATGAGCCTCCTTCTCATTTCAATAGATCATTGTCCTCATTTTGGTTTTGGGTGGTCATCTAGGTGACCACCTACATGGCCAACATGCCTTAAGGTACCTACGACTTTCATCTACATCGACATTCTTGCATACATATGTGAATGTGCTATGGTTTATGTAATGTACCTGTGAATATTTATCTTAGAAGCATGCTGTGTACATTATTTGCAAATATCAGTGTTGAATTGGTCAGATGAGGATAGGCATTAATATTAAAATGGATTCAGGGAAATTCTGTGGAGGATATGGCTCCAACAATTAATAGATGGAGATAATATATGATTATGACCTGTAAATTTCAGTGGAAAGTAAAAATGATGTTCTCATTACAATATATGACCTTGAGATACATCCCAAAAAATGGAGAAATGGATAATGATGCATTTAGAAAAATCACCTCTTGGTGCAGGAAGTGCAGAGGTGTTAAAAAAAAAAATCTAAAGGCATGATGATAAGACTGCAATGTTGCATGGAGTGGAAGCTTATGCAGCAAAGAGTATCCAGCATATAAGATGAGCACCAAAGAGAAATAAATGCTAAATGGATGTTTGGAGTACGTCAAACGAAGCATATGAGTTGCACCAGATATGGATAACGTGATGAATTACCAATTTGAGTAGAGCATGGACATGCTTAGTGGAGACTAGATGTTTTATTGTTTTTGTAATTTGAATTTGCATTTGAAGGTTAGAAGATGGAAGAGAAGACCTAAGCTTGGATGTTAAGCTAATTATATGCGGAAAACCTTGTAGTGGCAATAAGTCAAGGGTTCAAATGCCCGCATGATGCATCATACTAGCCATGGCTAGTAAACTTAGCTACTAGTATTGCAGAGCAACAAAAGATTGTAATAGTATAAGCAGGATTTTTATCATTCTAGAAGAATTAAATATTTGAAAAGATTTAAATAATGTAAAAAAATATAGAACATATAAAATGAGGAACATGAATACTTTTTTTTTGTGAGATAATGCTTATTTATTGTTGATTAAATTCCAACTGCATTATCAGGTTTTAGTATGTGTTCTTGTAAGAAAAGTGTCTTATAAAAAGAAGTAGATATGATTTTAGTAAATGTGAGTAAATATATTGGTAGAGTTGACAAAAGCCACATTTAGGTGATTTCAAATAAGTGATCTGCGTGGAAGTCCTTTAGAAAAGTGTGGAATTTATGAAGAGATAGGAACCCGTGACAATATTCATGCATAAATGAAGCACCAACCAGATGCATCTGATTTCAATTTTAATTTTAAATACTACTATTTAAAGAACATTATGTACCATTGAAAGTCACCTTACACCAGAACCCATTTATTTCTTCTTCCATAACAAGAAATGTTGGCTAAATGTTTTGCAAGATGGTGACATCACTTTGCTTTTCTTACCTCTCCCTTTTCTCCTCTTTTCTCATGCTTCCCTTTACTGATTCTCAAGGATCCAATTGACATTGTGGACCTATGTATGTTTGTCTACATGCCAGCCTTAATTTGGTTAAATAGACAAAATAGTACTAGCTAAGCTAGTTGTACTGCACTGTTATTAGTTGGTCCTCTTAACAGTTCACATTGGTAAGGACTGATTCTACAAAATCAATCTTACATAGTTGTATTAAGGCTTGATAATCATGAGGTTTGTATATGTGGTCTTGGTGTTGCATTGCTTGTTACAATCGAATCGATTGGTAATCAGCCTTCCAGTCTTACTACAGCATAATCATGATGGTTGCCTTTTTTATAAGCACTTAATTGGATGTGCTGCATGCAAGACATAAGAGGTTAATACGGCTAGAGAAAGCAATTATTTCCTCCCCAACTCTGGGAATTATCTTATGTCTTTTAAATCCTCTGTAATCTTGCCAACCACTCCCAGTAAGTTAACAAGTGGCATTGCTGCCTGCTTGTGTGGTCTTATACTTACATGAGCAAGTCAAACCAACCGTTACAAACTGCAGTGCGAGCAGCTTGAATCTTAATGCATTGAATATATGATCATTATTCAAGGATACCGAGAGAAATCTTCTTCTTGCTTTGAGACTAAAGAGATGGCAACCTGATCTGTGCTTTATTTTATTTTACAGGAGTAAAATAACACCTTCAGTTTTTCCCTTGTGTAATTCTAGTTATATTTATTTTTCTTGCCCTTGTTCTTAACTATTCTTCCTCACTGTTAACACTGATGTTCTTTGATAAAACTAAAACCTTGTGCTAGTTTGGTTTCTGCCTCAAACAATATAAGAATCATTGTACCCACAATCAAGAACATGTCTTTCTATTATAAGATAAAATTGATCTTCCTAAGTGCAAGTAGGATGGCAGAAGTAAACAAGTAGAAGAGATACTTTGCTGAAAGCTCTACATTGTTGAAAGTTTTAACAAGATCCGTCAGATCTGCCTATCTTTATTTAAAATGAAGCTTGTAAGTGATCAGTGATGTTATTTTTCTAACTTTTAACCAAGAATAGCTATGGATCCATCAGATAATAATTGCACATAATATAATGTTTCATGTGCAATTGGAATCTGCTCACCATTAGGTTTAGATCTTGAAATCCTTGTAATTCATAATGGCCACATACTTGGATTTTAGTATCGGTGTTAACAGAAGACCTGCTACTCTAGAATAAGTCGCTTATAACTGGAATGTTCTGAATTTCTTCATCATCCTTTAAACCTTTCCACCTCAAACTTTTGTGGAAACTTCTGATTTTTGAAGCCATTGTATAAATCTTGAAGTTGGTAGTCTGATACCAGCTGTGCATAGACACAGCAATCCCAAACCTTAGGACTAGATAATATGATGTAAAAAGGCCAAAGAAAGAAGAATATTGAAACATAATAAAACTTGTAAAGGAAAAGTTCACAAGGATTTGTAATCAATGGGATGCATACATCTGAAAGGAGAGGCAAGAGAAACATCGCAATTTGAGATTTGTGATGCTTTGCAACTATGGATTCATCACGTTCTCATTTTCACCTCCTTTTCATGATATCCATCTAGGACCTTTTGTAAATGACCCCTTTCCTGGGAAAACCCAAAACAAAATAAAGATAGAAAAGATCAACAACCAGCCAACACTCTGTGAAACATTTAGGTTTATACATGTCACAAGGGTTAAAAGATACGGGCGAACTTGTTACATTTTGGTTTCTTGGTTTCCAAGTAAGTTCTTTTTTTCTGGCATGCATTAAATTCATGATACTTATGATATCATTTGGTCTTCTTTCACATTTCTCTGTGATGTGCAAGTACCTCTTTTTTTTTTTTTTTCATAATCCTTGTCATTATTAATTAGAGTTTGCAGATGTATTTGAATTTCTTTTTCTTTTTTTTTTTTTAAAAAGTTGCCTTGCCATATTTGCATGCTGCAATATTATAAGGAACACCACATATTTTGCATTCATAAGCCTCATCCTTGTTACTTAGATTCTGGAGATGTATCTGAATTTTATTTCCTTTCTTGATGCTGCATTTCATATTTGCATGTTGCAGTTCTATAAGGAGCACATAAGTAAAAACAACAGTTATACATGCAGCCATAATTTATAAATGGCTCTATAGCTCTTGTCATTGGAAAAATTTGAGAGCAAGGAAAACATTAAATTGCACATGATATTGGAGTAATTTGCAGATGAGGGAAAAGGAATTGTATTGTTTGATCTGTATAAGCATTTTAAAATAGAAGTTTTTTCTCTTATAACATGAAATTTCTTGTTCAATATTCTTTGTTGGTCTTTCAGACTTAACCTATTTCCCTGCAGATTCTGACTAAACATGGAAGTGAGATTTTATTTGTACAATTTTCAAATAATGGGGAGTACCTGGCTTCATCTTCTAGAGATGGGGCGGTCATCATATGGAAGGTACGAAAAAATATTTATATACAAGCAATGCACTAGAATCATTATGATTCCCTGCATAGTTTCAGTATATTCCTTTATTTTACCACAAAAAAGACTTGCTTCTCTATAGTATGGTAAATTTTCATGCAATTGAATGAGAAAGCATTCTGTCGAATACATAACATAGTGCATAAGGTAGGAGAATGTTAAGTAATGTCTGAAGATGTTGGCTAATCCCATTCATCATCATTAATAGACAAAAGCCAAGAATAGAATGAATAAATATCTTAGCTAACCTACCAAATCTAGTGAATTTGTACCTAACATTTTTCCATGAGAGTGTCTAACATTTTTCTCATCTCTGTTTGTCTGTTTTCCCTAAATTTGTACCTCATTTATTATGCAAATCTAGTGAATTGTTTCATTTCTTTGCATTTTAATTGATGAATCTCATGATATATCTATTAAAAAACAAATGGATGTTCTTTTATGTTTTGCAAAGAAACAAGGCCGTGATTGGAAGATTTTAGAGCATTGTACATGCTATAATACCCCTATTTTATCACTTAAAACAACCATTGAAGAATTGTTTTCAAAATATGGATTATCTATTTAGAGGTTTCAAATGCAAGGTTATGAACTTATGATGGAACAAGTAGTGATATGAGAGGTGAGTTCGGTGGCTTCAAGATTGGGAATGGAGGAGAATGAGCCTCATGCTATGTTCGTTGTTTTTCTCACCAACTTCAATTGGCACTTGTTGCAATAGAAAAAGTCGCACCCAATTGGTTACTAAGATATCAAATATTGTTGGAGCTTCATATAGATAGCATGATCTTTTTTGAGAGAAACAAGCTGCTGAGGTTGTTGAAAAACTTATGACTGATGAGCTTACAAGTGGCAAAGATTTGAACCAAGAAACCAACCTTAAATGAGATGGTGGTACATGTTGGAGTTCTCACTATGGTGCACTATTCAGTTTGATTACTATGTTCTCTTCAGTTATTCATGTGCCTGAGTTTGTTGAAGTGGATGGTTCGTATTTGGAACAAAGAACTGAAGCATCTATCCTATTAGATTCTATACAAGCATTTGATGTTGTATTCAGCCTAAATCTAATAAGGAATATACAAGGAATTAAATATGAATTATCTCAAAAATTGCAAAGAAAAAAACAAGATACTGTGAATGCCATGGCATTAGTTAAAGCTTCAAAATGACAATTACAAGCAAAAGAAACAGTGTATGGGATTCTCATCTTGATGAACTATTTTTATTTTGATGTAAACATGAAATTACTGTCCCAACATGGAAGCATTGTATATAGCTCAAGGGTGATAAGTTGAAATGTTCAGGAATTGACAAATTTACATTATTATTTTGTGGAATTATTTTTTATTAACATGTAACTTCAAGAGATTAATGGTGGTTTCGTTGAAACAAATAAGGCCTGCTGAACAAGCATTGGGACCCATATGGATCAGTGCTCGATACTGTACCGACAAAATATGCATAGGTGTACCAGTTTGGTATCAATACATTTTCAAACCTTTTTTCTTTTCTTTTTTTTTAATTTCTTGGAGATTTAGAGAAATTTTTAATGATTATTATGCTATTTTGATATTTTTGGGGGATATTACTGTATGATTGATTAATTAATGCAATAGAGAGTGCATACCTATGTGAATGTAATAGAGGATGCATAAATACATATTAAACATACACATGTCAAAATTCTTGTAGTATAGATTACATGCTAAAATTTAATTCCTCATGGAATGTCTTTTACATGTAAACATTAGGATTTTGATTGTAATCTGGGTTCAAGATTTGAATCCAACCTAGATAATGCCCCTGTCCCTACATCTGATAATTAGTTTTTCCTTGATAGCCACTCTGCTACTAATCTAATGCTTGACACCATGATGGCTATCCAATTTAGGGGAATATTGAGGCAGCAAAAACTGATCGATAATCTAGCTAAGATAGTGAAGGATAGTAGCCACTTGAAGAGGATTCGATTTATGATTTAGATCTATATACATCCAGTGGCCCTACACTTTGTGCTATACCGTCCACAATAGCAGAACTATATCCTAAACCACCATGAGGGATCCATTTACTATATGTAATCATGTCCTCATGGGCTCTAGCGCAAGCATCATTTTCTATACCCTATGTGTCATAAATGAACTGTGACTCAGTGAATTGAATAGGACAATAGGACTGCAAGACGTACATACCCACAGCATGTCTACTACTACCTCCTTAGCCACGTGATGTATCATCGTTCAAACAATCATTATCATTGTTACTAGTATTGTAAGATGATTCAGGTAACTAGCCATATGAAGGCTCACTGATTTTAGAATCAGAGTAAATATGCTCCTCATCCACTCTCTCCAATGGATCAATGTCTCTCTTTCCTTTTCCTATCTTATTGATATGAGAAACTTCTTTCTTACCTTACATGGCCTTGCTTGCTTGTTTCTATTGGATGGCTTGACTAGACCTACCATCCTAACTAGCCTTACCTTCCCAACTTAGCTAGGCTTAGAATTAACTTAAGCTCAAATCCAAACCCAACCTAATGTGACTTGACGCTGAACTAGCAACTTTATACTATTATATGCCTAAATATTCTCTAGACCCAATTCTATGCCTAAATATTCTTCAGACCCTAGTCCTAGCCTTTAAGGTCGAATAAGCAAAACATTTTTATGTGACAACAAGGAGGGGTTTTTGGTCCCACCTAATTTATTAAGGCATTAAACTTGAAGTGTAAGTATTATTCCTAGGATTTGAACCCAGTCATTGGTACAAAAACCCCTAAGACTAACAAGTAAAAGATTAGTTTTAACAAATGGACTCCCTATATAATCCATGTAAAGGAAGTCCATTTGTTCTACCACATAACTACTACTATATGCAAATTATTTTGGTAATACCCATGTTTCACTTGACTTCAGGTCTAAAGAATCAGCAAAGTTAACAACCATATGGGAGGATTTTGATTTAGGATAATAATCAACAGACTTGATGTGGACCACTTCAAATCGATATGAGAAGACTGGATAAGGTTCCTTATAAAGGGAGATCCATATTCTAAGAGGATCATCAGATTTAATGTGGATCATTCCAACCACCATAAGGAAGATTGAACAAGCTTTGGGAGCAAGATTTGCCACATCCAAGACCCAATGGAGTGCTGAAAACTTGGAAAGCCATAACTTCAAATTTGAAAAGAATTTAGTGATGCAATTGAAGACAAAGTTGACGTAGGATCAAGATCTAGCTTCTATCATAATTTAATTTAACTTTAAAAATATTTTTATTAGTTTTGCAATTTGTATCCTCTTCTTATGAAAAGAGGAATCCAATCGAACTTGAGTCACTAACATAAAAGAAAGCTTCACTCTTCTAACTAGATAATAAATCCAATTGAACTTAAGAGAGTAGACCATTTTACTGTAGTAGAGAATTTGTGCCTTCTCTTTTTGCTAGAAAATGAATCTTACTCAATCAATGAAGATCTTACTAGCATAAATAGAGGATATATAGATCCAAATCATAGGTAGAGGTACATGCATAGAATTGTGTTGCTCCTTTGTAGTATTAGATGGAGTACCTGAAGTCATTTGCCTTGAATGACTTATAATGCCAGTCTCCAATATTAAAGGGAGTATATGAAGTCATTTGCCTTGAATGACCTTTTTCTGAACTGACTGTAGCATGTGTTTCTAGGAGTGAGAGTACTCAAGGAAGAATGCAATCAGCCTCCTCACGGAGTGTTTGGTGAACTCTTCAAAGTTTCTATTTATCTTGGAAGCTATGCTTCTTTCCTTTTTTCCTTACACCTTGACTCTTGCTGAAGGCATTATAATATGGAAATGCAAAGAATTCAGTTACTTGTATTTTCAGTCATTTGTGATGACTAATGCATGCCTCTCAGATATGCTCAATTTTGTTTTAAAAATATCAATTTTAAATTCTCAAATAAAATTCTCCATGTGTGACTGATCTGTTCTAGGCCTGATTTAGATTTGACACAAATCTGACACAGCAACCATAAATTAATGTTCAGTCTGCTAACAAATGCCAATGTCAGAATTCATCTCGGCCTTAGTCTAGGTGTAGAAAGAGGTGGTTCCATGGCTCAGCCTGAGCTAGCCTGATTGTCTTGGATGTGCCATATCTATTGTAATCTCTGTTAGTGACAAATATCGGATGCAAAACTCATCAGGGTTATATTTGAGTCATGCCAGACAGTCTCATATCCATACAAAATAAGGAGATAGTTTTTATAATTCATTATCTAAACTATGAATGATGGCTTATAAGTTGAAGACATGGTCAGACTTTCTTATCAAATTCTCGTATGCACCAAAGAGGCTGCTGAAACACTATAGCCATATCACAACCTGCAAGAAAAGTGGTCAGGCAAGAGTAAAACCCTTTTGATAAAGTATTGATTGTCATAGAATACATTAGAGTTTCATGGATTTGTTAGGATTGGAAAGTGAGCCGCATCAGTCATTATTTTCATGTTTTACAATGCTAATCGATAAATTCTGCACTTGGTAACCTCAGAAGAATAATGCATATTCATTTATGTTAAATTTAATATTGAGTGATCTTAAGTAGAAGCATTACAACATATTGTTGTTTAATAAATAAATTCAATAAAGACTACTCATCTCAGAAAAACTAGAAGCATGTCCTATATTGTGAAACATATTATGTAAATGTCCTAGTCTTTTCTATTATTATTATTATTATTATAATTATAAAATACATTCTAAGATTTTTGTTGCATCAAACATCATCAGTCCTAGCATAAAATTGAATAGGGATTCAGAAGAAATATCATCTTTTAAGATTGATCCCTTTAATGGCTTTTAGATGATTCATGATCCCAATTTTGATGTTCTCTCAGGTGAGTGAGGATGATATAGTGTCCCTGGAGCATAGTCTGTCTTGCCAAGAAGGCCCTACTTCTGTGATGCCTGTGAAGTGGAGTTCTAATGATGCAAAGCTGCTAACATGTGACAAAACATGTGTAAGAATCTGGAATACGGATGCTGGCAAACTTGAGCACAAAATCAATATTTCCTCTGACATAGACATCATTGCATGCACATGGGGCCCAAACACAGAGAATATATTCTTGGCCGGCTGTGCACCTTATAATTACATCTATGCCTATAGCCTAGATGGTGACCAGCCGAAAGGGAAACGAATAAATATGATTCCAGAGGTTTCTGATCTTGCAGTGACACCTGATAAATATCTTGTATGTGCCTGCAAGGATGATGGGATTTGGTTCCTTAGCTTGGACGGGGTTTGTGAAGCTAAGATCAAACTGGACTGCTCAATTACATCACTTTCCATTTCGAAGAATGGCCAGTCTCTTATTGTGAACCTAAATAATGAAGAGATCCAGGAGTGGTCTTGTATTACACTTGGACTCATACAGAAGCATAGCCGACACAAGCAAGAGAATGAAATAATACGACCTTGCTTTGGAGGAGCAAACTGTTCATACATTGCCAGTGGCAGTGTGGATTCTAAGGTAGTATTTTGAAGTTAGTGATTTTAATTTCCATTTTTGAATAAATTGTCAGGCTGTTGAGATCCACGCCCCTGCTCCCAATGTTGGCCCTTGTTCATATATACATAGCATGCATGCATGTATTTAGGTCTCAATGTCACATTACCTGTTGTCTTATTACATGCATGCACACAGTCACATCCATATATGTGTACATATATGCATGTGCATACGCAAGCATGTATTTTTTGTATAGTATAAATTTCAATGGTGATGTATCAAGTACTATATTTTCCTCTTATTTATTAAAAGTTGCTTGTCCTTCATTATCTGTTAAGGATTCATATGAAGGATCTTGCATTGCGTGGTAGCGGTTGAGTATAAATCTATATCTTGTAAAAAGCTGAAGCTTACAATTTTATTATTGGACAGTTGTTGAAGATCATAGGATGAAAAGTGTGGAATTGAGTCTGACAGTTAACTATCTTGTTTGTTCTTGTGGATGATTGTATGGAGATTTTTCTAGTATTTGGAAGAGCAACCAATCAGCTATCTTGGATTATCCTGCTTTTGTGTTGCATGAATGAATGATATGACCTTGGTCCATGGTACAAAGTTTTTAAATATCTATGCATTGCTGGTTCCATCTGTTAGATTATATATGCTTTGGTACTGGCAGATCTACCTATAATCTTCAGTTGCTTTTTGTGTCATAATTGTTTTTGTGGCTTGGCTTTTTGCTCTATAGCTGAGTGTGACTGCTTTTCCATCTGCTTGCATAGAGCTCTTTCTTTGGTCCTGTCTTTTGTTCTGACTATATGCACCTAAATATATATTGCTGGCATGGACATGGTCTAAGAGATATCTGATGCTTTTGTTTTGGCAGATCTACATCTGGCATAAGAATCATCCTCAGCCAATATGTATCTTACAGGACCACACGTTGGCTGTGAACTCTGTAAGCTGGAACCCTGCAAAGCCTCATATGTTGGCATCAGCAAGTTCTGATGGCACTGTTCGGATATGGGGTGTCTAGAAGAGAGCAACTCCACTCTTAAGTTGCATCTCCTGAATTCTTTTCCTTGGAAATATTTTACCACTTAGCATAAATTGCTCATTGCTTCTCTCCCTTTGCACTTGGTCAGATAACATCAATCTGTATCAATGTAACTGATGTCTGTTTAGGGCCTATCCATGTTTCCAAACAATATTCACCTGAATTCTTTTTCTTAGAAAAATTTTGTTCATATTCTTTCACACAGTATCATATGATCATCTATATCGGTGGAGCCAATATATGTACAAGGCCCAATGATTTTTTCAAACGATACTCAGAAGGAATAAAGTATGGGTTGTTTTGGTAACTTCATTAACTTTGAAGGAATATATGGTTATGACAGTCATATTTCTTTTCTTTATGAGGATAATCATAGTGTCTACTTGGTATTGCTAATAACACCATTCTGTCCAAGTTTGCAAGTTAGAACTCTTTACTTCTGGTGTTGAATTGGTATCCAACATGGATTAGCTGGTTTACAAGTAGATTTAAGTGTTGTTAGATTGTTGGCACTCTCTAGGATCTCGTACCTGTTATATGATACCTGGGTGTTCATGGCATTAGGTGTAGATCAATAGAAATTGAAAGAATTCCATATGGGGCTACTTTCCTTATAATGTTGATTAATTATTCCACATCAGATTAAATCATCTGCAGGTGGTTTCCACTATCTCTCCTCGTTCACCTATATAAAAGGATGTAGAAACACATACTAAAGCATTACATATGACAACCGCCTAAAGTACAGTTGGAATGGATGAGAATAGACAAAGAAACGGAAGGAAGTGTTGGGAATGGGTTTTCAGGGAATTTACAAGCATATTTCCCTAAACTACTCATTCCAATGACTTGACTTGTGGTTGCTCCACCCTTTCCCCATATTTACAAGCATATTAAAGCATTACATATGACAACCGCCTAAAGTACAGTTGGAATGGATGAGAATAGACAAAGAAACGGAAGGAAGTGTTGGGAATGGGTTTTCAGGGAATTTACAAGCATATTTCCCTAAACTACTCATTCCAATGACTTGACTTGTGGTTGCTCCACCCTTTCCCCATATTTCCCAGATTCATCTTTTCTTTTCTTTTTTTCTTCTTTACTTCTTCTCATTTTATGATAATTTAGTAGGCACAAAACTATACCTTTTCAATTATATGTATGAGTCTAAGTGGTCCAAAGCTTTCACAAGATTGATGATTTATATTATACCTTTTTGTAATGACGAAGATTTTGCATCTGTGAAGCTTTGTAGCACTTATTTTTTACAAATTGTTTGAAATTTCTATTGCAAATAACTTATATGTCTTCTTTATTTGATCCAAGAGAAAACAACACAGATGGATACACAAAGTGCTGTAGAGTTCATGATATTAACAAACAATCAATGCTTCATCCTATGATATAACTGCTTTCGATCTGATAAGTACGTTGTGCCATAATTAAGAAATTTTATAGCTTGAATCTTTATTACTCTTTTATTTATCACCTGTCTACAATTGAGGTAGATTGTCATCATCCATTGTCACAGGTCCTTTAAAACTTTCTTATTTTGTTAATGATCTTGTATTCGAAACTTTTCTTGATCCAAAACTTCTCTTCTCCCCATTTCTCATGGGGTGTGCATAAAAGCAGGCGCACCAAAAAACGTTAGCATTTCTCTTCCCTTCCTTCTTTAGCCAAGTGATGCAGTCTACGTTAGTCACCAAGGGCTGCAATTAAAGGTTTAACCTCAGCATGAAACAATTTAAATCGAGGTTGAATTCATTTTAGTAGGGGCTGCAATTAGGTTAGGTTCAAAGGGAATCAAGTCAAGTGGTTAAACCATGATATTGGACTAAGCTTGAACCTACGAGGATTAAATCCAATGAGTAATAGGTGATTGGAAATTTAGTTAAGTGGCTGACTCAAAATGTTAGATTTTGAGTTAAAATTTAGTTAAGCTTGGCCTCACTCATGAAAATTGAAACTCAATCAGATTAGGTGACTGAGTTAAAATGTTGGACCTGGCCCAATTCATAGAAATTGGATCTAATTGATAATCAAGTGTGGGAATTTAGTTTAGGTGATGGAGTTAGAATGCCAGACTTGGCCCAATTCCTATAAGTTGGGTCTAATTGGTGACTATATGTTGGCAATTATGTTATGCCATTGAGCCAAAATATTGAATTTGACTTGATTTGCTGCAATTAGACTTAATTAGGCCAAATGACTGAATCAAAGTGTTAAATTCGATTTGATTAATGAAGATTGGACCCAATCAGGGTAGATAGCCAAGTTAGGACGCTAAATTTGACTCAATTGTTGGGAATTAAACTTGTTGACTAAGCTTGAGAGTAAGACGATCAACTTCATGAAGATTAGATCCAATAGTGATTACTAGGAATCAGGCTAGGTAATTGATCCAAAATATTGCATTTAACCCATAGTTGGACTCAATTGGTGAACTTGACTTGATTTACAATAATTTGGACCTACATTACTTCTTAGAGCATTAAGGATTAGTCTAGGCAGCCAAACCAAGGTGTGGATTTTAGTTCAATGTGTAGATAGATTGTTATGAATTGAGTTAAATAGCCGAATTGAGATGTTAAGTTTAGTCTGAACCATAAAAATTGAATTCAATGTTTGGACCATAATCCTTACCAATTCTTTCTATTGAAGTCCAACCATGGTAATTGAGCCCTACATGATGTTAGATCATAGTTTGTTCTAGATTTGGTATGGTTATAAGGATTTAGGTTTTTTAATTAGACCCATAAATTTTGAATTGGTATCCAAGTCAACCTATTTCGAAACTAACCTGAACATATTTTTATACATAGTAAGGCATCCCTCGTTACTATTGTTTGATTGTGCTTTGATAAATATTGAGCAATAAAATTACCTCAAACAGTGAGGGCCAAGGAGGTTCGACTGTTCTCTCGATTTTCTCCTCTCCTCTCTTTCTTTTCCCTCTCTTTCTTTCTTTGTTTCTTTTTTATCAACACTTTCTCTTTCTTCTCTCATATTTTTTATCTTCTTATTCTAAAAAAATTTCTTTCTTTTTTTTTTTTCACTCTCTTAGTAAACCTAGCAATGGTTCCCTTTTCACAATTTATCTTAGGTTTCTAATTTTAAGCCTTTGATCAAGTTGATAACCTTAGGTTGTGTCTGCATCCATATAGGCCTCTATAAGGTATCACCATGCTCCTTACCTTTTCATGGATTGCATCTTGTACCTTATGTTTTTTTTTTTATTTTTTTATTCATGTTTGTTGAGAAGAGAAAAGGCTATGAGCTCTTTTTTTTTTTTGGCTATTCATGTTTGTTGAGAAGAGATAACGCGGAGAGCTTATCATTTCCATTAAAAATTGCAATCTATTTTATCGTAAAGAAGAGGAATAAAAAAAATAGATAAAAGAATCCATCAAACCTTATGGCTTTTAAGGACAATTGATGGTATGAAATCAAACTAGAGTACAGTGTGGGCATGTTTCTATGAGTGTCGTAAGGTTGCTTAAATAATCCATTTTATATTTCATGAAAATTTCATTATGGAAAGTTTTGTCTATTCATGGCATGAGTGGGCTTCATGGAAATACATTCATTTATTGAATAAACTTTTTAACTCAATGATGAACTCAAAAACGTCAAAATTTATTGTATTTTTGATTTCCATTATTAGCTTCCCAAAATTTAAATACCTTATGATCATTATTGATAGAAATGATAATAATCCAAGCAGCAGTAATTCTATAATTGTGTCAAGTAAGGGTTTGCAGGGGTGACATCTTTTTGTGTTCCGTGAGCATTGAAGCAAAAGGATTTGGCTATCGAATTTAGAGATTGAATGTTTACATGATCCATTGTAATGTTTGTGCAAGCCATATTATTGTTGCAATTAAGGATGATGGCTTCGTCTCTAGCTAATGTGTTCCTATTGCATCAAAATATTGTACATTGCTCACTTTAATAGCTGATGTCTTCACAATTAATCCAATCAAGAAAAGTAAGCTAATTAGTTCATAAAATTTTGTATAACCACTTAATGAAATAATTTTAGTACCTGAATATTATTTGTACATCTTTGAACAAAGACTAAGGCGAATTATGATATATATATATATATATATATATATATATATATATATATATATATATAGTTTCATTTAGACACTTAAATCCGTCCACTCCTTGAGATGAAAACAACTACTTGAACTTGTGAACTGCAATCATTTGTTCTAATATAAGCACCTTGATCAGCATTTGATGTGATGTCAATAAAAGATTAGGAGATGATTACAATTCTCCAAGTAAGTTCATTTTCATGCCACATTAATTTATTTCTCCTATATCAAATGGATTCCTCCATTGCTTAATTAGTAGAAGCGAGACTTTTTACCTTGTTAGGACAATTGTGACCATGCTCACAATAATATTGATCTATTATTATAGGTCTATTCACTGAATAAAAATTTATATGCTCAAACAACATCCCTTTTTCAAAGTCAGATCCACCATAGCAGGAAGAAAATTGAGTTAGTAGTGGAAAAACTCAACCTTTATACAAAATTATAATAGCCAAAACGATGCTTTTCTAAGGGACAACTGGACTTGGTTTCAGATGTTTGGCATCTCTCTTCAGTGGTGTGGTCATGTGCGTGTTTCTGAAAAACACAATGCTACTCTGGAGTTAAATCAATATGTGCACCAATACTTGTTAATTTTAATTTTTTTTGAGGAACTGAGTCAAATAGAGTGCTTACCTGCCATGTTTTTATTCTTATAGTCGTTCCATCAAGATTACAATTGGAAGCATGAATTTTCAGAGTTGTCCCTACCCAAGCTTCCAATATTAGAAACAATCAAAAAAATTTAGTTAATCAATAAAAGATGTTTTTTGAAAAAAATAATTAAGACGTTAGCATAAATTAGTCAAGTTAATTAGTCATAATTCTAGTTGCCATCATATAATTCTTTTTTTTCAAAGAAAGGGAGGAAAGCCCACCCATCTTATAATTACATATGTCATACTAACAGAAGAGGCATTACCCAAGACTCAGAACCATTGATTGATAAGCATAGAGATCTGACCAATAAGACAAACCTCAAATGATAATTACCATACAATATTAAGGCATTTTTGAGAAACCATCACAATATTGAGATGTGAATATAGTGTTTTTACATATAATGATGTAGGAACAACTATCCTTCCATTTTTTCTTAAACTATTCAATTAATTGGATTTTGAAAACTCTATCTTGCCGGCATGGTTTTAAATTTGTATGACCCTCTGATTTGGTATCTTGTTATATTAGCCTTGTTTGTTCTTGAACATAGCCAATCTTCTTTGGAGTTGGTCTCTCCTTTTCTTTCCCCCCCATTTTATTGATCAATAAAACAAGTGATCTTATACCATGGTCTGGACCACATGTCATGTGACTGATATTTGCACCATTTACATCTAAGGTGCCAGTCCCAATGGATATGCAATCATCCCTTATAGTCACATAAAAATATATGGTAGTTGAGAAGTAAAAAATTTAGGTGTTCATAGTGAGCGTTTGAAATTCATAATGAAAATAAGACTGCCTGTACCAATGATAGAATTATTTATTTTAACGTGTTAGCTTCGCTGAATGTGTATACCATCCGAGTTAGGGCTACTTGTAGAAACTGTTATTTTGAGCCCACTAATTTGGGGGCCAATAGTGTTTTCTACGTACACATGCATCACAGTACTGTTCTGGATACTTCAGCTGCTTAACTGGACATATTTGCAATTTGTAACATACAAGTCCCTACACATAAAAGATTTTTATCATCTCCTAATGAATATATCAGATTGTCACATTTTCTATCTATGCACTGAAATCATGCTAGTTATTTTCCTTCTTGTTCTTGTTTTTGTCTTGTTCTGTTGTATTTTGATTCTGTTGTATTTTGACTCTATCGTTGAATGCAACTATTTATTAGATATTCACCTTAGAAACGTGATACTTCAGCTTTACAAGGAATGTGTGGCAAAAATTAAGGTTTGGAGCATCAAGTATGGCAGTGTCGTTCTAGTAACCTTAGTAAATATGTACCTATACTGCATATAAACTAGCTATGGATGACATGCTTTCCTCCATATTATGGTAGGTAATTGTTTCTCAATTGTTTCTTTGCTGCCAGCACACGCTAACCTTAGAAGACTTCCTATGGGATGGATGAGGGATGTGACCCCAGTTACTTCAAATAACTACGCACTGAAAAGGAAATTGCGAGCCTCCTAAATTATCTATCAGTTTATCTTTAAGATGGTACGGTATTGGTGTGGATTTAAATTGATTTTTATGTTTGCATTTTCATAACAATATTGTTCGTTCAAATTTATGACGGCATTAGGTGTCACTAGTAGAAAAAGGGATTTTTCAATGAAAAAAATTCACTGAAAAAGCTTAAAAAACCATCAAGAAATTTTTTTCTGGCCGACTCCATAGTTGTTAGAGTCATCGCTAAAAATTTATCAGAAAAAAATTTATGATGAAAACATCTGATCGTTGAAAAAAGTTAACTTTTATGACCGACATTTATTTATCAAAATAAATGTTATTTACGACAGGCTTTTAATCATAAAAAAAGTTTGAACTTTTGGTAATGATATTCCTACCCATAGAAAAAGTTTAAACTTTTAGCAACAGTATTTCTACCTCTAAAAAAATTTAAACTTTTCGCAACGATCCTCCTGCTTGTCAGAAATAATTTGTAATTAAATATGATGGATCTTCATTATTGGAGACAAAAAAAAAAAAGTCCATCGTAAAAAATTTATTCTTGTCAACAACTAATAATCATATTTTACAACAGCTTTCTTTGTGAGAAAAATATATTCTACCCAAAACAATTTATATTAAAAAAACTTTAAATTGTATTCAACCTGCAATTTGCTCAAAAAAATTATAACTAGAAAAAAGCAAAGAGAATCATTTAGAGCCAACTATTCAAAATGGCATAAGGAACATTAAAAATAAAATATCTCATATTATAGTCTATACATCTTGAAAGAGATTCTTATAATCTCTAACAAAATACAAACAAGCTCAAAAAGTTCATATTGCAGTCAATGTTTAGTGTAAACAAAAAGCTCGAGCAGTTTTTGTACAATTAAGCATGATGGATTTCCAAAATGCAACCGAAGCTCATTAACTCATTAACTCTATAGCAACAAAACCCTATCAAATTAGTCGGAAAAAAAATTAATTATATATAAAAAATCAATTTTATATATTTACCATTACTTTTTGTAGTATTTCATAAAACTTTTTTAAAGAAGGATTTAAAGCAGTTTTTACATGTTTTTCGAATTTTGCATCTTCAGAAACATAAGAGGTTGTTCGATATGTGTAATATATTTTTCAAGTTCTCTTCTGTTAATATCTTGATTATAAGTAAAAGTGCCCAATGAATAAGAAGTAAAAGATAATAGTGCTCATGTGTGATTCAATTGTTGTTCATATCTAGTAAAATAGTATCCTAGTTAAAATTCTTTCTACATTTATTGCGCACAGCTCGTGTGCCTTTATCTTTAATTTCTTTAATGATGAATTTACTTTAAATACTTGATATTATAGATCTCAACAACAGGTGCTTTACTACTACCTCCTAATTTTGAATTAGGAGTGTTAAATTTAGAAAAGTCATCAAGCTTGTTTGGATCAAATTCAGAGAAAAAGTGTAGAGGTGATCCAGTCATTATAATAAAAAAATAAATATTTAGTAATAATAATATTTTACACAAAGTAAATTATATTTAGTAGCAAGAAGCAACTAATATTTAATAATTAAATAATAAGTAATTAAAAAAATTAAATAACTAAATTTAAAATACTTCAAGATTCAAGTTTCAACTTTTTTCAATAGATGAGCCTTTCAAATTATTGAATTGAGTAAACTTCTCTTCTTTAGAGAAAGTAGGACATTGCATAGAATGTATTTGGAGAACTGAGTGCAGAGAGAATGTGAAAGCAAATGAGAGCGAAAGAGTTGAGAATGACTTGTGATGAATTTGGAAATGGCGAGGGATATTTATAGCAGTTAAAAATTTTTTACTTCACCAAAATACTCTTCTAAACTAGTCATTTATAATTGTTAGTTGAGATATTTTGATCTTTTTCGTCAATTAAATTAGAAATAAATTTTCTTCACGAGAGATATTACATGAATGCGCTTACTTTCAGTTGGCTGGTGATCGTCACTATACTTGCATAGATCCCTAGAGGAAGCTTCAGCCATATCATAGGATGTGTTGACCTTCTTGCCAAGAAAATCCAATTGAGACATCTTTTAAGTTCTTACTACAATGGACAAGTGATGCTAGAAGTAATGCCGACTATTTTAGACTAAAAAATTGACTTTCTACTATGCTTCAAAATATGGTCCATATTTATATAAGAAACGAGATATTGCCTGTATGAAACCTAGAGATGAGAATGTGAAACTCTTCTCCCATTATGGGATGGGCTATAGCAAGGTGTGTAGTGCGGGCACCAGGATTAGACAAAGGTTACAGGGGTCCATTTGGATCTCTGATTGATCCTTCAAATTGTTTATGAATCAATTGAGTCATTTAATTGAGTCTAATAAAGTGTAATCCACTTATGAGTCAATTGAGTCATGTAATTAAGTCAAGTCAAGTATCTTGAGTTAAGAAGGTGAAGGCTATATCCAGCGACACCACCTCAGCTATTACATGAGACTCCAGTCAACGCCTGCGCCACCTCCACAGCATACATGGCGCCCCTCCCTTATTTCATGCATGGACCACAAGTAAATATGAAAGGTAGATGGCGCCTCCTTGATTCTTGTGCCGTCCCACGACAAATATAGAAGCCCTTGTTGCCGTCCCACTATATATGGAAGCTCCTTGATTTTTGTTGCCGCCCCACACCATGAAAGAAAGAAAGTTGGCGCTTGATTCCTTACCATGACCGCCTAGTCCAAAGGAGGAATACTTTACCGCCCATGCTTTCTTGCCATGACCGCCTAGTCCAAAGGAGGAATGCTTTGCCGCCCCATGCTTTCTTACCATAATCGCGCATTCCAAAGGAGAAATGCTTTGTCGCCCTATGCTTTCTTGTCATGACCACCCAATCCAAAGGAGGAATGCTTTGCCGTCCCATGCTTTCTTGCCATGACCACCTAGTCCAAGTAAAGAAGGTGATGTGGAGATCATATTCTATTCCTATTTGTCATGCTTTGATCAATTTTAAGAAAATTCTTTTCTATGCATGATGAATTCTAGTCCTATTGTAACGAGTAGAGGAAGTTTATAAATACTCCCTCTCTTTCTCTTGTACTTGGAGAATAATTGGATGAATGAAACAAGAAGACCTTTTCTTCTATTCCATGCCTTGAGCATTGTCACTCCGTGAGGGAGAGGGTGAGAGACCCAAAGCACCGTAACACAAACCCTAGTTCCATCCCTTGGCCGCCAACTCCTAGTTTCCATCGTTCGCCATCCACCACAAGCATCAAGTCCCTGGCATCCAAGAGTTCTCCTGACAACTCAAGATCCTCAGGTACCGAGATCTGAGGAGGGGTTCTTCCTTGCCACAGAACCATCAGTCTGTAACCCAGAGTCCCAAGGGAAATCTAGCTTGTCCTTCAGAGCGCATCCTTCGAAGAACGGTGTGAACCTGCTGATTCAAAAGATGTTACATCACTATCAGGTAATCCAAACTACCCTCCTCTAAGATCTGATTTATTGAAGATAACGAGTATGTTCTAATTAGGAGTTTCTCAATTCCTGCGATCCTATTTCTTAGTTTTCTTTAAAGGGTTTAGTTATGAAGAATCGTAACTTGATATCTTTATCTGCATGTTTTTGGTCTGTCTTTAGGAATCAATCCATAAAAATCTTAAATCTTTAATCTAAAATTTAGTTTCTTTATGATAGTCAATAACATGCCTTCATGTTCCGCATCAGTGTGCAATAGGGCAACAGGATAGCTTATTTTAGTTCAAGTTTTTGGACGTGGAGTCTCTAATTTTTTGAGTGAGAGGGTTTCAAAGGACTTAAAAGAATTGGGCATAGGGCTCTCTAGGGAAGTAGAAGGATCTCAAGTGGAGTTGAGTAGTATGGCGTGTCTTGGTTCTTCGAATAGTCTTCTCACCTAAATTCCTTCCAGGGTTTAAATAGACCACATGTGCTATAGTAGGGACTTTGAAAAGCTTTGATTTTAGTCCATCCAGTTATCCTAATGCTGGAGAAGAACTAAAATAAATAAGCGCATGTGATGGTTGGAAGGCAAGTGAGGGCGTTCGATATGGCATGCATGGAAGATTTTAGCACGTATTGCACCAATTTGGGATGCCTTGGAGGAAACTAATGCAACAAGGTGGCTATATCATTGTGAGGAGGCCTTGCAAACTAAGAAACTAGAGAGAAATATGGCTGGGGAGGGCATTGGATTTGCTGAAGATGCATCGAGATAGATGCACATGAGGTGTTTGGAAATATCTTTGCTGGATAAGAAATGTCTAGCAGGGCATAGGAACATATTGCAAATGCTGGGATGTGGAAATGGTAGGTAAGAACGTGTGAGAGATGTTTTCATGCCCCTAACTCGCTATGGTGTTTGCCATGCCAGTATTCTAGCCATTCAAGGTAGGGTTGGTGAGTTATTTTGATACCTAGAGGAGTCTACCGGATTAGGGATTCATTTGGATTCAAAAATAGAAGAAAAACTCGGAAATTATGAGCGTGCAATGAGGCTTTGCATGTGAAGAGGCTAAGAAGCGCAGAGGTATGAATTTGAGGAATTTGGGCTTTATGGGTTGCTGCATGACTTGGAGAAATTGGGCTTTATGGGATGCTTGGAAACATCCTTGCTTGTTAAGGATCCTGAGAGTCTTATTATAATTCCAAAAAGAAGGAACGCTAGGTAGATCAGGTGAGTTGAGCTTGTTTCATTGCTTGGACACACATGGAGATGGATGCGTGCGAGGGCGTGTTTGGTATCCTGCTTAGAAGCAGGTGCACAAAACAAGGTCAACATTTTCTCTTCCTTTTCTTCTTTAGCCAAGTGACATAGCCTAAATTAGGCATCAAGGGCTACAATTAAAGGCTTAGCCTAACCTTGAACTAATTTAAATCGATTTTAGTTTGGGCTGAATCTAGTTTAGCATGGGCTGCAATCAAGTTAGGTTCAAGAGAAATCAAGTTGAGTGGTTGAACTTAGAAATTGGACTTAGCCCGAACCTATGAGAATTAAACCTAATCAGGAATTTAGTCAAGTGGTTAAGTCAAGACATTAGATTTGATCTCACTCATGGAACTTGAAACTCAATTAGGCTAGGTGACGAAGCCAAAATGCTGCACCTGACCCAATTCATGGAAATTGGATACAATTGACAATCTGGTGTTAGAAATTATGCTGGAGTTAGCCCAATTCTCAGAAACTAGGTCTAATTTGTGATTATGCATTGGAAATTAAGCCATAGGATTGAGCCAAAATTTTGAATTTGATCTATTTTGTAGTGATTGAACTCAATCAATCCAAATGTTTGAGCCGAAGCATTGAATTCAACATGATTTATGGAAATCAGACCCAATCAAGCTAGAGAGCCAAGCTAGGATGGTAAATTCGATCCAATTATTGGAAATTAAACCTGATGCTGAGCTTGAAAGTTGGACTTTACCAATTCATGAAGATTAGACCAAACTAGTGATTAGAACTAGGAATCAAGTCAGGTGGTTGGTCCAAAATATTGCATTTGACCCACAAGTAGACTCAATTGGTGAACTTGATTCGATTAACGATAATTAGATTTAAATTAGTACTTAGAGCATTAAGGATTAGACCAGATGGCTGAACCAACATATTGATCTTAGTTTGATGTGCAGCCAGATCATTAAGAATAGAGTTGAATGATTGAACCAGGGTGTTAGATTTAGTTTGAACCATGGAAATTGAATTTAATGTCCAGACTAAGGCCTCGATCATTACTTCTATTGAAGTCCAACCACAATAATTAAGCCCCACTCGATCTTAAATCATGGTTTATTCTAGATTTGGTGTTTTTATAAGGATTTAGGTCATCTAATTGGACCCATGAATTTTTGGTTAGTAGCTGAGTCAACCTATTTTAAAACTAGCGTAAAGAAATTTTCATCCATAGTAAAGTGTCCCTAATTACTATCGTTTGATCATACTCTGATAAATATTGGTGACTAAAATCTCTTCAAATAGAGATGGCCAATAGGGTTCAATTTTTCTCTTGATTTTTTCTCCTCCTATCTTTTCTATCTCTTTCTCTATACTTTCTCTTCCCACTCTCTTTCTATCAGCTCTTTCTCTTTCTTCTCTCATATATATATTTTATATTCCTCCCTTTATAAAGCTTCCATTTTCTTTTAATCAGTCTCTTAGTGGATCTTAAGTGGATCCTAATAGGGGGTCCCCTCTTCTTTATTTCCCATCGGGTTCCAATTTTGGCCCTAAGCCAAGTTGGCAACCTTAGGTTGTGTTCGCATCCACCCAAGGTATCACCATACTTCTTACCTTTTTTATGGATTGCATTTTATACTATATGCTTTTTTGGCTATTCATGTTAGTTAAGAAAAGATAATTAACGTGAAGAGTTTATCACCTTAATTAGAAGCTGCAATCTATTTTAACACCAAAGAGAGGAATAGAAAAAATAGATAAAAAATCCATTAGACCTTTGTAGGTACTTCTGATTTGCAGCATATAATGTTTAGGAAGTCTCTTATGACTTATAAGGACAATTGATGGTATGAAATTAAACTAGAGTACAGCATGAGCAAGTTTCTATGAGTGCTGTAAGGTTGCTTACATAATCTAATTTATATTTCATGAAAATTTCTTTATGAAAAGTTTTCATTGGTGGAATTCATGGGAATACATTCATTTATTGAACAAAAAATTTGACTTGATAATTAGCTCAAAATCATCAAAATTTATTGCATTTTGATTTCTATCATTAGCTTCCCAATATTTAAGTACATTATGATCATTATTGATAGAAATGATTATTTTCCAAGAAGCAGCAATTCTAGATTTCTGTAAGACAAGGGATCGGAGGGTTGACATCTTTCTGTGTTCCATAGGCATTGAAGCAGAAGGACTTGGCTGTCGAATTTGGAGATTGAATATTTACATAATCCATTGTAATGTTTGTGCAGGCCACATTTGTGCTGCACCTAAGGATTATGGCTTCATCACCGGCTGATGTTCCTACTGCTCCAGAATATTGCACATCGCTCACGTGAACAGCTGATGTCTTCACAATTAATCCAATCAAGAAAAGTAAGCTAAATAGTTTAGAAAATTTTGAATAACCACTTAACAAAATAATTTTAATGCTTGAATATCTTTCATACATCTTTGAACAAAGACTAAGATAAATTATGTTATACTTATTTTTTTTCTTCAATTTGATATTTATATTCATCCACACCTTGAGATGAAAACATCTACATGAACTTGTGAACTGCAATCATTTTCTCTGATATATGCACTTTGATCAGCATTTGATATGATGTTGATATAAGAATAGGAGATGATTACAGTTCTCCAAGGATGTCTATGGCTATCATATTCGCGCCACATTAATTTGTGACTCCTACATCAAATGGACTCTTCCATTACGCAATTAGTAGAGGGGAGAATTCTTACCTTGTTAGGACAATTGGTGCCGTGCTCACAATAATATTGATCTATGATTATGGGTCTTTGCACTGAAGTGAAATTTATATTCTCAAACAATATCCCTCTTGCAAAACCAGATCCACCCTGACAGGAAGCAAATTGAGTTAGTAGGGGAAAGACTCAACCTTCATACAAAATTATAATATGCTAAAATGATGCTTTTCTAAGGGACAACTGAACTTGGTTTCAAATGTTTGGCATCTCTCTTCGGTAGAGAGATCATGTCCATGTTTCTAAAAAGTATAGTACTACTCTAGATTTAAATCAATATGCACGCTGATACTTGTTAGCTTTACTTTTAAGAGGAACATAGTCAAATAGAGTGTTTACCTGCCATGTCTTTATTCTTAGACCATTGGATGTTCCATAAAGATTACACTGGGAGACATGAATTTGCTCTACTTGTGCTTCAGAGTTATTGCTACCCAAGCTTCCAATACTAGAAACAATCAAGAAAATTTGGTTAATCAATAAAAAGATGTTTTTTGAAACAAATAGTTAAGACATTTTAGGATAAACTAGTCAGGTTAGTTGGTCATAATTTTAGTTGCCATCATATGATTCTTTTTTTAAAGAAAGGGAGGGAGAAGAAAATGAGGGAGACCCACTCATATTATAACTATATTTATCGTAGTAATAAAAGTTACACTACCTAAGGCTCAAACCTAGAACGACTAGTTGATAAGTATAGAGATTTGAATAATAAGACAAACCCCAATTGATAATGTTCCTACACTATTAGATTTTGTTTGAATGGAGAATGTTTAGAAGGGATTTCATTTGAAGTAAAAATTTTAGAATTTTAAAACTAAAATTTCTTATTTAGCTACTCTCAAGAAGAAATTTTTAAAATTTCATGAAATATATAAAACCCTCAAAGTAGTCATTTATAAATTTCACCTATAAAGGGGTCATTTACAAATCCCTCTTGAAAATCCTCTCAAAAATAGTCAAAATATCCATTTTGAAAATCCTCTTAGTAGAGTCAAAATATTTAATTTTGTTTACATACCAAAATATTTACATAAATATTACAAAAATTTTATTTACATAAATATTTATTTTAAATAATTCTATAATTTTATTTTATTTTATTTGTTTATGTATTTACTAAATATTTATTACATGAATATTTATTTTATTTATATTATTAATATTTATTATTAATCTTTACATAAATATTAATAATAATTATTAAAATTACATAAATAAAATAATATTTAATAATAATATTATTATTAATGATATATTTAATAAATATATCATTAATAATATTAATTAATAATATAAATAATATTAAATTAGAATATTTAAGTAATTAAATTAATATTTAATTCATAATTTATATAAATACTAGTAAATATATTTTTAATAATTATGAAAAATAATAATTAATAATATTTAGTAAATATATAGAAATATTAATATTGCATAAATATTGTTAATATATATAATAATATTAATAATAAAAAAATTAATATTAATATCTATTACATAAATATTCAATATTTACACAAAATATTAACTATTATTGTAAAATTACATGAATTTATATAAGTGCTAGAAAATAATATTTATAGAAAGCTTTATGATCCTCAGAAAAAATTCTATTTTTAAAAACAACTATCGAAATAGAAAATTTATGAAATTCTAAAATTCTAAAATACTGTATTTTAAAATTTAAAAATTTTTTAAAATACCTCATTCAAACACAGCCTTAAGGAATTTTTGTGAAACCCTCACAATATTAAGATGTTAATATAGTGTTTTTATTTAAAATGATGTATGAACATCTGCCTTTCCAATTTGTTAAGCTATTCCATTAGTTAGATTTTGAAAACTCTATCATGTCGATATGGCTTTGAATCTGGATGACCCTCTGATTTGATGCCTTGTTATATTAACCTAGTTTGTTCTTGAAGATAGCCAATCTCCTTTTGAGTTCGTCTCTTCCCCCCCTTTTTTTTTTTTTTCGTTTTATTGATCAATAAAACAAGTGGAGGAGAAAACAAACCTTATACCATGGCCCGGACCACATGATATGCCCCAAATATTTACGTCAGAGCTGCCAGTCGCAATGGATATGCAATCATCTCCTGTAGTCATATAAAAATATATAGTAGTTGAAAAATATATAGTAGTTGAAAAGTAAAAAAATCTGAGTATTTGTGGTGAATGTTTGAAATTCATAGTGAGAAAATAAGACTACCTGTACCGATGACAGAATTCATAACTTCCACATGTTGGCTTTGTTGAATGTGTATACCATCGGTGTTAGGGCTATTTGCAGGAGCTGTTATGTTGAGCCCACTTATTTGGACCCCAACACTCCTTTTTATGAACACATGCATCATAGGACTGTCCTGGATACTTAAGCCGCTTAGCTGGACATCTTTGCAATTTGCAACATAAAGTCCCTACACAAAAATAATTTTTATAATCTCCTAGTAAATATATCAGATTGTCACATTTTCTATCTGTGCAACGAAAACGTTCTGGTTGTTTATTTTGACTCTGTGGTTGAATGCAACTATTTGTTAGATATTTATCTTAAAAATTAAGTCTATGCGGCAAAAATTAAGGTTTGGAGCATCAAGTCTGGCAGCGTCATTCTACTAACCATATAAACTAGCTATGGATGACATGCTTTCCTCCATATTATGGTAGGTAACTGTTGCTTAATTGTTTCTTTGTTGCCAGCACATACTTGCTATGGAGAGACTTCATAAGGGATAGGTGAAGGATGTGACCTCAGTTACTTCGAATAACGACACACCGAAAAGGAAAATGCTAGCCTCCTAAATTTTCAGTTTATCTTTAAGATGGTGCAGTATTGGTGTAGATTTAAATTGATTTTTATGTTTGCATTTTCATAACAATATTATTAGTTCAAATTTATGATGGCATCAGGTGTGGCATTAGATGTACGCACGCTCTATAAATATAAAGAGAGAAAGAACATGTTAGACTTGATTACATAAGCTTAAATCTGATCACCTCTTTATTCTTAAATCCACACAGTTTACGAATCTCAAAGATAAAATAAAAAAATGAATAGCTTTGGATATATATATATATATATATATTTGATTATATTTGAATGCAACGAAGTTCAAAATTCGATGAATTTTTTATCCTTATATCTACACGGATCTTGAACTTATCATATATATATATATATATATATATATATATATATATATATATTTTATTTTTGAGATTCATGAAATATATAGATTTAAGGATAGAAAGGTAATCAAATGTAAGCTTAGTTATATTCAAATATAATTAAGTCTACTTTTATATATAACTTTATTTATGCAAAAAATTAGCGGTACTTACCATGGGCGCTATTGTGCATTGCTGCAATAAAAAAAAAGACAAAAAAAAAAAAAAAAAAGTGGCTGAGCACAACGGATCGTTAAGCAAAAATAATAAATAATTAAATTCATATAAGAAGGATACACGCTAACCTTGGCAGCTCGGCAAGCCCACCAAGCCGAACCTTTACCATCGATCTGGCCTGAGCCATTTATTTTTAGGCCAATAATGTTGTTAAAGTTGATCCAACCATGTTCGACCATTCCTTCCGAAATATTATCAGGTGCGATGACAGTTCCATCAATCTACGTTCCAGAGTTCAAGCAAGTATATTAAGAATTTACAGACACATGCTGTTTTTTTATTGAATGACAAAAGTTATCTAGATGGACTCCTAAACTGTCCAAAAACTAAATTTGATGACTTCCAGAGAAATATTGGCATTTCAGCTTGGATCAACATCTTGAATTATTTTATTGAATAACAACAAATATTGCCTACAGGTCTCCTAAATAGTCAGAAAATTAAATTTCATAACTTCTAAAGAAAGATTAGCATTTCAATTCTAGATCAACTGGTCAACATCTCGAATTATTGTGTATCATGCACCAATTATCAGGTTTATGCCTTCTTGTGAATGTTATTAGGAATTTTTAAGCTTTTTTTTCCTCCCTATTTATCGTTTTAAGTCACTAGGTTATAATATTTAGCATGTGGCATAAAGTGAAAAAAAAAAAAAAAAAAGTGGAGTTGAGTGGTATACTGTTCTGGCGAGAGGTAAGAAGATTTGCACTCTAGAAATTACTTGACGACAAAACCAAGGCCAAACCTCACGTGGAGCGGAATCAAAGGTCGGATATGCACTGTTAAAATATTTTTTACATATTTTAAATAAAATGATTTGAAAAGCATCATAAAGAATAAAATGTAGTTATTTATTTTACATTCTTAATAGGAATAAATGGATTATATATTTATGAAAAATAATCATTAAAATATGAATTAGCATAACAATGAATATATTTTGTGAAATGAATAAGTATAAATATAATTAACTTTACTGTTTTAATAAAGTTTGATGGTGTTGTGATATCAGATTAGTTCCTCCTAAATAAAGGAATCGTCTCATCCTAATGACGCACATAAAAAAATTATTTACTTTTTATGTTTTCACTTTTTTTTAATATGATGCTTACAATAAATACTGATAATTAATTATAGAATTTACTGATATTTATAAAAATATAAATAATTAACTGCCGATTTGATCTTGAAGCGATGTTTAAAAAAAAAAAAAAAAAAAATCAACAAAAGCAATTGCGGCATTTTTCTTTTTTAAGCATTGATGGTACTTATAATCGGCGCCAATTGATTTCCTTAGGAATGCTCAAATTTAGGAAAAAAATATTAAAAATAGTGATGACATCAGATTCCTTAATCCTGAAAATTTTAAAATAAAATTATCAGAAATATGATATTTCTGCTATCTTCAAATCTAGAATTGTGTCAACCCATCTCATTGGCCCTCTATGGTCCAGCATATAATATAAAAAGGATGGTTGTCAGGATGTTCAAAACTATGAGCCAGAGCTGTAGTACTTGTTTTTAAACAATAACTTTATAATAAATATTAGAAATAATACCTGTACATGGATGGTAGAATTGCAAGGCCCATTGAAGGAAATTGTACTCAGCAAGAATGTCATCCCCTCGGGTACGAGGAAGGTCGGATCTCCAGAGTCTGAGCATGCTTCACCCCAAGCATTTAGGAATGCCTGTTTAACGGAACATATGCATGAATGAACGCACCATTCATATTATAAAGTAGTAAACTGGTATGTTACGCTTCGCTTGCAGGAACAATGTGGCGATTCTTAGTTAAACCAGCTTTGACTTATGTCAACTGAGATGTGGACCCAAAGCTGTGTCCTCGTGAAAATGTCTTGCACCCATGTTTAGTGCAAGAGGTGATCTTTTAGATGATCACTTATTTTACTAAATTCACTCTGCTTCAACTTCCGTGCTTGCAGGGGACTTAATCCGTGGATGCATCATGAAAGCTAATAATAATGAGTATATTTTGTAAAATAAATAAAAATAATAAAATTTATTATTTTGATATGTTTTAATGTGTTATAGTTGTAGAGTGGTCTTTTTAATTAAATAAAAAGAAGACAAGAGTCCATCCCATATGACAGATAAAAATTTAAATAAATGTAAATAGAATTTGATGATTCTGTTAGAATAGAGTAGTCCCTCTAAATAAATAAAGAGACATGAAATGGATATAATTTGATCTACTGTAGCATATAAATATATATATTAATTGTCAGCATTATCTTAATGCAGTATATGAAAATAATATGATAAGGGTATTTATAATATTTTTTTAATTAATAATACTTATAATTGCCACTATTTTTTTAAGAGATTGCTACTCATCAATACATAGATGCGTATGCATGCACATTTTCATGCATGTAGGTAGGTATAGAAGTGTGTATACATATGCATAAATAATATGTATGCACATAGGTATTTGTACATAAGCATTTGTGGATGCATGTATAATGGACTTTTGCTTAATTTGTACACTTACTAACCACATCTAGTAGGACTAGTGATTTCACTTTTTAAAAAAACTAGGTATATGTCTGTTCCATGCATGGACAACATTTTTGTTTTAAATTTTAAAAAGAAAAAGTAAGACAAAAAATTTAAAATTTTAGAAATATTATTTATAGATCAATCTTATGATTTTATAAAAAATATAAAATATAATTACTATTTATTTCCTAGCTTATCTTTTTTCTTAGCTTTTTAAAATAAAAACTATACTAAAATGTAATGTGCTTGTACTAAATTTAAATGGATTGTTATAAGCCATAAGCTATTCAAACTATACATATAATAGAAATTTTTATTAGAAACAACTCCATGTAGCTTGGAGTTATTGTAGAGTTAAGGGAGAGATAGGATTTTTTAAATTAAGAGATAAGAGTTTTTTTTAAAAAAACATAAAATCCAAAAGGAATACATACATGCTCCAAAGCATGGCCAGTGCCTTTAGAAGGAAAAGCAGGAGAAGAAGGGTTAGATACATGGAAATGGAAAAGAAGGAAAAGAGCTGGCTTCCTTTATAATTTTAAAAAAATCACTAAAAAAAAGAAAAAAATGAATATGAGTTAATAGCATAATGTTAAAAGAAGAAAAAGAAAAAGAAAAAAATAGAAGCTTCCTTTCTAATGAAAAAGAAAAACTTAATGAAAAAGAAAAAGTGATCCATGATTAGAGAAGAAAAGGAAGTTATAGACAAATTAAAAAAAAAAAAAGAAAAGAAGAGTTGATAGGTTGATGTAAAAAAAAAAAAGGAAAAGAAAAAAGAAAAAAAAGTAGTTTTCTTCCCATTGAAAAAAAAAACCTCCATTGAAAAAAAGAAAAAAAAAAAGGCATCCTTTCCACTGAAAAAAAAAAAAAAAAAAAAAACTTCATAAAATATGAGTTATGCATGGTTGCAAAAAAAAAAAAGAAAATGATGGCTTTCTTTCTAGTCGAAAAAAAATCTTAAATGAGGAGAAAAAAAATAAAGAAATTGAACCCTAATTAATGTGAAAAGTTAATATACATAATACCACCACATTAAATGCGACTTAGTGGAAAGCTTGGGAAAGGAAAAGAATTTTAAGTGAAAAAAGGTTTTTGCATTATAGACGTGGCATAAAAAGTGAAAATAGCCAAAAAAAAAAACTCTTAATTTTATTATATTATATTAGATTAGATGGTATATTAGATGTGGCAGGGTGGATTGCTTTTACAACTTGGATCTTTTGGCACATTTTGATCAGCCGAGCACCAAGATATTCTTCATATATTTATTTGGAAAACAGCCATCCTCTCTATATTGGATCCCGTGAGGTCGTCAAAAATCAATCAACATCTTGATGATAAAAATTTTTCTGCACTCCAGTCTTGGAAAATTCATACACGAGACTTATGAGCCATCAAAAATGGGTTCGATCGATACTTGTCAAATTATTTGATGATCGTATACATACACTCCTCGTTTCCTAAACATGCATCAAGATTTGTGTTGATATTACGCAGACCAAATGTACGGCCTTTTTTCCTGCATGTTTTTGTGCAAAGTCTATGCGTGACTGATGACCAAGGCAGCATTAGACTACCAAATTTTCTTATTAGTCTGGGACCTATTTTGCTAATGTAAAGCAAAATCTATCAGCAAAATCACGTTGGCTTCAACGTCACTACACCAGTAAAACCACAAGATCTTCATCTAATCTTTTGTTTAGACATCTAAATAATTTCATGCTAGCATGCATGTATATTAGAGTGAGTGAGTGACTGAGAAAGGGAGAGGGAGAGAGGCGAGCCAACGAAAGTTCTTATACTTGGGTGTCATCTGTTTGGCCATCTCCTTTGGCTCCTTCATCTGTAACACTAACTGTAAGACTGGACAACACTCGACCAGACAGCACCGCCACGACAAGTGAAACGAAGAGCACAATGGTAAAAACATTTGCAACTCCCTGTTAAATATATATATATATTTATATATATATATATATCGAAAAAGAGACAACAACCAAATCAACACATTTAATTGATATTAGAATTGAAATAAAATATAAACCTAAAATTTTTGGTTTTCCTTGCCATGCTATCCTTAGTCCGGTGATAGGTGCAAAGAAAAGTCCCTCGATGCTATAATGGGCGAATGAGAAGATAAAAGCTCCATCTTTTTATAGAGATTTATTTCTGTTGGCATTTCTTTAATCCTCATTCATGGAGTGGATCTGAGCATTTAATTCATGCAAATTAGGATTAACACAAATCTTTTATAGGCATCCTTTCCAAAGAAAAGAAAAAAAAGTCTTATATAGGTATATTGGCAATTAGGCAACTCTCAAATATCCAACGGCTTCATGAAGCAAATCTTTGGAATATCTATGGGTAATATAAAAATAATAGATACATAAAATAACTATTTTTATTATTGCAAATTTTAAGAATATCTGTTGATCTTTTTACGTTTTTTTAAAAAAAGTTTTTTGAATTGAAAAAAAAAAAAACGTCCGCTCGCGGATGTTTGCGTGAACTCACGCCAGTATTCTGTTCACGTGACGGCAGTCGCGAGCGTTCCGCTCGCGTAAACCCCGAGCGAGCAATCCATCTATGATTCTTTAGGTAGCATCCCATATTTATTGGACTGAGCCATCTCTTTATTATTCTCAATTTACGTTGCAAGCTAATAGATTTTTGACTCCCATTAGAGGGACAAAAAGTGGCGAGATGAGAAAATACATATATTGATGTACTGAAAAGAGATCACAATAGTTCTAAATTTAGTACTTTAAGTGTATTTCCTCCCGCATTCCGCAAACGCTAACATGGACGTGCTAATGAATAGAAACGGTCCAAAATGTTTAGACTATTTCTGAGATAATTTGAGAGTAATGTTTATAGAGCCTTTAAAAGCATTATGAGCTAAGCCATTAAGAGTTACCTAAATCGTATTTCATTCAAGCCTAAATCCTATTCTTTCTTTTTGAGATTGTAATATGAGAAAAAAAGCACCCGTCTCAAAAGCCTTATTGAAAAAGTTTTTCTTAATTTTTTGTTATTACTGATATTTTCTTTAAGCATTTAAAGGAGTCGTTGAGTTATATTTCCATGCGATTGTACTCATGGTAGAAGGTTCGGATCGAGCTAGATCATTGTACCTTAAGGATAGATTGCTTACAACCTGCACAAAGGAGCGAAAACTAATTCTTAGAACAGTGTCTAACATGCCTCAGTCCAAGCATGGTTTTTATCTTCTTTTCATTTAAATTTTTGCATTTAAATTTTTAGATTTGAATTTCTAACAACTTGTAGATAGTTTTTCAAAATCGGTATTTCCAATAGCTAAGGACTAGTTTTTTCTCTTCATTAGAAATTGCTAGGATTTTTATTATAATTTACTGATAAAAAAACCTATTTTTGAAGGAAAAAAGTTTTTATGCTTTGAAATCTGCGCAAAAATCTTAAAAATTATATTTTTTTGAAAAAAAGAGGGTCTTGAATTTATTTATTTTCAAATTTAAAATTTAAAATTCAAATTTGAAATTTAAAATTTAAATTTTAAAAATTTTAAAAATTTGAATTTTAAAAATTCAATATTTTGAAACTCAAATTCAAATTTAAATTAGTTGAGTTAATTTTGCTTAGTGGTTACTTTATTTATTGTAAGTAGTTTCTAGATTTAAATTTTTGAATTTAAATTTAAAATTTAGAAATTATTTGAAAAACCACTAATTTAAAGGTTTAAACTATAGGGTTGAACCTTCAAATTTTTGTTGTGCAGAACCAATTAAGCAACCAACACTCATAAAATGGGTTTAGATGACTTTAGTACAATTAAACCTGAAAAATTTGATGGATCATTCTTTAGAAGGTGGCAAAGCCAAGTGAAATACTGGCTTACCATTTTAGGATTATTTTCTTCCGTAGAATTTTCAAATTTCGAATCTAATTCTCAATCAAGTTCTTCTAGTCTGGTTGAAACTTTCTTTTCCTTAACATCAAAATACCTCAAGAAATAGATTTTCATTATAGACATAGAATTCTTAGTGCTCTTTTTGATAACCTTTATAATGTTTACCTTCCCACCAAAACTACTAAGGAACTATGGGATGCCCTTGAGGCTGAGTATGGGATAGATGAAGCTGGTCTAAACCGATTCATCATCTTAAAATTTTAAAAGTATGTAATGGTGGATTTCAAACCTATTAATATTTAAATGCATGAATTCTAAGATCTTCTTAAAAAGGCTAAGTGGACTAGCTGTAGTTTTTCTAAAAGCTACAAGGTCCAAGCCTTAGCAGATGCCCTTCTAAATCTTCTTAGTCAACCTTTTCACGAGAGCTAAGCCACAAGCAAGGTGACTTGATCCTAATTGAAGCGATTAACTCTATTAGGATTGAAGAAGAACATCAACTTAAGCTCAAGTAAAAGCCTGATTTTGGACCTAAGATCCATCTGACCGAGTCAAATTCAACCCCAAATCAATTCAAACTAGGGCAAAGAATTTTAAGAAGAAGAAATTCTAATCTAGATCCAACCAATCATCCAAACCTCTTCAAAATCGACCAAACCAGAACCAACTGAACCATAAGTCAAAGAATAATAAAGAAATATTCTGCTTCATATACAGAAGGTTTAATTATGTGGCGAAGGACTGTTACCATTAAAAGACTGAACCATTAAGGAAATCATCCAAACCTCAAGTTAACATGGCTGAAAGTGGTGCCAAGCCTTCTTTCAGGTTGGTAAATCCAAAACCCTTAATTAAATTAACCCAATTTTTTGGTGATTGGTGTCTTGATTAAGGAGCTAATGTTCATGTCTGTTCTAATGGCTCTTGGTTCTCTACCTTTCAGGAATTAAGTGAAGGAGGTGTAACACTTGGGAATAATTCTTCAGCACAAGTGCTTGGAAAAGGTCGAGTGGACCTAAGGATGACCTCTGAGAAGATCCTAATCCTTCACGAAGTGCTGTTTGTCCCTATTATTAGAAGAAATTTAATTAATGGATCTCTCCTTATATCTAGGAGATATAAAATTATTCTAGAGTCAAATAAAGTTGTAATTACTCCTAATAACGAGTTTGTTAGAAAAGACTTTGCTTCTGAAAGTCTTTTCAAATTAAATGTAGTCTCCAAGTTATTTAATAAAAGTCCTCTTATTTTCATTGTTCAATCTTTAAATGTTTAGCATGGTAGAATTGGTCATGTAAATTTTGATCATATTCATCACATGACAAATCTTAATCTAATACCTAAAGTTTATGCTGATAGAAAGGTCAAGTGTGAGATTTGTATTCAAGTCAAGAGGCCTAGAAACTTTTTAAATCAGTAAATAAGAGCTCAACTCTTCTTAAATTGGTTCATAGTGATGTATGTGACTCTACCAAGCTACCTACATGGGAAGGAAACTGTTACTTTGTAACATTCATTAATGACTTCTCACGGTATTGTCACACATATTTGATAAAATCTAAAGATGAAATCTTAGATAAGTTATCTATAAGGCAAAAGCTGAAACCAAACTAAAAAAAATCTTAAGAAACTTAGGTCAGACCAAGGTGGTGAATATACCTCAAATGAAATGACTCTATTTTGCCAAGAATATGGGGTTATTCATTAGGTTACACCACCATACTCTTCTCAGTCCAATGGTGTAGTTGAACAAAAAAATCATATCTTAATGGATATGGTTAACTCAATGTTAATCAGTTCAGATGCACCCAAGAACTTGTCGGGGGAAGCGCTTTTAGCTGCCTGCTATATCGTAAATAGAATACCTTTTAAGGATAATCCTAAAACACCTTTTGAGCTTTGGAAAGGTAGAACACTCATGCTAGATTACCTTAAAGTATGGGAGTGCCTAGCTAAGATAGGAATACCTAAACCCAAGAGAAGAAAGATAGGACCTAAAGCCGTAGATGCTATCTTTATAGGTGATTCCTTAGATAGTAGTACCAATAGGTTTCTAGTAATAAATTCTGAAATAAGTGGCATCTCAACTAATACTCTTATCGAATAAAGAGATGCTACTTATTTTGAAAATGTATTCCCATTTAAGAACCAAGTTCCAAATCAAGTCTCTTCTAATCCTTTCTTGGCTCATGATTCTTTTGAATCTGGGTCCTCTAATGAGTCAAGAAAAATAAAAAGATCTAACTCTGAAAGTGGAGCTTCTGAACTTGGAAAAAGTTCAAAGACAAGGAAGGAAAAAGACTTTAGTGAAGGTTTCTTTACTTTCCTAGTCGAGGGTAAACCTTTCTCTTTTTCAGAGGCGATGTCGCTACTTTTTGGAAGGATATAACTAAAAGAAAGGGTTAAATTTCTTTCTGAATTTAATTCAATCTTACAAAATCAAACTTAGATACTATCTGATCTACCCCTTGGTAGCAAACCTTTAGGATGTAAGTGAGTATTTAAGAAGAAATTTAGACCTAATGGTTCAATAAAAAAATATAAGGCTAGATTAGTAGCCAAAGGATATAACTAAAAGAAAGGGTTAGATTTCTTTGATACCTATTCTCCTATAGCTAGAATAACAACCCTTAGATATTTTGTTGCCATTGCTTCTATTCATAAGTTGATTTATCAAATGGATGTGAAGACTGCATTCTTTAATGGAGATCTCAAGGAGGAGATCTATATAGAATAGCCTGAAGGTTTTGCTATAAAGGGATAAGAAAACAAGGTTTGTAAACTTGTTAAGTCCCTATATGGTCTTAAACAGGCTCCAAAACAATGGCATAAGAAATTTGATCAGATCATCCTATCCTTTGGATTTCATATCAATAATCATGATAAGTGTGTTTATTCTAAGATTATCGACGATAATTGTGTAATCCTTTGCTTATATATCGAGGATATCCTAATTTTTGGAACATCTCTTGAAATTATTTCAAATATTAAATCTTTCCTTTCATTTAAGTTTGATATGAAAGATTTAGGTGAAGCAGATGTAATCTTAGGGATGAAGCTTATCAGATCCCATGAAGGGATAGCTCTCTCTCATTCTCACTCTATAGAAAAAATGATCAAGAAATTTGGTTATTCTGATCTTAAACTAGTATCTACTCCATATGATCCTAGCTTTCACTTAAAGAAAAATTTAGGTGACCCAATTGATCAATTAAAATATTCTCAAATTATAGGATCCCTCTTGTATGTGGCAAATAGGACAAGACCTAATATTGCCTATGTTGTAGGAAGACTTAGTAATATAATCAAAATCCTAATCAATCTCATTGGATAGTCTTAGAAAGAGTGTTCTGATATTTAAAAGGAACACTTAATCTCTCTTTGATGTTCACTAAATATCCTGAGGTGGTTAAAGTTTATAGTGATGCTAATTGGTTCACCGATTCTCTTGATCTTAAATCGACCACCGGATATCTCTTTCTTTTTGGTGGTGCTACTATTGCCTAGGGATCAACTAGGCAAACTATCATCTCTAGAAGCACCATGGAGGCCGAGTTGATAGCTCTGGATACCATTAAAAATCTAGTATCAGAGCTACTTTTGGTATCTAAGCCAGTTCCAGCTATATCAATCCATTATAATAATAAGGCCGTAATCGAACTGATTAATCGAAAGAGTACTAATAAAAAGATGAACCACCATATATAGCTTCGTCATAAGTTTATAAGACAATATAAGAAAAATAATGTTATCTCCTTGGAATTTGTGAAGTCTGAGAAGGATTTGGCAGATCAATTAACCAAGGGACTATTTAGGAGTAAAGTCCTAGAATCATCAAGGGGGATGGGACTTAAGCCCATTATTTGGTCACCAATAGTAAATACCCAACCTCTATGGTTGGAGATCATATGAAAGAGGTTCAATGTGATAGAAACGAAGCTGATTGAGTGATCGTGTTAGAGTACAATTTTTGAAAAAATTTCTCCTTTCATCCTTATGATAAGTAAAGTGATAAAATAAATCTGTGTAAGGTTAAGTTATACTCTTAATGGATCCAAGGTAGGTTATCTGCAGGGTATTAATCACAAACACCCTTGGAGGATTCACCTATGTAAGAATTGTCATATTAGGCTGTAGCTAAGGATTTGGGCTAAACTTAAAAAATTCTTATGAAAAATTAAGGTACTAAGCGCAAGGCCTTTAATATGTGCTAGCCACTTAAACCTAATTAATCCATACTGTTTCTGTGATTAGTAGAAGTCTGAGTCAAGGACCTAGTTCAAGGTCTAATCCACTATGGTTCCTTCAGATGCATATAATTAACACTAAATGGGTTCAGGTCCATGGGACACCTCACCTATTGCGTACTATAAGATGTCCTAAAATTTATGTTATATTGGTTTTGCTGTTTTTTTTAATTTAAAACTTTTATGGGAGATTGTTGACCTTTTTATGTTTTAAAAAGAAAAAAAAGTTTTAATTTTTTTTTAAAAAAGGAAGGCAATGCTCCTGAGCGGACACTTGCAGATGTTCGCATGAACTCACAAGAGCATTCTGCTCCCATGAGCAGTGATCGCGAGAGGAACGCTCGCAACGCCTGCAAACGCTCGCGAGGCGCGAGCGTTTTGCTCACGTAAACCCTGTGTGATGCAAGCATTCCATGAACACTCGCGTGAACGCTCGCACGAATGCGTGGTAATGGTTGTGAACGAACAGAAACAGTCCAAATAATTTGGAATTCGGGTAGTTTCTGACATGATTTGAAAGTAATATTTATCAGGCCTTTAAAGCCATTATGGGCTAAGCTGTTGGGAGTTACCTGGGCTGAGCCTATAAATAGGCTCAAGGATCCAGGGTTGTAACTATTCCCATTCAAGTCTAAATCCTATTCTTTCTTTTTGAGATTGTGCTGTGAGAAAAAAGTGCCCCTCTCTCAAAAAACCTGCTGAGAAAGAAAGCTTTCTCGTCTCTTTTTTATTATATTATTTTTTTATTCTTTTGTTATTACTGATCTTTTCCTTGGGCATCTAAAGGAGTCGTTGGGTTGCACCTCCATATGATTATGCTCATGATAAGAGGTTCAAATCGAGCTAGGTCGTTGTATCTTGAGAATCGATCGCCTGCAACCTACATGAAGGGGCAAAAACTAGTCCTTAGGACAGTGTCTAACATGCCTTGATCCAGGCACGGTTCTTATCTTCTTTTGATTTAAATATTTGCATTTAAATTTTTAGATTTGAATTTTTAGCAATTTCTAGACAGTTTTTCAAAATCTTTATTTCCAACAATATCTATGGGCAATACAAAAATAATAGGCATATAAAATAACTATTTTTATTAATGAACTAGGACTCATAAGATAATAAGCACACAAAATAACTATTTTTATTATTGAACTAGAATTCACCAGATTGCCTCTCAACAGGCCAACCATAGAAGCTTGTTGCCCTTACATGCTCCCAGGTATACTAAAATAATAACCCAGACATACATAATCAAAACATGATAGAAAACTAATTCATATACTGATAATAATGACTCTTATCAACCAATCAAATAAGGACTTGGAGTCTAAGTAAGATAGTCCTAATTAAATAAGTAATAGGACTCTATCTCCATGCTTGGTTTAATTTCCATTAGCCCCCTTAAACCAAGCTTTTCAAACTTCGTCATACCCATTATTTTTTTAAGCTACATAAATAAATCACCTTAAGTAGCTTTGTAAAGTACCTACAACTTGGTCTTCAGATGAACAAAACTCGACCACATTCTTTATCTTTGACCAGCTCATAGATGTAGTGATACTTGATGTTAATATGTTTGCTGTGACTATGAAATACTGGATTGTTTATTAATGCAATTGTAGACTTGTTATCATAAAAGATCTTTGAATGCTTATCGTTTTGATGATGTAACTCACTAAGCAATTTTTGCCACCATACGACTTGATCAGCACTACTCCCAACCGCAATATATTTTACATCAGCAGTAGAAAGAGTCATCACTTGTTATTTCTTAGATGACTAAGCAAAAAATCCTGAATGAAGATTAAAAGTATAGCTAAAAGTACTTTTTTTTCTTTTCAATATCACCTGTCCAATCAATATTTACGTATCCAACAATCTCCACATCATTAGTAGAAAAATAAAAAATACCATCACTCTAAGTACTCTTGACATATTTTAAAATGCATTTTGCTGCTTGCAAATAAGACTGACGTGGAGTTTTCAAAAATTGGCTGATCATGCCAGCACCATATATAATGTCTAGTCTAATAGCAGTCAAATATTGCAAACTTCCTACTACTCTTTTAAAATTTATTAAATCAACCAACTCACTACTACCATCCTTTACAAGCTTTAGTCCTTCAACTGGAGTCAAAATAGGCTTGCATGATTCTATTTTGAATTTCTTCAAAATATCACTTAATTTTTTTTTTTTGAAAAATGGATGTACCATCATAAGTCTGAATCACCTCAATACCAAGGAAGTAAGACATCAATCCTATATCTATCATCTCAAATTGATAATTAGAATTTTTGATTAAATCTATATTCGTGATGTTTGATATTGAGTTAGTTTTCTAACATATTTTAAATCACTCAAATCAGAGTTCAATTGAAGAAGTTATGATCAATTTAATGAACATACATCAGTGTTGATGAACTTTAAATAAATTATGAAAATACCATTGATGAAAAATAAGGATGATTTTTGGCATTTTGATTCGAATCTTTATATTTCAAAAACTATGTTGAATAAGTTAGAAGTGAGTTTTGAGTCAAAATCTATTTTTAGATATTTAATGGATATTTATCTCTTTAGTTTTTTTAAAAAATCAAAATCTTACTAAAATTGGAGAGTTTATTTATTTAGGAGATTGGCATGTTGTAAAGAGTAAAAAATCTATTGGTTTTAGGAGTCAAGAATCTATTTTTAAATATTTAATAGATATTTATCTCTTCAGTTTTTTTAAAGAAATCAGACTCTTATTATAATTAGAAAGTTTATTTATTTTACTAGATTGACATTTTATAAAGAATAAGAAACCTATCTGGTCAATATTCTATTTTTAAATATTTAATTAATATCTATCTCTTTGGTTTTCTTAAACGAATCAATATCCTATTAAAATTAGAAAGTTTATTTGTTTTAAGATATTGATATCTTATGAAAAGTAGGGAACCGATTTGCTTTAGAAAATATCTCTATAAATAGTGCTCAAAGGAGATCCTTTGATATCAAATCAATAGTTCAAAAAGATAAAGAAGGTGAAGGTTTAATGATCAAGAAGGTTGATGGAGCTCTAGAGCGAGAATTATTTTTTTTAATTTTATCTAGAAAGATAAATAGTGATTGACCATGTTTGGAATTTATCATATTTTTAAATAAATAAATATGTATCATCAAGTGATACTTATTTTATGAATATAACATGCTTACATATTGACCTCAATTGATAAGATCATACTTGATATTAATTATTTATTACTCGTGATAAATTAATAAAGATGTTGAATTAATTATGAATAAGATTTAATGAGAGATAATGAAACTAAATTAAAGATTTTAAACCTGCTATAAGTAGTGATTTACTACTTCTAGAATTTGTCATATTTTTAAATAAATAAATATGTATCATTCTGTGATGCTTATTTTATGAATATAACATGCTTACATATTGATCGTGATTACCATGATTATACTTAATATAAATTAGTTATTACTCATGATGCATTGATAAAGATGTTGAACTGAACATGAATACAATTTAATGAGAGATGATGAAACTGAATTAAAAATTCTAAACATAGAATAAGTAGTGATTGCTTACTTTTGAAATTTATCATGTTTTAAATAAGTAAATATTTATCATCCTGTGATGCTTATTTTATAAATATAACATGCTTACATATTGACCATGATTGTCATATTGCTTATTTATTACTCATGATAAATTAATAAAGATATTGAACTAATCATGAATAAAATTTAATGAGAGATGATGAAACTGAATTAAAGATTTTAAACCTTATGTAAGTAGTGATTAACCACTTCTAAAATTTATCATGCTTTTAAATAAATAAATATGTATCATGTGATACTTATTTTATGAATATAACATGCTTATATATTGACCGTGATTGCTATGATTATACTTGATATTAATTATTTATTACCTATGATGAATTGATAAAGATATTGAACTGATCATGAATAAGATCTAATGAGAGATAATGAAACTGAATTAAAGATTTTAAATCTGATTCTACTGGATGATTTGGATACCCTACCTTTGGGGTTAAAACACTGGCGATGCCCTAACCTTAGCAATACCCTGCCTATGGGACTAAAACACTGACGATGCTCTAACCTTGAGGGTTATACCTTGGTGATATCTTACCTGTGGGGATTATATACTAGTGATACCCTTAACCTTAGGTCTGTACCTTGGTGATACCCCACTTGTGGAGCTAAAGCAGTAGCGATATGATTCCAGTATAGCAGGATTAGAGAATAAAACATAATGAGAACTAAGATTAGATGACATAACATAATAGAAACTAAGAATATGATAATTATAGATTATTTATTTTATCTGATAAATTGTATCTGTATACTAATATTATATTATATCTAGAAGGCTAACCATTGCTTACTAAGCTGTGGAGCTCATTATATTTTATCTTTTTTTTTTCAGATATGATTATAATAGATACATGGTGATACTATTGGGAGAGTGCCTAGATGTACTGGAAGAATAAAGGAATTTTTATGAAATAGACCCAACTAGTGATTAGATAGTAGGAATCAAATCAAGGAGTTGATTCAAAATGTTGCATTTGACCCACAAGTAGACTTGACTAGCGAATTTGATTTGATTAACAATAATTAGATTTAAATTGGTACTTAGAGCATTAAGGATTAGACAAGATGACTGAACCAACATATTAATCTTAGTTTGATATGCAGCCAGATCGTTAATAATAGAGTTGAATGATTGAACCAGGGTGTTAGATTTAGTCTGAACCATAGCAATTGAATTCAATTTCTGGACCAAGGCCCCAATCATTACTTCTATTGAAGTTCAACCATAATAATTAAGCCCCATTCAATCTTAGATCATGGTTTATTCTAGATTTGGTGTTTTTATAAGGATTTAGGTTATCTAATTGGACCGATGAATTTTTGGTTAGTAGCCAAGTCAACCAATTTTAAAACTCGCCTAAAGGAATTTCCATCCATAGTAAAGTGTCCCTAATTACTATTGTTTGATCACACTTTGATAAATATTGGTGACTAAAATATCCTCAAACAAAGAGGGCCAATGTGGTTCAATTTTTCTCTCGATTTTTTTCCCCTCCTATCTATCTTTTTCATCTCTTTCTCTCTACTTTCTCTTCCCACTCTCTTCCTATCAACTCTTTCTCTTTCTTCTCTTATTTCTTCTTTTTATATTTCTCTCTTTAGAAAGGTTTCATTTTCTTTCTATCAGTCTCTTGGTGGACCTTAAGTGGATCCCAATGGGGGTGTCCTATTCTCTATTCCCCATTAGGTTCCAATTTTGAGCCCTAAGCCAAGTTGGCAACCATAGGTTGTGTTTGCATCTACCCAAGTCTCTACAAGGTGATCCATACTCCTTACCTTTTTCATGGATTGCATTATGTACTATATGCTTTTTTGGCTATTCATGTCAGTTGAGAAGAGATAATTAATGCGGAGAGTTTATCACCTTAATTAGAAAGTGCAATCTATTTTAACACCAAAGAGAGGAATAGAAAAAATAGATAAAAAATCCATTAGACCTTTGTAGGTATTTCTGATTTGCAGCATATATAGTTTAGGAAGTCTCTTATGACTTGATGGTATGAATTTAAACTAGAGTATAGCATGAGCAAGTTTCTATGAGTGTTATAAGGTTACTTACATAATTCAATTTATATTTCATGAAAATTTCTTTGCAAAAAGTTTTCATGGGCGGAATTCATTGGAATACATTCATTTATTGAACAAAACCTTTCTCTCGATAATTAGCTCAAAATCATCAAAATTTATTGCATTTTGATTTCCATTATTAGCTTCCCAAATTTAAGTACATTATGATCATTATTGATAGAAATGATTAGTTTCCAAGAAGCAGCAATTCTAAATTTTTGCGAGACAAGGGACCGGAGGGTTGACTTCGTTCTGTGTTCCATACGCATTAAAGCAGAAGGATTTAGCTGTCGAATTTGGAGATTGAATATTTACATGATCCATTGTAATGTCTGTGCAAGCCACATTTTTGCTGCACCTAAGGACTATGGCTTCATCACCAGCTGATGTTCCTACTGCTCCAAAATATCGTACATCGCTCACATGAACAGCTGATGTCTTCACAATTAATCCAATCAAGAAAAGCAAGGTAAATAATTTAGAAAATTTTGAATAACCACTTAACAAAATAATTTTAATGCTTGAATATCTTTTATACATCTTTGAACAAAGACTAAGATAAATTATGTTATACTTGTTTTTTTTCTTCAATTTGATATTTATATCCATCAACACCTTGAGATGAAAACATCTACATGAACTTGTGAACTGCAATTATTTCCTCTGATATATGCACCTTGGTCAGCATTTGATATGATGTTGATACAAGAATAGGAGATGATTACAGTTCTCCAAAGATGTCTATGGTTATCATTTTCATGCCACATTAATTTCTTACTCCTATGTCAAATGGACTCTTCCATTGCTGAGTTAGTAGAAGGGAGAATTCTTACCTTGTTAGGACAATTGGTGCCGTGCTCACAATAATATTGATCTATGATTATGGGTCTTTGCACTGAAGTGAAATTTATATGCTCAAACAATAACCCCTTTGCAAAACCAGATCCACCCTGACAGGAAGAAAATTGAGTTAGTAGGGGAAAGACTCAACCTTCATACAAAATTATAATATGCTAAAATGATGCTTTTCTAAGGGACAACTGGACTTGGTTTCACATGTTTGGCATCTCTCTTCGGTAGAGAGATCATGTCCATGTTTCTAAAAAGTACAGTGCTACTCTAGATTTAAATCAATATGCAGGCTGATGCTTGTTAACTTTACTTTTATGAGGAACAGAGTCAAATAGAGTGTTTACCTGCCATGTCTTTATTCTTATACCATTGGTTGTTCCATGAAGATTACAATAAGAGGCACGAATTTGCTGCACTTGTGCTTCAGAGTTATTGTTACCCAAGCTTCCAATACTAGAAACAATCAAGAAAATTTGGTTAATCAATAAAAAGATGTTTTTTGAAACAAATAGTTAAGACATTTTAGGATAAACTAGTCAGGTTTGTTAGTCATAATTTTAGTTGCCATCATATGATTCTTTTTTTAAAGAAAGGGAGGGAGGCCACCCATATTATAATTATATTTACCATAGTAATAGAAGATGCACTGCCTAAGGCTTGAATCCAGAATCACTAGTTGATAAGCATAGAGATTTGAATAATAAGACAAACCCTAATTGATAATGTTCCTACACTATTAAGGAATTTTTGGGAAACCATCCCAATATTAAGATGTTAATATAGTGTTTTTATGTAAAATGATGCAGGAACATCTGTCCTTCCATTTTTTTTAAGCTATTCAATTAGTCAGGTCTTGAAAACTCTATCATGTCGACATGGTTTTGAATCTGGATCATCCTCTGACTTGGTGTCTTGTTATATAAAGCTAGTTCGTTCTTCAAGATAGCCAATCTCTTTTTGAGCTGGTCTCTTCCCTTCTGTTCCCATTTTATTGATCGATAAAACAAGCGGTGTTTTTCATGGTTTCACGTGATTCTCTTAATAATATTCTCTATGTGAAATATTGTTTCATATCAGGAAAACAAACCTTATACCATGGCCTGGACCGCATGTTATGTAACTCATATTTACATCGGAGGAGCCAGTCGCAATGGATATGCAATCATCTCCTGTAGTCATATAAAAATATATAGTAGTTGAAAAGTAAAAAATCTGAGCGTTTGTGGTGAGTGTTGGAAATTCATAGTGAAAATAAGACTACCTGTACCGATGTTAGAATTCTTTATGTTCACGTGTTGGCTTTGTTGAATGTGTATACCATCTGTATTAGGGCTATTTGCCGGAGCTGTTATTGTGAGCCCACTAATTTGGACCCCAACACTGCTTTGTATGAACACATGCATCATAGGACCGTCCTTGAAACTTAAGCCGCTTAGCTGGACATTTCGGCAATTGTGAACATAAAGTACCTACACAAAAATATTTATTATAGTCTCCTAATGAATATATCAGATTGTCACATTTTCTACTGTGCACTGAAAACATGCTAGCTGTTTTCCTTGTTATTCTTGTTTTTGTCCTGTTTTGTTTTATTTTAACTCTATCTTTGAATGCAACTATTTATTAGATATTCCTCTTAAAATTGTGATACCTCAGCCTTACAAGGAATGTGCAACAAAAGTTAAGGTTTGGAGCATCAAGACTGGCAGTATCGTTCTACTAACCTCAGTAAATATTGCACGTATATTGCATATAAACTAGCTATAGATGACATGCTTCCCTCTATATTATCGTGGGTAATTGTTGCACCATTGTTTCTCTGTTGCCAGCACATATTTTGCTATGAGGCTTCGTAAGGGATAGATGAAGGATGTGACCTCAGTTACTTACAATAACTACAAACACAAAAGGAAAATGCTAGCTTCCTAAATTTTCAGTTATCTTTAAGAAGGTATAGCATTGGTGTAGATTTAAATTGGCTTTTATGTTTGCATTTCATAACAATATTATTAGTTCCAATTTATGATGGTATTAGGTGTGTGCGTGCGCAACTTTCTCTCTCTCTTTATATATATATATTTATATATTTACACAGCTCGTTTATTTATGTGGGAAGTTAGCAGTACTTACCCTGGGCGCTCTTTGACATAGCTGCAATAGAAAAAGGCCAAAGAATGGCTGAGCACAATCCATCGTTTAGCAAAAATAATGAATAATTAAATTCATATCAGAAGAGTAAACGCTAACCTGTGCAGTTACACAAGACCACCAAGCGGAACCTTTACCATCGATCTGGCCAAATCCATTAATTATTAGGCCATTAATGTTGTAAAAGTCGATCCAACTATATTGGTCCATTTCTTTTGAAACAACTTTAGGTGCGATGACAGTTCCTTCAATCTACGTTCCAGAGTTCAAGCAAGTATATTAGGAATTTACAGACACATGCTGTTTTTTTATTGAATGACAAAGGCTATCTAGATGGACTCCTAAACTGTCCAAAAACTAAATTTGATGACTTCCAGGGAAATATTGGCATTTCAGCTTGGATCAACATCTCGAATTATTTTATTGAATAACAACAAATATTGTCTAGAAGATCTCCTAAATAGTCAGAAAATTAAATTTGATAACTTCTAAAGAAAGATTAGCATTTCAATTCTAGATCAACTGATCAACATCTCGAATTATTGTGTATCATGCACCAATTATCAGGTTTATGCCTTCTTGTGAATGTTATTAGGAATTTTTAAGCTTTTTTTCCCTCCCTACTTATTGTTTTAAGTCACTAGGTTATAATATTTAGCATGTGGCATAAAGTGAAAAAAAAAAAAAAAAAGGTGGAGTTGAGTGGTATACTGTTCTGGAGAGAGGTAAGAAGATTTGCACTCTAGAAATTACTTAAAGACAAAACCAAGGCCAAACCTCACGTGGAGCCGAATCAAAGGTCGGATATGCACTCTTAAAATATTTATTAAAAAATATGAATAATTAATTGCCGATATGATCTTGAAGCAATGTTTAAAAAAAAAGATCACAAAAATATCAACAAAAGCATCTACGGCATTTTTTCTTTTTTTTTAAGCCATTGATGGTACTTATAATTGGTGCCAATGGATTTCCCTAGGAATGCTCAAATTTGGGAAAAAAATATTAAAAATAGTGATGACATCAGATTCCTTAATCCTGAAAATCTTAAAATAAAATATGAGAAATATGATTTTTCTGCTATCTTCAAATCTAGAATTGTGTCAACCCATCTCATTGGCCCTCTATGGTCCAGCATATAATATAAAAAGGATGGTTGTCAGGATGTTCAAAACTATGAGCCAGAGCTGTAGTACTTATTTTTAATCAATAACTTTATAATAACTATTAGAAATAATACCTGTACATGGATGGTAGATTTGCAAGGCCCTTTGAAGGAAATTGTACTCAGCAAGAATGTCTTCCCCTTGGGTACGAGGAAGGTCGGAGCTCCAGAGTCTAAGCATGCCTCATTCCAAGCTTTTAGGAATGCCTGTTTAACGGAACATATATGCATGAATGAATGCACCATTCATATTATATAGTAAACTGATTTGTTATGCTTTGCTTGGAGGAACAATGTGGCGATTCTTAGTTAAACCAGATTTGACTTATGTCAACCGAGATGTGGACCCAAAGCTGTGTCCTCGTGAAAATGTCTTGCACCCATTTTTAGTGCAAGAGGTGATCTTTTAGACGATCACTTATTTTACTAAGTTCACTCTACTTCAACTTCCGTGCTTACAGGGGACTTAATCCGTGGATGCATGATGAAAGCTAATAATAATGAGTATATTTTGTAAAATAAATAAAAATGATACAATTTATTATTTTGATATAATTTTATGGTGTTATAGTTGTAGAGTGGTCTTTTTAATTAAATAAAAAGAAGACAAGAGTCCATTCCCATGTGATAGATAAAAATTTAAATAAATGTAAATAGAATTTGATGATACTATCGGAGTAGAGTAGTCTCTCTAAATTAATAAATAAAGAGGCATGAAAGGGATATGATTTGATTCTCATGTGACATATAAATATATGAAAAAAATATAATAAGGGTATTTTTAATATTTTTTAATTAATAGCATCTATAATTACTACTATTCTTTTTTGCTGATTGCTACTCACGTCACATCTAAACCTGCCCTTCTGCATACATAGATGCATATGCATTCATATTTTCATGCATATAGGTAGGTATAGAATTGTGTACATACACATATATCAATAATATTTTTGCACATAGGTATTTGTGCATGCATATATAATGGACTTTTTCTTACTTTATACTCATGCTAACTACATCGAGTAGGATCAGTGATAGCACTTATTGAAGAAACTAGGTATATGCCTGTTCGATGCATAGACAATGCTTTTGTTTTAAATCTTAAAGATAAAAAGTAGGACCAAAAAATTTTAAATTTAAGAAATATTATTTATAGATCAATTTTATAAATTAATCTATGATTTTATAAAAAATATAAAATATATTTACTATTTATTTCCTAGCTTATCTTTGTTTCTTAGCTTTTAAAATAAGATTTGTATTAAAATGTAATGTGCTTGTACTAAATTTAAATGGATTGTCATGAGCCATGAGCTGTTCGAACTGTACGTGTAACAGAAATCTTTATTACAAACAACTCCATCTAGTTTGGAGATATCGTAGAGTTAAAAGGAGGTATAGGAGTTTTTAAATTTAAGTGATAAGAGTATTTTTTAAAACATATAAAATTCAAAAAGAATATATACATGCTCCAAAGCGTGGCCAATGCCTTTAGAAGGAATCGTAGGAGAAAAGGTTGGATACATGGTAAAGAAGGGAAGAAGAGGGGGATGTCTACGTAAAGAAGAAAGAGAAGGCTATGTTAAAAATCATTAATAGGGTTGGATTCATGGTAAAAAAAAAAGGAAAGAGAAAGGTTACCTTCTCAGCTTTACTACATTATAGTAGATAAATATTGAGATAATTAATTAAAAAATAAATTTATATATTTTTAATTTTATATTATCAAATTTAAATTATAACATTTATATTTTTAAATTTAAAGTCAAACATTTGTTATAAAATGAAAGCAAAAAAAGAAAAAAAGACAAACATGAGTTAAAATTAAAAGAAAAATTATGACTTGTTGTAAAAATAAATTGGAAGTGAAAAAATGAAAAAGAATAAAAATAATAAAAATAATAAAAAGAAAAGAAAAAAGAGCTCAACATTTGTTATAAAAGAAAATCAAAAAAATAAAAAGATGTAAAATGGTAGTGAAAAAAATGAAAAAAAAAAAATAACAGGCACCAAATGTTCACTATAAAATGAAAGAAAAAAAAATTGAAGTGAAAAAATGGAAAAAAAGGAAAGTTATAAAATGGAAGAAAAAATTAGAAAAAAGGGGGAAAAGCTAAACAAGAGAGAAAAAAGGCAAATGTTTGGTATAAAATGAAAGCAAAAAAAAAAAAAAAAAAGAATAAGAAAAGAGAAAAAAAAAGGAGCCAAATGTGCACTTCTAAGGAGTGAAACCATGGTCAAAAAGCATGTTATAGTATCACTACATCAAATGGAATTGTGGGATAACTTTTCAAAGAAAAAGTATTTCAGATGAGAAAAACTAGCTATAATAAAAGCAATTTAATGTAGGTATACACGTGGCCTAAAAAGAAAACAAGAGAACATCTCACCTTTACTATATTAATGCTCGTGTGATGCATGGATGGGATTAATTTATATTATTTTTAAATTTTATATTATTAAATAGACATTTTAAAATTATTTTTATATAAAAAATAAAAAATAAGATAAATGAAATATATATTAGACTAAATTATTTTAAAATTTTAAAAAATAATTGATTTGAAACTATAGATTAAAAAATAGATGAGATATTTTCTTAGATATATTTTTAACTATAAATTAGGTATATGCTCGTTCATCGCACATGCCCTGATATAATTAATAAGATAAATAAAAATATAGATTTATATAATTTTTTAACTTTATATTATTAAATTTAAATTTTAAAATTACTATTATTTAAAATTAAAAATTAAAGGGAAGATAAATGAAAAATGTATTAGATTAAACTATTTTTAAATTTATATGAAATTTTATATTATTCTTGTTTAAGTTCATAATAGTCTCAAATACATAATAGTAAAATGATAGTTGTGCTTTTCTAAGGACCTACCATTTCTTTTTCATTAAGTAGAGAAAATCTTGATTCCAATTTTTTTGCTATTAAAAAAGAATAGAAAAAGAAAAGAGTCAGCTTTTCTAATTGAAAAAAAGAAAAAGAAAAAGAAAAGAGATAGCTTCCTTTCTAATTTAAAAAAACTTCATTGAAAAAAAAGGGAAAAAAATGAACATGAGTTAATAGCTTAATCTTAAAAAGAAGGGAAAAAAAAAAGAAAAAAGAGGCTTTCTTTCTAATGGAAAAAAAACCCAATGAAAAAGAAAAAGTGATGCATGACTAGAGGAAAAAAAAGGAAGTTATGAACAACCAAAAAGAAGAAAAGAGTTGATAGCTTGATGTAAAAAAAAAAAAGAAAAGAAAAGTGGTTTTCTTCTAAATGAAAAAGAACCTTCATGAAAAAGAAAGAAAGAAAAAGAAAAGAGGCCTCCTTTCCACTTGAAAAAAAAAAAAAAATCTCCATAAAATATGATTCATGCATGGTTGCAAAAAAAAAAAACAAAAGAAAAAAAGACGACTTTCTTTCTACTTAGAAAAAAAAACCCTAAATAAGGTAAAAAAGGGGAATTGAACCCTAATTAATGTGAAAAGTTAACACACTATGATACCATCACATTAAATACAACTTATTGGAAAGCTTATGGAAGGAAAAGAATTTTAAGTGAAAAAAAAAAAATCTTATTAGTGTGGGACCTATTTTGCTAATGTGAAGCAAAATCTATCAGCAAAATCACGTTGGCTTCAACATCACTACACCAGTAAAACCACAAGATCTTCATCTAATCTTTTGTTTAGACATCTAAATAATTTCGTGCTGGCAAGCATGTATATTAGAGTCAGTGAGTGAGAGAGGGAGAGGGAGAGAGGTGAGGTAACGAAAGTTCTTATACTTGGGTGTCATATGTTTTGCCATCTCCTTGAGCTCCTTTATCTGTAACACTAACTGTTAGACTGGATAACACTCGACCAGACAGCATCGCCATGACAAGTGAAACGAAGAGCACAACGGTAAAAACATTTGCAACTCCCTGTTAAATATATATATATACATATATATATATGTCGAAAAAGAGACAAACACCAAATCAACACATTTAATTGATATTAGAATTGAAATAAAATATAAACGTAATTTTTTTCGTTTTCATTACCATGCTATCCTTAGTCCACTGATAGGTGATAGGTGCAAAGAAAAGTCCCTCGACGCTATAATGGGCCAATGAGGAGCTGAAAGCTCCTCCTTTTTATAGGGATTTATTTCTGTTGGCATTCCTTTAATCCTCATTCATGGAGTGGATCAGAGCATTTAATTCATACAAATTAAGATTAACATAAATCTTATATAGGTATCCTTTCAAAAAAAAAAAAAAAAGTATTGTATAACTATATTGGGCAATTAGGCAACTCATAAATATCCAACAGCTCCATGAAGCAAATCTTTGGAATATCTGTGGGCAATACAAAAATAATAGGCACACAAAATAACTATTTTTATTATTGCAAATCTTTGGAATATCTATAGGCAATACAAAAATAATAGGCATACAAAATAGCTATTTTTATTATTGAACTAGAACTCACCAGATAATAGGCACACAAAATAACTATTTTTATTATTGAACTAGAACTCACCAGATAATAGGCTTAGAAAATAACTATTTTTATTATTGAACTAGAACTCACTAGATTGCCTCTCAACAGGCCAACCACAAAAGACTGTTGCCTTTGCATGCTTTCAGCTACACTAAAATAATAACCTAGACACACATATTTATAAACTAAAAGAATCAAAACATGATAGGAAACTAATTCCTATACTAATAATATTAAGGACTCTTATCAACCAATCAAATAAGGACTTGGAGTCTAATTAAGATAGTCCTAATTAAATAAGTCATAGGACTCTATCTTCATGCTTGGTTTAATTTCCAATAGCCACCTTAAACCAGGCTTTTCAAACTTCATCATGCCCATTATTTTCTTAAGCTACATAAATAAATCACCTTTAAGTGGCTTTGTAAAATACCTACAACTTGGTCTTCAAATGAACAAAACTCGACCATCATCTTTGTCTTTGACCAGCTCATAGGTGTAGTGATACTTGATGTCAATATGTGTGCTGTGACTACTGGATTGTTTGTCAATGCAATTATAGACTTGTTATCATAAAAAATCTTCGTAGGCTTATCTTATTGATGATGTAACTCACTAAGCATTTTTTGCCGCCATACGACTTGAGTAGAACTACTCCCAGCTGCAATATATTTTACATTAGCAGTAGAAAGAGCAATCACTTGTTATTTCTTAGATGGCTAAGCAAAAAATCCTAAACGAAGATGAAAAGTATAGCTAGAAGTACTTTTTCTCTTTTCAATATGACTTGGCCAATCACTATCTACGTATCCAACAATCTCCATATTATTGGCAGAAAAATAAAAAATACCATCACTTTAAGTACTCTTGATATATCTTAAAATGTGTTTTGCTACTTGCAAATGAGGCTAACATGGAGTTTCCATAAATTGGTTGATCATGCCAACAATCATGCCAACACCATACATAATGTCAGGTCTAGTAGCAGTCAAATATCACAGGCTTCCTATTATTCTTTTAAAATTTATTGAATCAACCAGCTCACCACTATCATCCTTCACAAGCTTTGGTCTTTCTTAAACTGAAGTCAAAATAGGCTTGCATAATTCTATTTTGAATTTCTTTAAAATATCACTTACATATTTTTTCTGAAAATAAATGTACCATCATGAGGCTGAATCACCTCAATACCAAGGAAGTAAAACAACAATCCTATATCTATCATCTCAAATTGATAATTAGAATTTTTGATTAAATTTATATTTATGATGTTCAGTATTGAGTTAGCTTTCTAACACATTTTAAATCACTCAAATCAGAGTATAATTGAGAAAGTTATGATCAATTTAATGAATATACATAAGTGCTGATTAAATTTAAATAAATTATGAAAATACCATTGATGAAAATTAAGGATAATTTTTGGCATTTCTATCCAAATCTTTATGTTTCAAAAACTATGTTGAATAATTTAAAAATTAGTTTTGAGTTGAAATCTATTTTAGATATTTAATGGATATTTATCTCTTTGCTTTTCTTAAAAAATCAGAATCTTACTAAAATTAGGGAGTTTATTTATTTAGGAGATTGGTATCTTATGAGTAGGAATTCTATTTATTTTAGGAGTCAAGAATCTATTTTTAAACATTCAAATTTTTAAATATTTAATAGATATTTATCTCTTTAATCTTTTTTAAAGATATCAAAATCTTACTACAACTACAAAGTTTATTTATTTTAGGAGATTGACATCTTATAAAGAATAGGTAACCTATTTGCTTTATGAGTCAAAAATCTATTTTTAAACATTTAATTAATATCTATCTTTTTTATTTTCTTAAAGGAATCAATATCCTATTAAAATTAAAAAAATTTTATTTTAAGAGATTGGTATCTTATGAAGAGTAGGGAACCTATTTGCTTTAGAAAATCTTTCTATAAATAGGGCTCAATAGAGATCCTATTATATCAAATCAATAGTTCAGAAGGATGAAAAAGGTAAAGGTTCAAGGATCAAGAAGGTTGATGGAGCCCTTGAGTGAGGATTAATTTTTAATAATTTTATTTAAAAAAGTAAGTAGTGATTGACCACTTTTGAAATTTATCATATTTTTAAATAAATAAATATGTATAATCCTGTGATACTTATTTTATGAATATAACATGCTTACATATTGACCATGATTACCATAATCATACTTGATATTAATTATTCATTATTCATGACGAATTAATAAAGATGTTGAACTAATCATGAATAAGATTTAATGAGAGATGATGAAACTGAAATAAAGATTCTAAACCTGATATAAATAGTGATTGACCACTTTTAGAATTTATCATATTTTTATATAAATATATATATCATCCTATGATGCTTATTTTATGAATATAATATACTTACATATTAACCATGATTACCATGATTATACTTAATATAAATTATTTATTACTCATGATGAATTAATAAAAATGTTGAACTAAACATGAATAAGATTTAATAAGAAATGATGAAACTGAATTAAAGATTCTAAACCTGGAGTAAGTAATGAGTGGTTACTTCTGAAATTTATCATGCTTTTAAATAAATAAATATTTATCATCCTGTAATGCTTATTTTATGAATATAACATGCTTACATATTGACCATGATTACTATATTATTTATTACTTGTGATGAATTAATAAAGATATTGAACTAAGCATGAATAAAATTTAACAAGAGATGATGAAACTGAATTAAAGATTTTAAACCTGATATAAATAGTGATTAGCCACTTCTGAAATTTATCATGCTTTTAAATAAATAAATATTTATCATGTGATGCTTATTTTATGAATATAACATGTTTACATATTAACCGTGATTGCCATAATTACACTTGATATTAATCATTTATTACCTATGATGAATTGATAAAGATGTTGAACTGATTATGAATAAGATATAATGAGAGAGAATGAAACTAAATTAAAGATTCTAAATCTAATTATACTGGATGATTTAAATACCCTACCTTTGGGGTTAAAACACTGATGATGCTCTGACCTTGGCGGCTATACCTTGAAGATACCTTACCTCTGGGTCTCAAACACTGGCGATGCCCTGACCTTGAGGGTTATACCTTGGCAATATCTTACCTGTAGGGATTATACACTAATGATACCCTTGACCTTAGGGGCTATATCTTAGGGATACCCTCCTTATGGGGCTGAAATACTAGCGATATAATTCCAGCATAGCAAGACTAGAAGATAAGATATAATGAGAACTAAGATTAGATGATATGACATAATAAAAACTAAGAATATGATAATTATATATTATTGGTTTCATCTAATAAATTATATCTGTATATTAATATTATATTACATTCTAGAAGGCTAACCATTACTTACTGGGCTATGGAGCTCATTATATTTTACCTTTTTCTTTTCAGATATGATTATAACAAATACGTGGGGATACTATTGGGAGAGTTTCTAAATGTACTGGAAGAATAAAGGAATTTTTATGAATTAGACCTAACTAGCGATTAGATACTAGGAATCAAGTCAAGTAGTTGATTCAAAATGTTGCATTTGACCCACAAGTAGACTTAATAGGTGAACTTGATTTGATTAACGATAATTAGATTTAAATTGGTACTTAAAGCATTAAGGATTAGACCAAATGATTGAACCAACATATTGATCTTAGTTTGATGTGCAGCCAGATCGTTAAGAATAGAGTTGAATGATTAAACTAGGGTGTTAGATTTAGTCTGAACCATAGCAATTGAATTCAATGTCCAGACCAAGGCCCCGATCATTACTTCTATTGAAGTCCAACCACAATAATTAAGCCTCACTTGATCTTAGATCATGGTTTATTCTAGATTTGGTGTTTTTATAAGGATTTAGGTCATCTAATTAGACCCATGAAGTTTTGGTTAGTAGCCGAGTCAACCTATTTTAAAACTAGCCTAAAGGAATTTTCATCCATACTAAAGTGTCCCTAATTACTATTGTTTGATCACACTCTGATAAATATTGGTGACTAAAATATCCTCAAACAAAGAGGGCCAATGGGGTTCAATTTTTCTCTCGATTTTTTCCCCTCCTATCTATCTTTTCCATCTCTTTCTCTCTACTTTCTCTTCCCACTCTCTTTCTATCAACTCTTTCTCTTTCTTCTCTTATTTCTTTTTTTATATTTCTCTCTTTAGAAAGGTTCCATTTTCTTTTTATTAGTCTCTTAGTGGACCTTAAGTGGATCCCAATAGGGGGTCACCTCTTCTCTATTCCCCATCAAGTTTCAATTTTGAACCCTAAGCCAAGTTGGCAACCATAGGTTGTGTTTGCATCTACCCAAAAGATGATTCCAGCTAAACTTCACTAAAGAGCATCAACCAAATAAAAAACAAAATTAATTGATAATTAGATTGAACTATGTCAAACAATGCAATAATATGAGTTTTAAAATCTGATGAATTTTGTCTCGTATTTATTTTAAAATCATGAATTTTGTCAAACTATGTCAAACAAGAAAATTATTTTTATGGTTTTTCTATGACAATCAAAATTGTCACACATGCTAAAAAGCTCATCACTGAAAGTTTATTATGACAACAAAATTCATCACAAGGTTGTCATGTATACCTTCGTATTTTCTTTTTATTATAACATTAGTCATCACATATAATTACTTATCCATCACGACAATTATTATAATAAGAAAGAAATTTTATGACAAGTAATTTTATCACTAAAAATTTTGAAACTCATCATACATAATATAATTTGTGACTACTTTTATTGTCACTAAATGATTATTTATTTGTGACAACTCCATTTTTTATCACAGAAAAATAGAATACTGATAACTTATATCATCACTTATGTCAAAAGGATCATTACCTATATCATAATTTGTGACTACTTTTATTGCCATGCAAATTATATTTTAGCTGACAACTACATTTGTCATTATTAAAAAGTGACGTGGTGATAACTTTTATGGTAACTAATTTCATAAGGATCATCACTATATCATAATTTGTGACTACTTTTATTATTACGCAAATCATGTTTTAGGTGACAACGATATTTGTTATCATTGAAAAGAGATTACTGACAACTTTTATGATCCTTATCAAGTTAAAATATTATCAAAATTTCTTGTAACAGGTTATATGTCTTCAGTGACAAGATTTTTTGTGTCTAATGACAGGTTGTAATAGAAGAGCAAATTTCTTGTAGTGGGTGTGGATTGTCAAAGTTATGAGGCTCACCATTGATTTAACATTATAATGATCTGGTCTTTAGTCCTTCCTACAGGATTCTATCTCAACTCTTATTCTCATATTTGTTATGAGGAAAGGCGACTTCCGTGTAGTTATACACATGCATCTCGCTTTAATTTATTGGGATCATATGTTTGTTTGATGGCTCAACGCCCTACGGAGGGTCCCCCACAGAATGTTCTCTCAGGGATGAGAGATATCCAACAGTCATTGTTATAATCCTTAAAATTCACATCCCACCAGAATTCTGAATCCTAAGACTGTTCTAATTTTCTAGCTAGTTAGAAAACAAAGATTCCAAACGGATAAAAGGAAACTGATTAACAATCTATGCAATAGCTTTTATTACGCCATGCAAACGATTCTTGAAATGATACACCAGGACGTAATCTCAATTACACCATACTCCAATCCCCGTAGACCAAAGTTATACTACAAATGAATGTGGCAAAGAAAATACCAGCAATGGCAAGAGGAGACTAGGAAGATCACCTTCAATTGCTCTCCACTCTACCTCTGTTAAACAACCTTAAACAAAGGAAGGAAAGTGGGGAGGCTTAGTGACTCCTTTGCTTTCATTAGTGCGGTCTTGGAATCTTCCATTCCTTCGAGTGCTCTTCGCACTGCCGATTGTGCCTTGTGCCATCTTCACCACTGCTCCCCAGTCCGCGAAATAATTCAGATAATCAAAATACCTATTATGGGGGCATTATCACATGCAAGTACAATATTTTGCTACTAAATTATTGTCTTAAGGGTTCCTGCAAGTAGTAAGTATAACATAAAACAGTTAATGATGTAAGGAATGCTTTGTGATATAATATAAAACAAGTGAGCAATCAGCAAACAACACGTGCTAAAGAAAATAGTTAACTCTATTCTAATTAAGAATAGAAATAAGCCATAAATATATAAATCTGATCAAATTAGAATAGTAATGTCTCCAACTCCAAAAAGAGACTAATGAAGAGTTTTATAAATCCCGAGGATACTAAGCTCCTTGATTTTAAATGAATGCCAAAAGTAATAGATACATATAGCTTTGCACTACTCTGCATTTCTATATCTTCTCCAATTCTTTTGTTGTCTTGAGCATCAGAGAATTCCTTAGAGAATAGCTTCAGACTGCTACATATTTTTTTTCTCTAATTGATAGAGTTTTTAGATGTCTTCTTATCTTTTTTTAATTATTGAGGTTTAAAGTCAAATTTGGACATTGACACCCTAAATCTAAATATCATAACTTGACATGTAAATAATATAATTCCAAAAATAATTCTTAAATTTAGTAAATTATAATTAAGAAAAATAATTAGTCTCAAAATGAAAAGTAAAGAAAGGAAAAATCCCATCATTACTTATAAGAAAGAAAGAAGTGCACCAATTAAATGTTTAACACTTGACATTTTACCAACCATAGTTTGTGCTTATGGCCTTTTACTTCCTAGTTACCAACATCACATGCATATATCAAATTGAAAAATCTAGAATATGTATCCAAATCAGATTAATTCTTATTATTATTGTTTAGTTAGTCCAAACCTTAGAATCAAAATTAGTTCATATTTTTAATTTTACTCCTAACCAAAACTTCAAAACTTGATTATTTTTGAATTTTTATCTATGTATTACTTAATTTAATATTTATTTCACCAATAAAAAGATCTAAAAATTAATACATAAAAGCAAACCATAATAAAATCATAATATAATAACATACATATTATGATTATGTAAATAAAGTAGCATTTGAGTTCAAGTTTATAATCTGAAATCATAAAATAAAATAAGTATATCCATCACCATATTAATAAGACCAAAAAAGTAAAGTATACCATTATTTTATCATAACTCTACCACATTTATTCTAAAAAAAAGTAAAGCAACCACCCACAATACATAGCACTTGGTTGAAACTAGATTTAGATCTAATATTAGTTGGATAACGGAAGCCAATCATATATTGTCTTCTAAGATGACGTGGAAGTTGAAAGAAGACCTTAAGCTTGTTGGGCTCGGCTATAAGGATATCAGCTATTTTTAACACCTCTCCACTAGTTAGGCCCTATTTAAATTAGTTGTTACGGTACCTTTAAATAGTTGTTGGCCAACAGCTATCTCACATAGCTGTTGGCCAAAGCTATTGTGACAAAGTGGGTACCAAGGTCTTGTATATGTGTCCCAAACTTGTTTGTAACAGAATAAAGAGTCATTTGAGTTATCTTCTTTCACTCTCTTTGCCTCATTTCCTTTAATAGACTTCTACTTCTTTTGCTTTCTAGGGCTACTTGTAGTTACGGTAATTAACAGAGTAGTTGTATGACTAGTCAGTCCTCTTCACCTATAATTGTATTATCCCCATCACTACTAAGATGGACCACATCAATTTTTGTCTACTCTCTTTCAATATTTTACAAAGCTTCCAAATTGTTTTACCCACTTTCCCAATTGTCCCATCTTTACCATAAATCTCTCTAAGTTGATCCAATAGTTGGAAATCTTCTCTATACAAGCCTCTTACATCCTTGTGTCTCTAACATTCGAAATACCATAAACATCATCAAATAGATAGACAATTTATGTAATTACAAGGCATAAACGAAATGAAAATAAGTTACCTTACACCAATCCTCATACTATTCCTTCTTATATTATATTTTCTCCCTTGTATCATTACATATGCAGCTAGTAGATTTTAACATCTCAATAATTACATGGTTCTTTTGGTTAAGCCACTTTACCCTTGACTCAATGTATGGATTAGCCTTCAAACTATAAGTTAAATAAACTTAACAAATAAGATATACAAACAAATAAACAAAGATGACTCACAAAATATTAAAGATGACAAAAAATATTAAATGAAGATAAAAATAAAATATATCAATAAAATAAAATATAGTGACAACAAAAAATTTAACAAAATATCTCAAATAGTACATCATAAGTATATTATTCATACAACACACTTAAATAGAATGAAAGAGTACAAAAGCTTAGTAAAAAAGCTCAAATATTACATATGAACAAAATAATCATTCTCTACATCTAGCTCTCTAGTTGTTGAACATTTGTTAGGCTATAATATTCCTCATATTAGCAAATTGATTGGACCCCTCTATAGTTGTGATGTGCTCAACTTCATCATCTTCATCTTCCTCTTCTTCTCCCTTCTTATCTTCTTCCTCCTCTTCAACTTGTTCCTCTTGTATAGGGTCTCTAGCTATTTCTCTTCTTATTAGGTTGTGAAGGAAATAAGAAGCCATTATAATTCAAAGATTGAGTCTGTATTAGGAAGAATGATGAGCTTCTAAGAATCATCCATCATCAACTAAGCTGTCCAAAATACCTCTTTATCACATTCCTAGCTTAGGCATATTTCATGTTAAAATAATCCTCTACAATATAAAATTGCTACCCTCCTCTCCATTCATTGAGTTGACATCATTGCCCTTTATATAAAGCAAGAAATCCCTATGCATTGAGATATCCAACATCCACCAAATAGTAATAACCTTGACAAATATGATTGAAAATCAAAAAACATAAAAATATCATCATAAATCAAATAATAATAGAACTATGATTTAATATTCTACTCATTTATATCGAAAATTCTATTCACTATGAAGGACCTTGAAACCATTAGGCCTAAAAATAGCATCTTGAAACCCATAACTATCATGTTTAGAACCCTTCCAACCAGATAACACATATATGAATTGCATGTCAGGTGAGCACACACCTAAAATATTACTTGCAATATCATTTTTCTTATTTGATACCTTGCTTTATCCTCAATAGGAGTACTCACTCTAACGAGCTCCTAAACAATTTAGCAATACAAAAAGTCTAATTTGACAAATTGTCTAACTATAAATGCAATAAACATAATGATTATATATATACCTTAAAATACTTCCAACTTTTATCTATGCAATCCTCAATAATGAGCAAATTTTGAGCAATACTATATGCAACTTCAGTATAGCCAAGAGACTTCAATTAAATTGTCGACTAACAACTTTTCCTCTCATAATAAATTCTTGGCCAATTGTTCTTTTTTGGATGGTGAGCTAATACATCAAGAAACATTGCTACGATCTCTTACACTGGCATGTTTTTAGTATCCTCCAACCCCATAATATCTCTAATCATCTCACAGAGTATACCAAATGTGCATCTATCTAGGTAAAGCTTGTGTATGCATGCAACATCACTATTTTTAATAAGGCTATCTACATATCCAATCCTTAACATCACTCTATCCTTTTTATTTGATATTAATCAACACCTTATAAGACAAATACATCAAACCAATATAATATCACATCATAGAAAATACATATAACACCATAACCATTGCAAACATAATGTGGATATTGCATATTCAACTTTATCTTCTTTTCGATATAAGAAGACGTACCATATCTGTATAAATACAATGTTATTATATTTTATCAACGCTATGCTCAAAACTAGAGCTTATAGATTCATTTGTAAAGCTAGTGATGCAGTGTAAAGAGAGAAAAATGATATAACATAATGGGAAATAGAAGAAATAGATTCATCACAAGCACACCATAATGGAAAAATATCGATTACTCATTGAACTGTTTGATGTTCGGGTACAAATTAGATTCTTGGATCACATCCCTAGATGTTTAAAAACACAACTTTTGATGCAATGCTCATCTATGGCAAGTGAAATTGTGCTGAAGGTAGTTTAATGAAGTTTTTGATGGGTTTTTATCATGTCAACTACGCTCCGTCAGTCCTAATTCTAAAGGCAGTTGTGCTGGAGGAAAGGAAAAGATATATTGTATGGCAATGAGGCACCAAGTATGCAAGAAACAGGAGCTAAACTTCAAGCGATTGGTTTACTTCAATTCTAAATTGATCTTAGTATATATTTTTCTGTGTTACAGTAACTAGTAACTAATATTTCTCTCTCATATATATATATATATATACATACATACATACACATACACACTTGGTTACATTCGAATGTAATCAAGCATAGATTTGATCACCTTCTTCATCCTTATATCCACATAGTTCATAAATCCCAAAGATGAAAAAAAAAAGTAAAAAAGATGAGGTAGCTTCGAAATCCATATGAATCTAAGAATGAAGAAAGTGACCGAATCCTGAACATGGCTACATTTGAATATAGTTAAGTTTAGATTCAATTATCTTTTTCATCCTTAAATCCATACGAATCATGGATCCCAAAAATGAAAAAGATCGAGTGACTTTGGGATTCATATGGATTTAAAGATAGAAAAGACAATTGGATTTAAAACTTAGCTACATTCAAATATAGCTAATTCTAATTCTCTCTCTTTCTATATATATATATATATATATATATGCAAGAGCAAACTAGCTAGCACTGAGCGAGCCACAACCATCAAACTAGAGGGGGGATACATGTAAAGCAAAATACAATGTAAATTCTTCATGTAAGATGTGTTCCATCTGATCTAAGTTCTATTGTTGCTTCAAATGTCAGATTGCTTGTGCCTAGTCTTCTATTAGGGGCAAGGAAGCTTCTTTAAAGAGATCATGTGCTTCTTAAGAACTTAACTGCACCTAACAGATCGAGAACATTTCAAAGCTATGTATGACAGAAGCAATGTTCAAAGACCCAGACTGGATTGGCCAGTTGAACCAATTGAACCATCGACCAGTCTGGTTTCCGATCCAGATCAACCCTTAAACCCAAATTGGACAAAAAAAAAAAAGAGTCGGTCAAAACCATTCAATCAGCAGTTCAACCAGCCATCCATTCGAACCACACCGGGTTCGAGCAAACCGAACGGTTCACAGTCTTATCGAGCTGCAACTTCCGTGTTCGAGAAACCGCCGTCCGTATTCATCTTCACCTCTCATTTCCATCGAGTTCATCTTCTTCGATCAGGGATTTCTTCCATTTTAAGGTTGCCATCACCTTCCGTTTCTGTGAGGTTTTCTTCGATTAAAGTTGCCACCTGCCAAAGGTACCGCATCGAGCAATCATCCGCTCCACAGCAATGATACGACGAAGCGAAAGAAAAATCAGACATTTTTCATAATTCCATCGTCCCTAACTTCCACTCTTGATGTTATGTTAGGCATTAAAGAGGGCACCAGTCCCAGCCTGCCCTAGCTCTGGCCTAGAGCCGCTGGGATGAGAGCACTCGATCCTCTTGGCTCTCCTCTAAACAATTTTCTCCTCTTCCGTCTCTCCTTTTTTTTTTTTTTTTATTTATTTATTTATTTATTGGGGGGGGAGCAGCCCGATTCCTTCATTGTTCCGTGTAATTAGTTCTTTGTTATTTTATTTTGTGGGCTGTGCCTTCGTGATGGAGACGGTGAGGTAGCGACCAAAGCCCCACCATGTCTACGGCTCTTCCCTTCCAACGTATTAACGCATAACGCCATGTCATTGTGATGCCCATTTAAAATTTTAAATATCATCGTATTGCAATCCAATCCAGTCAAGTAGATTGGCCTTTTGTTTGGGAATTTGGGGTGGTTGAAGAGCATATTAAAATAATGCTATTAACCCTGGATCAAATATAATTTTCTTATCTTTATTATTTTCATCCTAAGAAGATTATTATTACATTATGCATTTTTTTAATATATTGTTATTATAGATTTATAATACCAATAATTACTAAAATAACACTACTATTTTAAAATTTTTTATAATTTTTACATATAATTTTAATATATTTATAATTTAATTAATTAATATATTTATTATGTCACCATTACATCATGAGTTGCATGGTTGATACAATGGTTCAATCATTTACCCATAATTTGGTTCCTTTTCTGGTTCGATAAATGGTCCGCTTTTAAAACATTAAGAAGTATATAGTCGTACGAAGTTTTTTCTCATGAGTAGAGAAGAGCTTTTGATGCATGAAATGCGAATATGTCTTGTGGAAGATGTCAGTGTTCTGTTCTACGGCTTCTAGTGTTTCAATTGCGCAGCACTGGTTTCAAAATGATATGTAAAACTAAAACAAAACAAACAGTTAGCATCCCAAAACCTAGATTAATTCTCAAACTTCCATCAATTCAAAATTGCATCTTTCTTTTAGTTAAAAAATTTGATATGTACCCAAACGTATCAACGAATAAAATTTAAGAATTAAAATAAAATGACTACTTCAAAAGAATCGAACCTCCGAATAACTACTTTAAAAAGGTTAAATCTTTAATAAAAGAACTATAAAAAAAAGCCATTAAGGCATCTATATATTTATAGAGTTATAATCTCAATACTTTAAAAAAAGTCTAAAACAATTAAATATATATATATATATATTATAAATAATTAATAATTAGAAAAATAGTAAAAAACTAAGATTTATAAATTTTTCTTAATAACTATATCCCTTCAATCAAAAAAATCCTTTCAATTAAAGAAATCCACAAAATCAGATAATTTCAATAAAATTCAAAATAATCCATTAGAAGTAATAACATCAATCTAGATGCTTTTGTCACAATGTATCAACATAAACCCAGTGTCAAAGACTAATATCTCCACCACTATAATAGATCAACCTCTGCAAAAGAAAGAGCCCTATCCCTAATCCATTTAAGCGATGCCTCCTGCTATGGGGACATGGCCATGGAACCGTCACCAAGTTTTTGCTTATCAAGTCTGGGCAAGAGGGAATATCTAGGGTTAGCATTTGCAATTTGCATAAAGAAAGCATGAATGAGAGAAGGGTTTTGGAAATCTAAAGTTGTGTTTAGTTTTTGAAAACATTTTCTATTTTTATTTTTTATTTTTATTTTTTAAAAATAATTTTCATTTACTATTTTTTGATCTTTAGAAAATAGGTTTGGTAAGTGAAAATAAAAAATATTTTCTTTTTCTTATTTTCATTATAAATAATATCTTTCAAAAGAATAACTAAAAAATTAAAGAAAATATAATATTATATTATTATATTATATTACATAATAATATATATTATAATATATAATATAGTATATATTATTATAATAACTCTATAATAAATAATATATAAATCACACATTATAATATAAGATTAATAAATTTACTAACAATATGATAATATATATTATATAATATATTATTATAATGTATTATATATAAATTACATATTTTTTATATATAATCAATATAAATAATAATATAATATTAATGATATTATAGTACTATAATTAACATTATATTATTAATAATATTATAATATATAATATGTTAATTTTATATTTATAATAAATAATAATATGATTATAAATATAATACAAACAATATATATTTAATATTAATATAATATTAATTATGTTATATTATTATTATATTATATTATATTAATATTTTATAATTGCATTATATTATTATTTATTATTATATATTAATAATATTTATTATTAATTCTCTAAAAAGTTATCTTAGGTTCTCAAAAAAGTTATTTTTAAAAATAAAGAGTAAAAATAGTGTCATCAAACATATTTTTTTTAGATAAATTTTAAATTTTTATTTTAAAAAAAAATAAAATAAAAGTGAAACAAGACAGGTCCTTTATTTTTTTACTTTCTTCTTTCTTTTGATGAAAAACATTGAAAACATCTTTAGATTATTTTCAGTTTTTTCTTATTTTGGAGTTATATTTTTTAGAAAATTATTTTCATTTTTATTCATCAAAAGCATTTTTATAAGTATTTTTTATTTTTTATGAAAAATAAAAATAAAAAATAAAACTATTTTTAGAAACCAAATGCATCCTAATTTTCTAGAAGATATGTGGTAATACTGATAATTTGATCCCCCAGGCTTTTTCGAGGGAGTGTCTTTCTCTTTCTTTCTTTGAGATCTAAGCACCCTTAAGTACCCAAAAAAGAGAAAGGAGAGGGCCCCTTCCTTTGGGGATGACTAGCAGGCGGGGCTTCCATCATGGGTTCGGCCAAGTTTTTCTTTTTTTTAATGTGCAATTATGGCTTATGCTTTGCAAGAAAATCATTTCCACTATCTGATACCGTCGAATGTCTTCCATCATTTGTTGTTTGTTGTCTGTTGTCCATCGTCTATACTACGAAGGAAAAGGAAGAGCTCACGATAATGACGGTATTATGATAAAAGGGGTTGGGAGAGAGAGGCCAGGTCGAGTAAGAAGAGGAGAGTGGAGGGGGCCGATGATCAAAGGGTGAAAAAGAATTACAGCAGTTGGAATTGCAATCATAATCCGAAGCAAGGCGAATCCATAATTGGATTTCAATTCTGTCCGAACAAACATTCGGACTGTTCCAATTCTGATTCTAGAGTCAATTTGTTACAAACCAAATGGGCTTTTAAGGTATATTGAAGTCTATTATACCTGGATGGTCAGTCCGAGATGTTTTAGGCATTTAAGAATGCTGCGAATCCCTGCTTGATATATAGCTAAGTCGTCCATGTCAATCTTAAAATAATTTGAATTCAGGGTGAAATATCTGCTGCCACGGATTCCTTGGCTTATGTTGTAACTAGATTCATGTCAGTAAGTTTTAGTTTTTTTTTTTTTGATATAATGTTTTAATTGTCATAAAATTCACTGATAAGCTTAACTGCAAGGGGGTGTTTGGAAATTCAATCATTATGTTAGAATGATCTTATTTCTAATAATCTAAAATCATCATATTTGGTATATTATATCTTATAATTAAGAATCCCAATTCTCATATATCCACAATAAATTATGTGGTATGCTATTAGAATTTAAAATCACTAACTATATAGTACCAAAACCATTCTTGATATATTTTGTAATTATCATAATAATTTATTATTATTTCATATTATTTATTATTATTATATAATTTTATAATATTAAATTATATATTATTAATATAAAAATAATATCTCAAAATCTTGACTCAAGATTACTATCCTACAAATGATCTCTAATACTCAAGGATGACCATGCGATCAATGGGTTGGAAGGTATTTTTGAGACCAATGCCGTGCAGAATTATTGAGATGCATCTGAATACAGTAATCACCTTTGCTTGGATCATAAGTGATTTTAGATGAATCACTCATACCAAATACCTCCTAAAACTAGATTTATTTGAACCAGATATGTTTTGATTCAGAATTGGCTTTACAAGTCTATTTCTTTCGTAAACTTTCCCACTAATTTGAAAAATTCTTACCAAGCCCAGCGAAACAGCTTGAAAACATAAAATAATTGGGCTGCCCAAAACTCCTACATTTTACATTATCAGTCCAATCTGACGATTGATACCTTCAAACTCTAAGAAGATTCGAACTGCAGTGTGTAGAAGGATCCATATCTCATATTTCAGCATAGAGGGTGGGTCCTCAAGGGCAACACCGTTAACATGTTTCAATCTTGGGCTCATCTTTACTGTTCTTTACTGCTTCGCAAAGCCATCATTATCCATATCTCAAGGGAGAGAATCCTCCACACCGTTAACATGTTTCAGTCTTGGGCTTATCTTTGTTGTTCTTTACTGCTTCGCAAAGGCATCATTATTGACTTGTGAAACTTAGCCAAGGCTCATTCTCCTCTACGCAAAGGCATCATTATTGACTTCTGAAACTTAGCCAAGGCTCATTCCTCTTTACACTATTGCTGCATATGATGTTTCCATTCTCCCCTTCTTCTAACCATACCTCCTCTTCATTCTCTCTTTTTTCTAGTCATCTTCCTCCTGTATCTTTATAATTTTGTATGTATTATTTCCTTAATAAATAAATTAGTGAGGAACTTTCAGTCTTCTCCATTTTAGAGGGAGAGGGGGTTCTCTGATTCTTTTCTCCCTCCTCTCTATTAATCCTACTCAAGACGCAAACGTAGAAAAACCATCAAATGAAAAGAGAAACATAAACAGTTACAACACATATCTTTTAAAAATAAAATAAATGAAATTAAAAAAAATGTATATTAGAGAAGAAGAGTACACAAACAAGACAAGGCCGTGACTTGGTGCCTATACACAATTTATCGCCATCGTTGATCTCATTTCCCATCCCAGATAAGTGATTAAAGAAGCGAAACAAAAAGAAAAGGAAAGCCAATAAACTCTTCAAGCCCTAAAGCACCCAGCAAAGTGCGGCTGGTGGTGGTGGTGGCGGCCGTGGGGGTGGTGATGGTTGTGGTGGTGAGCGGCGGCGGCTGCTGTGGTGTCACGGTCGATGATGCTCTGGACGTGGCGGAAGTAGTCGATGCCGCAGGGGATGGTGATGGCCCCCTTCTGCCCGAACCCGTATTCCTTCTCCGCCAGGGCCAGCAGCCGCACGAAGAGCGGGTGATTCACATACTCCACTGGCACCTCGAACCGCTGTTGCTCCTCGCCCTCCTGCCCCACCCTTATCCCCATCCACCCTTTCGGTGGCACCATCGTCGCCTCTCTCGTCCCCTTCTCGTGGCCCAGGTGCGGCATGTGGAGGTCGAAGCTTAGCAAATGATGGTGGTGGTGGCGGCGGTGGTGCTGGTAATTGTTCCGGTGATGATGATGATGCTTCTCTTCACCTGTCATTCTCAAAAGCAAAAAAAAACAAGAGGAAGGAGAAAGAGAGAGAGGTTTAGAGGGAAGAGAATGGCCAAGGATCGGAGCTGGAGATGATAAGACGAAAGAGGGTGAGAGACGAATCGCAGAGAGACGTGGGGATGTTGGACATGGTCGAGGCCCTTCAACGGCTCTTTGCAAGCATAGCCGGTGGAGGAATACGAATCGCATTAGGCTTTGGAGAGATGAGTATTTAAAGGGATCGGAGACTTGGAGTTGGAGGAAGGCCAGGATCTCTTGCTTTGCTCGGAAGTTAAGGCATGTGGCTCTTGAGACACAGCAGGGGTCGGATTTAGATTTTGGAATCCAAGTCAAACTAAGATATTTTGCCACGGAATGCCTTCCCGGATGGGCCAAACGTCTTTCCTTCTCTTTCCCGCCAGTGGGGCACCCCGCGTAGGTCAACGGTCTTCTCTTCCCCGCAAGCTCGATTAACTCGCCTGCTTTCCTCGCAATCGCAACGGTCGATGTTTCCAGAATTTCCACCGTCGCCAACCACGTAAAGGCGCGTAGATATCGACAAGCTAATGGTGGGATTGGAAGCAAAATAAAGTTTTTTTTTAAAAAAACGAATATGTTTATATTTTTATACACGACTGCGAAGACACGTGCCAACGGCATGAGGTGAGAAATCGTAGTTAAGCTGCAAAAGGATCGGCCGGACCATCGGATACTTCATTCGAAGGCAACCTAGTTCACGTTCTAATCATGATTTTGGACCATACTTGGTCCATTAAATGATCCAGTTGGACCGGATCAAGTCTGCAGAAACTATTTTGCATCTCGCAAGTGATTTAGGCCGGTCTGAAGCAAAATATGATCCTGATCTGAGTCAAAATATTTGCATTGAAATCAAAACTGAATTCGGTCAGGTTTGCAAGTGAAAAATTTATCCATTCTTTTATAGCTAAAATATAATAATTTAAGTAGGTGAAAGATTAATAGTTTATTCAATTAGAAAACTAAATGGTTTATTCATAAGGATGACAGTTTGAAGGAAAATGCTCATAAAACCAAAAAATATAAAGGACCATGAGGGAACGGGGGGTTGGCGTGCAGACTTGCCTTGAATTGTTAGCATTTTTCACTAGCAAGAGTCTTGTGCACAAAACATGCGAGGTTGAACTTGCCTTACAGGCCATCCCAAGGAAGACCTAGTCAAAAAGACAAGTTCCCTGCAAGATCATATGAACACCTTAATACTGTAATTTTCACCAGCAACAGTCTTGTGCACAAAACAATACGATGTTGAACCTTACAGACCATCCCAAGGAAGACCTGGTCAAAAAGACAAATTCCCTGCAAGATCGTATGAACACCTTAATACTGTAATAAATAAGAAAATGATTTTTTTTTTTTTTTTAGGTACTACCATCACTTCCCTGGTGCCATTAAGAGACATCTGTCATGCTCTATATCCAAAATGGATATAAAGTATAATAATTCGTCGCACATTTAAAAATAAATTTGTCACGACCCCCAATCCTAAATCCCGGTTTAGGGGCTCGCAACACGGCCGCATACCCTTAAAGCAAGGCTTAAGAGTATGCCAGGCCTACTAACCTCATCCTGAACATATCATGAGATACAACTATAAAAGTCAAAACACATTAATTTCTATATTATATCATCAAACCTGTACATATCATCCTCCTCTGATTAATACAAAAGTTTATAAACCCAAAAGAGTAACTACAACAAAAGAGTAACTACAACAGCCCTTTAATCTTACTCTTAGGGTCCCTCCCTAAGGCTTTGGTTTATTATGTATGCATCATCCTCATCTGCTGCAAAAAAAATAGGATATAGTGGAATGAGATAAAAAGCTTAGTAGAACTTCTATACTTACTATCATGAATATGCCAAATAAACAGTTTAGTATAATCAAAATATGTTTCAACAAACAATATCACAATATATATATCAATTCGAGAAACCAATAAAATCCATCCTTAAAAGGAAATATACAAGCCACCCAAGAATCCCTATCCACCATCAACTCATCTCCGTGACCGCAATCACACCCAAATCATCCACATACTCACCATCACCTCTACACATCAGAATACTCATACCACAATCTCAGAATAACCTTCACACCCATACCTCCATACCCTCGCATGCAAAACACCACTAAGAAAGTCGCACTCACTTAGTAAGCAATACGCCCTGAGCCTCCCTCTATAACCCTTGCCACAGCGCCCGTAAAGACATCACTAAGTGAGCCACTCCCTTAGTCTGCAATACTGCTGGTACATACTGTCCCCATCTAAGAGCCAGTATTATGTGTCAATAACCTAACCTGATGATACTTTTCCCAGTCAGGTTGGTTTATATACTAGTACCCAGCGTAATAAACTCAGTCATGTCAGCTGTCATAACTGTGTTTAACCCGGCTTACGCGGCCTTCATGCCCTTCCCTAGGCTGCCAGTCTAGGCAAGTAATGGTACCACAGTACTCCAACTCACCGCCAGAACTAGTACCACGTATCAACAATACCCATCACATATACCATCTTTCCTCAACTAAGTCACCCTCAGACATCTCCGTAGCACCACCAAGCCACCACACGCCACAATGCCAAATAAGCAGGGTTGAAAAATCTAAAACCATTTATATCAAATAATATACTGTAATATATACGCAAATCCACAAGAATTCACAATACTCATCTCAAATCATGCAAGGAAATCCCATAATAAAACATGATATATACAAGCATACACATCATGAAAACATATTACACAACAGTAGGGTGTAGAATTTCTACCTCAGATCGCTACTCCCACAATCCCCTCAGTGCAGCACATATAGTCAATAATCACCTATAATCCTATATAAATAATCAATTTATCAAAATCTATAACCAAGAAAAATTACCATTTTACCCTTAGCCTAAAATCTGAAAATAACTCTTTTACCCCTCTCACTCAATGTCTAGCAACCCTCTACTTACTGGTTTTTATCCCAAATTTAATTATTTTCTAGTTTTACAAGTTTTCATTAAATTTATAATATTTACAAAAATGCCCCTACTTTCGTCAGCAAATTTTCCTATGATTACCTTGGCCATTATTCAATTTAAACATTATTCCCAAAACTAGACTCATTGCTAATCACAATGATTCAGTTCTCAAGACCAGATTTGATCAATATAATTTTAAATAAATGCACTTTCTCGGGCTCATTCAAACTATTTTATTTCAACTCAACATAAACAACATATAATTTTTAGGTGAAAAAGAGATCAAATTAGGCATTTCTAAACCCTGATTTGAATCTTCAGAGTAAGTCTAACCAATCCCCATAAATTCTATAATCATATCCTAATATTTTCTTTCCTTTTTTTTTTTAAATAATCCCAAAGCTTGAACCAGGCCCACTGGTTCAAGCCCAACTCATGAGAAGAAAGCTGGAGCCTTCTTCACGTGATCAACCCAGAGCATGCAATAATCATTATCCAAATAAAATAGTCACTAACTAATCATCAATCTAACCAGCAATTAGCCTTAGCTTAATTAGATCACTAAAGAATTAATTTAATTAACCTATGACCCAACAAGCCAGCCCGATTAATTATTTTTCTAGCCCAACATTAGATAAAACTAATTCTTGCTTGGCCCATTACCCATTAGCTAATCACCCAGCCCATTTATTATTTAAATGAGACCCAGCCCAAGACTCCTCAGGCCAACCCATACTTGGCCCAATAGACCAGCCCACAGCTAATCCCAGCCCATTAAGAAGGCAGACTTCTTCCCCTCACGTGCTCACACCCCCTCTCTTGCCTCGACGCGAGTGCCATCCCTCCCTCCTTGTTCTTCTCCGGCCTCCCTCTCTCCCTCCCTCTCTCTGCTCTCTCTCTCTCCCATCTCCCTCCCCCTCTCTACTCTCTTTACTCTCTCTCCCTCTCTTTGCTCTCTCTCTCTCGTCTCTCTCTCTCTCGCGTCTCTCTCCCTCTCTCTGTTCTCTTTCTCTCATCTCTCTCCCTCTCTCTCGCACGCGCTTCGGCCACCGTGGCGGCGGCCGTAGCAACACCCTCTTTCTCCGGCGAGCACTCCGGCATCAACTAACTCACGGATTTTTAAAAATTTCACCAGTTTCTCTGTTTAAAAATAGAAAACAGAGGAGGAAAAATTTTACCTTCGCCTTGCCGAAGTTGCTAGCGATGATTTGAACCTCCCTGGAAGTTCCCCTCGCTCCAATGATCTTCCCCTACCTTTTAATTAGAAGATCTCCCACCCTATCAGCTGGAATTAAAGAAATTGTTAAGAAGCAGAGGAATAAAAAAACAAAACAGAGGAAATTAACGCGACATTTTCTTGGCCTCCTAACAGTGTTAACTTTAGGTCCAACAACGCTCCACTATGAAAGAGGTTTAAGCTACACCCTCTAATAGCGGTTTACCAACCCGGATGCAGGGAGGACAGAAGGAAGAAGGAGAGGAAGAAGCATAAGAAATGAAATGGAGAAGAGAAAAGGGAAGAAAAGAGTGGTTCAGCTCTTGGCTTCCTGAATACTCTTATTCTCTCCTCCCACTTATTATCCTTACTGAATTTTCTCTCTCCATTCACCATGGAACACTCATGAAAACACACAAAGACACGAAAGAATTCAGTATACAAATAGATTATTATTATTATTATTATTATTTAATCAAAGCTAATCTAGATTAATTTATTTTAATTCATTCTTAATCATTACAAAATTCCTAACATATAAGGCATTATATATAGAGAAATTTTATATAATTAATTGAGATAACAAGCTAGCTTCTACCCAACTCCTGCTTATGTCTCTGTCTCGATTTTTGAAATAAAAAATAATAACAATAATAGAATTTTATGAGCCTTCACTCAGTAAGTAACATTAAGCATAAATTAGTGGATTAAGCAAATAAAGATTTAAAAAACTTTTTTTGAAACAATGCATATCATTAATTAAAAATCGAAAACTTCAGTTCATAACTTTACATATCATTGATATTGTCACACTTCAGACCCTAGTGTAGATCTGGATCATGACAATCCGCCACATACAAGTATGTAAGGCATCTTAAAACACATAATTTAACTAATCAATAGTTCAAATCATAATTAAAAAATGTTTAAACAACTAAATGAGAGAAACCTCAAGTTCAAGACTTTAATCAAATAGAGTTTGCTACAAATCAAAAACTAGCAAAACTAAGAGAACCGGAGAACTAGCAAAAGAAGCTAATCAACTGGTCTGATAGGTACTATATCTACCCATGGTCCCTTTTCAATTCCTTGAATCTGAAAAAAAGTATAAGATGTTTTATGAGATCGCGCTCAATAAGAAAACTAATCATAAATTAATCAAATTTGAATTTTTAAACTCAATTATCTAGCATATGAGCATATCAATGTTCATTAATTCGTATGTATATCATTACTGGATACAGTTTCATATTATCATATTTCATGTAATCATTATTCATGTTATCCGTTTTTCATGTTATCTTATTCATGTCATCAGTATTTTGTGTTATTAGTAATACATGTCTGCAGTCATTTATGCTATCTGTATTTCATGTTATCAATAATACATGTTATCAGTGTTTAATGATATCAGTAATACATATCATAATATCAGCATTCCATATCTTAAGTAATACATGTCATTAGTCATTCATGTTATCAGGAATTCTTGCTATCCAAAATCTATCAAAATTTCAGGTTATTAGGAATTCATGTTATTAAAAATTTGTATTATCAAAAGTTTATACTCCACAGTCACAAACTATGGCCACATGTATCACTATGATAGGGCCAGAGCACCATAATTAACTCTGTGGATGGAGGCCAGAGCACCATATTTAATCCTATGGATGGGAATGTATCCTCCACATATTTTTCCTGTTAGAGGAGATTCGGTTATGGCTGAAGGTGGGGTGGGGATGAAATCATGTTGTAGAGTCTCCGTTTCATATTCCACGTGTATCTCAGTTGTGATCTTGAATCCGGCAAGTTGTTCACCCGATCTAGGAGTAGAGGTGGTCGAAGTGTTGAGTTGTGGTCGCTGGTGCCGTGACCGACCAATGCTCGGCCATTGACCCAACGAAGTCCCTCAGAGCCAATACATTGCCGTATGGGAACCATTCTCTAAATCCTTGAAGGTAGATTCTGGTTAGCTTGTGACGTAAGATGAGGATCAGAAAGAAATGTATTATGTGCTTATATCTCAAGTTGATCTGCTACCCATTAACTTTCACTCGAGTTTTTGGACCACGTGATTTTAGTTCATTAACAAGTTAATTAGGCTAGCAGGTGAGATTGGGGTGTTACAAATGGTATCAGAACCAATTTGAGGCATTACAAATGGTATCAAAGCCAGTATTACAAATGGTATCAAAGTCAACCCAAGCGTACGAAAGTTGGTAGGCATGAGGAAAAGGCTACCCGACTCAAAGCCGACCCGAGTGTGCGGAAGTTAGTGGGCATGAGGAAAGAGCTACGCGGCTTGGAGCCACTCTTGCAGCACCAATGACCTGACTTGGGAAACATTTAGGCTAGCTTGTAGCATGTGACAAGAACATCGCATTATAAAAAGAGGAGATTGTAACACCTCATAATAGTCCCACATTGGATGAAAAAAATATAACTTAAGTCCACTTGCTACTCATTAACTTCCACTCAAGTTTTTGAGCCATGTGGTTTCAGCCTGCTAATGAAGTTAATTGGGCTAGCAGTGGGCTTGGGGCATTACAGATATACTGATATTTATAAATTTCAAGGAAACTTTAACTAGTACTCAAAACTTTTTATGTCATCATATTCAAAATTTTTAAATCATCCATTATTAATATTTTTTATATCATAATATTACTAATACTCTATAGTCCCAAGTTACAGTCATATATATCCCTATGATAAGGCCAAAACACCATAATTAACCCTGTGGATGGGGACCAGAATAGAATACAATATTTAACTCTATGGATGGGGGCTAGAATAGAGCACCACATTTAACCCTACGGATGAAAGTTGATCGTCCCATATATCCTCTTTGGAGGTGGGTACCGGTATTAGTCATCAATAATTATATAGTGGACTGAGAGTTACATAATTTCTATCATATTTGATTATCAATAATTCTGCATTCATTAATATTTACTTACTCGCATCTTAAAATTTTTGTAATAACAATAATTCTCTAATATTTGCAATAAATAGCTATGCAAAAATAACTATATAATAGTATGTATTAAAATATTAATAGCGCATAAGAAAATAAACTGTAATATTTAACTAATAATTTATAAATTTTTGAATAGATATTTATAATTAAGTAATTTACATAAATCTTCTAATTTATAATTAACCTACTTACTTGATCCAATTTTGTAATAAACATGCTATGTAGAATTTAAAACTTTAATAATATTTCAAAAATAATTACAAAATCTCATTATTTCAAAATAACTGATTATATGAAAGTTTAGCAATTATTTTAATTCAAATAATCATTCATCAATTATAAAATAAATTTTTTGCAATCTTGTAATATTACAAAAATCCCAGTTTATGGTCAAGTTATTTATCAAAATTAAAATCCTTTTAGTAATCATAAATAATTTATAAAATACTCTAACTTATGATTAGGTTACTTACCAAGATTTAAAATCCTTTTAATAACCATGAACAATTTAAAATGCTCTAATTTCTGATTAAATTACTTACTAAGGTTTAAAATCCTTTTAACAATCATAAACAATACATAAAATACTCTAACTTATGATTAGATTACTTACTCCTCTAAATAAAATTACTAAAAACTATGCTCAAAGGCTCCATCAACCTTCTTGATCTTCTTAATCCTTCAGCTTTCAACTTCTTCATCCTTCTGAACTATTGATTTGTTATCAAAAACCTTAATTGAGCTCTATTTATAAAGAGATTTTATAGTTTCTCACTCTTTCTAGGATTTCAATCTTCTAAAATCAATAAACTTCTCAATTCTTGTAGGATACTGATTTCTTTACAAAAACCAAAGAGATAAATATCCATTAAATATTTAAAAATAGATTCTTAACTCAAAACTAACTTTTAACTCATCCAACCTAATTTTAAAATATAAAAATTTAGATAAAAATACTAAAAATTATTCTTATCTCAATCAATGGCATTTTTATAATTTATTTGAAGTTTGTCAATGATATACGTTCATAAAATTACTTTTAACTTTCTTAATGGACTTTCAATTTGAGTGATTCAAGATTTCAATACCAATCATTATGGATATAGATTTAATTAAAAATTTTAATTATATTATTTTTTATAATTTTTTTAACTCAATCTAGTTAAATTGCATCTTAATTTAAAGTAAACTAGCCAAAAAGGCTGGGTCTCACAATGTCACTGGAACTAGGTGCAATGATAACAATTCAGGATCTAAGCTAAAAAAAGGAGGCTTAGAAAGAATCTTTGAATCTTTTTAACCTGTATGAACATTCAAAATTTATTTAATGTATGTTAAACATATGCTGACATGAGCTCTCATCATCGTAGCACAAATCAAGATGCCAATTCAAAAAAAGGAGCGATGAGAATATAGACACAAGCTTTGGGGCTCTTTTGATTTGCATATCAGAGTTAGAGGCATTTTTGTTTTAAAATTGTGTCATTTTCTTTCCTCAGATAGGGGGAGGAATCGGAAACACCTGCGGACTAGACCAACTGGCCTCCAACTGGTCTACGTAGTCATTCAAGCTGGCTAACTCATGATTCATGAGCACCCACAGATCACATAGGACATTCATGATGCATCAGCCAGAGTAGCCGATACTGCTGCTGTTAAAGAGTGTTCGACGAACTCATGCCATGCGTCGCAGCACAGCAAGCGGAATGATCATTGAAACTAAAAGCAAGGCCTGCAAAGTAAAAAGAGAGGGCAAGAGTGATGCCTCCGGGACCAGTGGGAGAACCTCCGATTCTCAGGTCAGTAAAGAACTTTTTACAGTAATGACTCGAAGGAATTCTTTTAAGGCCTTGGAGTTTCTCCAGGAATGATAGAAATAGGTGAAAGATCCTGCTAAATTGAACCAAACTTCCTCCTTTTATAAGCTAATACGAGGTTTCTTGGTTGATTAGGAATTCTATGGTAGCTATGGCTCTTTTCCACCTTAACTTCTTAGAGTTTGTTCTATTTAGCATAGAGTAAGCACTAATGTAGCATTACCTATTAGAATTTATCTTGAAATTTACAAGCTTAAGTAGGAAAGGTTTTTTCATATTTAAATAGGACTTCAGTCCTAATCCATATAGGCTTAGAATTCACAAGGTAAAGAAGGATGCGTTTTCATTTCTTTATAAAACTTGAGTTATAGTCCATAAAAAACACTGTATATTCCTTTATATTAGCATATATAGTCATGGCTTTTAAGATAATCCTAAGTAACTTAGAAAGTTGTTATGAGAGTTCAGGAGAGAACCCTGTTTAGTGTATGTGGGACTAGAGATTTGAAAAAGAGAGTCTCTAGTAGAAAGATATCCCACTATTTTCAAAGTTCAGTAAGAAACAATCTTTATAATCTCAATTTATTTTTTTGATAATGAAATTCTCTGCTCTCTTTTATCTATAGACGTAGGCTAATGATCAAACCACATAAATCTTTGTTTTTGCTCTTTTATTTTATTTTTATTCTTTTATCTTCCTCATTGATATTTTGTCTTTAGAACACTTTTGCTGAAACATATGGTATCAGAACTTCAGTTTTTATTATTATTATTATTATTATTATTATTATTATTATTATTATTATTATTATTATTATTATTATTATTATTATCCTCCAGAGCCTAATGTTTTCTAGAACCTAGAGTTTCTTAAATTTGTTTTCAACCTTTTGCCCCAAGGTGTGTTGCACAACTCCTAAAGCAGTACGTAACTTTAAGTAGTATGGTAGTAGCACGAATCTTAAGGCATTCATATGATTCTTGGAGTGGCACGCGTGCTACATCTCCGCTATGGGTGCACACAATTCAGCCGCGATCGTCATTTTAAATTCAGGCCGTATTATTCCTATTCTGAGGCGTTGGTTTGAAGAAGCCCCAACAGATCGGCAGATCAGAGCTACAGCGGTGATCAGCCAAGGACGACAACCTTAATCATAAATTAGTTAAAATTGGTTTCTTTTTTTTTTCTTCTTTTTTTTTTTTTTTTCTTCATTTAGCTTTGTTTCCGAGTCATGTTTTTCGCCAGGTATTTTTTGTTAGCTCAACCGTTGAGCATTGGACGGAGCTGGAACGATGAATTCTTGGCACATTCGTTGAAGAAGAAACGACAAAAGAGGGTTAAGCCAGGGAGAAGGACCCTTCTCCCATGACCAAGAAGAGGAGCCGTTGCGAGTATTACCTGGGCTTCTCTTCCGAAACAAGGTGTCGATGACCGTGAACAGGCATCACAAGATGCCGGCCAGAGGAGGCGCTTGGCGAAGAAGAGCATCTAGCAGACGATTTCTTTTTTTTTTTTAAGGCCTTTCCCGACACAGGTAGTCGTTCATTGAAGAAGCCGGACGTGGCCCACAGGGACGGGCGATCCTCGTCAATATGGGTCATCGACGATCATATGAGTTTAGGGAAGATCTGATAGTCAGGTGGAGAGCGTTGCCCAAGTGAAATCACTAGTGTTGTGAGGCTACCGGATGCCATAGTGGAGCTTGGTGCATTGTGCAGCAGGAGATCAATAGAAGGCCTCATCGACGGAGGGTGTAACCGGTTGCCGGTGAAGTGGTAAGTGGCACGGGTGTTGCTTGTGCTCGGCGATGATGAGGCACGGTGAATAGAGGCAAGGCGTCATACGGGCGTGAGGGGAAGTGAGGAAAAAAACAAAAACAAAAAAAAAAGAAAAAAGGAGAGAAAAAAAGAGAGAAAAAGGAGAAAGAAAGGAAGGAAGAAAAAAAAGTTTCTATTTTTATCTGAAAAAGGGGTTTTTTTATGTTTTTTTGAAGTTGTTATTCCAGCTGGAATAAATCCAAAATAGACTGGAATAAATTCAGGATAAAGTTGGAATAACTTAGAAGAGGAGGAGTAATTAGTTTAGCAAGGCTATTTTGATGAGCTTAATTGATTTAGAGGGTACCTAATTGGTGAGGGGTATCTAGAGAGACTTTTTTGGGAAAGCCTAGTAAAAATTTAATTGATGACCTTAGTTGGTTGATAAGCTTATTTGATAAACTTAAAGCCTTATTTAGTGAGTTTAGTTCGTTTAGAAATATATTTGGTGAGCTCAGTTGTTTGTGAGAATTATTTGGTGAACATAATTGAAAGCCTTATTTGGTGGAGCTCGATGTATTAAAAGACTTATTTGATGAATTGAAAAATCCTCCTATTTTATTTGGTGGAGCTCGATTTATTAAAAGGCATGGTTCTTCGTTAGAGATGATGATGAAGTTTAAAATAAAAAAATTTGATAGCACTAATAGCTTCAGCTTATGGCAAGCTAAGTTACATGCTATCCAGAAGGTACTTCTCGAAAAAAATACGTTTTTGGAGTCAAATAAGGAGAAGGAAGAGACAAATGCTAAGACCCTATCTGTTTAATGAGATATTATGTGAAGTTATGGATGAAAAGATAGCTACTTCATTGTAGCAGAAGTTGGAGTTAGTTAAAGTTACTATATCTGATAAAATTTATACCGAATAAGTTGTATCCAAGACTTTGTTTGTTCACTCTATGCATGACCGAAGGTTTGTCCATTAGATCTCATCGGAGTTAGTTAAAGTTACTATATCTGATAAAATTTCTACCGAATAAATTGTATCCAAGACTTTGTTTGTTCACTCTATACATGACCGAAGGTTTGTCCATTAGATCTCATCTGAATGAATTTAATTTAATTATTATAAATTTACGTTCGATTGATTGATGTTAAGGTGAAAGAAGATGAAGATCGACTAATGTTATGCTCTCATGTAAATATTTTTAAGATATTTTACTTTATAAAAAAAATTCTAATTAAAGAAGCTTTGCCATCTAAATATCTAGTTAAAAGATAGATAATAGGTAATGCAAATGACAGTGGAAAAAGGCTTGGTGGATGAGACTCTTCCCATAAAACTCCTCCCTTCTGAGATCGGTTGCAAACTGCATAGGATTCTCATTCAAGACAAGTTACTAGCTTGCTGGCCTTCCATTTAGACGCTCTAAATATCATACAAAATATCTATAAAACCTCCATATACAGAACATGGTCAAATCTACAGGTTGAGAGATGAAAACCATAGACCACCCACTCTTAACGGTGTCTTCCCCAAGCAGCAGAAAATGCACGATCTATTACTCCATGCTCAATCTGAGCTTTAGATGAACTCAGTTCAGTTTTCACAAGGTGTTCCACATAAGAATGACAAAAACTCAAGGAAGGAAAGCTCATACACTGCAAACTGTCGCCGAGCACTTCATTATTTTCTATGGTCAAAGAAAAACATAACCGGAATCCTACAATAACTCATTGACCACAACGACACAATTAACACCTAAAGTAGCAGTATCCAAAATAAATTGCAGACTGAAACACTAAAATTTCTGACTGCAATGGCAAAACTACGATTTATTGCTCTCATCAAGACAACAAAGTTTAAGCAAAACGAAGCGCATCATGCTCGCATCAACAAAAATTGTGCATCGCAACAACAGCTTCAGGAAATGGCGTCGCATGCCTAATAAGGCTCCACAGGTGCACGAAACTTTGGTCCTGCGTAGACTGCCGCAGCGCCAAGTTCCTCCTCAATCCTGAGCAACTGTATCCACCAGAAAAACAAGCTCCAGTCAGTACATACAACACTTCACAATAATTTTAGATTTGCTGTCTCAAAATCATCTAGAATAGTTATGCAAATTCCTTTGGTTTGCTCTGATGCGACCAAAAGCTCATAAAGGGACATAATAACCAGACCAAAAAAGGGCCGAGAGCTAAGGCACTATAAATTAATCAGATCTTTCATATTCAGATTAGCATCAAGATAATCCTGTTTTCATTGCAGAATAAGCATTTGGAGCCTTGTGGTGCAAGAGCTTGCCTGATTATATTTTGCAAGGCGTTCAGATCGGCATGGAGCTCCAGTCTTGATTTGGCCCTGTTTCAGAGTGCAGAATGAAGTCTAAGACCCATCTCACAGAGTACACACAAATGAATCACAGCATCTGCAGAAGATAGAGACATACCGTGGCCAAACCAACTGCAAGATCAGCAATGAAAGTGTCCTCCGTTTCACCACTAAAAACCAAAGTACGTAAATTAGCATCAAAAATGAAACTAGCAAAACTCAAAGTATACCTATATCTACCTCCGGTGGCTTGTCATTACACCCCAACCAGCACGTTTGGACATTTTCACAGCTTCAATGCTCTCAGTCACAGACCCTATCTGGTTCACCTGTAGCACCAATTGAAAAAGAAACATATTCATCTTCATAATTTTATAAAATCTAACCACCTAAAAATTAAAAAAAAATTGCAAACACATCAAAAGGAAAATATCATCCCTTTCAGTTCATAGTGGCAGGAGATTTGAGGCATTTTTATTTTACCTTCAAAAGGAGGGCATTGCATGTCTTTTCCTTGATTGCCTTGGCAACACGCTGCAGAAATAATTGAGGATAAATTAGAATTGTGACAAAGTTCACTTCAAATGATCCATCAAGTCAACTAGTATTTACCGTTGGGTTGGTCACAAGAAGATCATCTCCAACAATCTGCACCTGCTCTCCAATCTCCTCTGTCAATTTTGCATAGTGGGTCCAATCATCCTGATCAAATGGGTCTTCAATTGATACAATGGGATACTCGCTGACAAAGGACTTGTAAACATTTTTCAAACTTTCTCCAGATATTTTCTGTGACCCATCATTGTTCTGCAGTAAAAAAATATAATTACAACCATTGAATTTAGTGGTGTGCAAATTGTCAAGACGAATGTCAAAGCAGCTTAAGATAGCAATGAATGTACATTATCCTCAGAACAATCGCACAATCTCATGAAAACTCAATATCACAGAAAACAGAAGCAACAGGATTAAGCTCACCTCCTCCTTGAAATTCAAATCGTATGTCTTATCCTTGTCACTGTAGAACTCTGAAGCAGCAACATCCATCCCAATCACCACCTGCGATCCCTCAAGTCTTTAGGCTTTTCCAAAAACTCAAAATTCACATAAACATAAAATCGAAGGGAAGTATCCAAGGATAGCACATACTTTGCCAGTATATCCAGCTTTTGCTATAGCTGTCTTCAACAGCTCAAGTCCTTCTTTGTTTTCCTGCAGTTTCATGAAAAGGAATAAATTATGATGGCACCTTCAATGACCACTCATCACTCATTAGAAATGTGAGACAGAAAATAACCAGCAGATAATTTTGAAGGCTAATATTAACAATATTAGAACACATACATTAAAATAAAGAAATAACACCCAAACAAGCAAAATATTCTTCAAAAGATTTCTATTAAATTTGGAATGGTTGAGACCAGCCGTGCTTCCAAAATGGGTTAATGATAAATGTATACCTACAAGAGTTACATGAAAGTTAGATCGTTCATGGCTAATAAATCTCAAGTAATATTTCCCGCTAAGGCATTGAGAACATGCATCCAACAGGAACACTTTAGAAGGCCTTGCAGAGAATGCACCAGACAATATCACACAAGCCAAGAGAGTAATTGAAAATGTACGTGCATCAAACTCAGGTAAAATGGAGTATAGAAATATCTAGGCATCCACTATAAGATTACAAGGGAACTGAACTTTGATGTGAAGTATAACAGAAAGACACAAATAAATATATGCTTGACAACCAATCAAACAATCAAACTCTTCTTTTATTAATCTAGAAAAGAAATAAAAATTATGAAAAAACCCAGACAATTAATAATTTTCTTATTACAATATATAACAAAAAATTGAGGCAAATTAGATTATCATCAATGGTGTATTTAGGCATTTCACTTCTCAAGACATTTCAAGCCCTGAAAAATTAGTGACATAACAAGCAAATATTCTTAAATTAAAGGTTTCAGTATCCGAAAAATTTGATTATGAGTTCGATGTGAATAATAATCTCATCTGTTCTGAGACCAAGATTCCTTTCTTTCACTCATTAACACTCACTATGTGTTACCATAAAGGTGATCAACAAGCAATGGTGTTGCTTTCTATATGCAGCTGAATTTTAGATGTAAAAGGATGCTCAAGGAACTAAAAATCTTGGCATCAGTACAAAGTGTTCAGACAAGCCTGCTATTTTCACCTTCCCAAATTACTGACAGATTTGATGACTTAAAACCAATTAGTATACAATTGTCAAGCATTCTTCTACCATCCTCTTAAGGCAAACCAATGAGCTAAATGTAGAAGACTAGATGAATGTCTACTTGATAAATTATGATCAATAACAGGCGGTCAATTTTATAATTAAAATATATGCTTTATTGCAGAGAAATGTGGTAGGAATGAGCAGCAGACCTGAATGTTGGGAGCAAAACCACCTTCATCTCCAACATTAGTAGCATCCTGTCCATACTTTTTCTTAATGACAGCCTGAAAGCAAGATTAGCAAAAATCAGACAACATTCTTATAACTAAAGAAGACATGGAATGGACTAATCTTTTTACCTTCAAATTATGGTATACTTCTACACCCATCTTCATGGCTTCTTTAAATGAGGATGCCCCAACAGGAAGGATCATAAATTCCTGTTAATATAACAGATTTTAGATTAGCACTATGGAAATAATTATCAAGAAGCACACAATTTCTGAACAAAACTGGACAGGAGGTTACCTGCATGGCCAGTTTGTTTCCTGCATGAGATCCCCCATTAATGACATTGAATGCAGGCACAGGCAACACCAACTTCTTGTTTCCAGCAAGATTGGCAATATGCTGCATCACAGGGGATAGAAGTCAGATATATAATACACAACCTCATTTTCCACAGTACATAGCCATATCAGCTCACAAACCTGGTAAAGAGGAATCTTCTTCACACTAGCACCCGCTTTGCATACAGCAAGTGACACTGCCAATATAGCATTTGCACCAAGCTGAGGCAACAAACATCAATCAAAATGATCAAACCACTTTAGCACTCCAGAACATTGATGTCTTAAATGTAACAGAAAATCATGACTGTGAATGCCAGAAATGAAACCAGGTTCTAGCAAGTATGGTACCTTTTGTTTGCACCAACCCCACTCATTAGAGGTCCCATCAAGTTCCTGAACCATAAAAGTATCAATCTGAGCCTGCTCAGTAGGATCCTGTAATAGAAGGCATCATATTTTCAGATTGTCAGTGATCCAACAATTCATAGGCTACATTGCTTGAACAGCTTAAAGCTCACAAATGAAGAAAATCAAACAACAAACTGGAAAAGAAATTGATAGCGCACACCACGCACCTTCCCAACCAATGCTGGTGCAATGATAGCATTCACATTCTCAACAGCCTAAACCAGAAAAAATGCATGTAAGTTCAACCAAGAATCTGTGTACAGATACTATTTGAAATGTAAAACATATAAGTGTCAGACAAAACAAGAAAATGACCTTGTACAGTAAATGGGTTTTCCTAAATGCACATAAAGATATAAAGGTTTGTCTAAATTTATGTCCAAGATAGCACCATCAAATGCATGCTTAGGAACAATGTCATTAGACAACAATGTGACCGTTCAATGTAACATGTTCATGTTGCAACATGTCAAAAGAATCTTCTAGTAAAATAATTATTTAGCTTTATAATTGAATAACAGACTAAAACATAGAATTGCAGAATGCAATATAATTGCCCCCAAAGCATGAGACGACTATTAAAAATATATATATATCTTCAATGTGGCATGCAAAAATGCAACACCATCTTTATATCTTTTTTCAAATGTACTTAAATTTTCATTTACTTGGCAGTCAATTTATAAGAGAAAAGCTTTGATGGAAAATAAGGCAAAAATGATTGCATGCATGCTGCATCCTGCAAGTGATTCTTGTGATGAACAAAAATCAGAAACAATAATCAGTGAAGCAAATCATTAATGAATATAAATTTAGAAGCTCTCTAAGTTATATTCTTCAATAAAGTAAAGCAGTCAATTTTGCACGCATAGGCAATAAAGTTGAAATGATAACTATGTGCCTGCCACATGGTCAGATCTTAATTATGCTTTCTTCCATAAATCTAGAACGAACAAGATTTAGAGCACTTTCTAAAGCTTACTTTACATGGGTAACTTGAATGATCAAAATCCAGTAACATTTCAATTTTCATGGATTGACATTAAAGAAAGTGGAAGGTTCAAGTTGATAAAGAACTTTTGGTAGTTGGATCATGATTAGACTTTCACATCATATTGTTGTTTATTTTAAAGGGGACTAAGAGAGGGAACACTCCACAAACACAGTTATAAAGGTTGACCAGAAGGAAAAAGAAATCTCCTGATAAAAATTGCTGCAGACCTTAGAACTCTAACCAAAATCTTCATTTATTTAATATCTTATATAAAGGAAACATGACAAAGTAAACAACAAAGTGATACTACATAAAATAGGGAAGAAATCAACACCCATGAAATTTTACCATGCATCATGATCATATTTTATATAATTGAACCTAATCATATTATACAATCAATTGGGCTCTCTAAAAGAGAGAAAATTATGGTTTTCTCTGTATGTATACCCTAATAAATAACTAAAATTACATTTATATCCTCACAAGCTGACCGTTCATATGTATAACTTTTTAGGCCAGGTAATTTTTCTTAGTGATAAGATCATCAATGATCACATATCATTATGTTTGATATATTATAGGAATGGAAAATGACCATACATGCAATATCAATAATACCTTGAAAACTTATTTGCATAATGTATTATAATATTATTTATTATATAATAATACTATTATTATATTAAATAATATAATATATAATATATTTATTATTAATAGCACTATTAATCTTATATTTAAAACATAATTTATACATAATATTATTATAATATAATTATTAATAATATAATATATGATAATATTAATATAATTTTTATAATAATATATTACATATTATAATAATTAACATTATATAATTATAACATTACATTTGTTAATATCTATTAATTATATTATTAATATTATAATATATATTATTATATTATTATATAATATTTATATAGATTATAGATATTATATCATATTATTATAATATAGTAAGAAGAGACCGATAAATATAGAGATAAAGTTGCCATCACCATGATGATCTTTTTAAATGGGATTAAGATTTTTATGTACCCTTCAAAATATATGATATTACATGTATAACCTCACATATTTACGATTTATGTGTATACCTTGGTAGCTATTTCTTTTTGTATGTATACACCCCCCCCCCCCCCCAACAATAAAAAAAAAAAAAAAAAAAACTTCCTCCCGAAGTGTATACTCTAGTAAATTATTTCTTTTTATATATCTTCCCTTCTTAAATTAAAGATATACATGCAAAAAGAAATGATTTATGAAAATATACATATAAAATAAATAATTTATAAAGGTATACATATAAAAAGATAATTTTCAAGGTACAGGAGCAATTTCAGATATTTATAAGAATATGCATACATAGAGAAATAATTTATAAGAATATGCAAGTAAAATTTTTGACGTTATATTTATAGAGATATACACGCAAAAGAACCCAAAAAAATAAATAAATAAGGGAATAATGCATGCACAGCTGAAGGATCCATTTGATTCAACAATACAGGTTGTGCTAACCTTGAGGACACCTTTGCCAAGGTAATCCGATCCTCCATCTCTCAACTCCAAAGCTTCATATATACCTTAATCACCAAAAAAAGTGTGATTAGTGTACACATGTAAGAAATAAATAACATCATCTAACCAAAAACAGTAATCAAACGCTCGCAACGAGAATAACTTAACTAAATTTCTACTTCACATGCACTCGAATATGATTAGAATTAAAAAATGGTACTTCCGATGATGAAGCAACAAAACCGCATTTAATTTATTTCAAGATCTCACAATTTCCATATACCACAACCATCAGCACCAACTTATTTCTCTGGAGTATTTTTAAGAAGCATCATTTTTAATAAACTACGTAATTACAATTTCCCTATATCATAGCCATCAGCACGAGATTATTTCTCTGTCTGGACTTTTGAGAAAGACACCACTTTTACAGTCAAATAAGGGGAATAATATTTGGAGCTATAAATATCAAAAATAGCGCTATTAGCAAAGTTTCACCATGACTGGTGAAAAAAATAAACGAATCAAGTGAAACACCTTCACTACGAGAATAAACAAATCTACTAAAAGAGTCATGTTAAATGATCAAAAACCTGTCGATGCTCCACTCGGAACAGCAGCCCTGGAGAAAGTTCCATCAGAGAGATGACAATCCACCTAGCAAAAATTTTACCCAAAAAATTTTTAAAAAATTAGAAAATCTATAATAAATAACAGATCCTTTCACCGAAACTAAGCAAAGGAAAAACAAAGATTCAAATCCCAGATCTTTCGAGAAAAGAAATAAAAATCATCACATCCACCACCAAACAACACGAAAGTCAATCAAAATGAGATCCTCCGATTTGAAACCGAAAACCTCGTTTTGATCACACGAAGGGATCCAAAACCCAAAATCCTAACGATCGGATGGGAGATTGAAGCAAAGAAAGATTGGAGAAGAGTATGATCACCTCCACGGTGGGATTCCCACGACTGTCAAAGATCTGGCGGGCCTTGATGCACTTGATCGTCGCCATGCGTGCAGCGAGAGAGAGAGAGAGAGAGAGAGAGCGATCGAATCAGAGTCCAACGATATACAACAATCGACGAGCGCTTAACAGCACAGCTGGGAGGCGGAGAAAGGGAGGCCGACCTCATTTATACCGAGGATTAGACTGACCCACGGGAAGTCCCCATCTCCGCCGTCGGATTTGAGGCGTGTTCAGGGATTTGACTGGAAATCGAGAGCCCCAAAATTAAAGAAGTGATTCGATCCCCAAAACATACCTAAACCGGAGTGAAGGTAAGAAGACATGAAATCCCAGCCCGGTGTATCATGTCCTGGGGAGGATTTTTGGGGAGTGTAAAGAAGGAAAGAAAAGGACCGCCAGGAGTCGAGCCACGTGGGAGGCCGGTCTCCGCGTCGGCCTTTCGAGAAGGAATACCTATGGGTCAACCTTGGCCGTTGGTTTACATGTACGATTAGAAAAACTTTTAATTCTGTCCGTCTGATTGGTGGGCCCCGAGGCCGCGGTGTGAGTCTGGGGGCAGGGTTAGCTGTTTCACACCGACCATAGGTAATGTTGCGGGGACTGTTGCGGTCTCGATTCCGAGGGCTCGGCGTGCGGCCCACGTAACGATCGATGATGTACGTTCGAGAATGGCGGAGCTCGCCAAAACCAGCCGGCCAGATACCACGGGCGTTCGTTTGAGGACGATTCAAAATTTGCTTTGAATGGCGCCGGTTTTGATTTAAGGCGAGCCCTTGCGATGGTCCTCAAAGGAGCCTAATAGCATTACTAAATAATTTATAAAATAAAGCTAAACCAACTTTCTACGCAAATTCTTACGTTCTGTGATCGATTCATCTATAAGTTGGGTAAGCCGTAATCAAAACAGTATTGGACTAAAAAATACTGTGCATAAACTCAATATATTTATAATTAAATTTAACTATAAATTTGAATATAAACTTTTAGTTTAATAAAAAAATGATGGCTTAAATAAAAAAAAATGCGAAAGCTCTGGATATTTAGTTCTATATCAGTTATTATTAAAAAGATCATAAATATTTATGTAAAATTAAAAAGTTTAAATAATAATTTTTTATCTAAGTTTTTAAAATTAGGCCATAGACCATGGCATGCTTTATTTTTATATTTAAATAATTATATTTATTTAAACTATTTTTACTTTACCATATATATTAGATAGATTAGTATATAAATTAATTACTTTTAAATAAGTCTTCAATCTAATCGCTGAGAGCAAACCTCAGCTACCTAAGATAATGCCTGACCATTAAATCCAATGAATGATTGGTTAGCTAAAATGATTGATCAACCTTGAATCTTCTTTTTGAACTTATTCCCCAAACAAAGCATGAAACATGAAACAAAGCAAGGTATGATCTAATAAAAGATCAAGGAATCAATGCAAAAAGAAGGATTTATTCAACCAGAAATTCATCTTAATCGTCAGCCATTATCGACCCTTAATTTTAGCCAGAGTCCGGCAGGGGATACGGCTAATCAGCCTCAATTTCAGCCAATATCCACCCATAAAATAGAGCATAAACGGATTTTTCAAAGAAAACTGAATCCTGATGGCCATCGGCGGGGTACTGAAGGAATCAAAGATCATGGAATGTTTGAAAGCGAGAGAGGAAGAAGGATTCAAGGGCTTACTAGCTCAATTGATTGTTATATCGTAGGAAGAGGACAATGGAGTCTTCCACAATCTTTCGTCTCTTTCAACACCTAGCTGCCGCTGCTCCTTTTTTTTTTTTTTTTTTTTGGTTTTTACATGGCATTGAAAAGACATAACTTGAGCCCCAAAAAGTGATCAAATTATCTCTGAGTCCAGTTCACCTTGGTAGTGTAAATAGTTCCTGTACGAGCCAATCACCAAAAATTCGGTCCATCAGGCCGGCTCAGATCGGCCCAGTCTTTTATCCCAAACGAGCTAATTGGGTTGGCCTGACTAGGTTTTAGTCAGGCTTGAATAAATTTTGAGCCCGGTTGGGCGAGGTTGTGGCCCAAGGCCTTAGTCGTAAGTTTGTCCTTGGTGTAGTTATATGGGACTGCTGAACTTTTGCGACCTGTATTCTGGTATTGTTTGAAAGTTTTATGGAAAAAAAGGAAGGTTTGTTTTTTGGCATCAAATTCATGTAATGATGAGTTTATGTTCAATCTTTGTAACCTTCAAGTTCTAAACAGAAATTTTGGAAAGAAATTTTTATTCCATCTTTACAATATCTTTTCATAGAAGACTAAAAGTTTTCTTGGAAGAATGAAGGGATAATAGCATTTATTATTACCAATTAAATTTAAAAAATCTAGAAAGTTCAATTAGTTGGAGAGAAATTTATTGATAATTTAAAAACAGAAGATCAACAAGAAAAAAACAACTACACTTCGGATGCTATGTAGGCAATTGGCACAAGGACCAGACTTACCGGCCATGAATTGCTCCATGTAGGCGTTTAAGCTGCAAATTTATGGACAGACCACAGCCCATGCCATAAGGGTCTCATCTCCTGCTGCGCATGGACAAACCATCGGCCATCAAGTCTAGCTTCAATTCTTTAGCTAAGGTGAAGGATATTCTTTGCCTTTTATAATTTGCTGGTAACTCATCAACCTATAAATCTAATAATATTTATTATTAATTAATTAATTTTAATTAAATTATTATTTTTTATAAAACAATGAAAAGATATAGAACATTTGGTTTATAAATTATGTTGTAATTTATAAAAATTAAAGGGCATGATAAAAAGATTGGCTAACAGCTGCCACCAACAAGGCCTATGAACAGTTTGTTTTGCCAGGAAAAGTCTTGAGTTCAAGTCCTTTGTTACCATGATTTAATATACCAGAGATCACATCCCCACCGAGTCAATGACCAAGTCCGGCCTTCAATATATATATATATATATTAAAAAACAGAGCCACATTCTTAAGGCTTTCATTGGTCATGCACGAATCTCCAAATTCCTCGACGCTACCAGTGTCTAGATGCATAAAAACGGGTGGCAACTTTTGAATTAGTCCCAAACTTCAATCATGGGAGCGAATGGGCCGTTGATCCGTGACTATTAGACTTAACTCATTTTTGAAAATCTATGGATTAAGTTGAATTCGAAAATTAAACCTGATCTAAAAATTGAATTGAATTTATCTAAAGGGAGCGGAAACCTATCCCAACCTAGGACCAATCCCATTCTATTAAAAAAAAACACGTAGGATTTTACCCCTTTTTTTAATCTAAATTCGAAATGACCAAAAAATAGTATTTACTAAAAAATGTACAAGCTTTAGTCATTAATCATAATTGATTATTTAGATATAAGGGTAAGATATTTTTTAAATTTTATTTATTTTAAATTATATAATTTTATGCAGTTAGCATTATATAATTTTTTAAATTATTAATTAAATTATTGATATATTAATGTATTAATATTTAATATTCTTTGATATATAATGTGAGTAATGCTAATGAGACTTAACAAATAATGGGATGAAAAGTGTACTTTTTAAAGTTAAGTATAATTAAAACATTAACATTAACAACTTTAGATACTATTGTGGAGGAGATGGGAGAGTAAAAGTAGGCACGATTTTGCTTTTTTTTCTTTTATTTATAAAGTTAAGCATATTTCTAATGTGCTTTCGTTTTGTTTTGTAATTTTATTGATAATTTAATATTAATATTTATTTAATTTTAAAAATATGCTATTATGAATTATTGCTTAATAATATTATTTTAATATTTTATAAGTTTATAATTAGACAAATTTATGGTGCTTTGTGATTTAAAAAATTAAATAGATAGCTGGATGAGCATCGATGGCAATCGGTTGAAGCTATCTTTGTCCATAGGTGGTACGTGGTTGGTGCGGAAGTTTTGGCCAACTTTAGGGCACAAAGTGGAGCGGACTTCCAAATTTTGATTCAAGTTTGTTGCTTCATATATGTTTGTCCCTCTCATGTTCATATACCTCCATCGATCGATGTCTTTCTCCATCGCCCTCTATGCATTAAATTCTTAAAAGAAAATAAAAACTAAGCTAATCCAGAATGATTCATGGGCTAATGCTAACTCAAATTAATGTTTAACTTCAATGACTGAAAGTGATCTGAACTCAAAATCACCTAACCTAATTGCCACCTTAAGATTTATCTTATATTTTCCATCTGATGGACTTGATCTGGCTTATGTCATCACAGTCTCACAGTCTCATTTGGATTAACAAAAATATTCCTATTCTATCGTTTATTTAATTCACCTTTTCATGAAAATGGCTATATTTCATTTATTTTTATTTAATCATATTTAAACATTCACATTTCATTGTTTATTTTTTAATAGATTCTTATTTATAATATTCTAAAATATATTAATACATATTTAAAATTTTATAGTTTATAAGTATAAGAATGATCGATTATTTAGATGAAATTAAAAAAATTAAATAAAAAAATTAAATTTAAATTGGTTCTTTTGATTTTATTAAAAAATTTCAATGATTTTAATTTAATTTTTAATTATTCTATTTTAGCTTAAACAGAAGGTATATGCTTATCTTTAACTAAAAAGCTGATCCAATCTAAATATTTTGAGTTGAACTAAGATTATATTTGACTTCAAACCTAAATGACTTGCAAAATGTAAAATATTTCCTACTAACCTAATCCAATCCAAGTGGATCAAGTTTGGACTAAAGTGGTGTAAAATAGGTCATGGCACCCATAGGCCGATACAAGTATGAAGTGGGTCATGTTGAATAGTGCTAGGCCGTACTAGGCCAAGAGTTCGAGGCTTGTGAGGCATCATGGTATGACCTAGTAACAATTAATGGAGTTTTTTATTAAAATATCCCCTCCAACAGCTATAAACAATCAATTTAGCATCCAAATTTTATTTCTGATTAAATTGATTTAAAATGCCAAAATACCTCCTACAACCGACCAGTTTAGGAAGTTATTTTGATCAAGTAAAAAATTTCTAATTTCTATTAATACCCTCACCCTTTCTAAATTCATCATAAAAAATCATTCTCAACTCTCTTATTTGCTCTCTTATTCCATCTAGACTCCATTCTAAAAATAATCTCCCACTTTCTACAAGTTCTTACTTTCTTTAAACAATCTTCTACTCTTTATAAGTCCTCACCCTCTCTATCTAATCTTCTATTCTTTACAAGTTCTTACTTTCTCTACAATCAAGTTTCTTTCGAGAAGAGAGGTTTACTCAATTCAACAATTTGCAAGATATCATTTATTGAAGAGAAGCTAAAACTTGAGTTTTGAATTATTAAAATTAGTTGTTTAATTTTATTTAACAATTCAATTTTTAATTATTAAGTATTAATTAGTTACTACTTGCTACTAAAAATAATTAATTCTATGTAAAAATTTTATTATTATTAAATATTTAAATTTTTTATTATAATGGATGGCTCACCTCCATACTCACATCACTTTTCCTTGTAATTATATCAAATCTTGATGGTTTTTCTGAATTTAAAACTTTTGAATTATATAAGATAATAGTAATAGTCAAGCACTTGCTGTTGCTATGAAGTAGAAGTAGAATATCTAATATTTGAAGTAAATTCACTATTCAAGAGATGAAGGCACACGGACTATGCTCAATAAATATAAAAAAAGATTTTAAATGTGACACAAGAGGTGGAACTAACTACCTACTGTATTAAAAAATGAACAATAACCTGAACACACACATACAATTATTTCATACTAATTCTTCATTAGCTAGATATTTTTACTTATAATTAAGATGTTAATAAAAAAATCACAAAATATATTATACATGGCAGCAACATTTTATGCTTTCTCAAGATGCAAAGTTTAAAAAATGCTATAAATGTTATGCAGTAAAAATATTTTTAGAGTGTAAAGTAAAATTAATATATATTTTTAATCATATTAGGTCTAAAATTACATTTACTTCTAATATTTGGACTAGAAATAATGATATTAATTTTATGTGTGTGATTGCGCATTTTATTCATTCTGGTTAGATTTTATAAAAATAAATATCGAATTTGTTTCATCTTGAGGTTCACATATTGCTTTTGTGATATACAACTATTGCGAAACTTTTTTTTTTCCTTATTCATAGATGTTTAAGATGGGTTTATTCTATTAACCAGGGTCAAGTTTCTTAATGTTGAATGGTTTAAGATTATTGATTTAACATTAGTGGATTAAATCAATTCTTTAAGGATGATTAAAGAGTAATATCGACCAATTTAACTTAACCAATCAGATTTGTTTAATATATGGATTTAGTATTTGTTTAATCATTCTCTTACCGCATGCATAATCTTATCTTACCACGTGTTGTTATCTTATGCTTTTTAATAATTTTTCCTCGTCAATTATGATTGGAGATTAAAATTAGATTGTGCTCGGACGAGCATGCTCGGTCCAACGGATCCATCTGCATCGTAGCTGTGATTACTTGCCTCACGAATTCTTTGACCTTCTCCACGCGCGCCAACCGCGGAGGCAAATATTTCTTGTTCATTTTAAAAGAATAGCAGCGAACCGCCTTTGATCGCGTGATTCGCTTGTCGATTCCCACGCGTCTTAACGTGGCTGGAGACGGTGGAGAGTCTGGAAACACCGACCGTTGCGATTGCGAGGCCATCCTACTTGTGGGGAAGAGAAGACCAGTGTGACCTACGCTGGCTGCCTCCCACTCGCCGGGAAGGGAAGGCAATCCGTGGCAAAATATATTCGATCCCAGTTGTGTTTCAAGAGCCACATGTCTTGACTTCCAAGCAAAGCACCAGGTCTTGAACTCTCTCCACGTTGGCTGACCTGGCGCTGGGTGCCAGGTCAGGCGTCCACCGGAGGCCACGTTGACCGTGGCCACCGTCTCCCCGTGAGGCGGTGTAGCCTCTTATCTTAAAAAACAGAGAGAGCTCTGTTTTGGTTGGGAAAAAAAAAAAATAAATAAATAAAGAGAGAGAGAGAGAGAGAAAACTCCGACGATCTCTTCCCTCTCCGGCACCGTGGCTTAGGAGCGTGAGGATTTGGGGACTCTAGTAGCCTCCATCGCCGTCGACGATCGCTTCCGCCACCGGAAAAGAGGTGAGTCCTCTGCTTTCCCACCGTTACTATCCCTTTAAAAACCAGGGCCTACTATGATTCGTATTCCTCCACGGGCTATGCTGGCAAAGAGTCGTTAAAGGGCCTCGACCACGTCCAACATCCCCACGTCTCTCTGCGATTCGTCCCTCACCGTTTGTCGCCTTACCATCTCCCGCTCCGATCCTCTTCTCCCTAAACCTCAACTCTCTTCCTCCTCTCTCTGTCCCCCCTTCCTCTTGAATGACAGGTGAACATCATCGTCACCGGAACAATTACGAGCACCATCGCCACCACCATCGTTTGCTAAGCTTCGACCTCCACATGCCGCACCTGGGCCACGAGAAAGGGACGAGAGAGGAGACGATGGTGCCGCCGAAAGGGTGGATGGGGATAAGGGTGGGGAAGGAGGCCGAGGAGCAACAGCGGTTCGAGATATCAGTGGAATATCTGAATCACCCGCTCTTCGTGGGGCTGCTGGCCCTGGCGGAGAAGGAGTACGGGTTCGAGCAGAAGGGGGCCATCACCATACCCTGCGGCATCGACCACTTCCGCCACGTCCAGAGCATCATCAACCGTGATACCACAGCAGCCGCAGCCACTGCTCACCATCACAACCACCACCACCACCACCACCACCACCACCCGCGCTTTGCTGGGTGCTTTAGGGCCTGAAGAGTTTATTGGATTGCCTTTTCCTTTTGCTTTTCCTCGGGAGGGAAAGATCGATGATGACGATAAGTTGTATATAGAGACCAAGTAAAGGATTGAACCATTGTGCTTTGTCTCTTTGTGTATTCTCCTTCTTCTGTGCGTGTGTATATATATATATATGGGGATAATTTTTCTTTATTTTGCAAACATTTTGGGGCTATGAAAGTGGGCGCTCGAGTCTTAACCTCAACGCTGTGTGAATGCATCTCACCCATTCTTGTGTCCCATGTCTTTATATTAGTATCAGAAGCAAAGAAACTTCAAAATGAAAAACGCTCAAGTGATATGCAATATGACCAATCAATGCCATTGCTAGAAAGAGTCTAATTTTGTTATCATGAGCAGTCTAAATATTCCGCATGAGTTGGATTAGTTCCTTACTCTTTGCCGCCTCCAAATCACACAGCTTTATTGTGTGACTATTTTTTTTTGCACTCGACAAGTGTAAATGAAATTTTATATATACGAAGATAGTGACAAAAATTGTTATAATAATTACAACGTTTTGCTGCATTGATTAGTCTATTTGACTAGGCCGGTCACTCCTTTCATGTTCTCATGTAGTTACATGATAATAGCATATTCCTTTGTTTATAGTAACTCCATTGTGAAAATCCAAAAGAAGGAAAGTCTTGTCGAATTTGTAAAGTATTTGATCATCAAGTTAATCAAGAAACCAAGAAAAACAACTCAGGCATCCGACAACTCGATCAGGCTCAAAGAATCTAAAGAAAAAAAAAAAAAAACAATAAATCCTTAAATTCAATACCGAAACCTAACGGAACCTGAGGTAGGGACCCTGGTTGGAGTGAGCTTGGACAGGTTTCCTCTTCGGAGAGGGAGGTGGGAGTGGAGGCGGAGGCGGAGGCGGCGAGCAGGAGAAAAATAATCAACAGTCTTTTCTCATCTTTATTGTTCGAGGGTTATGTTGCCAAATTCGCATATTTAGACAGCAAAGAAAGCATGTGGATCCATTTACCTTATTTTTTTTAATATTGTCTTAAAGAAATAGAGTGCACATCCAAATCCTTTCACGGATCACATAATACCCTTATATTCTTAAAGTAGTTGTTATCTACAGCACCATCATCCTACAAATGAATAAAACATAATAAAATTTGATACATACTTACATACATACATATATATATATATATATATATATATATATATATAAAATAAATTTTCTTATGCTTTTATCCATTTAAAAGATGATGCTTTAAATAGCTTTAAGAACATAAGAGCATTGTATAAGGGCAAAAAGGCATTGTACCATGGCGTCAAAGGATTTGGATTTAAACTCTATTTTTAAAAAAAAATAACAAAAATATAATAGCTAATCTTTTTTATTCTTATTTTATATTGATGTTGATCAGATCTTGAACTGATATATTTAATGTATATTAAAAATATATCATTCTAAATGGTATTAGAGATACAAGCTTTGAGATTGATAGTTTATATATTTATAGTTTATCATGATTAAAGAGCTATTTATAGTTTATCATGGTTGAATAGCTTTTAATAATTTATGGTGCTCTAATGCAAATGTTTTGATTTTTATTTTATTTATATTTTTGAAAATTCAATGAAAGAATTATCATTGCTATGCTATTATTTATTTTATCAAAAAATTAAATAATATTAATTATATTTATTAGAAGCCTTGTATTAAGCCATATTTGTTTGGAAAAGGTTCATGAGAGATCGTGAACAGGACATGAACGGTATACAGAGATTGCGTCCGGCTGGGTCGCCACGGAGCAGCGACAGGTACTAGATGCGCTAGGTGGATGATTGTAGGGTGGATATGTTAATGCGAAGGATTACTACTGGCGGCACAAGGTATGCGATATTCACATCGAGCCAACCAAGGCCCTTGCGAGGAAAAAGACGCAGAGGTTCTGCCAGTAATGTTGTAGATTTCACCCCCTTCTGAGTTTGATGAGGGAAAATAGTACCAGCAAACGAAGGCTAGCAAGTCATAACCAGCAGCTAAAGGATGTTTCCTCCCAGTTGTTGCTTCCTGGAAACCAAGAGGAGAACCTCAAAGATAGAGAAGAAATTAGATTGCTTTTAGACGAGATGATGGGAGGATGGCTTTCTCTTGTTCTCCTTATTCCATTATTCGTTCTTTTTCTTCCATTTGTCTATGTAGAATCCATCATGAAGAGGAGGAAGAGAGCCCTAATAGCATGGAATCTCCCTGTGCTTGTTTTAGGACTTTGAAGTTTGCTCATAGGTAATGCATACAGAGGTTGTGTGATGAGAAAGGGTGCACTATTTCCGAGATTTGTCTTCAGACATTTGAACCAGGCTATACTGTTCCAACCAGGAAGGCTTTGATTCAGTTCTGTCACGCCCCGGACCCAGCTGGTGGTGGCCCAGTGGTGACAGCCCGCCGCATGCCAGGCATGCAAGGCATCCAATACAATATTAATTATAAACAAGGAGAGTTAACAACTATATAATATACAAAGTTTAATCCTTCATGTACAAATTATGTAATATTGGGCAACAAGCCAAAGTTCCAAAATAATTTCAAATGGGGTTACATATAACAAAATAAAATCCATTTACATCAAGAAACCCCCAATTATCCCTGTTGTTGCCCCTGATAATTCTGTGGCTCTGGAAAAAACATTGTAAGATTTAATGAGTTTACACTCAGTAAGCCTACTATTACATATTATAGCCAAATAAGAATTTTTTTATCAAGTCAAATACATGTCATGCTTCCAATTTAAAAACATTTCGTCATATTATAGAACTGTACAAAACTCATATTCGAATAAATTGGAAGCAATTAATATGAAATAATATTTCAAAATACCATTTCAATTTCAAATCACTGTAAATCTCATTTCATACTAATGTCCCACGTCCACGTAATAACATCCTATGGATGTAACCTCCCTGTACGCCCCCAGTGGAGGAAGGGTGCCGGAGTCAATTAGCATCTAATGCTATATCCTGTCACAGCACATCCCTAGGATGTGTGTTCTCCACATATTCCCCCTGTGGAGGTGGGTCCCGGAGTCATGTAACATGTAGTGTGGACCGTGACGACATATAATATCAACAATCACAAATAGCATTTATTCGCATAATAGCAAACATGTATCAATTTTCTTTTCATGTTTTACCAAAATTTGGTAATTTTCCATAATCATGTAATAACCAGATGCATGTATCAAATGCCAATTTAATTTACCAAAATTAACAATAATCAAGTCAAATATTCATTTACAAAAATGTGGTACCACAACTATCATTTTTCAAATAATACTATAAATCAATTCATTATTTCAATAATGGCATAATTTAATGATTTAAGAAAAATCATTATAACTGGCTTACTTACCTCACAACGCTAATCCAAAAGCGTAAATCAGCTGTAGGGATCTCTGGGTACCTACAACATAATTTTTCAGATTTTTAAATTTCAATTTTTGGATGTCAGACTCCTATACTTAACCCAATCTAATCCTGGGCCCAACTTGGGGCTTGAATATCTCCAAATATAGAAGCCCAAATGGGGAAATAAAAATTCCCCGACAAACTAGGATCAACGCTGATCCCGACCATATTTTCCTTTTATTGGGCCGAGCCCAAATTGGGGCCCGAAAATTCAGCCCAAAGGGGCTAAGCTGATGAGCCGAACCCGGCCCGGTCCCCGATTTTTTTTTTTTTTTTTTCTCTTCCCTGCTTCACCCCTGGTTCACCCGAACCCGGGGGGTGGCTGGTGGCCGGCGGCCTAGGGCCGCCGCCGGCCCTCCCCGGGGTCGGTGGCCCGCCGGCCGCCGGCCCCCTTGCTCTTCCCTTTCTTCTTTCTTTTCTTCTTCTCCGTTTCTTCTCCTCTTTCGGACCGTGCGGCGGCACGGCCGGCCACCGTTGGCCGGCCGGACCTCACCGGACGCCGCCCGGCGCCGGTGAGGGCCACCGGCCGAGCCCCGGCCCGGCGAGCCGGCGGCGGACGCCGCCGGCCGGACCAACGCGGGAGCCGGTTTGGCTCCCGCGGCGGGGGAGGGCTATTCGGCCCTCTCCCGTTGCTTCGAGCCACGCCGGTGACCCGGCCGGCCACCGCCGGCGGCCGGACCCCGCCGGACGCGCCCCCGGCGCCGGCGGGGTCGCCGACCAAGGCTCGGGGCCCGGCGGGCCCGCGGGGCACGCCGCCGGCTCGAACCCACGGTGAAGGGAGGGCCGTGGAACAGCCCTCCCCCATTCTTCCTTGCCGGCGGCACGGCCGGCCACCCCCGGCCGGTCGGACCCCACGGACGCCGCCCGGCGCCGGTGGGGGGCTACCGCCCAAGGCCGGGCCCGGCGAGCCGGCGGGCACGCCGCCGGGCCCGAACCAAGCGCGGGAGCCTGCTTGGCTCCCGCGTCAGGGGAGGGCCTCCTGCGGCCCTCTCCCTCACTCTCACGCTCTCTCTCTCTCCCTCTCCTCGCCGGTGACGGGGGGGGCTTACCGGACGGCGGCGAGGTGGCGGGGACGAGCGGAGGGCGACTCAGTGACAGGAGTTTGCGACGAGCAGGAAGAAGGGAGGAAGAAGATAGGGGGAGAGGCTTCGGTCCTCTCCCCTGTAATTCTTTTCTTTTAACGAGGGGAGGGCTGAGCCCTCCCCTGCACCTCCATGTGCGCGCGCGTGGGCGCGCGCGCGCTGGCGCGCATGCAGCGCGCCGCGTGTCGCGCACCCACGCCGCTTAATTATAAAAAATTTCTTAACGGGAGGGGGGTTTACAAGTTCCCTGTTACCATAAGAGGAAGCGGGGAGGTCCCTAGGCTAAATTATGATCCTCAAAGCCCAACATTAATCAGCTAGATGATGGGGTTAACTTTCACATATTTAGATCAACTTTAATATCATTTGTAACGTTACAAGCCTACCTGCTGGTGCAATTAATCCATTAGCGAATCGAAATCACATGGCCAAAAACTCGAGTGAGAGTTAATTGGATATAAATTGACTTGAGTTATAAGCATATAATACTTTCTTTTTCATTCCATATGAGACTATTTTTTGCATGTTATACACTAGCTCTAGTGTTTACAATTATGTTATTGATTAAACATCTCATTGAGGTGCTAGTAATTAGAAACTTGTTGCTTTGGTATTTATCTCAACATTGTTAGTATGGTGTTCATAATGAAGAGCATGGTGTTCACGAATTTAGAGTTTGTCTTGAAGTTTACAAGTCCAATAAGAACATTACTCCTAATATATACCAAATAAGGATATGACTCCTAATATACATAGAAGATGACTTCTAATTCTTATGGGATACAAACTCTAATCTCAGAAGGATATAGTTTGATCTTTTCTCTATATAAGCATGTGTAGGTCTAACTTTATGGTATCATCAAAGTGGGTGTGAGAAAATATTAAGAGAAAAAGTAGATGAGTCAAGAATAGGCTTTTAACTTATTATATTTTTAATATATATATATATATATATATATATATATAATATTTTTTTATTCTTTTATTATTATTATTTATCTAGTACGGTTGATTTATATCAAAAATATGTTGTTCTACGGATTGGCTCACTAGAGTTCCCTGGAAGTTAATGAGTAGTAAGTGGACTTGAGTTATAAGCATATGACACTTTCTATCCCATCCAATGTGGGACTAAATTTGGGGTATCACAATCTTTCCTTCTTACAATACGATGTTCTCATCGCATGCCATAAGCTAGCCAGAATCTACCTTCGAGCCAGGTCGTTGGTGCTGTAAGGGTGGCTCCACACCATGGCAGGACTCCACTATTGTCTTATGGGTAGCCCTTTTCTTATACCCATCAATTTTCACTTGAGTTTTTGGGCCACATGATTTTGGCTCGTTAATAGAGTTAATTTATATGGCATAATTGAGAATGCCAATTCAAAAGGGAGCAATGAGAATGAGAATAAAGAATACCGGACATTTTTGAGTTACATAACGAAGTTACTCAAGCATTTTGTTTTTAAAATTTTGTCATTTTCTTTCCTAAGTCAAGTGGTGGGGCTATAAACATCTATTAACATTACTACACTACGGTTGCTATGTAGACGTTTAAGCTGCAAATTCATGGGCAAACCGGAAGCCCATGCCCTATGGGTCTCACCTCCTTCAGCGCATAGACAAGCCATCGGTCATCATGTCTGGCTTCAATTCTTTTGGCTAAGGTAAAGGATGCGTTCTTTATCTTTTACAATTTACTGATAACTCAGCAATTTATAAATCTAATAATATTTATTATTAATTAATTTTAATTAAATTATTGTTTTTATAAAATAATGTGAAAATATAGATTATTTGATTTATAAATTATGTTGTAATTTATAAACATTAGAGGACATGATAAAAAATGGGCTAACAAATGCCTCAAACAATGCCTTTGGACATTTTATTTTGCCACAAAAGGTCTTGAGTTCAATTCTTTGTTATCATGATTTAACTAGTCATGTACCTATGCGTTGCATGAGTTATCTTTAAATATTAATTATTTTTAAAAATTAATTATTATTTTAATATGATCTTTGAAAAATTTGAAAAAAATATTCAAATTAGTTTTCAACTTGTGTTGTATATTTTTACATCATAACTAATTTAATTTTTTTTTTTGTAATTATATCGATATCACTTTCATATTTTGTATTAAAAAATTAAAAAAATATATTAAAAAATCATTATAATAGACATAAATGAGTGTGAAGTACCAATAGGCTAATTTTCATGTAATAAAAAAAATATAGCTAAACATTAAAAGTAAAAAAAGAGGCAAATATTCAATGAAACATCACCAATAAATGTTAAGATCCATCTTAAGGAACATATTCACAATTTCATTAAAATCTTAACTACTTCAAATCAAAATTACACTCACCAAATAATTGACATGAATATACCAATAATATAATATGTATACAATGCATATTCATCTTCATAAATATTGAACTACCAAATGGAAAGCCGACATAAACACAAAATCTTAAATAATGTTTGGAAAATAGATAATAGATTGGTATAGCTATGGATGTTTTATAATTTTCTTAACTCCTCTCAAGCCTTTCTTTTTTTTCTATCCCTTTCTAATGAAGCTTAGGCTTCCAATTTGATTGTCAATCAGACTTTTGTAGCTATTTTACTCATCTCACCATCTAATTTGACACTCAAGTCATCGGGCAAATATTCAAAAAATCTAAGAAAAATGCATGAACCTAAAATCAAAAAACATCTAAAAAGAAGTCTGGATGTATAAATTATTTGAGAATGAAAGAGTAAAGAAAAAAAAAAAAAAAAAAAGGGCCCGTTGCCATTCATTTCAAAGGATATATATGTATGTGAGAGAGACACTTTATCCTAGGTTCCCTGATACTACCAAATATAATATTCTCAGCCCTTATCTCAAAAGTTTTAGAATTGACAATTGTAATTTGTACACTTACAAGATAACATTAAAAAAAATCAAATAAATCAAGGAATTTAACTAAGGACCCATTTCAGTCAGTTTAGTGTAGTTGTAAATAATGCCTTGCTCAATACCGCTCGATCATTAGCAATCTCTCAAATTGTTAACATCAATTGATCATAATATCCATACAAACATAAATTTGAATATATCAAACCACAAAATACTCAGAATTCGATATTAGCAGTAAAGAATCTAGTATCACAATAGCCAAAAACCTTAACTTTCTAAAGGATTATATCAAACTTTAGCTACATATTCTTTCGAAGAAATCAACTAAACAACTATCCTAACAAAGAAAAGGAAAGAAAGCCCATCTTTGCATCTAGATAGCAAAATCTAAGAAGAACCCACTATTTATCAACTACAAAATTAATATATAAATAATCATAAAGCTCCAGAGTGTTCAGAAATATAGCTTCATTTAGAGAGAAAAATAAATTAAGAAATGATTGTGAGGACAAATTGGAGATATAACTGATCAAATAAGGGAGAGAAGAATTATCAGCAAGAGTGCAGATGACCATCAAAGGAAAGCTAAGCCCAAAAATGCTTAGTTTGAAGGCAACCGAAGATGCTTGCTTTGCTAAGCTTAAGGCAGATGATAGAAGGTGACGGTCAAGGAAGAATGGGTAGATATGGATAGGCAGTGATAGTCAAAGCAAACGAGCACTGAATGAGAAGAAGAAAGAGAAAGAAAGTAGAAGTAGATAGAGAAAGTAGAAGTAGATAGTTTGGTACGAGTGTCCAGAGATAGAGAGGGATTCAAATTATCAAGAATCAATTGATCTTCCAAAGATCAAACTTCTCGTATAACGAAGAACGGTTTAAAGAATAAATTTTTGAAAGAAAAGGTTTACAAAAAAATCGGAGATAGTAGTTTAAGAGAAATAATCTCCTTATTTAAGTCCTCTCTCCTTGCCTTAAACTTCATTGATAGACTCTAGAATTGTATACTAATAAGTTAATTAATTATGTTATCAATATCGTCAAGGCAAGAAAGATGAAAAACTTCATTGGCAGCTTACTACATGTTTAATATGCCGCCTTGACCTAATTTTCTTCATTGATGTATCCATTCACACTAAAATAGAAAGCCTCTTAGCCATAAAGTCAATTACATTATTATTGAAAAAGGAAATTTATGTTGCCCTCATTTCTCTTCTATTTTTTGTGCTATAAAGGTTATAAACAGGCAAAGGAAAATAAAGAAGGAATACAACAACAGGATGGAGGTAATGGTAGGTTGATGGGTGCACAAATTGCGATCATTCTTTGGACTGCAATAACTAGGATATAAAAGAAAGTAAAACAAATTCATTCTCTAAAAATAGTCATAAATGTAACAGATGTAATCGAAAAGCCTAAGGACTATTATAACCACATGTTGGAGAATTAAATATCCCTTTCCATGTGGAGCGAAATAAGCTCATATATATAAAGCATTAATATCTTTTGCTGCATGGCAGCTTTGTGCAAAGGCATTTCGTAAGACATTTTGTAAAGGTTTCTTATTTTTGAGAAGTGTCACATGGATATATTCTAACAATTTAAAAACTTCATATTTATTTTAATATTTTATTAATTTTAATGTTTAAATTGAAAAACCTTCAAACTATAGGATATAAGTTGTAATTATTCTAGATATTTATAAATATATATTAAATATTATATATATATTAAACATATTTATAAATATAATATAGTTTTAAATATGAAAAAAAAAATTGTTAAGATGTGCCAAAGCAGAAAGCCAAATTAGAAACCCTTCGGTCGGAAGCCAGTTTTAACCATATGTTTACATGTATTCTAAGTATCACAGAAGTTTAATATATAAAAGAGAATGGATCGGGCCAGGATAGGTCGGGCTCTTAAATAATTCTATCGGTTTGGGCTTGGATCAGAAATAGTCGGCCCGAATTCGAGCCCAATCCAACACCTCACGTCTTTTTTGGTTTTGCTTGGACCTGTTAGAATCCGGCCCGATTCAATCCATGCCCACCCCTAGCTCGCCAGCATGACCTAAGAATGGTGTCATGGCATGCTGCTAGCATAGTCCATAAAATCACGGGCCATGCTGGCTGGGCACAGGCAGTTTTAGACGTGTAAGTCTAAGAGTTATTGGTACAAAATAAAATTGGATTGTGCTCGGACGAAGCATCCTCGGTCCGACAGATCCATCTCGGTATCCCAGCTAGGGTTGCTTGCCCCACGAATCCTTTGACCTTCTCCACGCGAGCCAACCGCGGAGGCACGTGTCTGTCTTCTTATTCATTTAAGAAAAAGCAGCTGGGAACCGTCTTTGATCGCATCTTTAGCCTGTCGACATCCACGCGTCCTTGCGTGGCTGGAGACGGTGGAAAATCTGGAAACACCGACCGTTGCGATTGCGAGGAAACCAGGCGACGCCATCCCACCTTTGGGGAAGAGATGGCCGGTGACCTACGCGGCGTGCTCCCAGTCGCGGGGAAAGGAAGGCATTCCGTGGCAACATATTCGATCCCAGCTGTGCCTCAAGAGCCACATGCCTTGACTTCCAGCAAAGCAACAGATCCTGAACTTTCTCCAAGCCTCCGATCCTTTTTAAATACTCATCCCTTCAGATTCAAATGCGATTCGCATTCCCCCACCGGCTATGCTTGATGTCCAACATCCCCACGTCTCTCTGCGATTCGTCTCTCACCGTCTTTCTCCTCGCCATCCCCAGCTCTGATCCTTGGCCTTTCTCCTCTCTCTGAACCCCAGAACTCTCCCCCTCTCCACGCATCAAAATTTTGATATTTTTGCTCTGTTTTTTTTTTTTTTTGTGGGGGGGGTGGAGAACGAGAGGTGAAGAGAAGCATCATCATCAGCGGAACAACCACCAGCATCGTTTGCTAAGCTTTGACCTCCACATGCCGCACTTTGGCCACGAGAAGGGGACGAGAGACGCGACGATGGTGCCGCCGAAAGGCTGGATGGGGATAAGGGTGGGGCAGGAGGGCGAGCAGCATCAGCGGTTCGAGGTGCCCGTGGAGTATCTGAACCACCCACTCTTCGTGGGCTTGCTGGAAAAAGCGAAGGAAGAGTATGGGTTCGAGCAGAAGGGGGCCATCACGATCCCCTGCGGCATCGACCACTTCCGCCACGTCCAGAGCATCATCAACCGTGACACCACAGCAGCCGCCGCTGCTCACCACCACCACCACCAACACGGCCACCATCACCACCCGCACTTTGCTGGGTGCTTTAGGGCCTGAAGGGTTTATTGGATTGCCTTTGCCTTTTGTTTTTTCTCTCTGGAGGGAAGGATTAATGATGACGATAAGTTGTGTATAGACACCAAGTCAAAGATTGAATTCTTGTCCTTTGTCTTCTTGTGTATTCTTCTTCTGCTATATATATGTGCGTGAATTTTTAGTTTTATTTTGCAAACATTTTGGAGCTATAAAAGTGACGCTCGAGTCTTAACCTTAACGATGTCATCTTCTTGCCTTGATATGTGTGAATGCATTCTTATGCCCCACCTCTTTAGATTAGTATCCAATGATGCAGAAGCAAAGAAGCTTCACATGGATGAAGATCCGGTAATATGCAATAAGGCCTATCATTACCATTGCCAAGGAAGACTCACCGTCACTAATTTTGTTATCATAAACATTCTAAATATTCCGCATGAGTTGGATTAGGTCCATACTCTTTGCCTCCTTCAAATCCCACTGCCACTGGCTTCTCTTGCACTCAGTAAGTGTAAATGAAATTTTACACAGTATGCAAAGATAGTGTCACAATCCGTGGTTCAAAGTTTCGTGCAGAAACATTGCAACACGGCTGCATACACTTAAGTGAATTTAAGAACACACAAGACCTACTAAACTTCAATATATACAATATAATGACAAATATTAATATCAGTAGAAACTAAATTCATAGACCTCGCAAGACTATTGCAAATTATCAAACTAGTACATAAATATCTGTATGTCAATCTCAATGTACATATCAGTACATCTATAATGTCATATGATATATTAAACTATATGCTACTTTCACTCTTGATGCTCAACTCTTAGATCTAAATTCAGTAAATAGGCATCATCATCCTCTATAACTTGATAAAGAAGGTAATGAACTAAAAGTTCAGTAAAAATTTTACACATATCATCATAAATATGTCAAGAAATTCAGAACGAATGATATAACAAAATATATTTTTATAGAAAATAATATAATATATCGATAAATCAACTCTAAAACCTTTAAACCAACCATGTTTAAGTACCAATACGAGTCAATTTAAAATACCAAAATCATCCATATAACCATATGTTCAAGTCACAATTTTCTGCATACTGAAGATACATGCTGACAAATCATGTGCCAGTATTTCATGTTTAACAATCTAACCTAGCGATATACGCATATGTAATTGAGTTCAGATACTAGTGCTCAAAGTATTAGACTCAACCATGCCATATCCATAGACCATAGTTGATTCTACACCAACCTTTCGCGGTCCTCATGCCCTTCCCTTAGTGCCGCCGATATAGGTAAGTAAGGAATCACACCAATATTGCACAAACTAGTACACGTATCAACAATAACATCAGATCTATAATCTCAACTAATCTCAACATTGGATTATGTCACTCTACATACTAAAGATATATACTCACAAATCTCATGCTGCTAGTTCGTGTTTAACAACTTAACCTATCAATATACATATGCAAAGGTTGGTTCTCATATTAGTGTCCATCGTATTAAAACTCAGTCATGTCATATTCACGAATCATGACTGGTTCTACACCGGCCTCTCTCGACTCTTAAGCTTTTTTCTAGTGCTGTTGATTTAGGTTAGTAAGGAATCACACCATATACTATCAGAATTAGTACCACGGATCAACAGTAAAAATCATATACATCTCAGTGACTAGTCCACATAACCACATCACAACTTATATCCAATAATGCCAAACCATGCCACATCCAAAATGACATATTTCAACATGTCATACTCATAAATCTCAAATCAAAGCTCAAATCATTTATAACCAAAATAATGTACCACCACATATAAATAACTTCACAATAAACTATCGTGCTCAATTAAAATATACTAAAAAATCTAGCAATAAAATCATGATGTATGCAGGCATGCAAGAAATGAAATATATTATATAATAGTAGGTATAGAATTCCTACCTCAGATCGCTAATTGTAATAGTCTTCTCAGTTAGATCAAATCAATAATCACTTATAATTAACATAAATAAATAATTAATTCACTAAATTTATAATTTAATAAAATTACCCTTATACCCTTGTAGACTACTCTTTGAAAAATTACCACTTTACTCCTCTTTCTCAATGATTGGTAGCCTTTGTTTAACTAACTTTGTTCAATATTTATTTATTTTCTAATATTGCTAATTTTCATCAATTTAAATAAAATTACAAAAATACTCCTGCTAAGCTTGCTTTAATTGCTACATAAACGTAAGCTTAAGTAAATTTTAATTATGGTTAAATCATTTCTTAATTAAATTGATAACTTCCAACCTGTGTTTATCATCCATTAATAAACCTAATTAACTCTACATTATTTTAGTTGGATTAACTGCATCTTAAATAGGTTACTAGTTCCCTTAATTACATTTAGTTAGACTAATTCATCATAGTTTTGACTCGGACCTAATCATTTTATCTTAACTCAATACTTTGGTTCACTGATTTGGGTCAATTTAGGATCTGGATCACCAAATTAAATCTAAATTTGAATTATTGTTCAAGAGATTAGACTTAATTTGGAAGTTGGTTCGTTGAACCAGCTTGATTTGGATCTAAATTCTAGCTTACACAAATTAATACAATTAATTTTTGGTTCACAGGAATTGAACCAAATCCAAGTAAGTTGCTCCCTGATTCACTAATCCAGCCATATAAAGGGGTCAAATGTTTCAAGCTCAATTTTAAAAAAAACTAGTTTAACCCAAATGAAAATAGACTTAAATTGGGCTGGGTCCAAGTTGGAATCAAATTGAATTAGTTTCCTTGGGTTGAATTGGTTTCTGATTACTTGAACCGGTTCAACCTCTTTATTTAACCCACCAAACCCATCGTCTTCAACCTCCAGCTAGCCCCTGATACCCATAATCTACACCATAAGCCTGGTTCCCCTCTGGGGCACGGGAAGCGAGTGGCGGTAGCGGCGACATCGAGTGTGAAGTAGTTGGCGGCGGGGATGTTGGTGAAGGAGTCCGCCGGTGAGGTGATCTGGTTGCAGAAGACCGCGTAGGATTCCGTGGGATCGGGGGGCGGGATTAGGATCGACAGAGAAGATGAGAGGGTCGAGGGTTTCACCGAGGAAACCATCGTTGGGCTGCTGGTCAATGACGACATCAGCGGCGGCGATGGAGAGGTTCAAAGGGGTGAAGTGGTCCTCAAGGCCGCCAATCCACTAATCGGAAGGGTGATCCTTGGGACAGACGCGGATCGGGGAAAGCTTGGAGAGGGACGAGGCAGAGGAGGGAGATGAAGTTGAAGATGCGGAAGAGACATGTCGGCATGATGGGAGGTTGGGGCTATCGCGATGGAGAATTAATTTTTCCTTCCACATGCCAGCGAGAAGGGAAGTCGATGGCTCTTTAATCAAAATTACCGGAGAGTAAAAATAAAAACGTATTTATTTATTTATTTATTTAATTTTCCGATTACCGAATCAAGGGAAGAGCCCTTTCTCATCTCCACGAATCAAGGAAAAATATTTTTTCTTAGCTGATGTTGAAAGCTCCAACTAAATAAGAGGAGTTGATTGCTATTTTTTGAAAAAAGCTTTCTTCTATATGAGTCAAGCGTAAACCAAATGGGACCATATAATAATAATATGAGCGGACTCCACTGATCTGCTGACGATTTCGATCCCACGAAATTGACTTGTTTAAGTGACTGTTTAAAGAATGCTTCAAATCCCACGAAATAGAGATGCTAAAAGTGAAAAACAAAATGATATACATTAAATAGTATTCAATAAGATTATACATATGGTAGGTAAAGATGAATCTGACTTCATTATATATATATATATATATATATATATATATATGAGGATTGAAGTCATGAATATTGTAATTTTTTTTCTTAGGATCTATTAGTTGAAATTAGATGAAGCACCACGCGCGCATATGAGGATTAAAGTCCTGTATATTATAATTTTTCTTTTTAAGATCTATTAGTTAAAATTACATAAAGTACTCTTCTTTAGATAAATTCCTTCTACTTTATCACTAATGGAGATCGGAGACTTGATTTTAAAGAAAACCAAGACTTCTTTTACCACAACTCAATATCCTCTCTCTCTCTCTCTCTCTCTCTCTCTCTCTCTCTCTCTCTCTCTCTTTGAATGGGAGTTCGATAGAGAATGTTAAAACTCTATGTGATTTTTCTTAACTCCTTAGAAACCATATCTTGAGAGTTTAGAAACCATATCTAGGCTCTCTTATCAAGTCTGATTAGGTTGGGTCAACCCATCATTGGCACCTCACTAGAATCCAAAATCTAACATTTTTCACTAACACATGATGGGCTGGATTTAGATCTCGATTTCATATAGATAAATGAGTTGTGCGAACATGAACATACTTAACTTGTGAGCTCTAGATTAAAGGCTCATTAGGGTCAAGATGGAGACATCACTCTCAAAAATAAAGAAACATGGTATATCATTGTACCTCAGATTTATTTGGTTATGTTGGATCAAGCATCTTTCAATCTTTCAAAAGATCCATGCTTAACCCTTTTTTAACTTCACATGTATTCATAATTATACCCAAGCTTATCAAAGCAGCCTAATTGGCCAACTGGTGAACACAAGTGGGCTAATTCCAAATTCATCTTTCTTTTACCTAATGTTATTAGTATTTGAGTTAACCACTTCTCCCAATAATATCCCTTTAGGCCACATCATCCATGACCATAGATAATACACTAGAATAGCAAACACCAACTCTTTATTTCATGACATGGTCTAAAGTCACATAGGGTACTATTGAGACCAAAGTTATAATCTCTAGGACTCACCTAGTGAGGAAGCAGGGATCCATTCATTCACTTCTTAAAGGATCGCTAAGCACAAGTAATATGCATGCTATGATGGAGTTACTTTATATCTCCAAGTATAGTATCTTTACTCTTGAGCATCGTACTGGTCTTAGTCACATTTTGAACAACAAACTTGAGTTCTTTATCTATTTACTATTAGTAATGCCAGATAAAGATATCTCACTGAGCTATTTATAAGCTTCATGGATGGTAAGAAGGCGTCCATATATTTTCTTAAATACAAAGAACCTCATCTTGATACTTATTAAGGTAACATATTAAAGAATTGAACTAAACTCATTCTCTTAGTGCTTTAGTTCAATTATATCTTATCTCTCTCTGCTCATACTCCTAGCACCAGAGGCAATTACTCATGTGAGTGAGCCAATCTTAGCCTATTAACATACTTATTATGTTACGTGTAACTCATATATTATGCCAAAAAAAGATATCAACATCAACAAAAGTAGCTGATTAAATCTATCAATTATATTAATGGCAAAAATAACAATATATGAATACATAGTGTTCAATGTCACATGCTCACATCCTATGTAGTTATAGGAATCTAACATGTAATACATTTAAGTTCCTAGTAATTGGTCTGGTGAGAGGATTGCAGTCATCTGGCTCATAGGAATGTAATTAAGGACCACTTATTTCTATGCCATGATGTTTTTGATAAAATGTTATCTTACCTGGATATATTTGATTCCCTTATGATATTTAGGATCCTTAGCATAAGATAATGCAGTCATGTTATTATAATAAATTATCATAGGGTATAACGTATGTATGATAAGATCAAGATAATGCAAGAACTGCCTTAACCAAATAGCTTCCTAAACCATGGAGGAACATGCTATGTATTCTACCTCCATGGTGGATAGGACTATGCAGGATTACTTTTTTCTTTTCTTAGTTATGGTACTATTATTAAGTAAGAAAGTATATCCTGATACTGATTTGTACTCATTTAAGTTACCTCTCCAAATAACATTAGAGTAATCTACTAGGCGCAAATCCTTTCCTTGATAATACAACATATCTGAGGTACCTCAATATCATTTTGATTGCTCTCCAATGCATAAGTCCTAGGTTTGCTTGATAACGGTTGAAGAACCCAACATATTTTATGTCAGATCATGCACACATCTTCACGTACATAAGGTTTTGACTTTGTTGGAGTAGGGAACTTTGGACATCTTTTTCTACTTCTTTTGGAGTATTTGGATCTATATTAAGAGGCTTATATTTTTCTCAATAGAAATATCTATGGGTTTATGGTTGTGCATATGCTATATAACTCAATCATCATCTTGATATAAATTTTGTGAGATAAACCAAAAAATCACTTAGACTGGTCCCTCAAGATCTTAACACCTAGCACATAAATGGCTTCACCCATATTCTTCGTTTCAAAATTCAAGGAGAGCCACCTCTTTATAACATTGATTAACTTCTTGTCATTTTCAACCAATAGAATGTCCTCTACATATAAAGAAAGGATCATGAAATTATCTTTGGATCATTTGATGTATATATAACGGTCTTCTTCCATCATCATAAACCCATCTCCTAAGTCGGCTTAATAAAATATAAGGTTCCTTTGCTTGGATACTTACTTAAGGTCATAGATAAATCAATGATCTTGCATACTTTGTGCTCTTAGCCTTCAACTATAAAATCAATATGTTGATTTATATATATTTCCTTATCTAGTTCTTTATTAAGAAATAGAGTCTTAACATACATCTTATAGAGTTCTATATCCATATACACGATAATAGATAGAATGAGGTAAATTAATGCAAATCTTATAACTGGAGAAAAAAGTTTTATTATAATTGATCCCCTCCTTTTGCTTATAATACTTAGCCATGAGATGATCCTTATGCTTCTTAATGGATCCATCAGCCTTGTGTTTTATCTTGAGAAACCATTTATTCTCAATTGTTTGATGAGCATAAGGAAGTTAATTAAGTTTCAAATATGGTTTACCTTTATAGATTCCATTGTCTCATGCATAGCCTTTGTCCGTTCCCTAACCTTAGAACATGAGAAAGCCTCTCAAATAGACTTTGGCTTCTCATCATCTATTGAAGTTACCATAAATTTTTCTTCCTCAATTCCAAAATGATTACTATGAATTTTATCATGAATACTTTTATGTGGTTAAGGCCACTCATGATCATGTTCCATTTGAGCTGATCCACTATGCATATTGCTTTCACTCTCCCTAGAAGTGCCAACTCAGTTTGTAATTCTAATGTTTTAATTATAGTTAGATTTCTATAGGATTAGTTTTACTTTATAAATAGGCCCCTATTATATCCCATTAAATAAATAAATTATAAATTATTTAATAAAATTATGAGAAATTATTTTTTTTCTTAGCTTGAAATTGTTTCTAACTCGATGGTGCTATTTAAGGTGATTTTAGTTACCACTATATCATGAAAAAAAAAAAAAAAAACCAAAAGAAGATAAGAAGATAATTATGATATTAAATTTAAATGATTGAGTTGATAAAGATGCTTAATTAAGGTTCTTTGGTCTTAAAAAGTTGTTGGTTAAATTAAAAAGAAGAAGGAGAAGAAGAAGAAGCGTAGCGGAGTGCACAAAAAGAAGGGGCGTCGAGAATCCGATTGAGAAGAGCCGTCGACGCTACAGAGGAGTGAAGAATCCCAGCCATGGGCGCGAAGAATCCCATCAAAAAGAGCTGCCGAGACTGCAAAGGAGCAAAGAATCCCAGCCAGAAGAATCGAAAAGAAGAAACCCATTGCCGAGGACCATCTAGAAAACTCATATAGAGAAACGTTGCCATCCTAAAACCTCAAGCCCACACATGCCTGTGCCTGAGTCGTCTCCAGAGGTGAATCTCTTCTCTTGCTTTCCTCACCAACTTCTGTCATCAGACAAACACCCCCGCTCCACCTCTCGCTTGCTCCTCAAACCCTTCACCGTACTACGTTCCCAACCCCTCTCCCTGCTCTCTCTCTCTCTCTCGCCATGATTTGAAGTATTCTAGGTCGTGGCCTGAGGGGACTGCGATACCCAAATTTAATCGCATATAGGATGTGAAAGAAAGTATTACATACTTATAATTCAAGTTCACTTATTACCGATTAACTTTCACTCAAATTTTTGGATCATTTGATCCAACAGATGAGCTTAGAGTGTTTCAGAAATGGTGATCCTGATAGAGTATACGGAAACTTCACCATTATTGCCTCCACAACTTCCCTGTTATCGCCTTCCAATACCTCTAAAAATTTTTCGCCAGCAACAAGAAGTTCACCTACAACTGTGATAACCACATGTTCAACTACCACGTCGAGAACGAATTCACATAACTAACCAGGGTGAACTTATCACCATCCATGAATCATCCCTTACCAAATGCTTCGTTAAGGTGATCTTCAATTTGGAATGTGATAGCCTACAGAACAGAAATTACAAATCCATGTCTCTGTGCATCAAATTTCTTCAAATTTCATAAAAGGAATTAAAATCCCAAGGTGCATCAATAGGCAATCTGTTTTACATGATTTTGCGCCAGATTTTTAGGGAAAAATAAGAGAGAAGGGAAAACAATTGGATCAACAATCATTCCAATAACTCCTCAAAACTGAAGAGGTCTACAGGTATTGCATGGAGTCTACCATGCTTGAAGCAAAAAAACAAAAAGAAAAAAGAAAAAACTATGATTTATATTAAAATTCCTAATTCCTTATTATCAACAGCACAACAGCAAATGCAACATTTCAGAGATGTATTTCTAATCCACTACACTGGCATCTTACATCTAATCAAGAGAAATTGGACTTTCGCATTGAAGAAATGATAGAAATAAAATAAAATAAAATAAAGGCATTACGGCATGGCCTTTGTTGGACCGTAAAGTGTGAATTCTCCTTGAGATTTGACCTTAATCAACTCAACCCACACCGCACTGTTGTCTGGATTGAATCTAAACGAATAAGCTACTTATATTTGGGTTGAGTCTAGATCTTCCATGTGGTGACCCAGTGGCACCTTGACCTCCAGTCAAACATATGGACTAAAATGGATTATGTAGTACCCCACTCAACATGACCTCAACATACCATGTGCATGTAATACATGACTATGCCATTATAATTTTCATTCAAAACTCTGTGATCCTACCCCATTCCTTGGTTGAGAGATTGGTCTTATTTCCCTTCAGTTATGGAATTTTGGGATTCCAACTTTCTTATGATGTGTACCATTACTCTGTGATTCTTTGCTCATGCCTTCCAATTATCTGATCATCTGCCCATTTCCAACCCCTCATATATTTTTGAGATGCTTTACTCTGAAATTCACTGACTGGAACCTAACACCCAAGTGTACTTGTACAGGGTTAGAGTTGGATCTAGACATTCCTGAACCAACTTAATTTTTTCAGTTCTTACTTGCACATTTTTGAAGAGGGGGACATGGAGCTATGAACAAAATATGACAAGTTATAAAATTTAATTAGCCGCTAAGTGGATATATTGCTGTAATAGGTTTAAATTTTTGAATATTTTCCCCTGGATGAAAAGCTCTTTTTGCCCTTATGAAACAAAATATAAATGCAACTTCCAAAGTAGTTGTCAACCAAAATGTTATCTAGAATCATTTGCTAATTTTTCTTTCTCATGAATATCTATAAGCATCAGCACAACAAACAAATGAATTGCCCTGCAATGGCTCAGCTACTTTTGACATACCATTTTCTACAAGCATTTCTTTCTAGACACCACTTTCAACATCATTGGTGGCCTAGACAGTGATGGTATGTTTTCTCCTTTCAAGCTTAGGCATAGACATAAAGGACCCATCATGCCTGTTTGGACAATCAGCTGAAATCTCCTAGCCCTTTATTATTATTGGCCAAGGTAAAAGATCAACTCAGTTAAGCTTCAGCCATGAGAATCCTTAAAAAAAATTTAAAAAAATTTGAAAAAAAAAATCAGTACTTTTATTAACTATACTTCCCAACTCTTGCAAACTTGAGCAGGAAATTGTGACAGCATTGTCAGAATCAGAAGCAGTTGATTTGGTGAAGGTTGTCTTTGCATTAGCCACCACGAGAGACACATACAGCATATGTTTCTTAGATACTGCATCATAATTCATTTTCTCTCTTGTTTTCAGTGCTTCAGAGATATGGTCTGTTAGATGTAGTAAACATTTTTTAAACTTATTTTCTCTAATGTTTCATAAATATTTGGAAGGAGATAAAGTAGAAATTATGGTGATAAATGAATCAGTTCTTCGGTATGAGTTTATAGATCTTAGAAGGACCAGTTTCTCATCATTCTGTCACCACTGCACAACCAATGAGGTTGAAGAGATGCAGAAGGTGGGCACTGTGAATGCTGTGCTGTTTCAATGGCTTCCAATTATCCATTTTCAACATTTCATGGGATCCCCTGCAACAGTGGCTTTTCTCTTGAGGAGCTGTCTGTTTGCATTTACAATATTTCTGGACCAATTGGGTATTTCTCTCTTGCATACAACACCGAGGGACTTAAAAATGGAGTGTCACAAATACCAGAGATTTTTAAAGAGTGATGTCAGTGAGAGTTGGGGATTTAGATGCTGAATAACCTTTTTGCTGCAGAAGAGCAGAAAAACAATGTTATAGACAATTGGGGTATAATATGATCTCTGCAACACATTAAGCTGCAGATTGGCATTTCTGCAGCAAAAGATCAGAACAGAGAACTGTTACATGAAACAACTGGGAGAAATAAAAAGTGAAGGCAATGTCACAAAAATTAGACATGTTGTTTGAGGGCGATGTCTGCTCAAATGTGGAAGAAGATGACCAATTCATGTGGTGAAACTTTGAAGCATGATGTTACATATTAACAAGTGTTTCTTAGAAGTTGCTATCTGATGCCCATCCTTTTTTCTCTAGCTCCAATCGCAATGCCTGCCATGATCAGCATGGAAAATCTTACAATTAAATCTGCGATATACCAAGGAGTTACATGAAAGGGCTAACGGGCATGGAGAGACCATTTCAACAAATTAAGTAGCAAAATATTAGATGGTGATACATCATAGTGTGCACCTTTATTCTCTTTTTATTGATATCGAAATCAAAGTTCCCCAAGCGAGAAGCAGATCGATATTCCACAATGGATTTCTTGCCTGGTGGGAACCAGAACTCAACATCATCTACAAACTAAGCAAAAGAATTCACGGTTAGATTCTACATTAATTAACCTTGAAGGAGTTTGAGCAAGTATTAATTAGACAATGAGAGTAGAACAGTCACCCCCATTATAGGACTCTCATATTCAACCCGAATGTAGTCTTCTCTTTTCTCCACCACATGGGGAGTGAAATTGTCAGGTTTGATTGATGTAACCTTGCAAGCACAAACGAAGCAGCTGAATGAGAGGTTAAATGGGTCCTTGGAAGCATATTTATTTTCCCAGTCAGAATAGATGCATATATGCATCCTTATTATGAAGTCTATGGAAGAATTACTTACCACTTGAAGTAGCTCTGCCATTGCTTCATCTTTGCTTGTAGGCCTCTTCCTGCGTCCATTGTCAGGGTTGTAATTCCTGGGAGACAAGAAGAATTTCAAATTATACTTCCTTAAATGACCATCTCTTTCATTGTTTTATGTCTTTATCTCCCTGTGGAACCATTAAAACGAACACGCCATCCCACCTAGCAAGATCTACTTCCTCCATTATACTTAACTTTCCAGTATATCTTTTGGGATTCAACCAATCCCTCTTACTTGTATTCAGTTTTTCCTATCTCTTTCTTGCCCATAAATTCGACCCACGGGTTTCTTGTCTCCATTATAGTTTAGCAAAGAATTCTATCATTTAGCTGCCACTACGATATGATCCGGCGATTCAATCATTCTATTGCATCAATGCTGTAAATGTCTCCCATTTCCCCAACTTTATTATCCATAAATGTTGCATTTCAACCTCACCTTGGTGCTCAATGGAGCAGACTATTCTAGGTTGGCACTGGGGACACTTTCTGCAGCTCCCATAGTGAGACAACTAGTACTGGCAATCAAGTGGACGGCTCTTCACTTGGATTCTCAGGAACGAGTTGATCAAACAACTTGATGGACAGACTTAAATGGCTCAGCCAAATGCTTGAATTCCATGCATTAAAATACAATCAAATCTATTCATTGGACTGTCGCACAAATTAATTTGTCTTCCTTTCATAAAGAAGGTAAACCTATTAAACTGGGCATCATGAAATCCTGATTGCCAGTTGTGGTGACAGGCAACATCAAAACATACTCAGAGATCATTCTTAAACATGGACAGTAGAAGATGACATATGCTGCAGTATTCCTATCACTTATTAGGAGCCAGCATGGGGCAATGTGCTAATGTTTTGGATTTCTGGTGAACTTAGTAGCTTTTGAGCAGCAAGGGCTTTGGTTAGCTGACCAATTTAATTGAGCTTGTTTAGTAAGAAAACAAGCAAGCTCAAGCTTTATCTTGGAGTTTGATTAATGATTAAGCTGTCTGAATAATCCCTAGCATACATTCAAACACACACACCCAAAAAAAAAAAAAAAGAGCACTGGAAGCCTGAGCTCAGGTTGATTATTAGCTTATTGTAGCAGACCACAAGCTGAAAAAATTTATGGGTGATCTAGAATTCCCTGTCATCATGTCCATGCTGAACCTGCACAGCCAATGGTGGCCACCTTGGCAGCACAGCAAGGGGTTCGGCAATATATTTGCACTCTATTGGCAGTCATCTCTCAAAATTTCATCTTTAAGGTAGTAAGAATGGATGAATAGTAGAAGGAATCTTACCATGGAGGGGCATAGTGATTGAGATCACTCTTCTCCTCTGAAGTAGATACACAGTTATTTGTTGCAGGACACAGTGCCAGAGAAGGAGGATTCTTTTGAACACCAAGATAGTTAGGTTTGGTTCCACTATTCACCTCGAATGAACAAACACACAAATTCTTATGTTAGTATAAATGTGATGTTTGATAGAAGCACCATTGTTTTATTACCAATTTTTTCTCATTTCTTTCCTAATGCAAATTGCTGTTAGTACTGAAAATTTATATCAAGGAAACCAAACAGAGTTTAACATATGATATGACTTAGTATGCTAGAGGTATCCAATAACCATGTCTTGACTGCAAATAGTTAAATCTGTGGGTTTTGTTTCAAGGAACAAGAGTTGCTGTCAAAATCTAACCTTATGGGGGAGCTTCCTGATGTTAAAGGGAGATGCTGATAAGCATATATCTCTTATGTTCCTTAGAACCTGTTTGGATTCTCAATCAACTTCTCCATGTGATGCCTCCATTTAGAGCAGGAAGGTGCAAGGATGCAAGGAGACAAAAAAAGAAGTCCAAGGAATCATGAGCTTTGTAAGGGATTCTGTTACTTAAAAGTCAGTGGCATTGGAGGGTTGGCCCTTGCATATTTCTCATGCTTATCTCCTCTTTTTTATACTTAACAACAACCCTACATAAACTTTTGAGAAAACAACCCTACCTAAGTTAAAGACATCAGATGAATAGGTTGATTCAGTGATGCAGACAATGAGAAAATTTAAAATCTGTCCCCTAAACAGGCACTAAGTATCAATAAATAAGGTGCAATTGTATGTAATATTGGATCAGTGATTAAAAGAATGATTTCAAAATAATGGCTGCTGTAATGTTATAATGGCTGTTATAATCTTTTTGAAACGCAGTTGTGTGTAGACACACATTAATAATAGATTATTAAAATATAGTGACTATATTTAAATTTTATTCGATCATAAAGGCTGCCATGCAATAGAAATAACAGCACGTTCATCTTTTATTTAGTCAACGATTTAAAATATATTTCATCTTTAATGATAATGTCATATTCTCCATTGTTGATCATCATTTTTGTTTCAATGACAAATAATAGCCATTACAGTAACTATAATTTTAAATTTAATAAATCTTAATATGTATGCCTTCCAACTAATAACAGCTACTGTAGCGGTTAAAATGATAATTTCAATGAAAGACCACTATAGTGAGAAAGTTCCATAGCGAAGCAAGCATGTTGAACTCCGGGATTATCCCCTCCCAATCTAAACTAAAAAAAAAAAAACACAAATTGCTTCATAAAATTTCATAAAACTGAATGAAATTAAAAGGCAACATGGGAGGGCCCTAATGCTTGTCAAAACCAAACATTAAAATGAAATCACTGACCAAGAGTTAAAAGAAATATAACCGGGCCCGAAATCGTTTTGCAATGGGAGACAAAAGAGGCAGATAGTAAACAGACATTAAAATGGAATCATATACTAACAGTGAAAAAAAAAACATTAAAATGGAATCACCGACCAAGAGTTACAAAAGGGGCCCAATTGCTCAAATCGTTATTGAACGGCAAACAAAAGGCACAGAATTGTGGACAACGGATCAGGGACGCTTTGGTCATTTCAATAAGATATTCGATGGCCAACCGTGTCGAGAGCTCTTCGAGAGGATAGCGGCGAAAGGAGACGAGGAGTACCTGAAGTGGAAGATGGCCGCCAACGCTGCGATCTCACTGCTCCTCAGCACCACCTCCCTTGCATTTTTATCCCACAAAAACAAAGCCAAAAACGTTCATTATTCCAAACTAAAAAGAAGATAGGCTTTGTGGGCAGGGGAGTTACTAATTTACAGACGTTATAAAACAAACGCCTGGAGCTCAATGGTGACGCACCTTCTGCTGATTCGAGGCTCCCGCGAGTCCTTCTGATGGCAGATGGGTCTGGAGATTGGGCGAGATAAGGCATTGGATGGGGGCACTTGACCCATTAGCATCGACGCCATGAGAGGAATAAACCGGCTCACTTCCCCCCGTCTTATCTTTTAGCCTCAATTGTTCGCACTCGCAGGTCACAAGTTGTAAGGCTGGCCATGCGTCCAAAAATTACATCGTTAAACAGCTATGAGTTGGGTTAGGCTCTAACCCGGTGAAATTTAATAAATATTTCTTCTGAAGTTGAAAGGTTAATAAATTGTTTTTAGATAGAATAATTATTGAGCTTAGTAATCCAAATTTAGTGTCAAAAACCTGATATTGTAGCTGACTGGGGCTAAATATGGTTTTTATGAAAAAAAAAGAAAAAGACAAGAACTACTTCTGCTCCAATCAAAATACGGAAAACAGAAAAATGATTTTGTCCTAAAAGCTCCCAAAAAGAGCAAGCAGAGCAATCACATAAGATGGAAAGCTATCTGAAAACTTGAGAAGGAGATAAGAAAGAAATACCTCAACTTATTTTAAAAAATAAGTATATATTTATCTAAGCATTTATTTATTCATAAATGCTTATATGGGATTTTAGGTTAATGAGAGTAAGATTCTGTTATTCAATAATAATTCCAAGAATGAAATTATTTTGGAGAATAGAATGTGTGGCCTATACTTAGACCAAAGCTAGTCCATTAGACAAGTTTAAGCTAAACCAAAAAAAGAAGAATCAAAATCTTAAGCCCTAGGAGAAGACAAACTCGTCTTCCTCTCAAAACCTTATCAAATAAGGATGAGGCTCTCTAAGCCTCTATATTTATTTAACCTGATCAAAACCCTTCTCTCAACTATTAACAAAAGAGATAGAGAGATTCAGCCTAAGAAATTCAAGAAACTAGGGCATGAATTAAAGAGATTAGAGGGAGAAAATAGAGAAGAAACCTCCTTCTTCCTTGAAATTTATCAAGATTTCAACCGGTAAGTCCTAGAAGTTTTTTTTGTTTCATATTCTCTTAGGATCCATGAGGCATTGGTCTTTGATTTATGTTGATTCGCAGTAGGATCCAAGGTCTTTAATAAGATCTTGGAATTTCTGTTTTCAGAAGAAGAGTAGAGTAGGACCGAGAGTTCATCGGTATTATCCTCTATTCTAGCGAGGAGTCTGAGCAAGTAAACTCCCTTACCTTGGTCCCTTTATTTTGGTCTTGCTCTAGAAGTCCTTCATCCCAACATTGGTGGCCGACAATCACCAAAAATAGGTATGGGATTAGAAGCTTGATTATGCCGTATTTCTAGTAAGTGTTCACAGCCATAGCGGCCATGTTTGGGTGGCCGAGTAGGGATCGGACCTCTACCAAGAAGAATATCCAGTGATAGCCAATGGTTAGAAGAAATCTCAGTTATTAGAAACCCTTCAATTCCATGGGTCCTCACCATGTAAGAAAGAGTAGATGCTCTATTTTTCTTGGAAGGGTATCATGGTACACTCTGGCTGTGTGTGTGATGATTGGTTTGGGTCTAGACCTTGACCAAAAACTAGATCCGGCTATGGTTAGGATTAGGAAGGTTTTGGCTAATCGAATTATTCCTTGGTTGCTAGGATTCCATTGGATAAGTGAGATCTGAGGTCCTAACCTAGTCTAGGAAGGATAATGAGTGTAAGTCTTAGTCTAGATCGAGGTTGGCTATTTGGTAAATGAGATGTTAATTATTGTATTATTTAATTATGAAAATTAAAAATTTAAAAATTGATTGTTGTAGATGAACAATGGCCTAAGCTAATTTGGCTTAACTTATGAATTAGTGAATCATGGTAAGTAACTTGATTAAAAATTGAAATATTTTATTAATGTTGCATGACTACTAAGAATTTATTTTATAATTGAGAAATGAATATTTGAATTTAAATAATTGCTTTGACTTCCATATGATTAGTTATTTTGGAATAATAGAGTTTAGTAATTATTTTTGAAATGCTATTAAAGGTTTAAATTTTGCATGGCAAATTTAATATGAGTTTGGATCAAGTAAGTAGGATATGATTGTTTATTATTATTGCTTTTTGCTACAAAAATATTATCATGAGAAAATAATTCATAATTTTATTATGAAACAATATGAGGATTGAAAATAGAGATTGGTAAACAAGATTATTAAACATTTTGATTGAATTATCCATAAATAAAATATGATTGACACATGTAATACATATAGACTCACAGTCACTATGCATAATCGATGATTGATATCGGGATCCATCTCTGTAAGAAACATATGAGGAGATCCAACCCCCATCGGTAGGGTTAAATGTGGTGAATTAGTCCTATCACAGAAATTATTTGTGATCATAATTAAATGATTGTGAAGTTGTTGATAACAGAGATATAAAATTTAAAATAATAATTTTAAATTATTATTATTGTTAAAATACTAGTTTAAATTGTTATTATTGTTATATGATTTGATATAGGTACCTTTTATAATGTTGCCCTTACTTGATCTACTGATTTATGATTAGTATTACTTATTGAGTGTTGCTTATAATACTCCTTTACGGTTTTTGTTTTAGATACGATCTTAGGTACAAGCAGATGAAACACATTGCAACCCAAACATTAGATTCATTTATTGGAATTAGCTCAAATTAGATGATAGTGTTCTTTGTTAGTTGTCGAATTATTTACATTATGTTGACATTTGATCAATTTTATTTAATGATAATTGAAATTTGCTTTTCATTTTTTTAAATGGTTAAATGTCATGGAGTTTATTATTTATGAGTATATGGTGGGTTGTCGTATCTTGGATCCACCTTAAAGTCTGAAGGTATGTTAGGAAATCCAACCAAAATTTGAACACCTGAACCTTACTATTATAAGTAGCAACTTTATATACCAATTTATTATTAACTAATGAAAGAAAAAAAGTTTTAAATTTAACTTATAGGATTTTCTTATTTTCTAATTATTTTTGTATAAGGTTTGAGTTTAGTAGATTAAAGGAATTAGTTTCTTCTCTCGCTAATTAGATCATCTTCTTCTCTTCTTTCTTCTTAGTAATTAAGCCATTCTTTTCTTCCCTATCAGATGATGTTGCTATTGAACAACTACCTGACAATTAATATTCATCCCAGATTATTATATGATAATAAATCTTTTTTTCTTTTTGAGTTGGGAGGGGATATTTCCTACCCTCCACATACCCTACCCTACCTAGGCTAGGGCCTAAGTCCTCAATCAGGTTAAGCTAGTGCTCATTGGACCGTGGCTTAATATAATGGAAGGTTAAAGCAAATGTTGACTCCTTGTAAAAATGAACCTCCACCTCTCACTAAGGAGATGAGAGATTATACCATCCAAATCAAAATTTGATGATATATATTACTAATAATAATACATTGATATATTATATGATAATGATGTGGGCTGATTTGATGGTTAGATTTTATGATAACATGTGGCAGAGTTGGATCCTAAAACGATAAAAGGAAACCCTAGCCAAAGACCAAGACTCCCTTTTATGAAAATTACTATACTTAAGTAAGATTAGGACTCCTTTTATAATAAGCCCACTCCTATAAGGAATTAGCTTATTAATTAGGGGGAGATTTCTATCAAGGCTGAGTTCCCTATGAGATTAGGACTCAATCATTGTTGTTCCTTATTAGAGTCCTACTCAAGAAAAACTGTATCCATACATTTATAAAAGCAACTCAAGACTAGCATGTGAGGTAACTTTTCAACTCTCTTTCTTCCTTCTCTTTGGATAAGCCCCAAGCATCTTCTCTAAATGCTACAAGGTTTCTTCTTCTCCACTTTATTGACTTAAGCATCAAAGTATTTTTTCTAGAGGAAAACTCTCGGATCCCCCCACGCTCCTTTCTTTAAGCATAGAAAAGCAAGCAAAGGAGGTGGTCATATAACTAAAAAGGTGCTCTACCATGCTCGTAAAGAAGAAATCTTATTCATTAATGTGAAAGACTAGAAAAACATCAATAATTTCTAACATATATTATAATATTTTAATATTAAGTTTATCTTATAATCTTACAAAGTAAGATGATCAAGTGTACACTCTAGACACATGCCACATGACACTTAATTTGAGAGGAGTTATAGAAATGGGGGATAATTGTTGAGCCATTGACTAAGCGATTGACATTATGACTAATTATCATGCACAAACTAATTAAATGTAGGTAATTGACCTAAGATTTGTAGAAGCTTTATATTTGTAGAGGATGTCAATAATGGTTGTGAATCATAAAACATAGAACATGACTTTTGATAAGATCAGGGAGGCATCATTTCTTGAACATGGAGTAAAGGACTCACATTCAACAAGGATATTTTCTTTATATATGTATACTTGATCATGAAGTGAAGAGGATATTCAACATATCAATCAATCTACTTATCTTTATTTTTTATCTTAGTTTAATTAACTTATCATTAGGAGTAGATGTAATTTAGTTCTATCAATCTGACCCTTGTTTCCTTTCTTCTAATCATAGACATTATAATATAAAAGTCATTAAAGGTCAAGGCAATATTTCTCCTGCTCACTTATCTTCCTTGTTTTTTATTCATACCGATGGGATACTCATATAGTAGACCAGCTCAATTACAGGATGATCTGCGAGTAAACCAAGCTCTAACCAACAAAAAGGATAAATTTTAACCCATCAAACCCTCCCATATGTTAAAGGAAGAAGAGAGGGATAAAAAGGAGGCAGCATATTATATCTTGCTTTATAATGTATAATAATATTATAATCATTTTAGATTATATTATCATGATAATAATGATATAAAATATAATAACATAATATATGATAGTATAATAATAAAATTTGAAAATATCCCAATATTTATGATTATTATATATATAATAACTATTATATTATAATTATTATGTATATAATGCATACATATAAATTTCAACAGTAGGCCATCAATTAATAAAATGTGATTAAAATAATAAATAGTCTCCTACTTCCAAGGAAAAAATTTTTTCAATTCGGTTGGAAGGTTACTACACTTCCTTCCGCATCATAAAACTAAATAGTTGTAAATGCATTTGCAGTTATTGATTGACATCCAAACAAAAATAACTTTTGCATATCTGATTCTAATTCCAAGTAGAATTTTTATTAAAACAATTAGAATTATAGGTGATGAAATAGCCACTTAGCTAGATTATTCTTGTCCATCCAATTTGAAAATTATTATAGTATAAATAAATCAAATATTAACGTTCGCAAGTAGACATCGTAGAAAGCTTTCGATATATCTTTTATGCCCTTGTGCTGTCTATGCCAAACTTTTTTCCCTTTTCAAGGCTCAGAACCAACAATTCACTAAAATGCATGCAACATAATTTTTGAGAAACATATTGTGGTGAAATTAATCATATCAAAAACAAGCTTGGTTGCAAATATTGCATGGACAGGCTCTGATACAAACTTTATAGGGGTCCATGAAAGGAAGTGGTTCATATAAATCCTCCTAAAACAAGAACATCATAATTCCTCTCTTGCATGATCTGTGACTGTACGGTGTATACAACCATGAAATGGAGAATTCAATGAGCAGAATAAGTGAAATACAATAAAACTTCATCAAAGCATCATGTGTTATGACCAGCCATTCCTAGGCTCACATGCTCTTCCCCCTTATTTTTCTATTACAATTTACTAGAGTACTTACAGCGAGACTTTTGGGACATTTTTCATGATATTTTTACATAAATAGCATATAGGTTAGAGATAACTATACCTTTTCATATTAACGATTCTAGAGTTGATTCTTATATTACTACGAGGCCAAGGCCGTGAATGCACGTGATTCTTATCCGGAGCAACTTCAGTCCATGTATCCTACCTTCAAAGGCTTTGCTTAGCACAATAGGTCAAGAGAATACACTACCATAAGATCTTGCTTTATTATTGTAAAACAATAATTTATTTCTCTATCTCTATCTCTCTTTTTTTCCTGGAAACACCTCAGACCTCCCTACTTCTCTATCTTTTGGCTTTGCATGGTATTGCATATGAAACTCTAAGGTGCTTCCTCCATGTATTTATAGAGGAGGGAGATATTAGAGTTTCACTCTTGGACACCCACTAGGGCTCCTAAAGACCTGTCCAAACTCTACTAAAGCGAAGGAAAGGGGGTGGCCAGTGCTTACTTGCATGCTACCCCATCTAGATGCCAGACTTCTATAAGGATTGCACCATGATGGTGCTAGAAATGGAAGGTAATAAGCAACCTTTTTCTAGCTGTCCACCCCTACTTGGATCTAATCAAAGCAACCCCACAAGATCTGATTCTGGCTTAGTCTTACTTAATCCAACCTAGCCTAAACCTTATCTTAGACTATTTATTTTATCCAATCACATCTCTAATTAAATCCAAATCTTTCTTAATTCAATGCATACATGAAAGAATAATTTTGGAATCTCCTTCCAATTGACTCGAAGATAGATACATAAATTATCCCTTAAATTTTCACTTACTAATAATCTATCCTTTTTTGTCTGCTTTAGTCACACATAAATAACATGGTCCAACATGGGGATAAGTGTTGATATAACAGTATTGAATCCTATTGAGCAAAATGAAACTAGTTTCTCTCTCTATTCTTGCATAAGCTTTATACTATAATTCAATCCCCCATCACTTCAATATTCTTATAGAAACATTGAGAATTGCATTGCCAAATTCTTATTCATATAATTTTATAGCCCATTAAAATTCAAATTAAAGTAACTTGGAAAAAAAGAGTAGGTATAAGCACAACTAGGAAAAGTATCAAAGGTGTGAATAAAACTAAGTATAGGGGTAAAAGCGTGACTCAATAAAAGTATCTGGAGTGTGAATGAAACTAAGTACGTGACTCAATAAAAGTATCTAGAGTGTGAATGAAACTAAGTATAGGGGTATAAGCTTGACTCAAAAAAAGTATAAAGAGTGTGAATGAAACTAGGTAAAAGATCGAGGGGATTACTTTGAACGCATATTGGATAGATGCATGAGTTGGGTAATGTATTTTGACTTCAAAATTTCCAAGACATTTTGAACTTGCATGAGATCAAAAAGTTTTGGACTAGTTCTGTTGCAAAATTTGAATGGAAGGAGGGTTTAGGATGATATGATTCCATCACTTGTTACTTTTATTATATCAACATAAGCTCTTTAATTAAGATTTCAGGTCAAATGACATAAAGCTCTTTAATTAATCCATCAATTTGATTCTCATTATATAGTTTGTTCACTATATACAAAATTTGGTGGGTTAGTCCAATCTGGTATAGTCCCCGAAAAATTCAAAATAGGACCTCATAGATGGTCAACCATCATATATAACTATCATTAAAGCTCACTTTAATAAACCATACATTCAACCTGACCTTGTCAACACCATAAACCTTTAATTCCACCCTCAAACCAAACAACTAGTAACAATAATTCATGAAGCTATCATGCAAAATATCAAGCGCTTCCCATTTGCTTTGTAGCTCTAAAGCCCACCTCAAGCTTCCTACTGCACTAAAGAGTCTATTAATGATCTCTTTCTCCCTTGCATCTGAATGTCGATCATGCTAATAGAAATAACTATGACCCTAACTTGCCTATAACACTAGGTCAAGATTGGAGATTCAATAAAAAAATGAGAGAACAATAAAGAAATTTAGAGCCATAGCAACATACTTAATACATCATGCATCCAAAGAAGTACTGTCCAAGGTTATGGTGGTCTATAATGTACCCATAGCAACCTTCTTCTACATTGATAATAATGGGTAAGGTAGACAAAAGTGAATTGGATCTTACTTCGCTTGTTTTCATGGTAACTCTCTTTCCCTTCCTCTTCTTTCCCTATCCTTTTACCCCCTCTATTGTTTGTGAGAGCCCTCTTCATAATGTTTTATAGTTTCTCCCCCTCTATAGTGATATCGTCTCGCTCCCACTCTTCCTTCTAGTTTTTCTCTTAGGATGTAGAGAAACTATAGTTATTAAGCACAAAATTGAATGAATTTATATGATTTTTGGTTTCTTTGGCGCCACGGTTCCTCCCCTATCAACTAATATCAAGGGCATTTTAGTTATAAAATAAATTTAAATTATCCTATGATGGGCACATAACATCACTCTATTAATAGAGGTAAGCGGCAAGGCTAAATTTAATTAATTTAGTAACTTAAAATATTCAATTAAAAGTTCTCGAAGAAGAGAGTGCAAGTGAGAATCGATTAAACAAGAGAAAGTGAAATTATAACTTCTTTCCTACAATTTTTTTTAAGAAATTCATCCTATTAATAAGCTTAACTCATATCCTAACCATAAAGTTTAGATAAAAACTTTAATCACAAGGTTAAAAACATAAGTATGCATTGATGAGTTAACATAAAGAAAATAAGAAAGTTCAGATTTAGATGTCAAAGTTCTCTCTTTTTTTTTTCCTTATCGATAATAAAATGAAAATAAGAAGCAGGATAGAAAAAGGTGCTTGTTTTTCAACTGGACTCCACATTAGTTCTAGCCATTTAATCAAGTGTGGCAATTCGTATTACCATGTCACATTCGTACTATATCAAAGCTAGGGTATAACACTATATGGGTCAATATGAACATGACACGATTAATTAATCATATCAAAAATCTCAATACGAATATAATTCAATTTTTAAATAGATAATATGATACGACATGCCTAAGTTATTTAATAAATATATAATATTAGACTAATATGATATGATTCACTTAACAACTCACTTAATATGAATAGATGACTCATTTAACAACTTACTTGATACAAATAGATACAACCTACCTAATATTAACCTATTGCATCATTTTTTTAATATAAAATATATATTTTCTAACATAATACTTAACCATATTAAAAATTCATCATAACATTAAGTCATTTAAATCAAACAATTAAGCTTCATCATCTATAAGAAACTCAAATGTACCAACAAATGAAAACATATAATCAAGTTTAAATTAATCGAGTTATAACTATTTTATTTTTGAGTTGATGAGTCAATATATGGTAGAACATAATTATTTTATATCATAATTATGTTGATACGATTATGAGACGAAACCACTTAAGATCAACTTAAACTCACTTATTTTATATTGGGTTTGAGTTATGTTCGTGTATCATATTCAATTTTGCCAATGCAAGGAGTGATCATAACTATGTATTGAATGCCCTTAGCATTTTTCTCAAAATTAAGGGGACTTTTGGTATGAGGTGATCCCAAATGTCACCAGTGATTCAAATAGAGTAATGAGATTATTATATTTGGTTGTACTTTAATAATCCTATATGGTGTTGATCATAGATCACCCCCACCTCAAGAATCACTAATTAACTCAGTGATCTCATATCCAACCCTGAGGTTGAACATTCAAAATCACCCTCAAATAATCTTGACTTGAGATTGAGAGAACAAAATGCCCATCATCTATATAAAAAATGCTTAATATTATTTTCATATTAATATAATATAATTTAATATAATATAATTATATTATAATAATATAATATAATATTATTATAATTATAAGATAACATAATATTATAATATTATATTTTTAAAAATAATATTATAATTTAATCTAAATATTGTAATGATAAATAATATAAAATAATAATAAATTATCATAATGCTTAAAAAATATTTTATGGGCAGTTATTTTAAAGATAAAGAGTGATTAACTAATAAGGCGTAAACTTAATATTTGATAGTTAATGATCCAAGTTTTTTTAATGATATATTAAATATAATAATTTTAAATTATTAGAGGTCTTGATTAATATGATAATTTTATATTATCATAAATAAATTATTTTGTTACTAGGATGACCTTGATCTTATGATAAAAATGAGTTACAAAACGTCAAACGAGGAGAAGCAGCAAGGAAAGCTAAAAAGGTGTGGGAATTATGGGGCGGTTGAGTGGGATTTTCTTGGGAATGGTGTTTTGTCTTGTTTTGTCATAATCTTGGAACTAGGGACCAGAAACAGGGAACCGTGTCTACCTTTCAAGCAGTCTTGGGAATGGGGTTTTGTCTTGTTTCAAATTGTGGACCTGCCGTTTTCGCTTCTAATTTATATTGTTTTCTTCTTTGAAAGATAAGGGTGGGTGCTTTCTGATTATTTTGCTTGAAAGAGAGGAATAATAAATTAAGAAGGCTGCGCACTTCTTTAGATATCTATAATTACATCAAAGTTGATTTTTCAGTTTTTTTTTTTAATTTTTCAAGGTTAGATTTTTGTAAGACAGTGAGGAGGAGGGAAGCAGAGAAAACTGGCATTTTTGACATTTGAGTTCCTGCTTGGTGTAATTATTTTCGATTTTGTAAACTTTGAGCGGCCTGTTTAAAAATAGGATTCAACAATGAAATTTGATATATTATTTATTTAAAAAATAGAGGTTTAATTTCAATCATATTTATTATGTGGCATTCTCATCTATCTTTAAAGTTTATATTATTTACAGTATTATTAAAAAAACCTCAAAATACGGCTGGCGGGTAGGTGGCGCGGAGAGATGGCAGGTTGGGACACCTACAGAACATGATCATTAATACGGCTGTCAGATGCAGCGTTCGTCGGTGCAAGTATGCCCCGATTTGGTACTAAAAGGTTTCTCAATGCCGTGCGACCATGTGATCAAAATATAAAACTTACATGAATGGGCCACATGATCCTCATTTTGTTTAAAAAAAAAAAATTAATCACTTTCAAAATAACAACCATATAATTTAAAACATTATATTTAAATTATATATATTTTAAATACTATCAAAATATATTTATAAACTGAAATATTATATTTAACTATATTTTAAATATTTATAATATATATATAAATTTGAACACATTAAACAAAATTTAAATTAATTCAAAGCAGACGAATAATTTTAAAATATTTAAAATAAATATGTATGTAATTTAATAATATTTAAATTATAGGCAGAAACCTAAATTTTACCGTAAAGTAAAATAGCACGATGTACTGGCGTTCATTCCAACTGCATCAAATGAATTCGGTACGTCGCGAGCTGGGTTTTAAAACAATAATTAATGGTTGCGCTGGCACCCCATGCAGGCGTCCAACGTTCAGGGCTTGGATTGATGGATCAGCCCCCGTGCGGCCCTCATGTGATTCGGACGTGATACTGTCAGTTATTGCCTGTACTACGTAGATTTTGAAGCGAAAGGCAAATGCTAGATGAATCGTTCGATTGATAATCTGATACGTGTGATCCGTTTAGAAGGACGGAGCATTTCACAATGCCATCCGTCTTAATTGTTTTGATGTAAAATATAAGCGAGAGGGTTCATCATTTTGAATGATAAGCACCTTGAATGGGGGAACTTTTATCTGACTTATTAATGATAAACCTTGTCATCTGGTTCAGGAACCGCATATTCCCCTAGCTTCTATAATATAAATTTCTTCCTTCAGCTCTCTATCAGGCCAGGTGGCCTTAACATCATTTGATAAGCTTTGAGTTTATAAATGGCAGCCAAAAAGTATAAACATATAGTCACTGCAATCATAAAGGAGTAGAAATTGAAGTCATCCACCCCCTCCTTTTGATTATTCTCCTTGACAAAAAGCTTTTATCTTTAACTTTTTTTTGCAGGTCCAACATACCATAATTTCTTCTTAAATAGCCACATGCACCATACAATTTTCAAATATTACTTGAGATGATTGAATTCACCTCATTTTTAATACCTTCTTTCTAAAACCTAGAATCAGAAGATGCCATGGTTTTAGAGTAAGGAGAGAGGAGATCATCAAATAAACAGTAAAATCACTATCTAAATCTTTTTCTACTTAAGGTTTTTGCTTCTTCTATGTTCCTCCATATAACTTTTAATTCTAGAGATATTATGAGACGATAAACTTATAAAAGATTTAGAACGAAGGTGCATACCTAGTTTATTTTATATAGGAAGTAAAATTTTAAAGAAAGAAACAACCTTAGGTTTAATTATAATATAAGCAGGAATTTCATTACATTTAGATATGATTAGAAAAAATCTATAGGTTAAACTATTTTGGGCATAGCTTAAAAAAAATGTATTCATTGATTTGGTTACCAACTTTCCATTTGTTAACTTGGAGTATGCCTATCTTTGCAGAGTATCTTTATACCTTAAGGTCCACTAAATTAGGCTTTCCACACTTCCATTTTTTATTACGTGTTGATTCATAACCTTTGAAAAGAATTCTATTAAGACTGTGAGAAGCTGTAAAAAAGATTTCTCTCTATAAGTTGCCCAAACTAAAGCTTTTAACATAAAACTAATCATGTTAGTTAGAGTTCTATTTTCATTTTTTACTGTCCTATTAGATTAACAAGCATAAGAAGATATCACCTAATGAATTATATATGATCCTCACAAAATTGTGAAAATAATCCTAAGAGGAACTATCCACCATGGTTTGCTCTAAGGATTTTACTTCTCCTTTCTAATTGATTTTGTAACTTATCTTTATAAGTCTTAAATTTATTAATGACCTCATCCTTGGTTTTGGTTACATACATATAAAAGTTTTAGTTTTACTATCTATAAAAATAATAAGATGTCTCTTACCTCCCCTAGTAAGAAAACCCTTTATATCACAAGTATCATAATAAATTAATTCTAACAATTCTCATGAGTCTCTTGCTGCACTTGAACGTTTTTCTTGTTTGTTTATGTTAGACACAAATCTTTTTCTCTTCTTTTTTTGATTGATTGATTGGGAATGAAGGAATCAAACGTGTTTCATACTATTTAAATGTGTACATACTAATCGATCATGTCACAAATTTGAATGATCAGAAGTTATCACATTATTAACATCTAATTTAGACAAACCATCTAACTTTATTGGTCCCAATCATCAACTCAAGACTTACTAATTAAGTTCTTTCAGATATTAGGCACATGCAGCACTCCATAAAAAGAGAGGATTTTTTCTAAAGTGAGATTCAGGTCTAGTTGTCTGCATCTCCACATACCACAGCTATGCTAGCATTGCCACCCATCACAATATCCCTCTCCATTCTGGTAAGATGAAAGGAATAATTGATAGAATAGATATGAACATGAGCTCCAGGTTATCCTACTAATCAATGAATCGGCATGTCAGATTTAGGGGTGACAAAATTAAACATGATACGCAAATACAACTTGAACCCAATATGAAATAAGTCAGTTCAGATTAACCTTAAAAGAGTTTGTGTCATAAGTGTGTCGATATGATTATGATATAAAAATCATGTCGTGTCACCTAAAAGTGATCCATTTAAGGCCCCATTTAGTTGATGACATATTATGTAGGTCATATTTATTCGTGTTAAGCAAGTCATATCTATTCATATTGAACAAGTTATGTCATGTCAATCCAATATAATTTATTTATTAAATAGATTATGCATGACGTGTCATGTTACCTGTATAATAATCATGCCATATTTGTTTATAAAATTTTGACATAATTAATTAATCATATCGTATTCATGTCGACCCATGTGCTGTTATACTTTAGCTTCGATACGACACGAATACAACTCGAAGACATGAATTGCCTTCTGTAGTCAAATTCATCTTTGGATGAATAGACTTACACTCATCTAGTGAGTTGGTCTCACAATAATCATGTTGGCTTGTGGCTTTTGAAGAGCATGTGCATTTGCCTTTGACTGGACTTTATCCTTCTTATAGAAACTTTTCTTGGCTATATGATTAGATTTCTCACAAACAAAGCAAGCTCTAAGTATCTGATTCTTTCTTATCTTCCCATAGGGTCCAGGATGATGAGAGGATTTCTTGGAGATCTTCGGATCTATAGGTTTGTTCATTACTAATCTATGCCTTATTGAATTGGGGATGGTCCATCTCTATGAAAAAAGAATTAAGCTATTAATTCTATTTCTACAGCTAAGGAAAGAAACTAGGAAATTGATGCTATGGGTTTCCTAGGCCTCTTTAGCCTATGAATGTTCTTTAAGAAGAGGAGGAGCTAAGTCAACCAATGCTAGGTCTGCCTCCTAAGACTTTGTGATGGTCAAACCTTCTCAAGGAGGAGGCTATGGCCTTCTCCTCAGCATTTAGGCGACTTGGGTGAAACTAGACCTTCATCAACACCCACCACATCTATAGTCACACTAAAGTCCATCCTATGAAGTGAATAAAATCTACTCTTCCATCAACGGATGGAAGGAGGGAGGCTAATAGAAAAAGAAAAATTCTTCCTCTCACTAGGATAATAGCACTTCTAGCTTAGGTGGTGCTTCAAGATGAAGAAATTTCTAAAGATGAAAAAAATCTACTCTTCCACCCATGGATGAAAGAGGGGAAGTAAATAAAAAAAGAAAAAATATTCCTCTTGCTAAGATAATACCGACCCCGAGCTGGATGATGTTGCAAGACAAAGAAATTCCTAAAGATAGAGGGATCGGATGACTTAAATGTTTGGGACTTTAGTAAGCCAATATACCTTTTTAGGAGCTATCTTGGAGCTACCTAGAGTTTAGGGTTAACTAGGATGAGGAGATCCTCAAGTCTTGATGGGCCACTAAAATCGAAGAATTAATGGAAAGCCTAAGCACAATAGCAAATAGATCCATGTAGATGGTCAACCAGCTAAAAGAAGGAAAACAAGCAATGTCTTCCAATGAAACCGTCCTAAGGTGTACCTCTGAAGGAATCCTATAAAGGGATCTAAGGGTCAAGGTGGGATTCAGATATTGAAGAAGCCTCATCCATGGGCATAAGGAATAAGTGAGAAGAATCCATGGCAAAAGAAAACCAAGAAGAAGAAACAAATGTATCTAAGAAAAAGAGGAGACACCAAATAAAAAAGGGACTAGAGGTCAAAAGAACCCAAACATCAAAGGAAGATGCTAAGAGTGAAGGTGTGAAGGTAGGGAGAGACCTGGAGCACCCACCTTTAAATGTGCAAGAAACCCAGCCTTCATAGAGTGGTGGTTATAAACCAAATCTATGTGTCACACTCCTATAGGATGGCAAAAAAGGGTGCATAAGGATCAAATCATCTCAGCTACTTTGGAAAGTGATGCGTGTCCAATGCATATAAGGACATGTAGTCATTGAATCATTATACTTAGAGAATAAGGAGGCATCATTGTTATGCCACCACCATATATGACCATCAAAGGAGGCCTAGCCCTTGATGTAGGGACTTCAAAATGGGGAGCACCTTGGTGCTCCACCCAACCATTCAAGTAGCTCAGCAACCAACTTCTTAACTAGACAAAAGAGCCCATGCATCGAGGCATGGGAGATCAGGATGGAGCCTAGCAGCTTGAAAGAACTTTCTCTTATAGAGGAAAGAGAGAGCTTGCATGGACCCTCCTCTTAACCATTCAAGAAGCCCCTAAAGAATTAGCACTTGGAGATTATCACTCAAAGAGAGGACAAAAATCTCTCTTGACTAAGAAGGGCCAACAGGCTTAAATCAAACGACACTGAAAGAGGGTTACTGCCTCTCTTGAGTAATATACCTTAGCCTCAAGAGTCGAAGGTATATGATGAGGCAAAATCCTATTAGCCTCCAATTGGGCAGTACGTGGCAACTCATCCCTTGTTAAATGTCACCCATGGCATGCTTGATTAGACTATATAAGAAAAACGTGGCTAACAGATCGACTTAAGGCATACTAATGACAAGATAGGATAGGCATATCCTCTAATCGACTGGCAAAGCCACTAATTGCCTATGGAGAGTATTGCTCATGGAAGCTCTCACTGTCTCATATATATATTGAGATTATCGTAGCAAAGCATGTGACCATGTTTTAGATGTCAACATAGTTGCATCATGAAATCTAGCAATTACTTATAAAAGGAAGATCTATTTGGGTACAAACAAGATCTTAGTAACATTACAATACTTTTTTGCCCTAAAAACTAAGCCAAGGAATCCTCTTTTCTCTCTCTCCATTATTTTCCTCATGCACCTTTAGGCTATAAAGTTTACCCTTGGCTATTCTTACACATTCTCTTTACTGACTTAAGCTTTGAAGGGCTTTCCCTGGGAACCTCCTAGCATCCCTTATGCTATTTTTCACTCCTATTATCGAGCTATTTTTCACTTCTATTATCGAGCTCTTTTTTTATCCACATCATCTTTCTTAATCCTAACTCATCAACCTTATCATCATCCTTTATGTGTATGGGTCCCAACATGATCACCATTATAAATGTACTTTTTTTAAAAAAATGCAACCCTCATATAAAGTGCATATTTATCAAATCTACTAAAAAAATTTGATCAATTAAATCATAACTAACAACTGTATATCAAATGCTTAAAACAATAAGTGCATAGTAAGTGACAAGATGTAGTATAACTTTAGAAGCATTAAAGATAGTTTTTGATAGTATTTATTTTATCAATAAAGTAGAAGCACCTCATAGAAAAATGGCACTAGTCTATTCATATATTTTATTTATATTTAATTTTTTAGTATTAATTGATGCTTGTATGCATTAGTATATGATTATCTTTAACCCCTAAACTTAAAATGCACTAATTTACCTTTTCCACATTTAAAAAGTTTTCTAATGCCAACAGAAGGCAGGAATATGTCATGTGTTGGTGGTCCTAGGTAAACAAAGTCCTAAGGGTGGTCCAAGGTAGACAAAGTCCTAACATGACCTAGTTTCTAGCCGGGCCCACTTTAGCATGCCAAGGTTGAATTGGGTGCCCACTTTAGCATGCCAAGGTTGAATTGGGTACTCCTACTTTTTCCTTCTCATTTTATTAAAATTAGTTTTCCATCATCATCATAGAGATCCTAAGAGCATAAAAGAGACTCCATAACCATGCTTTTTTTTATATATTTTCTCTTTCCCCTCTAAAGCTGCAAGCAAACCTGCATTCAACTTTGTATATATTTGTTAGGGATAATTATAATTTAAATCCTATAATTTAGATGATTTTTTAACTTAAATTCTGAAATTAGCAAAATATCAAAACGAACCCAAGATTTTTTAGTTACATAAAACCCTCCATTTGTCTACAGTTAGATGACGTTATTTTATTAGCATGTGCAATACATGTGCTAAACTTTTTGACCTATCATTGCATTATTTCAACTCCCTAATGCCTTTTGAAGTTTCATTCAATCTAAGGACAATGGCATAGTAATCATCAAAAAGGGCAAAGGCTATAGCAGACTGAGAAGGTAGCTGATGAACAGACCTAAAGTTTTAGTATGGTAATAATGATAGCACCAAGAGTAATTAAAGCACTAGCTCTAATGGCAATGGGAGTAGAAATGCTTAGGATAATCTTCTTGTAGTGGAGGTTCCTAGGGAAGAAGGTTGAAAGAGTTGGGTGAGGAAGAGTTAGGGTTAAGGACAGTAAGCTTAAGGAAGATAGTGGGGTAAGAGTGATTGACAATGGAATCATAAAGACCAAGGTTGTCAGAGATGAAAGAGGAAGGGATAGTGTTGAAGAAGTTTTCAACACCTGAGAAGAGGTTGTGGGAGATGTTGAAGGAGGTAAGGTTGGAAAGGTTGGAGATCTACCTTGGGAGGATGCCTAAACAATTAGAATATAGTTTAGATAGCCATAAAAGGAAGGTCCAACACACTCAAAAATAGTGAAAAAGAAATAGAAGGGGGAGAGAAAGAGGAGAGGGGGGATCTTATTTAAAGATAGAAACATACATAATTAATCTCTAAACCAGTAAAATTTATACAAAATGAGATCAAAAGCCATAAAGATGGAAGACATTAAGAATGGAACAAGCAAGGAGAGAGAAAACTTTTAAAGATATGAGGAAAGAACAATTCCTAATCTAAGTTGGGATTCCTTCCGTGAGTGAATTCTTATGCAGATTCCTATTATATAGAGAGACTACTTTTCCTCTCTCTAGCAGGATGCTTTCAATGAGCTTATTTCCACTTAGATCAAGGACTTGTATTGACTTCAACTCTATAACACTCATTGGGATAGAACCTAGCAGCAAATTCTAGGATAGGTTTAAAAACTACAAGCCATGACTGCTCCTGATATCAATTGGAATCCCACCAGAAAACCCATTGTTGAAGAAATCTAATGCCTTTATGGTCTGGCAAGTACCAATAGGAATTCGTACAAAGCCACTTATTTTATTCCCTAAAACTAAAATACTCTACAAACCTAATTCAAAAATCTGAGGTCGAAGATTATCTGTCAAGAAGTTTCTGATGAGTTTCACCTTCAAAAGACTTTTGCAAGCACCTATTAATTTTGTCAAGCTCCATGTGAAACCATTTTAGAACAAATTCAATCTTCTCACCAGCTAAAGTTTACCAGGAGTTTGGAATTTGATTAAAAAAACCATTTTCCAACAAATCTAAAGTGTTTAAACTTTTCATTTCTCTAATCTGCATCAAAACTTCTTTGAAAAAGAATTCAAGCCTAAGCTCAAGTATTTATACATAAAAAGTTTCTACATTATTTCAGGGAGGTTACCAGCAAACAAATTGCCCCTAAGGTCGAGCGACTTTAACGACGAACACCTCCAATGTCTCCGGCAATCCTCAGATGATAAAGTTGGTTAATTTCTATTTAAGCTAAAATAATTAACACATATATTGCATGTGCTAACAAAGTAACACGGTTTAACTCCAGATCAATGAAAAATTTTATGTGTAACAACTAAAAAATCACAAGATTTGTTTTGATATTTTATTAATTTCAAGATTTAAATTGAAAAATCTTCTAAATTAAATCTATTTATATATTTTATTTTTATTTAATTTTTTAGTATGAATTGATGCTTGTATGCATTAGTATACGTTTATCGTTAATCCTAAACTTAAAATGCACTAATTTACCTTTTCCACATTAAAAAAGTTCTCTCTAATGCCAAGTGAAGGCAGGAACATGTCATGCAAAGAATATGCCATGCATTGGTGGTCCGTAGACAAAGTCCTAATATGACCTGGTTGTCAACCGGGTCCACTTTAGCGTGCCAAGATTGAATTAGGCATTCCTACTTTTCCTTCTCATTTTATTAAAATTAGTTTTCCGTCATCGTTTCAAAGATCCTAAGCGCATGAAAGAGACTCCATAACCATGCTTTTTTAATATGTATTTTCTCTTTCCCCTCTGAAGCTGCAAGCAAACCTGCTCTCAACGTTGCATATATTTGTCATCTCGAAGATGGGTATAAATCAAACCGTAAAGTTAAAAGATTTTTATCAGTAAGTGCTGTATCTCCCACGTGTCGCGTTACGTCACATATTTAATATTTTTTTGGCAGTCGCTTCTCGCAGTGCATGTGACTGCCTCCTTACTGCAGCTCCAATGCCTCACCAACCACACCCCCACTGCACAAAATATAATAATCAAACACTGAAGCTTACATACCTCCAGATTTTCCAATGAAATAAATAATCCTCACATCTCAAGCCACACGTCCATGACTCCAGGACCTTCGTGTGGATCCAAGCCCCGTGAGGGCCGTGGTAGGTGCCATCAAAGCGGCACCAAGGGCTATGGATGGAGCTTAACAAGGAGGAGCGGAGACGACAACGAAGGAGTTTCAAATGCTGTTGTTTGGGAGGGAGAGGAAAGAGTAGGGTTACTCTTTTTTTAAAAAAAAAAAATTTCTTCATCATTCTAAAGGTTAAAAAAGTTTTTAAAAAAAATAAAAAAGATTTATAACTTTTATTTAATTTTTTAATTTTATTTCTACAAATTTTTGAAATAAAAAAATAATTTTTTGATTTTTATTTTATTTAATTTTATTTAGATTTTTTTATCATAAGAATCATATTTATGATTTTATAAATATAGTTTTTTTATTTAAATAAATTATTCTTTTTTCTTTTCAAATAAGAAGGAGATAGCAATGCTTTTTTTTTTTTTTTTCTATCTATAACATTTTAAGTTCATCTATTGATTCAATTAAATTTATTTGATTCAAATCTTTTAGTAAGCCCAAATCTTGTGACCTAAAAATAACAGTGTTTACGATAATTTATATTGATTTATTATAGCAAATAACTTTCAACGTAATCTACGAAGGATTATCGAGACGAGCTGCCCTTCTCTCCACAACATACATACTCTCATCTCCCATATAACGAGCTGCCGCCCCCTCTCTCGAGTGCAAAGTCCCGTCACCGCCATCTTCTTCTTCTACCTTCAACGATGCTGCCCTTCCAGAGCATCGGCGAGGCGGAGGCGGCGCTGGGGAGGAATTTGACGGCGGCGGAGTCAATATGGTTCCGGTACTCAGCCGGCATGCACGACTTCTGGCTCTACGCCCACAATATCGCTTTCCTTCTTCTGGTCTACACCCTCGCGCCGCTCCCCGTCGCCGTCGTCGAGGTCTTTCGACCCAACGCTATCCACAAGTACAAGCTCCAGCCCAAGGTCCGCCACCCCACCTCCACCGTCCTCCAGTGCTACAGATACGTTGTTCGTACTTTCATCCTCGCCGTTGGCCCCCTCCAGCTCTTCTCCTACCCCACCATTAAGGTACGTAATTTCACCTTCCGGTGACCACACCCTCCAATGAACCCTTTGCCATGAGCTCGTACTCGCTGGCAGCACACCACGAACATTGGAAGCATCTTTCTACCTCCTTTCGTTATATATTCCTTGATGATGCTACGGATTGACATCGGGATGGAATTATAATCAACAGTTCGTGGGGATAAGGGCGGGGCTGCCGCTGCCCACGGGGTGGGAGATGGCGGCGCAGCTGGCGGTGTACTTTCTGGTGGAGGACTACTTTAACTACTGGATCCACCGGTGGCTGCACGGGAAGTGGGGATACGAGAACATCCACCGGATCCACCACGAGTTCACGGCGCCTGTCGGGTTCGCCGCGCCCTACGCCCACTGGGCCGAAGTCCTCATCCTCGGCCTGCCCGCGTTCCTCGGCCCCGCCATCGTCCCCGGCCACATTGTCACCTTCTGGCTCTGGATGGTCCTCCGCCACGTCGAGGCCATAGAGACTCACTGCGGGTAACTAAACCCTCTCTCTCTTTCCCCCTCCTCCCTTTTCTTTGTTTTGATTCCCTTTTGGCTTCCTAAATTGCTGTGTTCTGATCTGGTGCATAGGTTTTAATTTACTACAGGGCTAGGAGTAAGTTTGATTATAGCTGTCTTTACTAAAGTTTGTTTGTTGGCCGAGTGAATCGTTCAAGGTTCACTTCGCAAGAACCATGCGAGGAAGAAGCTTGTCATGTTGTCGTTTAGATCTACCATCAAATTCGTCTGCAGCAAACTATCATGCAGTCCCACTTTAAAATCATTCAGACGTTGTAGTTCACGCGAAAGACCATCTGTCGTAGCTAACCCTAAACTCCAGCACTCCTTGTTTTCCATATTATTATGATACACCGTGATTTTATATATATATATATATATATAGGAAAATACTAGAGATGATTCTTCCGGTCAGTATCGCTGTTGATGGACTTAAACCGCAGCCATTTGGAAAATCCTACCTCTCAATCTTCCTTTCGTAAAAATTTTTTAAGAGAAAAGGACGGAGTTCAACCTATAATTAGTCACTCAGTATTAGGCAAAAATAGAACATGATAAATGTTCGGATATAATTAGATCTAAGAATCAAATAATATGATTTTTAAAAATTCATTTTAAAAAACTTGTAAAGCTAAAGTTTGAACACGAATTGGGTTTTTTTTTTTTTTTTAATTGTGATTTGTTTGTGATATAATTTGGAGAGTAAACAAAATATTTTTTAAATATTCAGCTATTGTTGAGAATAATTCATGCCCAATTCGTGTATAGCTTAATTACAGACCAATCTGTGCGTTGATCATCTAAATTCAAATACTTAATTAGGAGATGTAATATCTAAGATTTGAATCTAAAATTTGTCACTAACCAGAGAAAACACAATTATTAGGACATACCTCAATCTATATATTTTTGAAAAAACATGGATCTTTGTAGCAGGTAAGATTCCATTTATTTAAAATTTGATGGCTTTTGAGATCTGGATCTAAATAAAAATAAAAATAAAAATAATCTGATTGCGTATTGTGGAGGATTTAGTAAAACTATTTGAATTAATTATTAAAATATTTTTAAATAATTATTGATAATCATTGATCAAAATTAATACGAGAGTTGGGTCCAAGGACTCTACGGTGCATTTCGTGCGGTGGTAACAGCTTACCGTCAAGTTGAAAGGCCACCCGTGCCAGGGAAAGGACGAAACCGGGCTTCCAGGAGGGGACGCAGTCAATTAACGAGGCCTTACCCATGGGTCGGTGGTCCCACCTGCCCGCTCGCCAGGTTACAGAGCGACCCGTCCCATCGTACGCTATATGATTGATAGTTTTATCGGCATGCGCAACAAGCGTATCACGTGATCGGATCTTATCCGATATCCAACAAAATATCGGAGATAGAATCCAAACACATTTAAAGCGTTCGAAGTTTTCTTTTTTTTTCATCTCTTTAATTTTTAAAATTTATGGTTCACGTGTGTGTATATATATATATAAATAAAAGTATAACCAAATCTATCCCTCTGTATGGCTTGATATGTTCACATGAATCTGAGGCGTCTTCTCACAATTAAATTCACATAGGTTTTAAAATCAAAAAAATACTCATTAATCAATGTTTCTTATAAAATCAAAAAAATACTCATTAATCAATGTTTCTTATATATACATATATGTATTATATGTATATATATATAAATACGTATGTGTGTATATATATATATATATACATATATGAAAAAAGTGGAGTAGCTCTTGAATTCATATGAATTTAAAAATGGAGAAAATAATCGAATCCTGAACTTTGTTACATTCGAATGTAAATAAGTATATATATATATATATGTATGTATGTATGTATGTATATGTATATGTATATGTATATGTATATGTATGTATATATGTATGTATATATGTGTAGTGTATATATATATATAGACATGTGTGTGTATATATATACATACATATATGAAAAAGGTGGAGTGGCTCTTGAATTCATGTGGATTTAAAGGTGGAGAAGATGATCGGATCCTAAACTTGGTTACATTCAAATACATTCAAATATAGATAAGTTTATATATATATATATATATATATATATGTATATATGTATGTATGTATGTATGTGTGTAGTGTGTGTATATATATATATATATATGGAAAAGGTGGAATGGCTTCGAGATCCATGTGAATTCGAGGACAAGGAAGATGATCAGATCCTAAAATTAGTTACATTTGAATGTAACTATATATATATATATATATATATAGTTGGACTTGGCTACATTTGAATATCGCTATGTTTAGAATCCGATAACCTTCCGCACCTTTGGATCCATACAAATTCCAAAGCCACCCTACCTTTTTCAGTTTTTCTTTTTTGTGATTTATGAACTATGTAGATTTAAGGATGGGAAAAGTGATCGAATTTAAGATTGGCTACAATATAGCCAAGTCTGTATATGTACATACATATGTATATACATACATATACAAATCTGTATACACATAGATACATACATATACATACGTATGTACACACATAACACACATGTATAATTTATTAAGTTTATAGAATTCATAAATTTTTTGTTAATATTTATGTTAGACTTTAAGTTTCTCATGAGTTAGAGGGCTTAGCCCAGCCCAATGTTATACTAACTTGGATACTTAAAAGTAGGTCCATCCCCCGCACGTACAAAAAAAAAAAAAAAGAAAGAAAATCTAAAAGTTAGGTAGGGCTTGAAAAAAATAAAAAATAAATTGATCTAATCTGACCTGACATGCTCTACACATGCACATATTAGAAATGATCAAGAGCTTAGTACTCTACCTAACCTAGCCTAACCTAAAATTTTACATGCTTAAGCATCAAAGAATCTATAATTAGATCCTAAATGAGAGAAGGAACAAGACATTTAGGTGTAGTGGACTTATTTGAGATTGACTTTTTAAGATTGGACCAAGCCTAGTAAAAAATATAGGTTTGATCGATGAACCAACCAGGTGCAAGCATTGGGCCTAGCTATCAATGTATGGCCTAATCTGAATCTAGTCTAGCCTAATGATTGATCAGCTCTAGTTAGACTTGAAAAATTTAAACTACACATATTAAAAGTTGATTTTTAACCATGATATCGTCTTGGTTTACTATTTGAAATTACAATCAATCAAAAAATCTTTAAGTGTCAGGACACAATAAAATTCAGATTTTGGAATATCTCGAAGAAATTGGTTCATGATGTTCTCTAACAGAAAACTCATAGGAGTAAAGTTTCTTGGAGAAAAAGTTGTTTAGAAAGCAGTTGTGGCAGCAGGGTGACTACATCAATCTTTACCTCTTGCTAAATTAAAACTAGAATGGGAAAGGGTCTGCTTTCCTATCCCATGGCTAAACCTCATGGCTAAATCTATTCGCCCTCACGATTATTAATGAATTCATTCTTATCATGCATCCATCTCTCCCAATATCAATATAACACAAATCTTGCAACCATTGACCAGCCTTTTATTTGTGCAACAAATATTAATAAGGTCAAAATGTTTCTTGTGTTTTAGCACAATTGATTGAAAATTTTTCCCTATCCTTCATGATCTGGTATTTCCTTCGTCACATGCCAAAAACTACATCTTGATCCCTTAAGCAAGGCCATCTAAGGATAACTTGCATATATCTAATGAAACTACCTCAGAGGTTATCTTAACCTATATTGTTAAGATTTAGGGATCTTATATGTGTAATTAGACCACCAAATAACAATAATAATATTTTTATACTTATCTATGCCATTACGATAGAAGTACAAAAGCCTCAAAGAAGTCTGGGTCTTTCTCTTCTTGCTCCTCCCTTAGACGGTGTTTCGATGAAAAAATAAATTATAGATTTGAGGAAAGAAGGGACCTAATCTATTTATAAAGAAATCCCAATAGACTCTTCCATCACGGGTCACTATTAGGTTTCAGGCCCACACAAATCACCAACCACATCACCCAATAGAGGTGCATCCAAGTCTAAACCAAATGGATCACCATTTTAATCAATAGTGAACTTATTCGGCTTACAGGACCAAATTCATTCAGCCAATTTTACAAAATTAAAATCATAACAATTAATGGTAGCTCACATATAAAAAAATTTCAACATTCTCCTACTTGGCAACATTAATTGTAGTTGATCAAGTTTTGAAAATATTTATTTATTTAAAAACGATATTCAGGCTAAATAGTTAAACTTAATGTGGCCACAAATTTAAAAATATTTGATCCTCTGATACAACAGCTCAAAAAAAAATTCCATCCTGTTAAAGTTATCAACACCAAATCATAGTAATCGTTATGCCCTTTATTGATACAGGACTAATCCATGATTATAAATGCTAATAATTTCTACTAATATGGATCATAATGTGGTAGTGTGGTAAGAAAACACCACGCCAAATGTGATCTTGTAAGTGCTATTCTCTCTATCGGTCCACTAAATGATTTTTCATAAAACTTTATGCTTCAATTAAAGCTAGAGAAACCCCATATGACATCTGTAATATGCCTAGCATGTATCTAATATATACTTTGAGGTTTTTTTTTATAGTGTCATGAAGAGACATATATAATTAATACTCAAAACTGATGCTAAGTCTTAAGTTTACAAAAGCATAACATATCATATATCAATAATGTACACATATAAGTAAAAGCAATATGCTATCAATAAAACCCAATGATGATCATTATATATCAAATAAATGTACCCAAAAAATAAAATAGGTTCCATGATAGCATATACAATAAGTTAATTTAGATTTGTCTTTTGGCCTTACACTTTAATTTGGGTTTGGACATGAATATGGTTAGATCAACTTCAGTCCAGCCATTGTCAACCTTATTTATGAAAGACATTTATTAAATTGTATACAGTCAGATAGTTACTTCATGGATATTTCTTGTTAAAAATAAAAATATAGAAGAACAGTGTTACTAACACTCTGTTACCTAGTGCAAGTGTTATTAAAGTTGTTGCATCTTAAAAATAGAGTATATAGTCATCCTAGGTAAAGTTCTTAGGACTTGGGGACCAAACGGAGCAAACCCCTCATGTATTTTATCAAGCTCAGTCTACAACATTTGTATTTGTATTCCCAACAATGAATTAGCAAGCAGCAGCCGATCCACCTGGACCCATGGGCTTAAAGAGAGAGAGAGAGAGAGAGAGAGAGAGAGAAGAAAAGAGCGTCCAAGTCCGGATCAAACCATAGACCCGTTATTATGTTAAATAGTTTCTTAACCACTAAGATAATACTGGTCAATGTTTCATAGTGATGATTTCGTATACTTATTAAAATTTAACCACATCATTAAATTAAAATTTGAAGTATATTGTGATATTGCAATAATTAATTTGTTCTATAAAGAACATATTTTTCTTTGATAGAACATGAAGTTACAAATATGCTCTTTTTTATTTAGATATACTCAAAATTTTACAATTTAAAAAGATAAAAAAATATAAATAACTTCTTTATGCTTTTTACAATAAATGTAATTTTTCTTACACATTCTTGAAAAACTAGATGATTTGTGATTATTTTCTAGTTACGTTATAAACAGTAGTGTGCAACATAAATCAAAAAAATTTAATGATTGGTATTTAATGAAAATTTATTAATATTTTATATTATATTTTTATTTCTAGTTCTACTGGCCAAGTTACTAATAACTCCTTTAAAGAGGAAAAGAAGAAGGAGCTAATATTTTTGTATTGGCTAAAATATATTTTTGGTCTTCAAACTATTAGTTATTATTATTTATCCCTTATGTTTTAAGAATATTACATTTTTAATATTTTGTTATATGTAGTCAATTAAATTTAATTGAATAACTGACGTGTCTTCTTGATAGAAACACATGAGCTATCACTTATATTACATAACAAGTTATTGAAAATTCAAGTGATGACTCACGTGTTTAAGTCAAGATGATATGATTATTTCATTAATTTTAATATATCATATAATGGAATATTAGGAATACAATATTCTTAAAATATGAGAGACTAAATTATAACAATTAAAAATTGAAGGACCAAAATGTATTTTGAGCGAAATTTTGAGCTTTGAAAGCATATTTTCACCTTTTATATTTTAAGGCCAGGTTAAATAACAAAATTAGTTATAGTTGGACCGAGTCCTCTATGCACAATTGGGCGCATGGTGGTTCAAAAGATTGAATCGAATATAATTAATGCCTCTATTGACGGCACATGGGGAAGTGTACCTTTTGATGTAATTTTCGGACAAACTACATGCTTTACCTTCTTCACTAACGTATTCATGTCGAACAGCTACGACTTCCCCCAGACTCCTACAAAATATATTCCTTTCTATGGAGGAGCTGAGTACCATGACTACCATCATTATGTCGGAGGGCAAAGCCATAGCAACTTTGCATCAGTTTTTACCTACTGTGACTACATATATGGAACAGACAAGGTTTGTTACAGTCCTCCAAGTTTGTCAGTGCTTCAATTTGCCCGTCTCTAATTATATTAACACTTCTTAACCATATCAGGGATACAGATATCAGAAAGAACACCTTGCAAAGGTAATTCTTCCATCTTTTTTTTTGGCTAATTAGTGATCCAGAGTGTGCAGATGGAATGAATTTTTTTATGTTAATAAGCATAAAGGTCAATAAAGTCTCTAGAAGAGAATTTCTTAATAGTATTTGATTTCCATATTTATCCTTAAAGAAAAATATTTCATATTTTGTTGGCATAGTAGTGGATAAGTCAACTGAGAGAATTGAACAACATGGTAGTTTTCATGGAACGTAAAAAGGTCGCTCTTTGCTAAGAGTGACTGCTAACAGGAGGAAACTCCATTTGGATATGGTATGGTTCAAATTTGTCATTATTAGTGTTATCATTGAAAAGAATCTAGTAGCCAAGTTTATCCGGTGATTATCATTTCAAGGATGCAATGGATGTTATTATTTAGAAATGAGATGTCTACATAGGATTCAATGAATTCACCTTGCTTCTAGTCATAACAAATTAAGCCTTATGATGTTGACACCAATAAATCACATGCGTAATGATGCTGGACTAAATTAATGTTATTATATATCATAGATTAGGTGTTTAAAATTGTCACTGTTATCACAGATGTACTGTTACAGGTTTAATACTAATTAACAATCTTATTGCATCCATTTGAAATGAATTTTATTACTTTATTGTTCAACCTTTCTTTCAATACCATTTGTTTACTTGGTGCTAATTATTCGCATTTTGTCATTGTTGTTTGAGTCATCATCAGCAGTTTTTCTCTATGTAAATATTTTCTTTTTGTCTTTTTTTTTTTCTTTTGAATATGATTGAGAATGTTCCTTTCCAGTTTGAACCTCAAATCTCACTAGCACATAATAAAAATACACATTACATATTTTTAAACATATAGACTTGAAACAGTGTTAAGTGTTGTAAAATCATTGTGAATCATTATGAAATCACAAAATGCATGTTTGTTACTGTCCTTGTTTCCTGTTTTGTTCTTTTTTAAAAAAAAAAATCCAAGAAGAAAATGAACTATGCTAGACAACTTGTGTGATGTAATCATTTTGTTTTTTTTAACTATTTCAAAAAAAACTTTTAGAAGAAGAGTTTTATTACTTTCAAATAATTAGAAGACTAAAGCAAGGGATAGCAGAATTTTTGTAGAAATGCCATCTTCAACAGCAATCTCTATGAGACATTTCACTAGTTTGTAGGAATGAAAATTCAGAAGCATCGATGCCAAACAAGCCTTGTGTCTTCACTGTCAGGATTTGCATTCTTGTTTTCTTTTTATTTCTAACCTTTTTTTTTTTTTTTTTTTTCATCTTGAACAGTTGAGGGAGAAATGGAAAACAAATGGCCTAAATGGAGAAGTGAATGACATGTTGGACAAATTTGAATAAGCATTGCCTAAGTCCCATGCCTGCAAACGTGCTGCTCAATGAATGCTTCTCACAGAAGTTTGCATGAGAAGTATACCAATCCACTCTTTCTCCATTAACGTAGAAAGTTGAGCACGAGCTTATATAATATCATTTAGAGGAAGTTTCGTCTCTAGATTACGTAGAATAAGCTCTCATAATAACATTATGTTAGTGGTGTACAATGTTCCATCTTTTCCTTTATTCTGGCAATAAGATCTACTTGAGTGTTTCAAGCCATTCATGGCTAGAAATGAATTGCATCGACTGCTCATGGGTATATAGTTTCAAACAGGACTAACTTCGTTAGAAACCTCCTGCTCTGGTTGAGCTAGGATTTCATCTAGTTTTTGATAAAACTTCAAAAGAGTTCACTAGCAAACTAGTCAGCACCTTCTATTACTAGTTCGCTAGCATATGTGATCTACATTACAAAGATATCATCAAGGCTCACTTTTGAGTAGGTTTTTCTTGTGGACAAGGTTCAAAGGGTCATCATATATGTAATTGCTGGTCATTCTTAACAAGATACAAACCATTACTATCACTAAATGCAACATAATTAGACTTAACAAGGATGAAGTTTATTGGGCTCTAGTTGAGAGAACTCATTAAGACCCTGATAATTTATTTGAATAGAAGACCACTACCTTACGAAGGATGCTGATGGCTTAGCAATGCGAGGAATCAACTTTATGGTTTGTATGGTGAGCATTATCGATCCAAGTTGTTCCAGGCTACACAGCGCTTAAAAGTATAGGCCAACTCAATTCGTTTTGGTTGACAGATCCTGGCCTTATTTAACTTTCAAACTAATGATAGATTAATTCGGTATTTCAGTGTCTTAAAACACAGCTAATTCATCACTTGCCAATCTTAATATAGAAAGATTCAAAGACTATTTGACCCAGCAACCCCAGTGGTCCAACCATTTGAAATGCCTAGTTGAACTCAGGTTGAAACTATGGATCAATGCTGCAATATTTTTCTTTTAAAGAAAGCTGAACGAGGTTTTCTTCCCTAGGGAAAGCATAAGAGAGCTTAGTTGATCTCACGTGGGGTTGTCATAGTTGGTGGAGGGCGGGCTTGGGAATTCCGATAGGATGTTGAAGTCCTTCACCAAGGGATAAACTTGATTGAGTCTAAGACTGAATAAGTTCGGTTTGAAATAAATTTTAAGCTTGAAAACTGAGATCTAGTTTTTTTTTTTTTTTTTTTTAACCATTATTTTGAGCTCAATTCAAGCTAAATTTCAAACCAAGCTGGAGATAAATTGATGAGTTTCAAAATCCTAAATTAAGATAGAAATCAATTCAAACTTGAACTAATGCCGAATTAGTTAAAGTTTATTTCAAGCTTGGTTCAAATTTGATTTAATTTTTAATGAGTTCAAATGTAATATTCTGAATTTGAAAGTCTTATAATTTCATTTTAAGCATGCTTATATTTTTAGTTTAGCCTTCTAGTGTGAATGATTGAGTGAAAATCTTAAAATATATATATATATATGAAAGCTGAAATCTTGGAGGTTATTTTGAGTTTTCTCCCACAATCCTTCCAAAAAGTTAATAAAATCACTTATTTGGGCTTATAATTAAAGTTTTTGTGATGATTTCAATGTTTACTAGTTGTTTTTTATCCTTGGAAGAAGTTAAAATGAAGATTTTGGAAGTTGAAATGCATTAGAATGGCTTTTGGAAAGGTTTTATGATGTTAGTTGACTCATTAATTAGTTAACTAAGGAAGATAGCTGATTTCTTGAGTTGTTAGTCAGCCAAATTTGGAAGTTAGCTGACTACTTAGTCAGCTAACTTTGAATGTTGGCTGATTGCTTGATTTCTGGTTAGCTAACAGGGAAAGTTAGTTGACTATTTAGTCAGCTAATTCCCTAAAGCTCTCTCTATATAAGGCCTGCGAAAAATTTTTGCCCATAGTAGTCGACTATTTAGGCGACTACTGTAGGAAATTGTTCTGTAAATTAAGCCTGGGACAGATTTTGGCCAAAGTAGTCGACTATTTTAACCACAGTAGCTGACTACTTAGTCACTACTGTGGGAAATTTCTCTGTGAAATTGGTCGACTATTTTAACCACAGTAGTCGACTATTTTAACCACAGTAGCTGACTACTTAGTCACTACTGTGGGAAATTTCTCAGTGAAATTGGTCTCAGACCAATTTCACTCTCAATTGAGAACTTCCCAGGGTCAGACCAATTTCACTCTCAATTGAGAACTTCCCAAAGGGTCACCCATCGCTCTTTCCCAAGCACGCTTAACTGCGGATTTAGGTAGATAAAAATCTTCTGTGGAATTGGTTTGAAATTAATTTCACTTTCATTAGCTAGCATCCATGCTGACTAATGGATGGATAACCCCTGTTATTCATTTAAATTTGGCTAGGAGCATTAACGAAAATTTGATCATGGGTAAAAGTGAAATTTGATAAAAAGTTATTTGAGGATTTGATTAAGGGCAAGATAGGAAAGAAATTTAAAAGGGCAAAAATACTTGGTGGAGAAAGGAGCCATGTGGGCTTTGAAAAGCATAACTTAAGAATTGAGAGGGGCAAAATAGAAATGTTTAAGAGCATTTAAAACCTACTACCCTTCCTTAGCCCTTAAGCCATCATATGAAAGAGAAAAAGGATGAGAAAAAGAGAAAGAAAATGGGAAAAAAGAGAGGGGTTTCAGCCGTGGGAAAGAAAAGAGAAGAAGAAAAAGAAAAGAAGAAAAGAAAGAGAGAAAGAAGAAGAGAAGAGAAGAAAGGAAAGAAAGCTTGGTAGTTTAGCCATCTTTGCTAAGGTAAGTCCAAACCTTCCTAAGCTAGAAAATGATATTAAAATCTCATGATGTAGAGGCAAATGAGATGATAGCTTGTGTATATTGTGAATCTTTGAGTGTGTTAGGGATTGAAGAGTATTATACTAAGATATTAAGACATAGAGCATGTATGCATAGTTTCATGAAACCCTTGATGCTTGTAACCCTAATAATACATGTATGATGACTTAGGCTAAGAGATTGGTTCAAAGGAGCCAGAACAAATGAATAGCAGCCATAGCAGTGTGCTAGCAGCTAAGGTGAGTGGGTTTCTCATCTAGCTTTGAGAAATATTTTATAATAGCATGTTGACATTTTGATACAAATCAGAGTATGTTATGCTAAGTATAGTATCTCAAGTAGTTAAATATGGGAAATGAGAACCCAGTTATGATGTATCTTATTTTAAAGCATGTTCTAAGGCAAAGTATGAGTTTAAGAACAAGCATGGGCTTACAGCATGTTTTTAAAGCAAAACATGAGTTTTAAAACAAAAAGCATGAGTTTCAAAAAAAGCATGAGTTTCAGCAAAGCATGAGTTTCAGCAAAGCAGAAGTTTCAGAAAAAGCAAGAGTTTCAGCAAAGCATGAGTTTAAGAAAAGAAAAAGAAACATGGGCTAGAGCATGTTTCAAAGCAAAGTATAGAGTTTCATGGAAAGTATTGTTTGAATAAAAACATATGTTTCAGTAAAGCATGGAATTTACTTTTTTAGATTTATGTTTCAAAGTGATGCATAGGCATGCATGAATATCAATGTTTCAAAGAAAGTATAGCTAATTGTATATGAGATTATAAACTTATATCTGAGTATTTTTACAGCATACAACATAAAGAGCATTGGACCATCTATGGGGCTGATCACTCTGTAGACTGTGCCATAACATGAGCATTGCACACACTATTATAGTCGGCACCTCCTTGCAATTCGATTGTACTATGATTCCGAGGTCAGGAGGAGTACAAGCTAGATCAGCTCAGTAGGGCAAATTGTAAGCAGCCTAGTGGGGCAAGAATCATAACTTGGTAAAGAGTTAAGTTACTATATAGTCCGAGGAAGCACAGAGATATTGGCCTATAGAAGAGGCAAGCAGAAGGCCGAGGGAAAAGAGACAAGCTCACACCTGGAGTGAACCGCACATGTGAGGGGTGCCATGTAATGCGGAGATCCTTAGCGCTCAGTACACTCACCCACTGAGGGTACACTTACAGGAGGATGACTGTAGGGATGTACCTTAGTGGTAGCACACACAGCCCATCATCATGAGATTTTGTAAAAGTAGCATTATCTTATTGAAGTTATATTATTGGAAGTATAAGCTAACTTATGAGTTTTCTTATCTCATTGAAAAGATTTCTATATTTATTATGATATGTTGTATCAATATATTTATTGGTTTTAAAATGCGGTTTTCAGTTTTTCCCATTGTTAGATGGCTATCCAGTCACTGGGACTTAGGTCTCACCCCTCTATTGTTGAAATTTTTAAATTTTCATATCAGAAATAGTAGGTTGACTCTTGGATGCTTGATTTTGATATGGGCTGCTAGATGTAGATAAATTGATTGATGACATAGATTTATGTAACTTGGATTGTATATGTATTTGAAATGGATATGGATGGATGTATATAATTGTAACCCTATGATGTATTTTGGACTTGGAGTAGTTATGAGAAATGACTTTTGTTGTAAAATGAATTTGTGTATATGGCCTTTATAACGACATAGTGATGAAAGTTATATTGCCTAGAATCATATGATGAATAGTGTGAAAATCTTATTTTATCTGAGTATGGTGAAGTAAATTATGATGTGATCTTATGAATAGTATGAATGAAATGACTAGGTCAAAAGTTTTTAGCAGATTTAGCATTTTGTGCATGTAATTTATGGCAATTGGATAGGAATCGCTTGGACTTTATGGTACTTAGCATAAAGATTAGTAGATCTCTACTCAATTTTTATAAGAAATCATGCTGTCGGGAAGGGGTCCGACATCAAAAATTAAATAAACATTCAAGCTTGACATGACTCTAATAATGTGGTCATTATCTAAACTTATAGTTATTTGAAGTTTGATTTAAATTTGAGTTAACATTTAATGAGTTTAAAAATTAAATAAGAATTCAGGGTTAAAATGATCTTCATTTTATCAACCATTGGATCTGAGATCCTTTGAGTTCTTTCTAAACATATAATTAGTATAGCTATGCATGCATGCATACCAATACAAAATTAAGCCCAGGCTTATCGAGGCTACTCTAATTTTGTCATAATTTGAAATTAAGTCTACATTATTGCTTCAAATTTAGCTTTGAATTGAATGTGAATCCACTTTTGGAGCCAAGATTAGGTCAAGCTTGTGCTATTTAGATCATTTGACTCCCCTACACTAGTTTGAAGCAACATTTGTACTTGGAGAGGCAATGTGTTGAGTCAAGATTTGATTTGGTTAATGTCCTACATCAAGACAATGCAAGCTTCACCTGAAAATGATTCAAATTGCTGGTTAGTCATATTTGGCTAAACCCAACATGAGATCAACTTAGATTAGCTTCAACCTACTCTCTCTCTCTCTCTCTCTCTATATATATATATATAAAGCAAAGCTCTAATCCCATCCCTCTAATTGAGTTCTAATTTATTGCGGCAAATTTTTTTTTCATATTGTACATATATCGCCGCAGAAGAAAGAAAAAATCTTTCACAAATTTCTTCCTATAAAAAATTATCCTTCGCACATCTCATCTAATCCACCTCCGGCTCCGCCGCCAACACTTCAAACACCACCGAACCCACCATCAACACCACCTCCGCCCAGCCCATCGCCAGCGCCCGCTCCACCTCCGAGCTGCCACCAAGTCCACCACCACCTCCTCCACCGCCTCCACCAAGCCTACGACCGTGACATAACCCAGCTCCACCACCTAGGCCTCCTCCACCTCCTCCTCCTCTAAATCCACCACCAGAAGGGAACCCTTATTTTTTTATTTGTACCTATCACATGGCAACTGTCATATACTTCAGTCATCTATTCCGTGCTCCCGACCTCCGACTCTGTTGTCATCGCCGCTGGCCTCCGGCCACCCATAGACAAGCCAAACCGAGGGAGAGCGTGAAAGGCTTCGGAGCGAGATGAAATTGTGTTAGGGCAACAACTCCGAGTCCCATAGGCAACCACCATCCCCTCCATCAGGGGCAAAACTAGAATCGAGGAGGAAAAATGGTTAAAGAAGATAAGCTTTGGAGAGAGAAGTTTTTGAGAGAAAATAAAGTTTTTTTTAAAAAAAAATAAAAAGACAACTTCAGTCTCATCAGTCCCCACCCTTAAAATGATGGAAAAAAAAAATGAAGACCCCGTTCCGCTCTCCACGTGTCCCTCTAATAAAAAGACTTCTTGAATCTCATCTTTAATAGATTACTTTGGAAGGCAAATCCAATTGAAGCCTGATTTGATGCCACGTGTCCCTCTAAAAAGAAAAGCGCCGTAGCGCATGGACGTATTGGAACTTAAAAAAATGTACAGAAGAAAGAATGGTTCCGATACCAATTTGGAACGATGGTGGTCGTTGGATTGGATGGGTCGCTCCTGGGTCTTGATGGGAGATGATGATGAAGATGTATGGAGACATCGGACTGGGGAAAGAAAGCAGAGAAGGACACCATTGATGATCCAAGTTAGGTCTGGATGGTGCTATGCAAAACTTAGATAGTGTAAGGTTTTAAATTTAGCCATAACTTACTATTTAGCGCATGGATGAGCTAATAAAAATTATTTCAAATAAGTTTAGTACGTATATAAGATATTTAACCTTTTCTTGTAGTCATTGCAAGGGTCGTTTGTTTGAAAAAAAAAATAGGGACGAAAAAATTTCGACCCTTAATTCTTCATATTTGATTTAAAAAGAAAAAAAAATTATGTATAAAGGCTTATATACTTTATCTTTCCTTTTATTAATAAAGCACTAAATTTAGGTACGACTCATTAGATGAAAATCATGAAAAATATAGTATCTATTTTTTTATACTTTTTTTCTCTCTCATTAAAAAAAGTTTTAGTACCAAAAGGTCAAATCTATTTCTTAATATATTTTTATTATTTTTCTCTTATATCCATATAATAACTTATATCCAACTAATTCTCATATAATCTTTATTTCAGGATTATTATAATCAAATTAATATTTTTTTATGTAAAATTATTTTCAACTAAACATGAAAAAAATGTTTCTGGGGCTACTTTTTAATGCAAGTTTTTCACTAATCAAACATAGTAAAATTTATTCTCTTTGGCAAAACTTTTCTCAGGGTCTCAAGAAATTTTTTAACTGAGCTATTAGGTTGAATATGAAACGTTGCAATGTGGACATTTAAAATGAAAGGGAGGTGTAAATATAAGAAGTGGAAATGAGATGCATAAATGCATGGGCCTCATTTTGAAGGGATTTTGTTGTAATATAATAAATGAAAATGGCTATAGAGTATGAGGGGTAAATTTAATAGCCAAGATGTTGTGTATTTTAAGTAAAGATATATAGCTAAAAATTCATAATTATCTATTAATGCTAAGCATACATGATATTTGTGAGAGGGGAAAAAAAAAAAAGAAAAAAAGTATTGCAATTAGCATATTTTTTTAATTATTCACATAATTGATAAGCTCTAATATTTTATTGGTGTTCTGCATTGGTACAAAGGCTGAAGTCCAGCAATAGCCAGGTGGTGTTCTTTTCCACAGCCATTAAGCGACGTGGTGGGTTGATGCCGCATAGAATCATACCTTCCAACCTTACTTGTAGACCCCTCATTTGCGTCGCTGCCGCTTTCATTACGAGAGACAAGCCTGATGAGCTCTAAGTGCTTGCCCATATGCTGGTCCCATGCCTAAAATATGCGGCTAAATTTAATATTTAATTGTAGTAGCCTTGATGCTTAGGACCCAATTTATTTACTTTCTATGATATTATGATTTGAATATGCTTCAAGATGACCTTGCCTTGATTTCCAAGGATGACGCAAACTCATGGCCTGTAGGAATTGATTTTTTATTTTCCATCTCTATTTTGCATTGCCCTTTTTCAGTTTTTTCTTTCATAAAGAAAAATCAGAAAATACATTCATTTATCAAAAAATTATAGAATATGGGGACATATTTAAAATTTTATCGAATGATCAAGGATATTTTTATGTTTTAAAAAATATTGCTAACCTACCAAATTGGAAACCCATGTTTTCCATATAATTTTTAAATAAAAAAATAGAACACAAGTTAAAACTGTTCAGCAAAGTTGAATATAAAGTTAGAAAATTGAAAAATAGAGGCCTCTAAATCTCTATTTGAAAAATTTTCACATTTGAATATAACATTATGTTTTCTAATTTTCATAGTTTTTTTAAGAAAATAACCTTTGTTTTTTTTTTTAACTAAATAGCCCCTAACGTTTTGGACCATGTTCTAATACATGATAATTATATTAAATTACTAATTGCTCTCTTATAGAGGAGTAAATGGGCATATGAGATGGAGTACAAAGAAGCTGAAGAAACTTGGTGTTTTGGTTATTTTACTGAAAAAAATACTATGACAAAAATGTGATTAGAGTACCTTCCATTTAATCCTAAGATCTGTTGCAAATTTTGATAAATAACCCTAACAATGATTTAGTTTAATGTTATTTCAAAAAAAAAATAAAAAAATAATACTTGCCCAGCATTTATGATAAATTCTAAGTTATTAGTTTGTAACTTGCCTTTTTTCTTACCAATTAGACTAAACTTATCGATTACTAATCCAACTAGAGTTTGCATTAGGCATATATGAAAAATTGTAAGTTACTTATATTTATATATTACATAGCACTTCAACTCTTGAATTGCAAAATAAATAAAATTATTTTTTAAAAAACTTGTAAGAAAAAAGTTATATACAAATATAGGAATATATTGAGATTAATGATATTTTAAATATTTTAAATAAAATATTTTCAAAAGTACCAGAAGAATAAAATGAATTTATTTATTTTTTATTTTTTAATAAAAGAAAAAGGATTACATTCTATGAAGAATAAATATTAAAATATGAAATATGACAACAATGAGTATACTTTGTAAAATAAATATAATAAAATTTATTATTTGGTATATAGTATGATGGTGTTATAGTGGTAGAGTGGTTTCTTTCAATTAAATAAAATGAAGATGAGTTCATTTCCATGTGACACATAAAATTTAAATAAATGTAAATAAAATTTGATGATGTTATGATAGCAGCATAGTTTTTCTAAATAAATAAAGAGATATGAAAGGGATATGATTTGATTCCCATGTGGCACTACAAATGTATTAATTACCCCTACTATTTTAAAGCAATGTATAAAAGGATTTTGATAAAAATATTTGTTACTTTTTTTAAGTTATTATCAGCAATTATAATCACTGCTAATAGTTCTTTTTTTTTTTAATATTATTATTGTTGCAGTGATTGCTACTCATGTTATATCTAAATTTGCTCAAGTGTATACACATATGCGTGCATGTATTTATGCACGTATGTAGGTATTGAAGTGTTCTAATCATGCTAATGCAGCATGTTTGACCAGTGATAGCACTTTTTGTAAAAAAAAAAAAAAAAAAGAAAAGTTGTCATGATGGTTTGCTTCTACAACTTGGATCTTTGGCAAAGTTTGATCAGCCACAGCACCAATATATTCTTCATATATTTTTTTTGAAAAACAACCACCCTCCCTGCATTTGATTCCATGAGATTGTCAAAAATCTATCAACATCTTGATGGTAAAAATGTTTATGCACTCCGGCCTTATAAAATTCAATCACGAGACATGCAAGCCATTGGAAGTGGGTTAAGCCGACGCCTGTCGGACTATTTGATGATCACAAACATTCTTAGGTGCCTAAACATGCATCAAGATTTGTGTTGGCACATAAAGTGGAGATGTACGTATATATGTAGAGCAAATGTACGGCATTTTTTAATGCATGTTTTCGTGCAAGTCTATGCATGGCTGATGACCAATACTGCATTAGACTAGGGTAAAGCAAAATCAATATCAGCAAAATCACATTGGCTTCAATGCCAACCCAGTAAAACCCCAAGATCTTCATCTAATCTTTTGCCGTGCAGCCTACCTTGAAAAGCTTGTTCACACATTTAAATAATTTTTTGTTGGCATGCATGTATATTAGAGAGAGAGAGAGAGAGATGGGCTAACCAAAGAAGCTTTTAATTATACTTGGGTGTCATCTGTTTTGGCCTCTCCTTGGGCTCCTCCGTCTATAACGCTTGTCAGATGGGATAACACTCGACCAGACAACACCGCTAGGACAAGTGAAGGGAAAAGCACAATGGTAAAAACATATGCAACCCCCTGTGAAAAGAGATTATATCAAAAGAAGGCAAACACCAAATCAACGCGTTTAATGATATTGGAACAGAAATAAAATATGAAAGTAAAATTATCAGTTTACTCACCATGCTATCCTTAGTCTAGTGGGAGGTGACAGGCACACAGAAAGGTTCCTCAAGAGTATGGTGGGCCAATGTGGAGGAGTGGAAAGCCCCTCTCTTTTTACAGAGATTTGTTTCACTGCACGTCTTTGACCCTCATTTATGGAGTGGGCCAAGGCATTTAATTCGTATCACTTTTAAATTTATGGTGCAGAAAAACAAAAACCTTCTATAGGTATATTAGGAAATTTGGCAATCCATAAATATCCAACAACTCCATGGAGTGAATCTTCAAAATATTTGAAGCCCTTGTTAGAAGCTCTTAGTAATTTTGATATGCTTTAAGATTTCTGGAGGTATTTAAGAAATTTTTATTTTTTGAGGCATTCTTCCATATGCGCACACGTATGTATAATGCACGATGTTGTAGTAAGAGCTGGAAGTGGGTTGGCCAAGATTGGATCAAACCCTTGCTCAAGCTCGAACCAAGGTTTGAAAATTTTTGCTAAACTTAAGTCCGAGCTCGACCTGAGCTCAGGCTTGAGCTCGATCTGAAACTCATTATGCCAACCCGAATTAGCCCATGTGAGCCAAAACACTAGGCTAGCCCAATTTTGATCCAATTTTGATAATTTATTTTATAAAACTGTTTGCTTATTTGCTTAGACATACAAGTTATTTGTTTAGACTAAATTATAAAATAGTTATTTACTTAAATAATAGATGCATGGATTCAATTTTGTATATCTATGTATAAAATAACTAACCCTATGGATGAGGATTAATTCTCCACATATATCTCCTATGAAGATGGATCTTAATATTAGTTATCAGTCATCAATTATTACATAGTGGACTGAGAGTTTTTTGCCTTTAATTAAATCTTTATTCATTAATTCATTATTTTTTAGTAAATTTTTTCGTGAGACCATGTAATTTTACTGTTTTCTCTTTCATTATAATATGAAATTTATTATTGCTTATTCATTATTATTATTATTATTTATTATTTTCATATTATTATTATTATGGTTTAAATATAATAAATATATTAAGATTATTTTATTAATCCAGTAATTTGCATTATTTAACATATGCAAAATAGTAACTATTTATATAAGGCATTAACAATGCTATCTATATTTTGTATGTTAAATAATAATAATAATAATAATAATAATAATAATAGCAACCTTTTGAACCGTTAGCGGTAATAAAACATACATGTTAAATATGCAAATGTTTGATTTGCTAAACAATGGCAATAATCATAATCATTAACTATCACGTCCTGAAACTGAATTTTGAGCTGCAAGCCATGGCAACTGCAACATACTCATAAAGAAATCCTTACAAATATGTAAGGCATCATTATATAATATCACAACTCAGCAGTATTAATTTCTAATTATAAAATATAAAAAGTACTCAGGTAATAAAAATATAGTTTAAGATACTAAGTCTCAACAAAACTAAATAATAAGTTCTTTATTCTTCTCATACATTTAAATACTCTTTAGTATCTCCATATAGTTACTGAGCAGAATCTGAAAAAGAGAAAATAAAATAATCATGAGCTCCACAACGTAGTAAGTAATGTTTAGCCATCTATAAATATATCATAATATCAATATATAGGTGCAATTTTAACAGTTAAAACATATTTTTTATATCTTTTACATTCTCGAATCATCTCATCCTATTATGCTTGAATAATCTCGCCAATATTTCAGTCCCACAGATAGGGTATCAACCAATGTATATCCTGAAAGGTTATAGGTATCACTAGCGTTTAATTCCTACTGGTAAGATATCAACTAATGTATGTCCCTTTAGGTCATGGGTATCATAAGTATTTAACCTCCACTGATAGGGATCCAAGTCATCCAGCAAGGTTAAGTTTAAAAGTTTAAATTCAGTTTTATCGTCTCTTAGTAAATCTTATCCATTAACCATCAATTCAGCATCATTCATCAAATCATCATAAATAATCATCATAAATAATAAGCAATATTTGAGCATAATCATGGCAATCATAGTCAATATGCATGGCATGCAATATTCATAAACTAAGCATCTTAAAGATGATAAATAATTACTTATTTAAAAAACATAATAAATTGTAAAAGTAACCAATCAGTACTTACTTGACAGACGCAAGAAAAACACAAGAAAATCAGTTATTCCAACTCAAAGTTCCTCTTTCAGACATAACATATAATTTAGATTTAATCAGTACATATTCATATTTGTTCTTGTTAAATTAAATCCCTCGTGTCAGTCTATAAATCTAATTTTTAACAACTCCTAAGGTTTCCTCCTAGATCCATGGTATAAATACTCATTATTTTGGTAATTTAGGCATGTCCCTATATCTAGTTTAGAGTCCGTTATAGGGTTAATTAATTAACATATCTTAACCCTAATTTGATTATCAGTCCTTTTTCTTTATTTATGGTCAAATGGCTTAGCCCAATTAGCAAGTCCCCTGTTACCCATGAAACTGGTTCAGCCCAGTTTTAACAACTTGGTTCGGCCCATTCTAATTAACTGGGACACACGGGTCAATTGATAAAAAGAGGGGACACGTCCGGCAACTGATGGAAAGAAACGATAGGCGCATCAATTTAGATGTTTCGAAGGCCATGAAGGTAATCAAATGGTTAGGGACATGTGCGTAATTAAATTTTAGGGCATTGAAACGGGATTTCTCCTCTTCATGAATCCAGCGTCGTGCTTCCCTCCGACCGTCCCCCATGACCTAATCGGCTTTTGGCTGACTCATGGCTGACCTCCCCTCCTTGACAACTGGTCCTCCGGTGGCCGCTCTGTTTCAAGAAAACGAAACTCATCTACTTGGGTTTCCGTCGCTATCTCCTTGGCTTCCGACTGCCTCATGGTTGGCTGGAGCCTCTTATACGGTCGACAACCGGTCCTCCGGTGGCCGCTCTGTTTCAAGAAAACGAAACTCATCTACTTGGGTTTCCGTCGCTATCTCCTTGGCTTCCGACTGCCTCATGGTTGGCTGGAGCCTCTTATACGGTCGACAACCGGTCCTCCGGTGGCCGCTCTGTTTCAAGAAAACGAAACTCATCTACTTGGGTTTCCGTCGCTATCTCCTTGGCTTCCGACTGTCTCATGGTTGGCTGGAGCCTCTTCTACGGTCGACAACCGGCCCTCCGTTGGCGCTCTGTTTCAAGAAAACGAAACTCATCTACTTGGGTTTCCGTCGCTATATCCTTGGCTTCCGACTGCCTCATGGTTGGCTGGAGCCTCTTCTACGGTCGATTGAGTTAACCATAGGACTCTAGGACCCGATCTTTCATCTTCTTACCAAGGTTCGGTTCCATCAGAACTTTGCCGTGAGGCTAGAACACCATGAGCAGAGGAAATAGGGCACGGCTGATCTAAGAATGGCAATAATAATAATAATAATAATAATAATAATAATAATAATATTATTATTATTATTATTATTATTATTATTATTTAACATATCCAAAACTTACATAAGGCGTTGAATTAATGCTATCTCTATTTTACATATTAAACAATAATAATAATAACAATCTTTAAACAGTAAACAGTAATAAAACATACACGTTAAATATGTAAATTTTTAATTTCCTAAAAAATTGACAATAATCGTTGTCATTAACTTTTTCATAATTAAATTATTTTAATCGATAAATTCTAAATTTTAATTTAATAATCAACATGGCTAACATTCTCTATTCACTCCAGAATCTAAACCTACCACGGTCGCTAGGGAAAAGATGTGGCTTAATCAGCCCGGTTCATTAGGTTGAACTGATTTTATTTTGCTAAGAAGCCGGTTTGGCTTAAAACCCAGCGGCTTCCTCCCGAGTTCTGATTACCTCTGCCCTTGGACCGAACATTGCTGGCCCCCGGCCGGCCATGGCACCGTCGGTAAACCTCCCTGACTCCAGCCATAGTCGGACCTTAGACCAGGCAGGGTCCGGCTGGCTCCAACCTTGAAATCAGCCATCCAAACAAGCCGTAGAAGCCAACTTCCCCAAAGCAGAGCACGGCAAAACATGGTCCAATCTAAGATAGAACTCATCTCCGGCTATCGCCGGCGACTCACACTAAAACCAAAGAAAAGGGTAGGCCAAGATCAAGGTCTTTACCTGAAACAGAGCCATCCAAAACCTAAGATAGAACTCTAATTCCCACCAAAATCCTATCATAAATTCTGTACTAATACATTCGTGGATCAAAAGAGAAACTTAAAACCAAAATCCTAAGACGTACCAGAAGAGTTTCGGATCAAATCCGAAGAAGAAGATCATGGCTTCACCTTCCTCTGAACCGCGCCTTTAACCCAACCAAGTTCCCTTAGCTGAAACTTTGATTTCTCCTTGTTAATGACCAGGCCTGGGTTTATGTCGGGCCTCACAGCAGCAGAATTAGCATTATGCAAGGTGACGAGATTCTGCATTGACTTCTCTTCATTCTTTCTCGCAATAATTTCTTTGTTAACTTGTAATCATTTTACTTTATTAGATGTTTACAGTCTGTTAATCCTGATGAACCTAGCTAGTAGAGTCATTGGGGTTCTGGAGGACCAGGATGGCATATTGAATGTAGTGCGATGAGTTCACATTATTAAGGCCATTCATTTGACTTTTCCACATCATGAAATGAGCTTGCACAGAGCTGTACTGCCTGCTGGAAAAGCATTGTAAATTATTGGATGCATAATGGCTTTGCCAACAATGATGATGATCGAAAAATGGCCAAGTTAGATGGTAGCTTTCTCGCCATCTAACATGCAAGTGATGGCACATGTCTTTGGCCTTTGATTATTCTTGCTTGTTTGGTTCAACCATCAATAATGTTGTAACTTCAGTAAGATTAGTGCAAGATATCATCCTTTGGCATTAAGATTTTTCTTAATTCACACACGCTATCTAACTGATGTTAACTATTTAGATAGACAGCTTGTTGCAATAGACAGCTTGTTGCACTTCTTGTCCTGTCTTTTATGTATATCGGGTTGATAATTAAAAACATTTAGTTCAGTTTGCTAACAAACAGAAAATGATTTCTCTATCTTTATTATTGAAAAATATCTAATTGTGAACTTTCATTTCCTTCCAACATGCCTACAAGAGAGAAGAATTAAGGTCTATTAGCATTATACAAAGTCAAAAATCTGAGCTAGGTGTCTCCTATACCTACAGACTGCATGATCATAAGGTATCTGAAGTCCAAAACTCAATCACAAAATTGTGCACTAAGTTTCTGGATTCTGTCTGATATCAGCATACTACTGCTGTTTTGGATGCTTTGATGGATCGCTTGGGAAAATAGACAATAATCTAGTTAAACCGAAGGAGCCCCAGGTAATTTTGTTGGTCGTTTTCAAAGCATTATTCACAATTCTTTTTCTTTGGTTTTGAGTTATTACACCAACAAAATTATAAATTCTCTGCCATTTTATGGAAGACTTGCATGTGACTGCATCACAAAAGTAATCTGGCCATCATATCACTGCAAAGTTCTGGCTTGTTTATCTATATTGTGATGACCATACTTCCCCCATCACCCTTTGCAGAATGAGGAGAGACAATAACTGTTTGAAGGTCTTATTGCATTAGGAAAAGAGATCAATGATGTTTTCCTTCATATCCTAGGTCTATTGTCTAAAACTTGCTCTAAAGAACTTACTCTGAGGTAACTTAATTTTTTTAACAAACATTCAATTTTCTCTTTTTGAAATTGAAAGCAAAATGGTAAAATCCCTTTTCTGATTGATAGATTTTGCTGCACTGAAAGGAAAGGCAATTCACTAATCAGAACTGACAAAGGAAGTACTGCAGGAATAAGTTCTGCAGAAGATCAATGAGTGAAATTTAGCAAGGATGAAGGGAAAGACTTTAAAAGGGATGAGAGAAAATTTCAACTAGCATGACAGCAGAGATGGAGGCAGAGAAGGATGAGGAGTTTCAGATAGCTAAGATCAGTATGAAAAGGGTATTTCTCTGATAGATGGGTCCAACAGAACAGCGTGGAGACATGCGAACATCCTGAAAACCAATCAGAAGATAATGCCGATCAGATCGGAGAGAGCTAAGTAAAGACAGCAATTAAGTCCTTATAGGATGGGAGGTGTCCCGACCATCCTCTTTCCATAGGAAAAATGAGAGCAAGATAAAGATAGAGACAGGATATTGAAACCCAACCTTGCAATGCAAAAAGAAGAAAGAAGAAAGAAAGAAAATAAAGAAGAGGAAAAAAAAAAAAAAAAAAGGAAAGAAAGAAGGAAAAAAGAAAATAAAGAAATAATAATAAAAAAAAAGTTAAAAAAGAATAGATACGAGGATAACAGGATGCTCTAGCGAGATGGCTATTAAGATAAGGAAGGATAGTGGAGTATCTTGTTCCATGGAGAAACTAGTACACCATCATCCATTGGGATTTAAAACTTTAGTGTATCAATTTACTGCATCACATTAGTAGCAATGTAAAGGAGAAAGATGCGAAGTAATTTGTTTTACATCACCTAAGCTGTTTAATCCAGGCTTCTGATTTACGTTGGATTTTTTTTTTATTTTTTTTTACTTTTAAGGGCCTATGCAGATCTGCATGGTCACCATATAAGTGTGATGGTGGCACATGTTAACTAGCAGAGAAATTGGTGGTAGTCGCTGCCAACCAATCCCGAGTTTCTTGAAGGCATAAGGATCCAAGGTGATTTTCAGTACTGTTAGACTCTTGAGAATGTCAGACTTAGGGACACTGACCCCAGATGCGCAGTGTGACCACTGAGTCTACTTTGGCCAAAACCGCATGGTGCCAATATCTGCACTGCTACCAGTATGGTTCTGATTCCATATTTACCATTGTTGGTTGCATTGAGATCCATGCTTCAGTTTGTTGAAGCATTGAATAAGATGGCACTTCAGCCATCCGATAACAGATGTTTAGCAGCTCAAGGATACTAGAGAATGGCACCCTCGTCAAAATTCAGAAAATTATATAAGTCTGCAATTGTGATGGATTCTTATCAACCCCGGTCAACATTGGTAACCCACCAAGCACACCCACACTTTGGTGGACACCATGGAATGGAGGATAAGCACAGCTTGAGAAGAATCAAAATGACAGATTCCAAACTATGACTTCAAAAATGCAGACACTAAATCCATCCATACAACTACTTCAGATCAACATGGTGCAACATATAGCCATACTCATCAATTGATGAATCTATAGAGGGAAGCACACCTCATGCAACAATTAAGCCCCAGTGGCAGATAAGAGATTATTGATTTGTATGAACAATTGAACTGGAATTCATTCATCGATCTGCTTTCTTTCATCTAAGACTTTTTCTCCTACTATAAAAAAATTGGACACAAAAACATTAAGTTTGTCAAAAAACAAGCTGAAGGGACGTGAGAAAATTTGCTAGAAGACCAGTGGAGATTACAACAAATCCTATGATGAACCTATTACTGCTTAGGATGTGAGGAGGCTAGAAACTAAAAGAGAAATGCCTGACATGAAAATACATCTATATTTGTGAGAAGTTGCTTCATCTAGATCAAGTTAGCTTGATCATGACCGAATACCGAAGCATTTTGATGAATAAATTGAGATTAGATTACTCACCACAAACATGCTTTGCGACTTTGAGATGAAAACATAACTTTTTCTTTGTAGGATAAGAATTTTTCTAGAGACTGCTAACAATTAATTTTCATAAAACTAAATATTAAAATTCAAATTTAATTTTAGACCAAGGGATTTGCCAAAATCAAGGTCATCCATTCTATTCTCAAAGGCATCCCAAAGTTTTTTTAGATGTTTTGGTAAGATGGTAAGAAGATATATATATCATAACAGGAATTAGACAGGGTGCTAAGAATCCTCTGGCGGCAATGAAATTAATTTCTTAAGGATTCTTTGAAAAAGAGCTAGAAGATGTCTTGGTCGGATTAAATGAGGAAGGTTGAGAGGTAGAGTCAAATGAAGGTTTAGGATCAGAAACTCAATAGCTGAGATCGGTCCAAAATGGTTAGCTTATATTTGATTTGGTTTGCCACCCTAAAAAAAGATCCATTGAATTTTTCGAGCTTGATGGCTCTAAAACCATCAAAAAAAACTATTTTATGATATTTTAGTTGCTTGGTAGGTTCTACACAATCAAAATTTTTTAGAGTTTAGCCTTATGATTTTACATTTTTAATTTAATGGCTTCCAAGATAATTTTCTAGATTTTGATATTTAAAATCTAAATTCAAAATTATATTTAAAATTTAAATGCAATAGCTTTGCTAATTACAGATAGTAATAATGAGAATAATTATGCATATACTTCAAATTGATCGTTAAGACACAATAATTGCACCACGGGTTTTAATTTAAATTTTAAATTTCAAACATTTTGAATCCAAAATTTTTCAATTTTCAAATTCTAAATTTTTAATTTTAATATTTGAAACAAGTATTCAAAATTTCCAAAATACTTTCTTTTGCATAGTTATTAAAGCAACAAAAAATCTACATTTTGAATTTTAAATTTTAAAATCCTAAGAGTAGCACGGTTATCAGCACAATCAAAAAATATTTTTTTTAGTTGAAAACTATTTAAAATAATTTTTGTACTAATTTTAGAGCATAAAAATTTAATTCAAAAAATTAAATTTTTATCTCTTCTACATAAATTTTAGAGTATTAGGAAAAATCAGTTTTGTAAAAAATAGTTTTTTCATGAAGTTTAAAGCTACTAATTTAAAAATAATTTTTAGCATCAATAAAGTTTAATTTAAAATTATAATAACATTTTTTAATGCAGTGTTAGCAATTCCTAAGAGAGGAAAATTTGTCCTTAGATTGTTGGATAAAAAATTTTCTAGACATTGCTAATAATTAATTTCCAAAAAATAAAAAAAAAATTAAATTTAAATATGAGACTAAGGGATTTTTATGAAATGTCTTGTATAAGATACTGCTCTAAGAACTAAGTTCCACTCTCTCGTGCAAGTTCTTGATGAGTTTGTCTGCAACAAGCGCATGCCACGCCAAACCCGCTGAGCCAACTTGCGACCAGCTTTTCAATATTTATATTTTTTCAGAAGAGATTTTTTTTTTTTTTTTTCCCAACACTCTTTGTTTTCAGGGGTACTTAACATGGCTTCTCATTAGGCCACGAAATTATAAAAGGGCTCACCCAAAGAGCTATCTTCACCCATGCCACCTAGAGACCAGCTTTCTAAACCGTGGCAGCTGTGACAGCAGCCACCAAGCCAGTCTTTTGCAACTTTGACTAAACCAGCACTCTGAGATACTGAAATCAAGGAGGTCTTCGTAGATAAATCTAATAATGTGCCAATGAAGTTCTCCAAAAATACAAGGAGAAAGGATACAACATTGCTTAGTGCCTAACAATGAAATTATTACAGTGAAATTGTTTATATATATATATATATATATTAAAATGACAAAAAAGAGCTTGAGTAATTTGAAGACTTATATTGACAACACCGGTTTGTGTAATACCACCTCTATCAAAAGTAGCCATATTACACTTGGTAGGTCTTAACTTCAAAGATATGTTAAACCACAGGAGCAAATAGTTGTTCATCAATCAATGAGGAAAACAGCATCATTCCAAATAAAAACAATTCAAGGATAACTACAAATTAACATGGTCCTGTCATGGCTGAATTCAACGAAGAATGTCAAGATTTGTCAGTAGCCCTCCTGATGTAAGTGGAGGCTGCATGCCATCTTATCATGTGGACCACATCACAGAAAAAAATAGAACCAAGTCTGGTGGTCACTGGAGTCATGATTAGTAGCAGGAGGACCACCAACACCTAAGAGCATGTCATGGCCGCATGGAAAGCTATGCTAAAACAAATCCCAGGTCACATGATATGGAATGCTAGATTTCCAATCCATAGGTGCCAGAAAGTTTAAGTTATATAACGTATGGGAGATGGCTGCATGGTAGTTTAAGTTACATTTTGAAAGTTAGTTCCTAAAAGTTCTAAGTTTTATAATACATGGTAGATGGTTGCATGATAGGTTGCATTGCATTTCAAATTAGATCCAGAAAAAATGCTTCAAGGAGGGGAGAACATGAGAAATTACTATTTGCCATCACGACAGCCGATAATTTGAACTGCGTTAATTGGGTTGAATATGATGGATATTTGTTTAAAATATTAAAAGAAAAAAAAACATTTCGCAATCTTGCAGATAGCATGACTGGAGGATGATTTTTTTGCTAGTTTTGGTCTACTCTTCATGCTTTTCTCTATTTACAAACATATTTCTAGCATAATTGTATCTTGTAAGAATTAAGAGTGAGTTCTAGGGGACTTTAGAAGCCTTACAACTATAAATATCTATGTAGTTTTGAAATTTGAAATATAAATTTAAGAAATAGATTCTTTTTTATGAGATTGTTTTCCAAATTCTTGTATGATAGGACATTGTGAGAGAGCATGCGGTACAATGCCGTGGTCTCAAAAATTAGAATATATTAGTGATAATTGGAGAATGATCTTCAAGCTTAGGGTATTTTGAAGTCAAAAGATAGCTGTGACAACCATGGTTCTTGTCAATTCTTTCATTTTTTAGATGAATAGCAGCCACAATGCTGTGGTGGCAGATGTGAAAGCAACGTCAAATGAATTGAGCAACTCGAGCCAGGCTTGAGAAGAGCTCACATCATCAGGCTTGGTTAGAAGCCAAACAAACCAAGATTAAATTAGTAAAATAAACTCAAAATTAGTTTCATGCCAAGTTAAAAAACGATCAAGCTCAATCAGACTCAGCTTATAAGGCTTGAATATTTACATTATAAATAATCAATCAATTGACTAAGATTTTAATTGGTATATATATATATATATTTATTCTTTGGATGAATTAAAGGTCTGAATCAAATCTTAAACTAAGTTTGAAATAAAGAATTGAGCTTCCATTCAAGCTTGGACCTAGCTTCATCTAATCTTGAGTTGACTTCAACTCTACCTGGGATTATCAAGCTAATTCAATTGTCTCAGTTTTGCTCGATTGCCAGTAATCTTGAAATAAGCATGAAATAATAGTAAAGAAATCAAGCTTGATCTGCGAATTTTAGCTTGAAATTAATTTCAAGCAAAACTTGATCAGATAGAAGCTCAATCAAGCTTATCTCATGTGCATGATTGAGCAAACCTATCAAAGAGAGAGAGAGAGAGAGAGAGAGGAGGGCATCCTTCAATAGTTGATGGATGGTGAGAACAGAACAGGTACTTAGACTTTTCCAGTGAACAATGATGAAAATAATGATGTTGACAGTGGTAGACTTTGAAAGAAAAGGGATCATAGAGCAGGTTTAAATTTCAGTAAACAATAGTGAAGTTGATGATGCCAACTATGATGGATTGCGAGAGAAAAGGGTTTGTGGTGCCATTCCCTTTTCACTAATTTATGGTGAGGATGACAATGACAAAGGTGATGGATGATAAGGGAGTAAGAGATTGGTGGAGCCGATCTCTATTCCAATGAATGGTGGTGAAAAATGGCATTATCAATCATAATTGAATAGCAACATGAGAAAGATGATAGAACTAGTTCTTTTACTCCTTTGGTTTGTTATCTTTTAATTCTTATTTTATGACTTAATTAATAATAATGGTTAGGAAACATATAAAGACATCTTGATCTAAGAACAATTATTTTAGCTGATTTTGCAAAAATAAATATGATGATTTCTAATGATATGATAATTTACTAGGTTTTCTTGCAAAATGTCCAAATAAGAAAAAAAAATCCTGTTTGATAATTGGAAAAACAGTTATTCTTAGTTAAGCTTTGATGATTCAAAATATTTTTCATCATTTTGTTTTCTTTTTTATTTTTTGGGAGAATAGAAGGGTCACCAACTTGACCTACCTTCTTATATCCCCTCTATTTAAGGCTCGAAGTGGGTCAGACCTTTTTTTTTTCTTTAAAATCCAACTCTGAACTTGGCCCTAGTTATAATTCAAGTCCGGTTTAAAGCCGCAACGACCTATTTGGATCAAAGATTGCAACGGTGAAGTTAATTTCAAATTTTAGGTATCTACATAAATTTTAGGTGTCTACATAAAAATCAATAGCATTAAAAAATTGTACATAATCATTGAGGAACAAAATAAAGATCTCACATTATTTGATTTCAAAGTAGAAAAAAAATTATTATGATATAAGGAGCTATACTTGTCCAAGAGAAATCCAATATAAAATTTAAAAAGATTCATCGCATTTTAAGGTTTGAACTTAGATTTGAGTCATATTTAGATGTGATTAAGGGTCAATATTTCATACATTCTTTAGGCCCAAAATTTGGATGAGGTCTGTGCCTAACTTAGACTAACCTGGATAAAGCTAAATAATGACTCAAGTTCATCTTGATTTTTTTTGGCTCTAATTTAAGGACTACACTCAACTCGAATAGTACAAATCTAACTCATGGCCCAACCCAAAATCAAGGCTATCCCATTGAGCTGTCTAACTAATGAGGTATCTAGTGGACTTGAACCTCACTTACTTTTGATTGTATCCATCCGAATGAACCATATTTAAATATTATAATAATTTTATTATAATATATTATTAATAAAATATAATTATTATAATTATAAAAATATTATTATAATTATAATATATTATATAGTGTAAAATAAGTTAATATAATAATATTATAAAATACTATAATATAGTATATGGATATAATATTATTATACTATAAATGATAAAATTTATAATATTACTACAATAGTATATCACAATACTATGATATTATATTATTAGATAATAATGATCATAATTTTGATAATATATTATAATATTTTATATTATTATCATTATTATATTAGAATATTATTATTTCTTATATTATGCTATAATGCTATAATATGATGTTATTATGTTAAAGTCTTACAATACTTTAAAAATGTGGTTATCCAATAGCAAATAACTTTTTCTAAAATCATACTTTCAAAAACTTTATTTCTAACAGCTTTATCAAATGAGGCCTAAGTAAGTAACAACTCGAATTCAGCCCAAATTTTTCTGGCTCTAATTTAAGAACTAAATTTGACTCAAATTAGTTCAAATCTAACTTATGGTCTAATCTAAAATCTGGTTGTCCCAATGAGTTATGGGCTAACTTGAACTCATTTCCAACCCTACCTGGTAAAGTAACTCTAGCACTTGTAGTACAAAGGTTAATAGAAGCAAAGTACTCCTTATGCTAAAGAGGTCAAAGGCTATACCATCTAAACCAGTGGTGGAGCTAGGATCTTTGCTACATACTTTATAATTGCCCTGCAAATTTTTTGTTAGAGGGAGACAATTTTCATAAGATATTTAAAAACTAATCAAAAGTTTTAAGAAATTTTGTTTTGGAAAGGGGGCTGCCGCCCACCCTCTAACTTATGTGGATCTGCTCTTGATTTAAACCTAAGCTTGGTGGTGCTTTTAGCTCAAATATAGAATTTAGAATCAAAATTTGTAGGGTTGCTATGCAAGTTGATCCATTGTCACCTTTGTTTCTTGGCTCGTAAAACATTTGTTTAATATAAAAAAAAAATAAAAAAAATAAAATTGCACTATTTTGGGTAAATAGGATTTGTAACCAAACTAATTTGCACACGAGAGAATAATTGCATGCATTGCTGGTCCACCCGGTGGCAGTACATGGATGAGAATGGATTGGTTTAGATTTAGGTTGGCTCAATCTCTCCACCCACTTTCAATCCTCCGATTCAACGTAATTATTATATATCAACCCAAAATCGGTATGACAGCCGGATCAACAAAAATGAAATGCTCTAATGCTGCCTGTGATTTGGCGTTTCAAGTCTGGTTTGATGATTACGCGCTTAGGATTTTAAATTCCACCTGTTAAACCAAACCTTCCCCCTTCTCACAATCAAATTTGGATCAGGTCGCGAACATGAACTCAATCCGCTCGTAATTGGGTCAGCTTGTTCCCGTCGGAAGATCATACCATATTTGGGTGAGCTCTTTAACTGCTATCGTGGGTTACGATTATTTGCCTGTAAGCCTAATCAGGGTCCCATCCGCAGCGATCTCTCCCCTTTTTTTTTTTTTTCATTTCTTCTTGAATCTTTCAACGATTTCGGCGCCTCCGGACATTCTACTCTGGAGCTGTGTGAAATTTTACTCATTCTTTAATCATCATATCAGTTGCTTCGTTTTGATCTATTTTTATCCTAATATTGGACTCTACGGCAAAGGGTTTGGGATTTGGGATCAAGAATACTTGGCCAGGCATGGAGGAAAATGAAGGTCGGATTCGCTTTCTACGGTCAGTAATCGCTGATTCCTTCTTTCTTTCATTCATTCATTTATCGGTTAGTAAGCAAGTTAAAGATGGAAGTGTGTGGTTCTGGATTGATCTATGAAGCGCTTGAGAAATTCTATTATCACTTTTATTCCTTGACTGTTTAGACAAACTGGACTACATTCATGCATTTCTTAATCGAGGGCACGGCTCTTAGGCTGGGCATGGCTAATGATAGCTGCGGATTGGGATGTCGTAGCATAAATTGGTCAGAAGAACTCCAGCATTGGTTCAGTGATGAGCCTGAAAATTAAGATTTAATAGCTTCCATGGGCTTTCATTTTCATGATAGGAGAGTCTGGGACTGTTAAGGTTAGGGAAATATGAAGGATGTGAAAAAACCATTTTGAATGATTTTCATATTGATTATGCATGTGGGATGGACAATGGTAAAAGCACTTGGTAAATTAGTAAGGGGTCAGAGTCTGAGATTGGGATTGACACCGCTGTTCTTTGAAGTGTAGATCTCTACGAATTTTAATCCTAGATACCCAAATAGGTTTTGAGTTTAAATTACAATGCTGCATACCGAAACACACTGCCCAAATTGTAATTTCTTATGCCAAGCTTGAATTTGGCCCTTTGTTTTTATGGTTTGCTGACATGAACCAAAAAAAGTAAATTTATATAATCCTGTGAAATAAGAAATAGCCCAGAGTAGATATAGGTGCTGCTATCTCTTTCTCAAAAAAAGCAGCATTGTCCACTAGGATGAGTCTGAGTTGGCCTTTTTGAATCTTGTCATCATTCTATTCACAAAATATGTGTGGTCCTAGTTTAGCCATTATCACACCAATGATCAATGCATTATTAATGGATAGATGGGTGATTCATACCAAAACTTTTAAAAGGTTGTTAGAAGACATCATTCAAGGTCCTTGGTATAAAGAAGTTAAGAGGGATGGTTTCGAATTGTAATATTTCCTCTGATGCCATGTGTTGATGCTTTTTTCTGATCTTCATGCCAACAGGTGAGATTTATTTTTCTAATACAGTAAAGCACCTTTCCAGCAGATCGCTGCCTTATTTACTTTCTTTCTTGCATTCAAAGAAAGGAGTGTTAGGGGATCTTAGAGTTTTCTTCCGAAAAAAAACCCTCCGATACTTAAGTCAGCGATGGGTAGACAAAGAAGAAACCCTAGGGCCTTTAGAAAAGACATCTAAGACTTAAGCAAAGAGAGAGCAGAGAAAGAGTTGAGCACCCTCCTTACTTGTAGGTCTTGGGCTGCTTTTATAGACATTTGGAGGAATTTTACCTTGAGCTATATGCTTATGAGGAATGGCTTTGATTAAATCCTAATCGCAGAAGAGATTATATCTTAATAGAAATAAGTTAACCATATTCTTTATAGGATTAGGCTTCCTATTGGAGGAGTTTTGACTAGACTTGGATAGAGTGACTATTATGAAAGAGAGTCTTTATTCATGATTAGGGTCATCTCTCATTGTGTTAAAGTCTAACTCTACTACATGTCATCATAGGATCTATTCGCTAGATTACTCCAGATCATTTGCCCCCATTTTTGGGAGTTTAGCTTGATTCCATGCTCATGAAAGGAACTTTGCTCTCATTAAGGCTGATCTACATTAGGCTTATAAACCCTCTTTTGCATGTCTAAGCCATCGAAGCTCATCTTTAGGTTTACAACTCAGGGTTATTGAGAGTAGTCAGTACCTACCAAGTTGGTAACGAGTTGAAAAGACTTTGTTGCTGATCTAGCTTTGATCATAGTCCGAAATGAGCCAGGCTAGCTGGTCAGTCTTAAAGGTTCACCCAATCCCAATTTGGTTAATTTACTTAGATTTCAAAAAACGAAATTCAATAATTAGCATGAATATTAATGATTTATTCAGAAGATTTTAATTTGTCATTTCATATTTTGAGGCATTTAATGACTATTGTTAACTGTAAAACACCATTATTAGACATAATGATAAGTTACTTTAGGATTCATGTCAGCGGCTTTGTTATTTGGAAGGATGAGCAAAGCATTTAATGGCATGGCTCATCATTAATGGCCATCCGGCTCCTGAACTAGTGGTTGCCATGTGGCAGCTTGGTACAGAATAGCATGGGTGTGAAGTTTCCTGCCTAGACCCCTCATCGTTGCCTATAAAAGGTCGAAGGGCAGCAATTCATGCTCCTACTTGGTTGGTGCTCCTTATTCGGCTTGGGTCCTTAGCTTTATAGGTCAGTCTCTTAGGGAATTCTTCTTTCTCTCTTTCCTTTTCTACTTGGTAGGTAGGGGTAGCATTTTAGGAAACTGGTCGGGTTTGTTGGATTGTAGTCTATTCCAACCATATCTTCTTTGGTCGAGTCTTCGGCCTCATCCTCCTCAAGCTCGAGCCTAATGGTTCTTTAGGCCAATGATCTTTCTATTTTGGCCTCTAAGGATATGATCTGCATTAGGCAGATATACTTCATATTTGAGGAGTTCCTCACTACCTTGGGTGAGTCGGATTGAGGTTTCGACTCCTTGGAGGAGTGACTCATTTTGTACAAGGACATTCTCAAAGCTGCCTTCAGACTGCCTATCCATCCTTTCATGGATCAGCTCTTAGGTTCAGAAGGAGCCATTCTGAGACTACTATCCTCGGTGATGATATTGTCATCATGATGATAAGGTGGTTTTTATCTATCGAGAGTTATTGGAAAAATTGGTTTTGACTATAGCTATCCAGAAGTCTATGACTCCTATAGCATTGTATTGACCCAACTTCTCCCTAACTCATGGAGAATCGTGGTCATCTTTTTATCTAATGTGTTTTCAATAGGCATCCCTATTTCTAGTATTCTATTTAAACAATTATTCATCATTAAGGAGCATCCTACCGAGGTCGGGTGGTAGTACTTCTTTGCTTGGCAAGGATAGAAAATCTTGGTCGATGGTCCTTATGGAAGATACATTTTTCTTCGTGTCCTTGATCAACATGGCTTGACCATTTAGGGTAGGATGGCAGCAACCGAACCTTCGCTCGAATCAGGTACCCTTACTTTCTCTCGATGAAGAGGAGACCATCAAATGGCTTAAAAAAGAATCCTTGCCCAAACTCGATGTCTTATTCGAGGAGGTGTTAATTTGAGCAAGGTTGTATTTTACAGAAATATTGAACATCACCAAGATGCAGAGGGTGGTGAAGAAGAAGGCGACAGAGTCACCTACTCAGTTACCTCCGCACAGTACCGAGGTGCAACACTTGAAGAAGGCCATGTCTAAGCGACCTAAGGGCTTAGGTTTGGTAGCACCACACCCTTGAAAAAGGGCAAAGTCATGACCATATCAAGTCGGATTCTTAAGGTCCGACCTCAGGTTCCTTTGGAATTTTTGGCCAAGTCTCTCAGGTTGGTGCCAAGGCTTGTGTTCTTACTGGATAAAGTTGGTTCTTTGAATGACTTTGGTCATTTGAAGTGTCTCTTAGGTCGATACCTATGACATATGCTATATGGAGAGCTTGTTTAATCGAGCTTTGGTCTTTAGACTTAGTTTTTTAAGGTTGCCTCCTGTCCTTCAACCGATTCATCGTTTAGAGTTCAAGTCAAGGAGCATTGATCGGACTTAGAGCTGATCCGAGTTTTCATCAATAGAGTTATTGGTGGTTGTTAGCCGAGTGATCAAGTCAGGAGTCACCACCTTCACACCGAGCCAACACTATAAGGGCCAACCTGTGTGATCCTCCAAGGTCGGTTTTATGTAACTAGCCTGTGTGGAGTCTCCTAGGTTTGGTTTTCATGTAATCGGTCTGTGGGTTCCCTTACATTAGTTTCATGTCACCGGCCTATGTGGGTTCTCTTAGATTGGTTTTATGTGTTTGATGTGTATGAGACTTCAAAGTCGGCTTTATGTAATCAGCTTGTGTGAGCCTCTTAGATCGATTGACTCACAGTGGATAAAGATCTAAGGGAGAAAGCTAGTGCTCCCTTGTGATTTTTATTATTATGAATGAATAACTACTTTACAAAAATAGAAAACAAGAAAAAGGAGAAGATTATTGATAATAGATCTTTAAGTTGGTGGTGTTCCAAGGGTGAGAAAATAGTTGGCCATCGAGCGAGCTTCTCCGGTTGGTATACTCCTAGCCTGATTACTTCTATTACATGGCATGGGCCTTCCTAATTTGGAGTTAATTTGTCTTCTTCGTTATCTCATCATGTCATTGCAGTCTTTCAGAGCACCTAGTCTTGAGGTTAGAATTGATGCCCCTTGAATCTTGAATTGTTATATTTGGCTACTTTCTGTTAATAAGCAGCCATCCAAAGTTGCAACTTTTCCCTAACTTCTTCAATAAGGTCTTAGATTGTCTCTAAGGTTGTTTGAGTTCAGATATTTTTGAAAGTCATGAGTGTGATAACTCAGCATCCCAATTTCCACTACAATAACTGCTTTTGTGCCAAAAGCTAGATTGAAAGGTGTCTCTTTAGTGGGTACTTGGCTTGTGATGTAATAAGCTCAAAGGATGCTAGATTCATCATCAGCCCAAAGTCCCTTAGTTCGGTCAAGACGAGTCTTCAGTACTTGCAATATGGTATGATTCATTACCTTGGCTTGTTCTTTGGTTTGAGAGTAAGCAATCGAAGAGAACCAGTGTTTAATGTTTAGCTCTTGACAAAATTCTCTAAAGTGAGTTATCAAACTGCTTGTTATCTATGATGATGATTCTTAGAATTCCGAATCAGTAAATGATTGTCTTTCGGACAAAATCTTTAACACTTGCTTTGGTTATCTGAGCTAAAGGCTTAGCTTCAACCCACTTAGTGAAATAGTCAATCACAAGAAGAAATTTCTTCTAACCTCGGGCTAATGGGAAAGACTCAAGGATGTTCATTCCGCCTCTGTGAAAAAGGCCACAAACCACTAACCGGTGAGAGCTCGATAGTAGGTTGGTGCATGAGTGGAGAATGTTTTTGACATTATTTGCATTTTCATACATACTGGACTGCATCCTAATTTATAGTTGGCCAGTAGTACCTTTACCAAAGTAGTTTATAAGGCAGAGTTCAGCCCCCAAGTGATTGCAGCAAACCTCTTTATAGACTTCTCGGAGCACATAATCTACTTTTGTAGGCCGAAGGCACCTCAAATAGGGTAAGGTAAAGGACCTCTTGAAGAGCGTCCATCAATCAAAGTGTAGCTAGTTGTCCTTCTAATAATGCTTCTAGCTTTATTTTTATCTTAAGGGAGTAAACCATCCTTGGGATAGGAGACAATGGGGTTTATCTAGCTCGGCTTTAGGTCGGCTAAACTTCTTTCTCTTCAATGCTTGGAATGATTATATTTTCTAGATAAATAGTCCGACCAGTCATAAGGCTCGCCAAAGCTAACTTGGAGAGTACGTTGGCTTGTGTATTTTCTATCCGAGGAGCGCCTTGAATATCAAAGTGTTTAAAGAGTGGAGACGGGCATTTTACCTTTTCTAGACACTTTTGCATATTTGGCTCTTAGGCTTTGTATTCTCTTCTAACCTGGCTCATCACCAGTTGAGAATCACTGGAGACCTTCAACCGTGCAATCGTAAGTTCTTTTGCTAACTCTAGCCTAATGATTAATGCCTCATATTCAGCTTTGTTGTTTGAAGCCTTTATCCAAACCTTAAGGCATAGGGTAGTTCGGTGCCTTTAGGATCAATGATGATGAGCCGGCATCACTCCCCAAGCCATTGGAGGATCCATCAACATATAATTCCCATCTTGACTGATCAATTTGCCCTTGTTCTTTAGCATCTGGTTCCTCATGAATGGCAATCTCCAATATGTAATCAGCTAAGACTTTGCTTTTATCGCTTGTCTTAATCGGTAGTGAATGTTGAATTCATTGAACTCAATAGACTACTTGATCAAGTGGCCAGAAGTATCAGGTTTGTGTAAGATCTACCTTAAAAGCTAGTCGGTCAAGACTACTATAATATGGGCTTGAAAATATGGTTTTAATCACCAACTGTGTTGAAATCACTAGTGCATACACAAACTTCTCGATCATCTAGTATCTCGTTTCTACATCTTGAAGTATCCGACTTTTGTAGTAAATGGGAGAACCACATATTTAGATCAGCCTCATGGACACAAAGACCAAGAAGATGAGGGATCCTGATGTCGAGTGGATGCATGGAACTATGTTAGGCAGTTGGCACAAGTGAAATTTCAACTTATGCAATTATGAAGGCAAGGTAGGTGGCTTCAGTAGATTGAAGTAGCACTTGGTTGATAGTTATTTGGATGCACAGAATTGCAACATGATGACATACGAGTTTTGCTAATTCATGATAAAACACCTGATTAGGACCCAAAAGGTGAAGAAGATAATATATAACAACAAAATGTTAATCCCAACCTAGTTAAGGTTGGTTGTATGAATTCTTTTTCTTTGTTCTGCTTGATTTAGAGTCATATTTCTTTATAAGATGTAAAGATATTAAATCTTTCTTTGTTACTTTCTTTCATGTAATTTTTGATTTAACTCTACTTCTTTTTCCTTATACATATATCCAATCACTCCTTCGCACTTGTGCATCTCTAAGTCTATGTTGCAAATGTGCAAACTATTTAAGTCCTTTTCTCGACTTATCTTCCATTGGTGCTACCTCCATCCTTTTATAAGTGATTTTATTTCTTATTCTATTTTTTCTTATATTACCATGCATTTATCTCAACATTCTAATTTCAGCTATATTCATCTTGTGTGCATATGATTTTTTAACTATCTAATGGTTTGTACCATAAAGCATAGCCGGTCTTATGGCTGTCTTATAAAATTTTTTCTTCAACTTGATAGTATTTTATGATCATATAATATTTTAATTGTACTTCATTGTATCCAACCTGCTTTAATTTTATAGGCAATGTTATCCTCATTCTTTCCTTATAGATAATCAATTCTAAATATTGAAGATAATGACTTTTAAAAACTTTATGATCCTTTTACTTTACATTTGTCTTTATTTTTAATTATACTAAAATTACATTCCAAGTATTCTGTCTTTGTCGTACTTCACTTAAAACTTTTAGATTCTAATGCATTTATTCATAACTTATAATTAAACCCAGTCTTAGTTTCATGCACTATACTATATCATCAGTATATAACTTGTATCATGGAATATCATCCTAAATATGTCTAATAAGCTTATCCATAATTAATGAGAAAAGGTAAGGAATAAGAGTAGATCCTTAATGTAAATATATTATTGTTGAAAATTTTATCAATATTTCCTTCAGTAGTTTTTACACTAATGACCATTCCATCATTCATGTCCTTTATATTTAACAGATACTCTTAAGCGAATTTAAGAGCACGCAAGGCCTACTAAACCTCAATATATACAACATAATGACAAACATTAATATTAGTAGAAATTGAATTTATAAATCTCATAAGATTGTCGCAAATCATCAAACTAGTACATAAATGTCTCTATGTTAATCTCAATGTACATATCAATATATTTATAATGTCAAATAATATAGTAAATTATATGCTACTCACTCCTAGTGCCCAACTCTTAGATCCGGATTCAGCAGATAGGCATCATCATCCTCTATAATATGGTAAAGTGGGGTAATGAGCTAAAAATCTAGTAGAAATTCTATAATATAATAAAACATACCATCATAAATATGCCAAGAAAGCTAGAATAAATTATATAATAAAATATATTTTTATAGAAAGTAGCATAATATATCCACAAATCAGCTATAAAACCTCGTATCCAAATAACAACATAAGTCAAATTACAATAACAAAATCATTCACATAACCATATATCCATATCACAATTTTTGCATATTAAAGATACATACTGACAAACCATATGCCAGTTGTTCATGTTTAACAACCTAACCTGGCGATATATGCACGCACAGGTTGATTTGCATACTAGTGCTCAGCATATTAAATTTAGACACGTCATGTCTACAGACCATGACTGATTCTACATTAGCCTCTTGCGGTCCTTATGCCCTTCTTCAATGCCGTCAGTTTAGGTTAGTATGGCACACTAATACTTCCTGAACTACTACCACGTATCAACATTAAATATTAGATCCACAATCTCATTCAACCTTAGCAGTAGACTAAGTCACTCTGCATACTGAAGATAAATACTGACAAACCTCATGTCAATAGTTTGTATTTAACAACCTAACCTGGTGATATTCATATGCACAGATTGATTCCCATACTAGTGAGCAATGTGATAAGTCTTATTATATCCACAGACCATGATAGGTTCTACGTCAACCTCTTACAACTCTTAAGCCCTTCTCTATCGTTGTGAATTACAGTAAGGAATTACATCAATACTGCTCAAACTAGTATCACATATTAATACTAAATATCAGATCCATAATCTCAACCAATCTCAGCACTAGATTAAGTTACTCTGCATACTGAAAATACATATTGACAAACCTCATGCCAGTAGTTCGTATGTAACAACTTAATTTGGCGATATACGCACACAGTTTGGTTTCCATACTAGTGCCAACGTAATAAACTCAGCCATGTCATATTCATAGACCATGACTGGTTCTACACAGGTCTCTCACGACTCTTAAGCTCTTCTCCAGTGCTGCTGGTATAGGCCAATAAAGGATTACACTAATACTGCCAAACTAGCACCATGTATCAACAGTAAAATCATACACATCTCACTGAGTAGTCTACCTGCCCACATCACAACTCATCTAACAAAGCCAAACTATACCATATCCAAAATAATATATCTCAACATATCATACTCATGTTCTCAAATCAAAACCAAAACCGTTTCATAACAAAAATAATATACCACAACATATATAACAACTTCACAAATAAACCATCGTGCATAATTAAAACATGTTAAGATATCCAATAACAAAACCATGATATATGCAGGCATGCAAGATATGAAACATATTACATAATAGTAGATGTAAAACTCCTATCTTAAATCGTTAATCCCAATAGTCTCCTCAATCAGATCAAATCAGTGATCACCTATAATTAACATAGACAATTAATTAATTCTCTAAAATTTACAATTTAAGAAAATTAACATTTTGCTCTTCTAGCCCACATTTGCAAATTACCAATTACCCTTCCTAACTATGCTTAACTAGGCCATTTATAGCTTAGTTAGATCATTTGGAAATTATTACTCTTGACCAGAAATACTATTTAACTATTTACCAAATTACCCCTCTATCCTTTTGATCAATATCCTATGTTCAACTACTTTTATTTCATAGTCTGATTATTATATATCAATACCAATTACTATTTAACCATTCTCTTATTCATCTATTATTAATTTACTAAAATGCCCCTGTTAAACTTGCTTTATTCAGTACCTATGTTTAAGCTTAAATGAGTTTAGTTTACAATTTAATCAGTTAATAACCTTCTAATACAATCATAACTTCCATCCATTGATCTTACTTGGACTTCCATTAGCTTAATTAACTTAATTACAACCTAATTAAGTTTAACTCAAATACAACCTAATTAAGTTACTAGTCTTATGATCAAAACCTGATTTAGCTAATTAGTCTAATTAAATCAGCTTCAATGTAAATTGGACCAAACCCATATTAGTTAGACACTAACAACATTAAGATCCAGCCATCCTGAATTTAGATCAATCTGGTTCTCTTAATTTAAATTGACTGCTTCCTAATTTCTTTGAATCAGCTTGGATCAAATTGTTTTTGGTTCAGGAAAATGGTTCATGTTTCAAGATTGAATCAGGTCTGGTTAACTACTATATGTGAATCAGAAACAGAAATGACTAGGGCCTGATTCAAACTCAACCTCAATTAAATTAGTTTAATCTAAACTTGAAGATAACTAGATCCTTAACCCATTGAAATCTAGTTCAATGCTTGCTAGTTACCAATAGCCTAAATATACCATGGTCTTCCTCCTTGAGCTGGCTTAAGAAGATTAAGTCATCTTCTACCTCAAGCCAACGCCCTCTTCCTACCCTAGCTGTGTTCAGCCTTGGCTAGTGCTATGCCCATGGTCGCCGGCCACAACACATTAGACCCTGGCAACCACATTGGCATGGCGACGATCCAATAGGTGATGCACCATGCTTGGTGCTACCCAGCCCATACTGCCAACAATCTAGTCTAACAACAACTAAGATCGGCTTCTCTGATTTTCCGATCGACGGTAGCAATGCTACCGCAATCCCACTCCAAATCTCCTTACTCTGGCGAACTCCAATTGCCTATCACTCGGACCTTGCTTTCAAGTTTTGATTCAAAACCAGTTAAAAGAAATAAGGTGCCAGTATTTGGATGCTTACGACTGTCCGATGGATGAAATCGACGATCAACGATCGCAAGCTAAACTCCAAACTCTGGCAAGCCTTCCTACAATTCCAATTAGACTTGATCAACCTCTTTATAATCTAATTGACAAGAAATTGGATGGAAGAGAGGATTTGATTTTGTAACAGAGCATTTGGATGCGGATAAGAATTTGGCTTATTACCCTGTCACTGGCGTTGATCTCAACTCTGGCAAGGTTCAGCAGGCTATAGCAAGGATCCGGCCAACCTAGTAACAAGGAAATAGAAAGAGAAGAGGTGGAAAAAGAGAAGAGAAGAAGAAGGAGAAGAAGAAAATGGGTTTCAGTAGAGGGTTTCCAAGTCATTTATAGGCAATAGATGAGTTTGTTACAAAACCATTACATGAACAATTAAGACTGGTATTTGGTTGAGATTTAGTTACTGTTGATACCCGATCATTGAGGCCGGTATCACGCACATGAGGTGGGTTTCAGAAGCTTAGCGAAGCTTCTTCCAAGCTTCATCTAGAAAGAAGAAATTGATACTTTATTTTAGGAAACAGAGTATCACACTTTCTTTTAATTATCCTTTCTTAAAGTTTTATAATATGATTCATGAGTTTAATACTATGATAGAGTGGTTTTGAATATCATTTTTATTCTTATAAATCAGTCATTCCTATAGCATTGAAGCTAAAGAAGATAATATATAAATGACTATAATCCGATGAATTGGCATCTAAGTATAGGTTTGTCACTCAAGGTATCCAAACGGGAAGTCAAATCTAGAGGACATGGGAGTTACATATTAAAGCAGTTATATAGGCCAGCCAGTCATGGTAAAGAGAGGAGATGTTGAGGTACCGGGAGTTTAGACTAGTTCAAGAGGGGTGGTTGATTAGTGGTAGTCGGGTCCTCTTATATATAAGGGCCATACTCAAGCTTTTAGGAGCCAACTTGTTAGGCCTATAAGCACTAGTAGCAGCAGGATAGCATCCATGTTTGGGATATTTTGCAACAATGAAAAGAAGAGCTAAGGGATTTGACCAACTACATGACTTGGATTTGTAGGTGATCACTAAGCAAGGAGCAGTGATATATTGAAAATGGAAATTAAGCAAGGGCTACGCTGCAACAAAAAAGACATGAAAATTAAAATTATGCATTCGTTAAGAAACGAGCAGCAATACATTTAGATTGCATGATATTTGAAAGAGACTACATGTATTAGAAAGAAAAGAAAGGAAAATAATAATAAATTTTGAATCTGGCAAAGAGCTCGAATTTTCTTGAAGAGGACCCCCAAGTGGTCCCCCCTTTGCCGAGGTCTCGTGGAAGGCTCCTTGCTTCTTTTAAGTTCTAAGGTTGTAGGAATGGGAAGTCAGATCTAAGCTAGGAGAAGGTAATGGTGGGATAGATCTAGGCTAATGGTGTTTCAATGAAGGCAGAATCTAGGTTGGAATCTTGGTTGTGGAGTTCACAATGGCAGTGTTTTAAGCCAAGGGGAGATATGATGGTTGAGATCAAGCCTGATTGAGCCATCTCAAGATTGGAAGGCTTAGAGTGTTGGCTATTTATATTTCATATATTTCAAAACACTTCCCATTTCCTCTATTTTTAGCCTACATTGGTAATAAAATTGCTTGACACACCCTTTTTTCTTGAGTTGTGCCAAATTGGGTATCTCTTGGTAGAAGGCCCACAGATTTGGCCTAGCCTTACTTCAGTCCATTTGTTTTTTGGTCCAACTTATCCAAGAACCAGCCATTACAAATGTCCATTGGGACTTTACCATTGACTGTCAGTTCTTGTTGCTTCGGAAATGATGATTTAGAATTTTGAATGTGTGCCATTATATCGTAAGGTTGCGAGTGCTACCAAGTGGGTGCTTCCAAAAGGATGCTACCATAACATAGCTGATGGCTAGAATAGCCATTAATAATGTTGTTGTCAAAAGTGTGCCTAAAGTGTAAGGCACAAGACACCAAAGGTTAGAAACTTTTTATATCTTAAGTGAGGTGCCTTCATTTAGGCACATATGAGGCGAAGAAAAGCATATGCTTTTAATATGATTTGAGACGTAAGAAAAATGTATTTTTCTTCATATGCTATATTTATAATATTTTTTTAAGTCTATCATATTTATTAGACTGTGTTGACTTTATGATACACCATTACATACATATTTATTTTTCTTACTATATAGAAAACCTAAAAATTGAAAGACAAACAAATAAAGCATGAAAAATTATGCTATCATTTGAGAAAGAGAAGAAAAGATAATAAAGGATTATAAATTTCAACTGAGAAAAAGAAGGCTTTTCATTGACCTAATAGGGTAAATGTATTACTATTATGATTTTTTTTTAACTTTTTTTCTATTATATATTATAAATCTTGTTTATATAAAGTATTCTATCATTTATTTAAAAAATGCGCACCTCACTTCGCTTAAGCGTGTGCCTGCGCTTTGCATCTAAGCTATAAGAGCCTTTTGTGCTTAAGTGCGTCTAGCACTTTTAACAACACTGATTAGTAAACCCTTTTATAAATACCTCCTCTCCCTCTCATTCCAGCATACTGTCATACCAGAATAACATAATTGAGTCTCAATTTCTCAATTCTCATTCCAAGTTTCTTTTCTCCACTATTTTTCTATCTTCCAAAGTTTTGAGATAAGGGGTGATCAGAAGCAATTCAGTCAACCTTTGTAGTTGGAAGTGCATCCTTACAAAGGTGTTAAATCCTAGAATAGACATGTTGAGACACTTCATATGGAATTATTGATTCTAAGGAATGCGAAATCTATCTTTAAGGACAACACGATCTTGTGTCTCTATAGCAATGTTTTCTACTCAATTTTTTGTTCATTATTTGTTATAATTGTTTATTTGTAATTAGTAGTGTTTATTATAAGAATTTAATTTGCATCCATTAACTTAAATTTCTAACAAGGAGAGTCCCAAGTGTTAGAAGATGGTTGACCACATGGCTCTCAGATGGATTATGACTAAGACAGAGAGTATTTGATTTCAAGAAGCACAAACTAATCCAAGGGTCTATTTTAATGGTTGATGTCATGACTTGGTTTAATGCCACTTTGAGAGTCAAGCCAGTGCAAATTTGGCTGTCAAAAATCTTATGAAGCAGGCTACTTTGGGCTGCTGAAATATAGGTCTAGAGAACTCAGAATTGGCTAAAAATTTCTGGGCTCAAAGTAGATATGTAGGAGAACATTTGAACAAAAATTTGGCCCTATTTGGATTTTATTTGACTAGGAGTCAAGTCTTGTCAAACAGGTTAATCAATAATGCAATTTCAGGTCCAACTGGATGAATTTAGCATATAAATACTTGGAACTCAATCTAAAATTGATAGAATTGACTTTAGAAGTGTTAGCCATGGTTGGGGGGTGTATCCTCGGGTTTAGGGAGTTGGTTGACTAAGGTTGAACTTGGCTTTTTTATTAGTTAATTAGGGGTATTTTAAGGTCATGGCCAGGGTGCATGGGTCAGGTTAGGTTTTCTCAGTGGTACCCTAGTTTGAACTTCAAAGGAGTTTCCCAAAGGGTGTCCAGGGTGTCTGCAAGCACCAATATGACAGGGGCTTGAATGATAACCTCTTTTGATTGTTAAGAAATGCGGTGTAAAAGCTCCAACTTGCTGCACCATTGCCCTTTGTATAACTAACTTAGAATGTAAAAAATAGAAAGTCTATAACCAATGGTCTAATTGATCAATCCCATAATAGGATGCTATTGGTTTTGTAGGTACTTTATGAATGAAGCATTTAAGGAAGCCTCAGAGAGATTTACCAAGCCAAGAGCCATTGTTATAAAGTAGCTTCCAATGTTGATTTCTATTGTGAGATTGAGGGCTTATATGGGGTGCTTGTTTTCTTAGATGATTGGTAAAACACTTTGGAGTTGCTTGTTTGCTTGCAATTGAGCAGATTGCAATTGGAAATATTGCAATCGAATTCTAGGCATCCAAAATAACTGGTTGGATTAAGGTTCATCTTGGAATCGGAACCTTTACCGATATCACAATAGTATAGTGTTGATACACTCAGTATGTAGGTCAATTTGGTGTATTGAGATTTGGTACGCTCTTGATACCAATTCTTAGTTTAGTATTGATATAGTACAGTATGCTCGGTATGAGGTGGAATGCATGATACATCGTATCATGGTTTCAATGCCCATAATTGCAACTATAAGCTGTAGACAAAATTGATCGTAGCTCCAATCGCAGATTCGTGGCATTAAGCAATTCTCAAAGAAGTCCATCACTCTCTAATCATTGAAATTTGATATTATATAATTTTAAAATTAAATATATTAGTTATTTTAATAAATAAATTATAAATTTATTATTATAATAGTATATAATTATTATAGTATCAAATAAATTTTATAATATTATTTTACTATTATTGTTGTAATGTTAATAATATAACTATGTGGGTTATGATTGTCATATGCCTAATAATTATTGTATTATAATGATTTTTATTATAATTTGTATATAATTGATGTGGTTAAAGGACCTTATATATATCGGTTGTCTAAATCAAAGATCCAAGCATTCTAAAAGATATTTCATTGGAGTATTCTATATGATGGAAGACCGTCAAAACTCATTGCATGTTTACATCGGCAGATATGCTGGAAAAAGCCCAAATGAAGATATCTCAAGCTTCATGTGAAGTTAAAAATGATAGGATGGAACGTATTCTGGATGGCCACCAAATCTCTAGTATGATTTTATGGAAGGCTACAAGGTGATAATTGACTTACAAGAATCTAATGAAACTAAATTTTGATGATTAAATCAAACTGTTATGAAATGAGCAACTTTGTATGCATCAGCACAAAAGGAAGCTTCACCAATATCAGCATGCTTTCAATTTTCCAATAAAACCCACTTCCACTACATCCAGCTTAGAATAAGTTTTCTAATATATCTTGAGTCACCCAAGACAGATATTGGATGCTGGAGATATGGCTGATTTATAAACTTGCAAAGCAAGAAACATTAGGTTATTTAAAGGTATGCTATAGAAGCCTTATATAGCCCTTGTAGCTTGTGAAGAAATGTGGTTGAAGAGTTGGATTCAAGAGATGGTTGTGTGATCGATAATTTCATGTTCCATGAAGATGTATTGCGATACCTGAACAAACAATTCACAGTGCTGTGAGCAAAGTATACAGAGGTTGATGGTTGATTTGATTATAGAGAAAAGATGGGGTCACAATATATCTCAGACATTTTCCTCATCAATGATATATGCACCAAAATGAGGGGAGTATTCAGGAATTGACAGAGAAACGCATGCACGCATCATTTGCCCACTTCAACTGGACTGCCTAATGCATTGTAGGTGAAATGGGGGCAGATACCTGAAATTCTGGGTATGCAAATAGATCTGTAAAATTTTTCATAATGATACTATAATTAAATTGGTGCATTAAAAATCAATTAAATCTGGAATTCAAAGTTGGACCTGATGAGATCATTTAATGGATTTGAATATGAATATACTCATATCCAGACAATTGTCTAATGACTAGATCTATCATTCTACATATTTGTATAAATACCATTTATTCATTCTTAAATGGAAACAATCAGATTAAGAAAATTAATGTGATAATTGTGGAAATGATTCTGGTAATTAGTTCCTGTTAGGTACAAACTGCTTGGCATTATTCTGAAAAAGCTAAAATCTATACATGTGAGCCATGTAAATTCAATAAATACAACATCATAGTTTTTTGTTGGAACCAATGCTTTATTTTATATATTGAAGGTGTTCAGATGTATAATATCGCATAAACTATAGTTTTGGAAGTTATATTTTGGAGTTATTCTAGGTTGGCTTCACATCTTTCATGCCTGATGTGGACCTGCTTACAGCTGACCCAAGATGTGGCCCTTTCCTATATATCACTTTTTTTCCCACTTTTTTGCCTCTTCATATGTTCCTTGATCTTTTCCCCCTTCTTTAATTCTTTGTTCTCTTGTTTCCCATTAATTTGCATAAAGTTGTTAGTGGCCTTTAAGGGATCTTATGTTAGGTGGCATGCCGTCAAGTCAATCGGTGGCCCTACATGTTTTATTTCGAATTGGAACTTCAAATTCTTGCATTACCGGCATAGGAAACTTTAGTTTTAAGGCATTCTGATGCCACTTTTTTACTTGTAGTTCTGTGAGGTTTCCTTTTTCATTCTTGATTAATGACTTTTAAGCAAGCATTTCACTTCAACAAACTTGTTTTTGTTTCTCATTGATTTGGGTGCATTTTTTTGTCCAATAACCATGAGAAAAATACTCTTTTTTGTTTTCAGGTACAAGCTGTTGAAAGCTCAAACTGTTGATAAATTGTCCATATCCAACTGCCACCAATCACAGTCTAAAACTATAGTTCAACCACAGAATCAGGAGGACAGCTTATTAAATTTCAGGGATCTCAGTAATATTGGTTTTTAACATCTATTTAATGATAACAATGATATCATTATTTAAGAAACTACATACTTTGGCTCATGTTCTGAAACACACGATTAAGACACCTAACAAATTTGTATGGACCATTGCAGTTGCAGGTTTTTTGTACAGCTAGGTACCATGAAGTGGGGGACTAAACAGAAAGCATTTTCCTGTGCCTCTGTTAACTGTTTTATGATTGCATTCCTGTCCAATCCAAAGCTCTGCTTTTCATAAAAGATATTTATGCTGTCACTCATAGAATTTAATCTTGATTTAGTGAAAAAATCTTTTGTTAAAAGGGGGTGGCCCAATGTATGAGGCTCCAACCATTGTTGGGTCCGTGGAGAGTTGGGTGTACTTAATCTTACCCTCACATACGAAAAGATTGTTTCTGTATTCCGATCATGTGACCTTCAGGACATGATGGAGGGCAATCTTGTGTTCTTTCATATATGATTGTTGTCTACTGTCATAATGCAATTGTATCAGCCAAAGGCCACTGTCGCATCTCTATATGTTCTGGATTCATCATTATAATCAACGTCTTGGGACAGAACAAAATTATGAACCTGTGGAGTTGCATTACATCACATCTTCTATGATACTTGAGTTGAAAATTATGGATATTGTTTTAGTTGTTCTGCTACAATCTTGCACCGACCGCAGGAGGTAGCAACCGGCACTATGTATCATTCTCAATTACTATCCGAGCATATGCTAGAGGTGCATTTGTGTTCATCATCCTGCATGAGGTACATCCTGTTGTACTCATCTTCTTACATGATCTTTTATTTTTAATTTAAAAGCAAGCACACAAATTAACTTCTGCGGCATTATTATATTTGAGTTTCTTTTTATTTTGTGCAGTGAGGGAAGCTGAACAACTTAAAAGCATTTTTGCATGTGAACACTGCAGTGGTGGTTGAAGTACACATATTTGCCTTCCAGTTTACTTCATCATTGGCCCTGTATGCTTATTGCTGCTGCCACATTCTCCATGTTGCAATACATCAATCTTCTTTTCGGTAGCTTTAAATTAACTTCACTTAGCTGAAGGTATTGAACCAAGATGCACTGTAGCTGAGCAGAGTGTCCAAAAGTTTCTTTGGAAAAGGTTGGAGGCCCGCCAATCCTTGCCTGGCGGGAGACTGCCTGCCACCATTGTCAAACACCAGAAAACTGATGTTGACACCATTTTTTTTTTTTTTCTTATGAGGTTAGCAGCATTTAACCATCTCGTTAGGGGCCTTTTCATATCTTTTTTCATCAATCATTAATTTGCAACCTTTATGATTCCGTATATGTTTATTAGGTGAGTTGGAAACCTTTGGCCCACTAGATGCAACATAAATTACCCTTGACATCTCGAGATCAAGATAGCCACATGGGTGGATGCACCAAAGCACAGAGATGGATAGCCTCTTCTTCAACAATGTCTAGGTCACAAGCAAGAGCGCATATGGTCTCTCAGCTAAAAGTAAAGATTAAGGTGCTCATGTTGGGAAGGAAAGGTACTTTGATCTCACCAAGGCCTTTCTGGTTGTGATAATGGTCTAGGAAATGAAGTCCATCTCTTGCCTGCTCAGAGACCATTGAGGATTGAAATAAACCTGCATGCTAAAAGTTTGTGGCCACCCAACCAACGCTTTCCAAGGAGAGCAAGCTATTGATCAGTGCTCTCTCTCTCCATCACCATCGAACTTCAGCATTCTTTATATTTTCACTAAATGACAAAGGTTGGGATCTTCCTCCTAATGGGAACGTAAGATTGCAGCCATCCTTTTCTATTGCGTAAATAAAAACTTTTTATTTGAAAGCTTGTGCAGGATGTATCATAGGGATGATCATTCTCTTTCGCCAAAGTGTCATTATTTGTCCACGTATAATTGAGCGAAAATCTCAGCTTAACCACCTGGAACACAGAGCCCAATCTTTGCGGAAGCAAACAAAAATGATGGTCCCTGGTTCCCCCCGTTATCAAGGGAATCAAATGGCTGGGGGAATGAGTGCTCTCTACCCTCCCTTTACTTTATGGCTGTATGAGACCCCTGTTTTCTTTAATGATCCATCTCTCTCCTTTCCGTATCACAAGTTGTGGTTGTCAGTCCATAACTTTAAGCGAGTTGACGAGTCTTTCTTCCTTGGTTGCCATGAGAGAGAGAGAGAGAGAGAGAGGGAGAGAGAAGTCGATTCAGCTTTCCCACCCAACAGCTTTTGGCTCGGAAGATGGTTTCCTTTTTCTTGGTATATGGTTTCCGTTCGTAGGCCCTGCTCTCCTGCGCCCCATTCCACGCACCCAAACAAAGACCTCCTTTTCCCCTTTCTCCCCTCCCCTTTCCTTCCCCTACGCCCAGTTTTTGCTGTTTAGGGAAACCAATTGATCCATACCTAGTTGAGAGACCATGGAAAACCTCGCCCCCATCCCCCGCGCCCAATACCCCCTCTCTCTTCTAAGCCATTGGAATGCACAAAAATAGAAGAATAGAACCATGTGATAATCCATTAGAAGATCCATGCATGCATCTGGCTCTACTTGCATGGACATGCAAGTGGAGCATGGAATGGATAGATGAAGGAAAATTTTAAGAGACATGTCACGGGAGAGAACAAGTTAGTGACCATGTACTCCTCCATTAATTAGTCACAAATGAAAAGATCTTGGGATTCTACTTTTTGCTTCTTTGGCCATGTGGGTCATCAACGTTCCTAAACAAAGCCAAGGCCAAGCCTAGACCCACTTGGAACCACTACACCTAACGCTAATGGCAACTTTGTAATGGTGTTTAGCTCGTTGCTCTTTATGTGGCAAATGATATGCGGACGTATGCATACGTTCTCGAATAAAGCGTAGGCAACCGGATTGAGCGAATCATTCAAAAAAGTGCTTGAAAGGACTAAAGGAGATTATGCTAGATCATTTTCTAGAAGCCGGATTAAATTACTGTCAGCAGCCTTTAATGAATGTATTCATTCTACGCGCATGCTGATGGGTTATGGCCAAATACATCCCATACATCCCATCCCACTAAAAATGGTACGATGTTGATGTATGACAGATAATCTTTGACCCTTTGTGCTAAGTTCAATCCTTTATAATTGTGCTAGTGGGGTCGGACCCATGCACCGACTAGGTAAATTCATAACCCTCACCGCAAATATTGTACTTAATTTCAAACCAAATGGGACCACAAGCTAAATGAGAATTTTATTCCTAGCATATACAAACAAACGGGGAGTACAAATGCATCACAGTGCATGGTAGTAGGTAGTTCTTTCTTTTGTCTAGGAAAGCACGCATAGCTTTGGATTAGCCATGGAAGGCCTAGGTTCGTGATCGGTGCAAATTATGTCTTTCCAAAGATCCTCCATGGCTGTTCACATGCGCAAATTATGCTGAGACCCTAGCCAAACCAAAGGGTCGCGTTAGGCTTGTCATTCTTACTATCTTTATCCGGGTTCATAGAACGTATATTTAATCCCACGCTGGCTATACATCGATGAATATTGAACAGTTATATAAGATCAATGATTATAAATATTACCTTTCTAATTAATTTTATTTTAATAAAATCTTGAATTGTTGCAAATGATATCAGAGCGAATCCAACTCTTAACTTATATCAATTAGAAGGCAATACAATGGAATCTTTAAGAATTGATCATGAATCAATTGTGATATTTGTGATTATGATTGGAATGAATGAATTTGAATTTAAATTTTTAACTTGGCGAGAATATTATAACTTAAAAAGAAGCAATAATACGTGAGTGATCATGCTTGCAGATGTTTAGTTACATTAGTTATGTACCGAGAAGATTTTAAAAATTTATATAAGATCGAAACGATAATGATATTTTTTTTTGATAAGATTTTAGGTTGTTAAAATTTTTATAGTGTAATTTATTATAGGGACTATGCGTAGCCGGTAATTATATCTCTTTTTAATACATACTTGTACCATTTCATACGCACATGTCCTGCATCTAGATTAAATAAACATATTTCTGGGCATTCCTCTTGCAGGCAGTCAACCCAGCCCAAAGACAGGAGGAAAAAGAGAGAAAGCTACATTTCATTAAATTCCTAGCTTGCCCTTCCACCCTCCCTCGCTTTCCTATCCCCCTCTTTCGCTCACTTTCCATTCCTATTCCCCCTCCTTTCATCTGCTTCTCTCTCTCTCTCTCTTGCTCCTGCAGCGCAAGAATAAGAATAAGGGACATCGCCAGCAAGCCTCCAAAAAGCCGGAATTATTTTGGCCTCCGATCTCCACATCCAAAACTCACAAGAAACAAAGGGCTGGTTAAAAAGAAGCAGGGTCGGAAGAGAAAAGGAGAAGCGGACAGACAAGGTGAGGAGAGGCAGAGGGAAATAGAAGATAAGAAATTAAAAAAAAGAAAAAAAAAACGACCTCTCCCCAGGTCTCACTCTCGTGCTCTCGTTCTTTCCTTCGTTTCCGAAACCCAGAACACATCAGCACCAAAGCGGTGAGCGGACCGGCGCAGGAAGCCCAGCTGGATCGCCGGTTCGTGGCATGGACGGCGGTGACGCCCAGCAACTCCCGCCACCGCCGGCGGATTCCTCCGGTTAAATGCCCGGCCATCGCAGCCTCCACCGCCACGGCGCGCGACCCCGCAGACGGCGACGATGGAGATAACGACGATAGATAGATACCAATATCACAACAGTAAGCAAATAATAATTATAGTTTGGAATCTTGGTGCATAAGGATTTGGAGCAGTGCAAAGAGTTTGTGCGAGATTTGGACCGGAGATAAAAGTGGAAGGATTCGTTCTTGCTGTTTTCGTACCGCTTATGGCGACGGCGAATGCCTCCACATCGGCGACAGCGGCAGCGGCGGTGATGGACCCGCCCGCGGCGGCGGCGGCGGCGGAGGACGCGACTGTGAAGGCGGTGCACAAGAGGTACGAGGCTCTGATGACGGTGCGGACAAAGGCGATCAAGGGGAAGGGGGCGTGGTACTGGGCCCACCTGGAGCCCATCCTGGTCCCGAGCTCGGACACCGGCCTCCCCAAAGCCGTCAAGCTCCGCTGCTCCCTCTGCGACGCCGTCTTCTCCGCCTCCAACCCCTCCCGCACCGCCTCCGAGCAACTCACGCGGGGCACCTGCCCCAATTTCGTCTCCCCCTCCTCGTCCTCCGCCGCCACCGCCTCCGTCTCCGCCCTCCCCTCCTCACCCCCCAAGCCCATCTCCTCCATCGCCCCCTGCTCCTCCGCCTCGCACCCTCACCACAGCAGCCGCAAGCGCTCCTCCTTCTCCTCCGCCAACCCGCCGCCCCACTCCTACCACCACCACCACCACCACCACCACGCTTCCTCCCTCGCTCTCATCGACCCCTCCCGCTTTCCCTCCTCCCCCACCGCGGCCTCCGCCGCCGGCGACGTCGCGTACCCATCCTCCACCACCCCGCCGCCGCACCACCACCACCACCTGGTCCTCTCTGGCGGTAAGGAGGACCTGGGGGCGCTGGCGATGCTGGAGGACAGCGTGAAGAAGCTCAAGAGCCCCAAGGCCTCCCCCGGCCCGGCCCTGACCAAGGCCCAGGTCGACTCCGCCCTCTCCCTCCTCTCCGACTGGTTCTTCGAGTCCTGGGGCGCCGTCTCCCTCTCCTCCGTCGAGCACCCCAAGTTCCGCTCTTTCCTCCACCAGGTCGGCCTCCCCACTCTCTCCCGCCACGACCTCGCCGGCTCCCTCCTCGACACCCGCTTCGACGGGGCCCGCGCCGACGCCGACGCCCGCATCCGCGACGCCCTCTTCTTCCAGCTCTCCTCCAACGGCTGGCGCCCCCGCGACGCCTCCGCCACCTCCGACGCCCTCGTCAGCCTCGCCGTCAATCTCCCCAACGGCACCACCGTCTTCCACCGTGCCGTCCTCTCCCACGGCGGCGCCCCCTCCAAGTACGCCGAGGAGGTCCTCTGGGACAGCGTCGCCGACGTCTGCGGCAGCGCTGTCCAGCGCTGCGCCGGCATCGTCGCCGACCGCTTCAAGTCCAGGGCCCTCCGCAACCTCGAGAGCCAGCACCATTGGATGGTCAACCTCCACTGCCAGCTCCAGGGCTTCCACAGCCTCATCAAGGACCTGGCCCGCGAGCTCCCTCTCTTCCACTCCGTTGCCCTCAACTGCTCCAAGCTTGCCACCTTCTTCAACACCAAGAACCAAGCCCGAGCCATCTTCCACAAGTACCAGCTTCAGGAGCTCGACCACGCCGCCCTCCTCCGCGTCCCGCCATTCGACCCTTCGGCCGAGAGGGGCAGCCACGGCAGGGAGATCGCACGTAACTTTGCGTCCGTCTTCTCGATGCTGGAGGACATCATGGCCTCCGCCCGGGCTCTCCAATTGGCGGTCCTCGACGAGTCCTTCAAGGTCATCTGCCTCGAGGATTCCACTGCGAGGGAATTGGGGGAGATGATCCGCGACATGGCGTTCTGGGGCGATCTGGACGCGGTCTACTCGCTCGTCAAGTTGGTCAAGGACATGACTCAAGAGATGGAGACCGAGCGGCCGCTGGTCGGGCAATGCCTGCCGCTGTGGGATGAGCTGAGGGCCAAGGTGAAGGACTGGTGCAACAAATTCAGCATTGAGGAAGGCCCCGTGAAGAAAGTGGTCGAGAGAAGGTTCGACAAGAACTACCACCCGGCTTGGTCCGCGGCATTCATATTGGATCCATTGTATCTGATAAAGGACTCCAGCGGCAAGTACCTCCCGCCGTTCAAGTGCCTGACGCCGGAGCAGGAGAAGGACGTGGATAGGCTGATCACAAGGATGGTCTCCCGGGAGGAAGCCCACATTGCGCTGATGGAGCTCATGAAGTGGAGGGCAGAGGGGTTGGATCCTCTCTATGCGCAGGCGGTGCAGGTGAAGAAGCTCGACCCGATGACGGGCAAGATGAGAATTGCCAACCCGCAGAGCAGCCGGCTCGTGTGGGAGACGTACCTCAGTGAGTTCAAGTCACTGGGTAAGGTGGCCGTGCGGCTTATCTTCCTTCATGCCACCTCTTGTGGATTTAAATGCAATCTCTCGTTGCTGCGATGCGTGGGCGCACACGGCCGCTCGAGGGCAGGCATGGACCGAGCCCAGAAGCTCATCTTTGTGGCAGCCCATGCGAAGCTGGAAAGGAGGGATTTTTCCAATGAGGAAGAGAAGGATGCAGAGCTCTTCGATGATGGGGAGGATGATGTGCTAAACGAGCCCACCTATATGGATGCCTCATCAGTGTAACATTTTTATTTGATTTTTTTTTTTTTTTTTCTCCCTTTTTCCCGCCTTTTGTAGAATTGGATTTGTAGGAATTGCCAGAATTTTTTCTACAAATTCTTAGATGTGCCCATGTTCTTGTTCTTATTTGCTTGAGATTTTGGTGAGGAAGGGGTTGAGGGCATGAGAGGTACTTGTGATCAGTTTACTAAAGGAACAGCATCTCTTGCCGGGGCATATGATATTGTGAGGGTCATTGAGTTGCAGAGAGAAAGGAAGGTCTTCTTGTTTATAACATAGAATTGATGAGGAAACAAAAACAGGAAGAATGAATGTAACATTTTGGTTATTGAGAAATAATATTGATATGAAGTTGGAAGCAACAGGCCTCAAGATGGTTCTACTCATTTTTTCTTATTTCTTCATTGCCTAGTTCAATCCTGGCGAACCAACTTAACTTCAATATCTTGTACATTCCTTATGGCTCCTGTTTTCTTCAGCATGTGTGAATGTTCAAACTGTTTGATTCGAGATCTTTCTATCTACTGAGGCATCATGTTTCTTAATGTTTGCGTGACCAGAGAATCATCACTTGAACTAGCCTTTAGAATTTATGAATATTGACTTGCTGTTGCTGAAACTAAGGAACTTTGCATGCTACTGTCACTCAATTCAATTATTTGCAAGCAAGTTGTGTCATACTGCTGTGCTGACAGTGGTAATTCAAGTCGTTTTGTTTTTAGTTCCTTTTCTCTGTGTAGGCAACACAGTTTGCTTAAAATCATGGTTATTAGAGAATTTGTTCTACTCGCTGGCTGTTTAACTGCATTTGCTCCAGATAGATCTCTGTCAAACTTCCGAACTTCTCATGTTCTTCAACTCCTGAACTGCTGGCTCTTGGGTTGGATGGCTTCCATGCGGTTAGCAAAGCTTCAAAAAACAAAAAAAACAAAAAAGAAAAAAGGTTGCAAAGTTAACACGAATAGAATTTTGTTAGTTTCTACACCTTTAGCGGCTGCGGGTTACTTGACTGGGGATTGAATTAATATTGCAGAATTCTTTCATGATCATGGCCATGTGAAATCATAAAAAACTGAAACTAAATCCTCTCCTCGATGTTGGAGCAAAAGATTTTGGTACATCAGTGCTCGTCTTGGATTAATGTGCATTAGATCTGGAGATCTTGTGGTGTTTTCTCTTATCACAGGAATCGATGTTCACGACTCACTCACAGCTCTGATAGTAATGGCACAGGCGACCGTTGCCACGCCCATTCACGTTGCCGATTTGACAATTCTGAGAATTTGAAAAGCAGTAGAAGACCATGAATGACAACAGAAGCTTGTGTTGCATGAATCTGTCTCTGTTGTAGCTGTCATTCAACTCTCCTTGACTACTTTCAGTGGTACAGAGGATGCTCTCCATGTTGATTCATGGGGATGGGCATCTGAACTTGAATTCAAAACTCCACTGGCCAAGATTTGTGGCAATCTGTGCTTTCGAACACCTTGCTAAAAAATGGCTACTTAAGCTTTGTGAGTTTGAGCACAACTGTCTAAGCTGCTGGCTGTCAACTGTCCATGTCATCTTCAACTGAGATCGTATGGAAGGTCTAATGTGACGGTCTCATTACTTGGAAAGTCTAAGCACCAACTGCATGGCTCCCCATGTACTACTCTAGTCTGCAATGAAGAAAGCTCCGAAGGAGTAATTCACCTCTCAGATCTTCTACTTACATTTAATTCCTTAATTTAATTGTATTGGCTCAGTATTGGGACTGCATTGTGTGTATGGAAAGCTACTGATGCTGGCCTTGGATTTCCAAATCTCTGATAACATGATGTTATGACTTGATGAGAGCGGTCGTAACATGACAGCTGAGGCAGGTGCAATGGTTTTGTAGGCTGCGTTAAAAATCTCTCTTTAGGGTGGATAGCTTGAAAGGCAAGTTGTTATAAAGACACGAGTTTGGCATTGATTTGGAACACCAGAATCTACTAATTATATGACGTCTTATCCTTTGTTTTCGGATTTGGATGCGTACCACCATATAATTTTTTTTCATGGTTGGTTGGATGGCAGCCTAATGTCAACCTAGGGACATAATTAAGGTGAGGAAAACGCCCAGAGAGGATCTTCTTAGCCCTGAGGCTTCTTGGCTCCTGTCTTCTTCCATGTCTGCTCTGTTGCAGAAGGGTGAAGGCCCACGCCGAAAGCAGTGGGCGTCAACCTCGTGGCCGTCATGGTCGAAGAGATGGCGAAAGAAAAGTTCACTCACCGGAGCTCTCCCCCCATCATATCTTGGTAGCTTGTCTTCTAAACATTACTAAAGCCGCTAATATATCAATGCTCAAGCTCACGTTTGGTGTCTCGGCTTTTTTCCCTCTCCCAGCTTGTTAGATATGGCGTTTCAAACGTCACTCGGGATGGCCGCCATCGTCGCCGCAAGGCCTCTCGAGGACCCCCTACTCCCTCCGGGCTCTCGACGAAGATACCAAGACAGCGACATGCCAACCTGCGATCTCCCAACCAGAGCTTCTCCAGAGAAATGCTCATCAGCGGCAGCTGCCATGGCCGCCGGCCGCATTAATCTCGATATACACATGTACATAAATACATACACATTATACACATGCAAGCAGAGACGTAGACTAATTATTCGCGGTGGAATCTCTGGATCCTTTTGGTCGGATTGCTCATAGAATGCGTCTATTATTATTTTAACCACGGGGAAAAGTAGAGCCTTTTTGAAGAGTGGGAGTAAAGGGAGATGTGATACAGATGGTGTTTGAAAAGCCCAGCAGCACCATCACAGTCATCATGTGGGCATAGAATGGCTGGGTCACAGTCTTTTCTGTAAGAAAGGTGTGATTCCTATTATGGAAACTCATCCCTCCCCTTTGATTTGAATAGTAGTAATACCAGCTGGTAGATCTTTTATCAAGAGGCGAGGCTAGACCTATCATTTCTCTCTCGTCACCATGGGACACCCAGCCCAACCAAAGCCAAGCAGAAAAGAGTGTGCCTTTCCCCTGATGAGGGGCAGATGTGGGGATATATAATGTATCCATGTACAAAGAGAGGAAGTGAAATGGTAACTATGATTCACCACTCTCCTTTTAAGCTCAAGGGAGAGGGTAGAAATGATTTGAACTCGAGGGAGGGTAGAAATGACTTCGAAATGAGTACAAGCCATGGTGGCAATGATGCTCAGCCAAGCAGAAAAGAGTGTGCCTTTCCCCTGATGAGGGGCAGATGCGGATATATAATGTATTCATATATATATATATATAGAGAGAGAGAGAGAGAGAGAGAGGAAGTGAAATGGTAACTGTGATTTACCACTCCCCTTTTAAGCTCAAGGGAGGGTAGAAATGACTTCGAAATGAGTACAAGCCATGGTGGCAGTGATGCTCTTCTTCTCCTGATAGTGGAATTCCTGGGATGCCCTTTGGTGGAGAGACAGTATCTCGTGTCGGCAGGAGGCTTGGAATGCTGACCTCTCACCAACTCAATTTACTTTCTCTTTTCTTTTTTTTTTGAACCGGTGCGTATGAGAAGAGAGAGAGAGAGAGAGAGAAAGAGAGAGGGAGGGATGATCCTTTCCTCTCACAAAATCATGTAATTGTAAAAGTAGCGAAGAGAGAGATGGTGATGATTAGTGTAGGACGACACACACCGCTTTCTACGAGAATCTTAACCACTTAGGTGGCCCCTCCCACTTTCCCACTTTCCTTGCCAACACTGGCTATTTTTTTCCTTCCCTTTGACCTTTTGGTTCTCTCTCTCTCTCTCTCTCTCTCTCTCACACACACACACACACTCACTGGCTTCTTTGCTGCTGCACATGTGGTTTGTAGCGGTCGGCCGTGCCGAAGGTCCACAACGTTTACGTTAAGACGATTCTTATACGTGGCCTATACGCTTGCCCTGCCCATTGGTTACCAGGACAATCAAGAATTAAAAAAAATAAAAAAAATCAAAGTAGAGTTTTAAAGTAATACCTCACCCATGGAGATACGTTCCATCATGATTGTGAATTGTACACAAAGTTGAATTTTTAGCTTTAGAATTCCCAATGGGCGTTTTGACTAACATACTTCTTTGCTTTAGACAGCAGAAAAGTTTGATCAAAAAGTGAAGTAACCGGATGTACATTCAAATTAATGCCACACGTTTACAATACAATTAATCTATTTTGCTGATATTTTAGTCGTAATCATAATGTCATCTCTACGTAACACATGCTAGTTAAATTGCATCTAACTTTTTCCATTTTTGGCTGTTGTTTTAGATCCTATGGAAATGGAATCATCTTTCTGCCCTCCAACCCCGTTTCAATTACTCAGAGGTCCCATTTAAGAAATGGGAGAGTGATACCAGAAAACTAAGGCTACATTTGGTTCTTGATAATATTTTTTATTTTTATTATAAATTAATATTTTTAAAAAATAACTAAAAAATAAAGAAAATATATTATTATAATATAGATTTATAATATATTATATAAATTACATATAACAATATAAGATTAATAATTTTATTAATAATATGATAATATATATTATATTATATATATTATTCTAATGTATTAATATAAATTACATATGTGTTGTACATAATAAATATAAATAATAATATATTATTAATAATATTATAATATATAACATGTTAATATTATATTACTAAAATAAATAATAATATAATTATAAATATAATATAAAGAATGCATAATTATATGAATAAATATAATTATTAATAATATCATATGTAATATATAATTAATATTAATATAATAAATATAAATAATAATATAATATTAATTATTTATTAATGTAATATTATAACATTATAATATATCACATGTTAATATTATATAATTATTATATAAAAATATTTATAGTTATATATTAATAATATATATTGTTTTTCTAAAAAGTTGTCTTAGGTTCCAAAAAAATTTATTTTTAGAAATAAAAAGTAGAAATAGTATAACCAAACATATTTTTTTATGATAAATTTTATGTTTTTATTTTTAAAAATAAAAAATAGAAAATAAAAGTGATACAAATCAGGTTTTTTGTTTTTACTTTTTTCTTTCTTTTGATGGAAGACAGTGGGAAGATCTTTGACTATTTTTAATTTTCTCTGATTTTGGAGTTGCATGTTCTAGAAAAATGTTTGCATTGTTATTCACCAAATGTATTTTCATAAGTATTTTTTATTTTTTATAAAAATAAAAATTTTAAAAAAAATACTAATTTCAGAAACCAAATGCACCCTAACATATTAAAAAGTATGTACTTGAGAAACATGAATTTCTGAAAAACTAATTTTGATATATTTGGAAAGAAACTTTTAAAGCACAATCTATGGTTGGCCAGTACCAATGTATTACAATCTCCGAATTTCTATAAGTTCCACTCTCTCTACAATCAACTTTTTTCTAAAGAAAAGAGTTTGCTCAATTCAATAATTTGGGAGACTTCATCTATTGAAGAGAAGTTGAGTCTTGAGGAATTAAGGTATTTTAAATCTAGTTGTTTAATTACATTTAATTACTTATTATTTAATTATTAAATATTAGTTGCTACTTGGTATTAAATATAATTTATTTTGTATAAAATTTTATTATTACTATATATTTATTTTTTATTATAATGGCTAGTTCACTTCCACACTTTTCTTTTGAATTTGATCCAAACTTGTTTGATGATTTTTTCGAATTTAACACTCCTGACTCATAATTAGGTGATCGTAGTTGTCAAACACATATTTCTATTATCTCTAAATGAAGTAGAGGTAGAACATCAAATATTTGTAATAAATTTACTATTCAAGAAATTAAAGATAAAGGCACATGTGCATTGTGTAATAAATGTAAAAAGGATTTTAGCTATGATAGGTGGAACCAACTACTTATTAAGGCATTCTACTAAACATGAACAATAATCTAGCCACACACAAATACAATTAATACTTATTACTTATTCATTAGGCACTTTTACTTATAATCAAGATGCTAATAGAAGAAAACTTTTAAAATACATTATACATGTCGAACAACTTTTTATGTTTTTTGAAGATACAAAATTTGAAAAATATTTAAAAACTGCTTTGAATCCTACTTTCAAAAAGTTTCAAGAAACATAGCAAAAAGTGATGCATTAAAAATATTTTTAGAGAATAAAAAAACGTTAGTGAGCACTTTTAATTATATTAAATCTAAAATTACAATTATTCGGAATGTAAATAATGGCACTAGTTTTATACGTATAATTGCAATTTTTTTTTATCCTAGTTACATTTTAGAAAAAAGAATTGTTGGATTTTCTCAACTTGAATATTCACATACCACTTGTTATAAGCACAACTATTTTGAAAATTTTAAATGATTATGATATTCAAAATAAAATATTTTTATTACTTTTGATAATGCTAGTAATAATGTTGCTATTGTAGATATGTTAAAAGCACAATTAAATCCTATTTTAGATGCATATACCATATAATAAATTTTTGTGTTCAATATGGTTAGGATATTATTAATATATTATGAAAATTAGATATATTTTATTGTATATTCAATCTTCTCCGTCTCGATTGCAAGAATTTAAGCAATTATACCATCAATATGACAAAAAATCAAAAAAAATCATGTTAAATATAAAATATAGATGGAATTCTAGATAGTTAATATTGAAATGTTCTTTTGATTATAAAGATATAATTACAATATTTTATAATGATCAAATTCTTAATGATAATCAAGTTAATAATTTAGATTGATCTATTTATTATATGAAATATATAATATATATGAATCACAATTGGAAAGTAGAAGGCCCACTTTCGATGGACTATCTCAAAGTAGTAATAGTGCTAAAAATCTTATGTCATCATTATTAGATAAAAAATAAATAAATATAGAGCCATGGGCATTCTTCTCTTCTAATGAACTTCCTTTTATTTACAAAATGACTTCATCATCTTTCTTGCCTTTAAGGAGTTGGTAAATTTTAATATTTTAGCCTGATAGAAAATATATAAAAATAATTATTCAATACTTGTGACCATAACATGCGATCTTCTAATACTTTCAGTATTTACCATAACATCATAATCTGCTTTTTTCTGTAAGGAATAGAATGCTGTGACATATTGATGCTTGAATCTATCGAGATATCTATGTGTTTGAAAGATTAGCTGAAAGCTTAAGAAAATCACAAGACTAAAGGGAAACTAGAAGAAGATATAAATCCTAAAAAATGAAGAATTATTTTATTCAAATAACAAGTCCTAACTCCTGAAGAATGAGGATTAATTTTGTTCAAATTATTGAAAAAAAAAGAATAATTGTATCCAAATTAGTTGTAGTTATCTCTTTTTTTCATAAATATTTATCAAATTGGTTGGAATTTGCAAATTATAATTTTTAAGTATAATTTTGCAATCATGTGTAATTTTTTCAAATAAAATCTCAGTTGATTTTATTTCATCAATTGTAATTTTGTATGCATTATAATTTATCAATAAAAATCAATAAAAATGATTTTTTGCTATTGTTTGGAGTCAAATTTACTTTTTTTAAGATCCTTGGTGATCTAAAATCATCACGTTTGGTGTACCATAAAAATTTTGGACCACCATAAAATTACTTCTGATTAATTACATCCCTTTATCTTAAAAAATCTACCCATGATATACTTTGCAAAAACCATGATAATTTATTAATATTTCATATTATTTTATTATTTTATTATTTAAATTAAATTATAATATTAGTTTTATAATATTATATTATGATATAACATTATTATATGAGGTAGACTAGGTTATATTCAAATGTAGCTAAGCCTGAATCCGTTCATCTCTTCCATTCTTAGATCCACACAGTTTACGAAACCTAAAGATGAAAAAAATGGAAGAGGTGTGGTGGCTTTGGGATTCGTCTGAATCCAATAGTGAGGAAGATTATCGAATCCTGAACTTAAATTACATTCGAATGCAACAAGTCTATCTCTTAATATATTATGTTATAATTCAATTGTAATAGAATTGTAATATTATAGTACAATAATTGCTATAATATTATATTATTGTATCATAATATAATTATATTATATTATATTTATTATAATATAGTTTTATAATATTAAATTATATATGTTAATATGACAATAATATCAAGCATTTTATATATAGATAAGAGGTAGTTTGGTTCCTAAATCTTAATGCAAGATCATTGCCTAAGGTGCCTAACCTTATGAATAGGTATGAGATCGCCAAATTAGATGGTGTTTTAGAAGTGGGATTACCTTTGAGTAGGAATATTGAGGTACAATTAAACAAGGTATAATACCTAATAATCATAATCATCCATCCATAACCATTGTGAAAAAATAAGAATTTAGAGTAGTTCCCTAGCATAAACTTATTACAATTGAAAATTCCTGAATATTATCGTTGGCATTATAGTTGAAGCTAATAACAAGATAATTAACTAAGATATAATCCTAGTATGACTTTACTATACAATGAGTTGCTTTTCTACCGAATCCATGACTAACATGCTCAAGCTTGTTGCAACATTCCCTTTGGCTAGAAATGCTATTAGAGCGGCCCGAGCTCAACTTCTAGACCAAACTTCCATTGTGTGAGAATGATTCATTAAGGAAATTCTAAACTAGCGTGCTCAAGGAGAACCCGTCAAAGGATTTAACAGTCGGTAAATATCTTTTACCTTTAGAAACCCAGAATGCCATACCTCCCGCGTGGACCTGCTCCCCCGTACAGGCTTTTGTCATCAAATTTGGTACTTGTTAAGCAGCCGTGCTCGCCCCACGGACCTCACCTAACCATTTTGAGGCCTACTTCTACCTAACTTCGCACTATTTTAAGCTTTTCTTTTTTTTTTTTCTTTTTTTTACTAAAATGCTCTCATTGTCTTAAGTAAAAAAAAGTTCCTCTTGCATTAGTTTCCACAAGGCAAAGCATATGAGATGGAAAGTGAGAGAATCAAACTTGAGAAGCCAAAACAGAAGCAGTATAGTTAGCAAAAGAGCTTGCGACTTGATTAGCTTCCTGTAGATACCCTAACACTAAAAGTTTTCAAAGATAAAGAATGATTGAATGAAATTATTGGAGTAAAGAATGATGAATGTCAGTATTACCTTTGATTTACAAAACAAACTATAGCAGAATTTTCTTCAAAAATTATGTTATTGGTTGGAGAATGAAGAACCTCAATACGGTAAGATAGAGCTAATTGCAGGCCATACCAGACAGCAGAAATCAGATGATTGTGAATAATGAGGCTGGCTCCTCCTGCAGTCTGAGAATGAATTGAACGATCAAAATTTTGGATTGTAATCAAGCGGGCTTCCTTGCAACGAACGCATCTTGCTGTTTGAGTGGGCCAGTCGTTCTGTAACGTGGTAGTGCTTACCTTGCTCACATAAATAAATTTTGTATACCATATTATAGCGTTCCTCTTTGCTAAAAAAGCTAAAAAAAAAGGCTGTCTGCTGATCGGGGAACAGTCAAGCGTAGACCCAAATCTCAGGACCACCACCGTACGTTGCGGTGGTCCTCCCGTCCGGTGCAGCGAGTGGTATAGTAGCATTAAAATTTTTGGGACCAAAGAAAAAGATTCAAAAAAAAAAAAAGAAAAAAAAAAAAAAAGGAGGGACTCCGCATGAGGAATCCAGCGATGGTATCCTACGCGTTTGACCCGTCCACGGTACGTGTTGGTGGTGGCAGTCATGCAAACGCCTGACAACTTGCTTCGTCGTACCGTTTTCTGACAGCGATGCGTAGCTAACCCTTTGGAAGTCCCAACCGTCTGATCATTGACAGGCGCGTGATCTGATGGCTGGTTTTGATATGGACGGGATCTAGACCGTGTAATGGGTGTGACTCTGATGGGTGGGCCCGTTCCACCGTAGGGTCAGCCGTCACGGATGGTGATGGGACGGCGCAAAATTCTTCCCCCTTGCAAGCTCTCATGCAGCGTCGGGGACGGGGCAGCTGGAGGGGGGAGGTAATTCGGGTAGAGGGTGGACGTTCGGAGCCGCCGGAGGGGTCTCCTCCTCCTCCGGCGCTGCATCCCAACTACCGCGGCCCGAGTTGGTGCCGCTGCTTGGAATGTTAGGAAACAATTATTTCGCATTGCTGGTGATGGGAATGCGATGGGAAATTGGCTCTTCTTAAATTGATCCCTTGGACAGGGCCGCTGATTGCTGAGTCCTTTGTAGAAGTCAGTGATTAGTTGGATGGTAAGTGAGATCCGACCAACTATCACCCATCTCTCTCTCCGGTACTGGTGCTAATCAGCCACCACCATATGGTCCTGATGAGTTGAATGAATGCCAAAAAGACAACTCTTGGGTACTCCACTAATCAGCTACCACCATATGGTACTGATGAGTTGAATGGCAATTAGACAACAGTAATGTACAGTAATAATAACCATGGATGGTAGGTGGAGTCATATGTATTTTTATCAATTTGGCTGGAATGGAAAAATGGTTTAATTAATTGGATCAATCCTGATGAACACAAAATAATATATAAAAATTAAATATTATTTCAAAATAAAAATATTTGTTTAGTTAAAAGTTATTTGTAAATGGAAAATGGTGATACAATTTGAAAATATCATCTAGATATATAATAAAACACTAGTAATAAAATAAAATTGTAGTTCCCTTTTTAGTAAGACACAGAGATGAAAATGAGCGTCCAGAGCCATTAAACAAAGTTTACAAAATTATTGACAAGAAATAATTTTTTTTTAAAAAAAAAGTTTAGTTTCAAAGAAATGGATTAAATATTACATGACCAAGCTAAGCCTGAGCCAACCTAATATCATTCGACCCCAAAACTCATGCCTTTGAAATACGTAAACCCTTTTTTATCTACACTATTATTATGTTTAATTTTGTAAGTTGGGTATTAAGAATAGTTTTTCATAGTAAAATTTGATGACACCAATAGTAGCAATTTGCACTAACACACTTCTTTTAGCATGCCCGCACTTCTCTTATTCATGTCATTATTATTTTTTTCTTCTACGTATAAATGACTAAAATGTATTTTTTTAAATTTTGCATTAGACATTAATCTAGATTTGACCTACTCTAATACTAAATAAAGAACTTTGGCTAACGGTTATGCTTAACCCAATCTTTCACAAATGATTAGAAGAGCTTAAATTTTTTACAGATCCAATCCAATCTAACCTATGCTAAACAAATGGGTTTGCTCTAGATTTAAAATGTGACTCTGTAAAAATATAAGTTGAGTACACATTTTGCTTATAAAGTGAAGGATAGAAATCGAGATATGCACTTAAGATCAATATATATATATCCATATTTATTTTTTATTTTGTTAACATAGATAAAATTATAGATACTAAATAAATATTAAAACTCATATCCATATTTGTTATATATAAATATAAATATAATCAAGCATAAGTATAAGTCAAATAACTGAACTTTAAGAATCACCAAATCAAAGATACCACTGTATAAAAAGTAAAATAAATGAAAGACATATTAATATTATTATTTATAGGGTTCGCCGTTTCGATTCAAACAGAGCAAAAAGTGGCATTCTCAACCGAACGAATTCTAAAACGATCAATTTGAAGCTTCAATGTAGTTCCCATCCATCAGCCCACACCTATTAACTATTTATTTAAAGCTTATCCGCGAAGCTTTTAGGGTTCAAATGGTTCCATCTCTTTGACTTCCGCACAATAAATCCCTAATTTTTGGTATCGATTGAGGAAGGCAGCAAGTAGCCAACAAGTAGGTATACACCATCTCCTATCTCCCTCTCCTCCCTTTTCGCTCTTATATTTCCTTCTTTTGTCTCCTCTAGTTCTTCTGATTGCTTTGCTCTTATTGAGCTCACGGTAAGGGTTTCGACTCTCGTCATGTTAAAGCTAGAGTTTTTCAATATCAATTAAGAATGACGGTTGGCGAGCAAGTACATGCTGCCCCCCCTTTCTCTCTCTCTCTCTCTTGATCTCATCTTTGCTCCTCTCTCTCTTCCTCTCGAGTTCTTCCGATTTCTTCTTTCAGCTACTTCTTTGGTCCTCCAACTACTCCTCTCACTGTTTTACTTATTTGGCTACTCTTTCCGTTGCTCTAGCTACTCGTTTCTTTTTGGTAGGGCACCAATTTGGTATGATATGTACCGTACTATATTATATTGGTGGCCAACCAAAATATAAAGCTGGTACGATTCCATCAACCTTATTAAACAATAAGATTAATTAGGATTATAAACAAAAACAAGTGTTTGGATACAAATTCTTTTGGTAGTCCTAAAGCTTCGTTACATGTGCATGATATATCATTTTCGCTAATAACTTTTACGTACAGTATAAGTCAAATTGTGATGGAGTTCCTCTCTTTATTGGTACTAATGCAAGGCCTTTTAGGTATCATGGTTGATTTTGTTCTGTTTATAAATAATTAAGCAAAAGGTTTGCAATGTATAGATATGGTTATGCTGAGTGGTTATGCATGAGAATATGATAATCATATGGTCACAATCTCAGATGATATTTGGTAGCCACTTCTAGAGGTTTGATTAAAGTTTATATAGACACTCTAGTGAATATTTATCATAAGTTGCTTATTAATAATTACATAGGTTGACTATAGAACATGAGAATTGTGTAAATAGCATATTTTTATTTTTTATGACACTCCAATTTTATAAAGGTATAATTCTTTATTTATTTTATGTCATAGATATCTTATCTATAGGGCATAATAATGTACATGAATTATTGCAGTCATATATGCCGAAGGAAATGGTGGTTATATGTAGATGTTGTTAGTATATTTGTTACATACCAACCTTCAACTCATGTGCCACTACTGTTGACTCATCATGACCACATATTATAAGGCAAATAGGGTACGCATTAACATCTAACCGTAGTTCAATAAAAATGACCAAGTCCAAAGTCAATGTCATGATAGACTGGCAATATGAATACTTGGTGATGCAGGGGAGAGAATTTGATTGACACATTTGAGCCATAAAGATGACAAAACAATACACTAACATTTGCTCCATATACTCCATTAGCAGGTGCATTTGTATTTTTGATTAGCTATTGAGTATGATGAATAAAGACATGTTGAAGGCAATCAAAGATTTAAGAAGTAGTAAAAATAATCTTAAAATTTCTCATCTCTCCTAGAAAAACAAACGCTGATTTGGTTAGAGGAGGCAATGGATAAGTTATAATATTGTTTTAACTTAATTTGTTTTGCTTTTTCTCTTTTTCAAATATTATGCAAAAACTTGCTATTTTTGGACTTCTATGTTTTACTATTGCATTGTTTGATAGGTATTCCTTCATTGATGAACTATCTATTATGTTTTTCTAAAATAGCAGGCATTCAAATATACAAAAAAAAATAAAAATAAAAATATTCTTATAACATCATGGGTAAATTTGATGAGTACAAAATTAATATGATAATTCTTATACAACAATTACATAGAATTCCTATATCATTATGTAGAATTCCTTTCTCATTCGCTTTATATAGTATCTTCTCGCATTCTTTAAACAATCTTAGTTTACTTGATATTATGGATAATGCAATGGTTCTTAATCAATTTCATGTCTTAAAGATACTCTTCAACATCATCAAATACATCAATAGTTTTATTTGGATCAATATTATTGAAATATTAACAAGCCATCTAATTTTGTCATTATAAATTCATATAAAATTATGCAACATGTAGAATGCCTTCACAATATAAGTTTGTAACTTAATACGATGATATGTAGATACTTTTAGTATTAAAATATATCATTTAATATCAATGACATATTCCTATGGTTCCTATGTTATATGAGTTAAAGGTTGAAAAGTTTCTTATCATTATTAGGATTTTTTTACCCCCTTTTTTAAAAAAAAACAATGTTACAATGTTGCCTAATATGGAGCAATAAAATCCAATACACATGCATGATGTGTGTCCACTAAGTAATATATATCATATGAAATATGAAAACCATGATCTAGTCGAGCGATAATATTTTAGCATTAAAAGCCAAGTCTTTCTAGATAACCATTGCATATGCAAACTAGAGGTCAAAATTATATGTGGTTATAACATTTTAAGTGAGAACTTATCTTTAACTATGATATAGTTCTTGCTTATTTGTCAATATTGTTATTGAGATATGTATGCCATAAATAGTCCTACAATGTAAAATAAAAAGCTATCATGTGCATATAAAAATTAATTGCTAGAATAAGGAAAAAATTATGGTTTTATTTATGTTTTTAAGAGTGATAGTTGAAAGAAAATGCATACAATCTCCTATATGCTATGTGATAACAATCAAAACTTATCCAAAGTGCCAATTACAATGTCACTACTATACAACAATTGTTCCTATGCATATGATTGCTTGAATTTTGCAAGGGATTACATATAAATATTTCAATCTATTTTTTGGCACTAACATACTTGGTATCACAAAATAGTTTTCTCTTTTAAACAATGCACGACTGCAATAAAAAATATGAGTTTTATGCAAAATGCACCTTTGCAACGGCTCATAGCATTTAAAAGTTTTCTTAACATATGCAATACTAGTAAGGATCGAGATATCATAGTCTTTTTTCTAATGAACCTCCAAATATACTAGGAAGAATGATGATCATTATTATGCCATTTTTTTTTAAAATTAATGTTTTCTTGTGATTCAAATTTGCCTTGGTTGTAAGAAATTTCAGTTGCAGGTAAGAGTGGAAAAAAAACATGGGTATATAGAGGTACATGGAGGTTCATAGTTTTTTTTTTAGTAGCTATATGAAATTGCTACTTATAAAGACCAGTTTTAAATGGCTATTTTATGTTAAATTTAATTTTTTTTATGTAAATTATTTTTTTATAGTAGCTAGCTCTTGCAAAATAAGTCTTTTGCTACATACTTTCTTATGAGCATAAGAACGAATAATACCATCAATTGCTATAGTAATTTTTTCCTTAATAAGCACCTGGTGGATCAACCTTTTATTAAAATTTTTCATTCTCTGGATTTTTCTAAAAAGTATCAGAATAAGCCTTTATTGGAAAGAATAGGATGTTGTAAAGCTTAACATTTAGTAGGCTTCATTCACTTCTTTCCAACCTACTGCTCCATAAAAATGTTATAATTAGAATGTTTAAAACTTATTCTTAATATATGGCATATTATATATGAATATAAAGTGTCAATAGATCAGATTCATTTTGAATTTAGCAACACCACACCTAAACTAAATTAAATGTGTTAAATCCAAAAGTAACTTATAACCTGAAATCTTTTCCTCAAACAAACCCATTAACAATCAAAGTATACCTCAGTTTCAAGTTGTTATCAGGCATTCATTAGGCTAAATTGGGCTTAGTCTTCGCCCTAACGTGGCGGAAGTCAAGTATTTATCCAAATTAATGGATAAGGAGGAAGAGAGAGTCACCACTAGTTTTTATCTTTTTATTTGTTACACTAACAATCCTTGTATCATTGTTATGTATAGTAAAAGGAAGAGAAGATAAATCTTGTCACATTCATGAGACAGAAGGATGGAATTTGTTTCTCAATTGATATAAGCAAATAACAAGAGAAATAATTATAATATATGAAAATAATCTACGTTATCATGTTTTACATGGTTGTTTGCTTGCGAACGACTACTTATCTCAGGTCGTAACGATGATGACAAGTATATATGGGAACCAATAAGGCCTAAAATCACTATACAAAGCAATAGCTAGGTTAAAGATGCAAAAATAAAAATCATATGAAGACTAAAGTAACCATAGTACCCAATCTAATGCAACAAATGATGAGTGATCAACCTTTTCCCACCAAAAAAAAAAAAGAGTAAAAAAATTGATTTATTGTCGAAATAGGGAATAATAAATGATGAAATAAAATGGATTATGGGCTTATGGTAACATGAAAGGAAACCTAGAGGGTCTTGGAACTTCTCTTTCTAAAAGAACTTTAGCTCTCTAAGTCTTGGTAAAAAACTTTCTACCTTAATCATTAATTTACTTCTATGTTCCACAAATGTTGCATGCATGATGATAGCACTAGATAGTACTAAATTGGCATGGTTAGTTGAAACTACTAATGTTATATAATCTGGACCACATCAAAATAGATGGATGGTTCTTGTACGTGCAAATTACCGTGAAAAAAAATCTAAAATAGACAAAAAAGATTTAATATCTAGTGCGTAGTTTACTTTTACTTAAGTAATATTGTCTCAATTAAGGTTGCAAATGGGTCGGGTTGACCAACAATCCGACCCGATCCTAACCTGATTAGATCTGATCCAATCCATATTTAGAGACTTTCGGGTTAGATCGAGTCTAAAAATTAGATTCAATCTAAGTTTCAAATCAGGTTTGGGTCTTGCATTTTTGACCTAATCCGATCCGAATCCATTTTATTTTGATCGATAAACCTTAATTATATAAATATTATTTTCTTTTACTTTAATTATCTTTATGAATTGATTGAATGGATTCTAATTTAAATTAATTCTCTATCTTAATAACTAGATCTCCTCCATTTTTTTTCTCTAATTATATCTAAATATTTATATTTTATTATTTATTTTGATGGATTCTTATTATAATGTGCTTAACTATATCAATAAATATTTTAAATATTATAATTTATAAACCTAAAGATAATCATTTACTTAGATAAAATTAAGAGTTTTTGAATAAAAATTTAAGTGTAAGTTGATTTTTTAAAATCTTATTAGTAGATCTATATTTATTTATCAATTACTAGATGTCAGTAATAAAACAATATGAATAGATCCAAATGACCCATTAGGTCTAAACTTCCTTCTATATGTTCAATCCAACCTAACTTGATCAATAAATGAGTAAGGTTCAAATCCAAAATTAAGATCTAAATATAAAACTGGATCAAATCAAGATCAAGCATGATCTGATCCAATCCGATCCGTTTGCAGCCTTAGTCCCAATGACTTATGTAGACCTATAGGACGAACTCTCATAGTTACGATAAAAGCAAAGCATAGAATTATTATGCGCATAAAAGCATCATCATAATCGACCTTAGAACATACTTTAAAGCACTCCTCATAAAAGTTAATTGGTAGCAAGTGAACTTGAGTTATAAGCACTTAAACTTTTTTTTTTCCATCCGATATGTGACTATTTTTGGGTATTACAATCTTCCCTTTATAATGGAGCATCCTCATTGCATGCCACAAGTTAGCCAGAAACTATCTCGAGCCAAATTGTTGGTACTACAAGGGTGGCTTCACATCATGGTGGTGAAAGTAGCCCCCTTTCTTTCTGCCCATCAACTTTCGCACACTTGGGTCAGCTCTGATACTATTTTCAATTCTTTAAGCCCACTTGCTGACCCAATTAACCTGTTACCATTTGAAACAAAGTGATCCTAAAAATTCGAGTGGAAGTTAATTGGTAATAGGTGTACTTAAGCTATAAACACTTAAACATTTTCTTTTCCATCCAATATAAGACTATTTTTGGAGTATTACATATAGTCTATTAATTGGAAACAAAACAATCAATAGATATTTAATATAGGTAAAAAAGGAAAGTTAAGATATCAAATGGCTAAATTGATTAGTTGAAAAGATAAATTTTTTAAAAAAAGAAGAGAATAACAAAGTTTTTGGTTTGGTAGGACCAGATGGGTTTAACTTTAATATGTGCAAAATCAAATCTGAGCCCTATTGTAAAAACTGTATATCTTATATAGAAATTCAAACGCAATAGTATCTTAGGATCCAAACTGGAACACCAAACATGGCTTCCAGTTGGATTCTTTTACAATTTAAGGGTACTAACAAGTTCTTTGCTCTTGTTAAACTTCATGATATATGGTTTAAGGCTATTTAGTTTGGGGCTTTTCACTAAACTTGTTAGCTGTGCTCTATTGAATCTAGTACAATGTAATTTTCATATGCTTTGATATTCTCTTATATCAATGAATAATCAAAATATAAGCTAAAATTTAATATAATATGAGTAATAGCATTAATGTTTTTAGGGCTTAGCAATATCTTTCTCTTGGATGCAAAAAATACCTTGTTAGTGATCAAATTTGGCGATTGAACTTATTTATCATAATATAAATCTTTTTTACTAAATTTAAGATTTAAGGTTAACAAATCAATTACTATGAATTAACTAATCACATAATGAATGGTTTTCCAAGAGAGCCACACCTTATTTGTATTGATATAGAGTCCGATATTATTGAAACTACTTGTATTTAATCCATGTGTTTTATGATGAGTAAAAATTGCTATGAACAAGGTGAATCCTTAAGATATGGCTTATGGCTTACCTACAATTTACTACTATCTAAGGATGTTAAAATATTAAAATCATTCTAGCTGTGTGTCTGTCTGTGTATTTTTGAGTATATGAATGCAAATACATGAGAGGTTGACCTTATTAAGCTTTATGACCACTGATTTATTGCCATTCAGTGATTAGGTACATGAGAATTTCTTTTCAAGAAATGCATAAAAATATCATTTTTCTTTAATTTGAATCCTTTTTTCGCAAAAGTGCCAGACTGTAAAAACTTTTAAAACTTAAACTGATCAAGAAGCTACTTTAGAAAATCTCATTTGTTAGGTTATTCTTGGATCAACTTAGAACATAAAAATAACTCTCAATAGTTTGTTTAGCTGTTTCTTTAGCAAAAATCAATAGTTTAGGGTTATGTGTATTAAGACTCAACTTGTCATCTCATCTCATCACATTTGTTTGCATCTCTCAACCCAACCGACATTCAACCACTTCAAGTATCAGTCAGCTTTCACAAACAAAGAATAAATCATTGCACCCATCCCCTCTACTCATTATCTCTTGCACAATTTATCCTATCACCACAATCACTTAAAAAACCAGCACGATTAGTAAATTATTCTCCCTAGTGGTCCTCTCTCTGCATTGTTATCAAAGCTCAAACACTGCTGCTCTTTCACTGCTCCCTATATTTCCACTATATTTTAGGTAGAATCATTATTACATGTAGGATTCCTACAATATAATTCCAATGGCTCATAGGTCCACAACTAACGGTCCAACGGCAGCTTGTTGATGAGATTAAGCTTCTTAATTCAATTAATTAACTACATAAAAAGACGAAGCCTTTTACTCAAGGAGCGAGAGCTAATCAATAATAAACAGGATGGGACTGCTGACTTCTTTTGATATCTAAAGTCCTTGGATTCAAATCCTTTCCACTGCGCCAAGAACGACATCATTTGTTTGAAACAAATCTTGGAGCAACGTGTCACATTAACATGGATTTTTTAAGGCCAATTGTGCTAATAATTAGGGAGGCTTTGGCCGATTTAATCATGGGCACCATGTGTTTCACCAAAGAAAAGAACAAGCCTTGGGGATCACGTGAGAATAGATTAGCTAATTCTACGATCTTTTCTGAACTTCCATAGAAAAATACGATGGCAAATCATCAAGCTGTCTCTTTGTATTGATAGATTTTAATCATATCTTTGGAGCACACTCCAAGCCTTCTTTGTTTTATTCGGCAAAGGGGGAAAAAAATAAATATTCTTAGAGAGATACTTGGACTCCACGACTAGAAAACATTCCATCCATGACAAGTTAACACCGGGGGGCCTACTGGTTACATGCGCATGGGTTTCGGAACTCCGAACAGTAGCTTCGGAAAGGAATTTATTACTTTTAAATTAAAGATGACTAAGATCATAATTATGAAAATGATGATCGAGATTTTTGATCGATTCAACGATTATGGTTTAAATAACTTAATCTTGAGAATCTAAAATTTAAAGCTGTCAAATTAATTACATTTAATGTGAAAACTATGTTTATATATCAATGAAGTTAAATTAAACTGGTCACAAGCATGACATTTCATTAAGAGGGTGCATAATTCCTATATCATATCATCGATGCTTATGGCAGTTAAACAGTGTCGCAGGAGCATGACCAGTGGAATCTCTAATCATTCCACTTAATTGAATTATAGATAGGATTAGACGATAATCATATTCATGCATATCCTTATATCAGAAGTATGGTTTATGACAGATAGTGCAGTCACATCTGCTGAACAACCTTGCTACTATAGCAAAATATGTCATTATAGTATGTGCAACCTCTAAGACTAAGATTTGAGCTCATTTATAAAAAAAAAAATTTCACTCAAGATGAGGAGGTTCCTTCTTCTTTTTTCTTTTGCTCTCTTCTTAATTCACTAACTGTAACTCATAGAACCTTATATTTTCTATCATCTTTTTAAAGTAAGAAAGCTATAAGTTTCGTTCTTAATTTGACAACCTTGAGAATGCTAGTTAGATATGAAATTTTTTCTTATAGAATTAAACAGAATGGATATCATCTTAGTTTCCAACTCATTGCCTGTCTAACCATTTCTATTAGAATTTTGTTTAACTATTTCTATTAAAACATGGAATTCTTTAATTAAATTTTGGCACCATCAGGCATCATTATATATTTTTTAATTATAATTATATTTTAATTATTTATATAATTTAACTATTGATTCACTGATTGAGCCATTGAATCATCGATCCAACATCAGTTGGATCGTTGCCTAATACAATTTTGATAACTATTTTAAGGTGAATAGGAGAATTTGAGCTAAAGTTGTGCCTTTTGAACAAGTCCCACCTAGACCTAAATAAATGGATGATCACGAGAAAGATATCATTTTTAATTTACAGGCTTTAGCCGTCACCTCCACTATACCTACATTTGAACCATGTCAGACTTTTTTTTTTTTAATATATTTTTTTTCAAAGTTCCAATCCATCCCACGTTGCGAAGAGAACACGAGAGAAACCTCAGTGGGACCCATTCTTGCTCCGCGAAGCCGCCTAAGTTTTTTTGACTTGGCTCGCTTCACTAGCGTCCATGAAGATCTCTCAAAGATATTTCTCAGGAGGGTAAGATTGAAAAAAATAAAAAATAAAAAAGAAGAGATGCAAGGAGATGACACATCTTTCAGGCTTTGGGTGCATCAAAATGCGCAAAGTTTATCAGGGTAGGATATTTGTCATGGTTATTAATATTAAGATCACAAATGTTTTGATTTATCTTGATGTAATAGAATCAAGATATTAAAATTTAAACTAAGTTCATTAATCTAAATTTAATTATGAATTAATTTTTCTTAGTCCTTTTGAACTACTGCGATGGATTTGCACTTCCTCCTTTAAATTAAAAAAAAAATCTTCTAATTATGATTTAATATTTTATCACTATCATTTAAATAAGTATTAAAATTAATAAAACAAGATCACATAATTATTAAAGAGTAAATCAAAAATTATCATAGATATTTTAAGATCACTAAAATGGGATAGTTGAGCAGTCACGTGATCACTTTTTTATAAACTATAATAGTTATTTAAATAGCAATAATAAAGTACGAATTCAATGGTAATTAGAAAGTTAATTATAATTTTTTTAATTTAAAAAAATACTACAAATATATTCATAGTTTAGTGAGGCTAGATGAAAATTTTTTTAATTATTATTTTTAGATATTAAATTTGAAAATATACAGTAGCTAGCCAGCTACCTGATTGATCATTGTACTTGCAATCTGCCAGTGGCATCTAATGATGCATTCAAGGTGATGCAGGAAACCGAAAAGAAAAATATTATGCCTCCTTTGAAAGTTGTGTTAGGTGCCATTTCTAGTTTAAAAAATAAAAATAAAAATCATATTTATTTTCTGATGAGTAATGCTACAAGACTTTTATTTCTCACATAAATAATTCTCTTGTCATGTGGCGAGATGGGGACTTGTCCAATTAACAAGATTTGTTGTCAAATATAGGGTCGGGTGATTGTAGAGTTTCCAAGTCACCAAGTGTGGGTCCAATAATCATTGCGCATAATGGGTGCATCTAAACATTTTTCATTTTTGATACGTAGACTTCTTAATAATTACATTCGTATAGCCATCTGTTGTAAATGGGTTTACCATATTTCTAAAATTAAATAAAGCAATCTTACAAAGGAAGAAGCTAGAATCTATAATTTCCAGCGTCTTGTAAAAATGTTTTTTAAGTGAAACTAAAAACAATATTTTGACTTTTGCTTCTTGTAGAGGCACTTCTAGAATAATATAATCAAACCCTTATTATAGCAATATAATTCTTTATAGTTGAATAATTCGTTATAAAGTACTTTTTTTTAATATTAAAGTTATAAATGACTTTTTTAAGTAGCCCATAACACATATTTTGCGAAACTATCAAAGGTAAAATTGATATTTTTTTTCTCCATCGATACTCAAAATTACTGGACGCCATGCTAAATATTGAGCTGCACTTGTATTGCAAACGTTCTTGAGTATTGCAACACTTATCTAAAATGTCAAACTTCGCCGATGTTATTAACCTCCAAAAAAGGGTTATATTTAAGCTAACCAATAAAATCTGTTACATTGATACAAGAGATTTGGATTCGAACCCGAGTTTGATTGATATTTAGGATTCCAATTATCCTAGTTCAGGAGATAGATGCCTGCCAAAATTTGTATAACTCCAAGCACTGCTAAAATTTTGAGATTATCTCAATTTCCATAACCTTTGGTTACAAACTCAACATTGAAAATATTTTGTTATGATGTGATCTAATTTGGCTGGCCTATTTAGTGGCAACACATGGTATAATTAGAGATAAGAATAATATAGCCAATTAGGTTGCATACATATCTTTATAGAGGTACTCCTATTAGGAAAGAGCTTCCTCCTTAAAAACAATCAAACTATCCCAATTCAACCAAGACTCTTATTGCAAGGCACAAGACCAGTCTAAGTAGGAGTCGACTGATCTATTCAAAAAAAATTCCTCTCTAATTGTTACATCATCTAGGATCAAGCTCATTAGACCTACCAACGTAAGAGCTGAACTCCAACAAGAGCTTCTTAAGATATCTATAAAAGCAGATTAAGACCTCGTAGGTAAACAAATTATGATCCTTAGCTTAGATCTTGTGTAGCTCATTCTTAAAGTCCTAGGATCTTTCTTAGTTTGATTCGGCTGACTTAAGCATCAGAAGATTTTCACCAGAAGAAACTTCTGAGCCCCTTACACTCCTTTCCCCTTTATTGCAAGCATGTCGATAGCTTGGTTAGAATGTGCTTTATTGTTTGAGTGAAGATCAATCTCATCCATTGGCACACAAAGACCAATTTTGAACAACAACAAATTAGTTTCATTTATGAAAAAATAAGTGTGAATATACAACCATGCTACTCAAGTAAAGAGACAGAGAGAAAGCGATGTTTAGTTGAGTATGAGCCATACTTAAGTTGACTCTCAGAATTCCATGCGAGAACCAACCGATCTGATCCCAACTTTAGTGGCATTGACCTTAGCAATACCCATGACCCAAGAGCAATTTGACATCTTATTCTAATGCATCAAGTTGCTGGCTAACTTGATCCAAAACTTGATCCTACAAGATCCAAATCTAGAGACCACTCAGATGCTGAACAAAGACCTCACCAAGCTATTGGCAATAATAGACCTCAGCTCAAGCCCAGTTATGAACCTCAAAGAGGGTGTATGCTAAAAAGGCCAATTCGAGGAGGAGACTCGAGACCAGTTATCTAGCTTAGACAAGCATACCAACCTGAAGGCATTGGTCACTAGCCAACATCAAATAGATTAGCAATTGAAAGAGATGAATCAGAAAATTAGAGTGGTTGTGCAGCACATCTATAGCAGGGGGCAAGACTACTTACCGACCTTGACCTCTCCCATGAAACTTCATTTGCAAAGGAGGTGATGGCCAAATCCTTACCCATAAATTCAAGATGTCTCAGCTTAAATCATACAAAGGAACTTCGGATCCCATTGACCACCTAGAGAGTTTCAAAACTCTCATGTTCCTGCACAGTGCTCCTAATGCTATCATGTGCCAAGATTTTCTAGCAACATTGAAGATGGTTCAAATGTGGTACTTAATCCTGTAACAAGAAAAATTAAAGTTAAATCAGCTAGAATAAAAAAAAAGAGAAAAAAAATAGCAGAATTACAAGTTCAAAGATACCCTTTATGGTCAGGCTAAGTTTGGCTCGGACTAGTGCTGCTTCAAAGAACAGCTCAAACAATCGAGGAGGCTGGAGTTTCGAAAGCTAAGCTACAACTTCCTTTTCTTTAAGCAAAAGGTTAGCGAGGCGATTAGGCTTTGTGCTTGAGTGCCTCCAAGCTATCTCAATGACTAGGATCTCTTGGTTAGACTAACAAAGAACAATTTGTTCTTCCATGTTCGAGAGATCCTTACAAAGAAAAATTTGTTCTTCCATCTAGGGATGGAAGACAAACTTTCCACAAGGATCTTTCAGCCCTTCCAAGTCAAAAAATACCTCCACCCAACTTCTGTGGTGTGTTTCTTAAATGTGAAAATGTAACAAAAGATAGCTTGAGATAAAGGAATTTTGAGCTCAAATAGATGAGAGATAAACCTTATTGCGGTTCTTCAAGAGTTTGAAAGGAGTTGGATAGGAATTATGTTATACATGGTTAGAAGGTTAGCTATAAAAGGGTGTACAGGTAGCCTAAGCCTAGCCTTCAAGTCATCTTCATATAAATAGAGCCAACCTATAGTATGATTAGAAATTAAATCCATCTTCCCTAAAACAAACAAAAGGAAATTCCTAGTATTGAAGAAGTTTCACAAAGCTAAACTATGTTCTTCAGAGAGAAAATAGTTAGCTCCTTAGCTCTTAAGATAGGAATTCTTTGAGTTGGAGCACAAGAAGAAGACAAAGATCCTAAAGACCTGAATAAGGAAGAAGATGAAGATGACATGGTTGAACCAACCTATAGTTTCAACTGATCTATTCTTCCTATGTGTTCCTACTGAGTTATCCTTATCAAACTAAAAGGAAGGGAAGGACTCACTTGAAAGTTAAAGAAAGAAAACTAAATTGAGAAAAGGGAACCGAAGAAGAGCCCAATCATCTAAGCACAAGAGCAACACCAAGTAGAACTATCTGAACTGGGGTGAAACAAATGATCTCCTGACCCTCCTCTCCTTATATAGCCATCAGAAGAAAGTTGCATAAGAAGCTTCCCACTAATGCTATCCAGCATCGAGTTGCCACATGGTATCTTCAAACTCAGACCAACTCATCTCTTGTCATAAAGCCATCCAATCTAATCCCAATTCAATACTCGAAGAGACAACATGGTCTACTCAATTCCTGAGGAGATCTATTATGACAATCAGCTATCCTATAGCATGATCATTAATGGCATGAGACCCGAGGCGGCTTGTTGGATTGCCTAATTTTGCATTAGATCTATGCTAGAGTTTATGCTTTGAGATTGATGATAGCTAGGCTGACCCATTTCTACCATTTCAGAGGTATTGGCCTAAGTCGCACTATGTTAATGAGTAGATAGCTATCTACAAAGATCGACCTATTAGATTTCAAGAAGATAAATTTGGTGACTAATCCTCATTACTCTAAGCTAGTCTAAGGTCGATGAAAGGTCTCGTTGTGGCCTAAACACTATCCTAGTAGAAGCTGACTTAAGATTAATAATAATTTTGAAGTCTTAAGTTCCCACTAGAGGAGTCGAACAAAAGTAACAACTCAAGATTGGCAAAACTTCAAGGCTAACCAATGCACAAGATTCATTGAGCTTAGTCTAAATTGGCTTAGGCTGACCTAACTAACTGACATCCATGAATTATTGAGCTCAGTTTAATATGACTAGCACGAGATGCATCATAGATCGTCAAGAAAGAGTAGAATAAGACTAAAATAGGTTAACCATAATAAAGTTTGAGTTACTTTCATGACTTAAGCATGGACTTAAGCTTAACCCTCAAAAGTTGAGGATCGGTGATATGGTTCAATTTGGCTAGCCTATCCGATTGCAACATATGGCAGAATTAGAGACAAGCATGGTATGACCAATTGGATTGCATACATATCCTTATAGAAGCAGTCATATTAGGAAAAAGCTTCCTCCTTAAAAGCCACCAATCTATTTCAATTCAGCCAAGACCCTTCTTGCAAGCCATAAGACTAATTCAAGTAGGAGTCGATGGATTATTTGAAAAAGATTTTTAGGATCAAGCTCATTAAAGCCATCCAATATAGGAGTCTGACTCTAATAAGAGCTCCTCAAGATGACTATAAAAACAATCTAAAACCTCATAGATAAATATATTTTGGTCCTTAGCTTAAATCTTGCATAGCTTCGTCCTTAGATGCTTGAGATCTTTTTTTAATTCAGTTTGGCCGATTTAAGCATTGGAGAGTTTTCATCAAAGAAAACTAAGTGTTTTATGCTCTTTTCTCCTTTCTTGTAAGCATGCTGATAGCCTAACTGAAATATACTCTATTATTCGAGTGAAGATCAATTTCTTTTGTTGACATACGAAGACTAATTTTATACATCAATAAGTTGGATAATTATAAATTTAAAAATCAATAAATAGAGCATGTATGATTGGTATGCTGAATTATGTTTATTTTATTTGAAAAAAAATATGGGGAAGCATGACCAATAAATAATGATAAAATTATCTTCACTAATTCTGACATTATTATATCTCTAACTTCTAGTTTAATGGTGCTTCAATGGATTGTGATGAAATCATGAATAAATAATAAATTTTGACAGCCAAGTCAACTTAAACAATTATTTTATATTAAAAAAAAAAGAGTGATTCTTGAATTTCAATAACCTTGTAAGGGTTTTTTTTGGATAAAATAATATGTTGTACGGAAAATTATATATTCAGTGTAGAACCGGACAAAATTCAAGATCGCCTCAGAGTCTTGGAGCATGGTTTGGGAGAATATTGTTATTACGTGGCCTTTTAAATATTTACCTTATGCTAAAGATTTGTAGAATGGTGTTCTTACAATGGTCAGTAAAATAGTTATTATTTTAAGATTAAATATTTCTGATCATACATCATGGAATAGATGGTATATAATAGCTCTTATAAACAATTTCACATGGACTCAAGGTTCGTTTAGATGCCCCGACAAGGTGAGACTTTGAAAATCACCTTTTTAGAAAGAATCCATTACCCTTGTATTTTATTTTTTTTTGGATTCTCTTAGACATGCCGTTAGGGCAACGCATAGCATGAAGTCATTGCTTATATTTTATTAGTTACCCAAATTTACAGCCACCAGTAGAGGGGACGCCCTGGCCGGTGCGAGCAGGATGGGATGGGTTTGAAGACTCTAGACAGAGAATTTGGTAATTCAAATAAAGTGATCATGATGATTTTTATATCAAGATGATCTAATTTTTAATGATAAAAAATCATCATATTTAGTATGATACATATTAGTAATTAAAGATTTTTGATGATTTAAAATCATCATGTTTAAAATAATCTTATTTTTAATGATCTAAAATTACTGTATTTGATATGATATATGCGAGTGATTAAAAATTTCTAATGATTTAAAATCACTATATTTGATATATCATAGAAATCTTGAATTAGAAACTTTAAAGTTACCCTGATTAGGTAACTTCTCTTTATCTTAAAAAATAACTACCACTAATATATTTTACAAGTATCACGATAATTTATCATTATTTTATATTATTTATTATTATAATATTTAGATTAAATTATAATATTTTTAAAATATTTATATTATAATATTATAATTATAATTATGTCATATTTTATAATATTATGTTATATAATATTAGATTATAATATTATAATATTATAGTTAATATAATATTAAATTATGCTATATTAATATAAAAATAATATCAAGCTTTTTTATATACATGAAAAGTATTTTGGTTCCTCAATCTCAAGATAAGATCATTACTTTGGAATAATCTTGGATACCCAACCTTATAATAAGCATGAAATTACAAGACTGGACAGTATGGCTGCGTTTCCTACATAGAATAAGATATAGGATAAACGAAAAGATAGGATTGAATAAAGAATAGGATATGTTAAAAATTATCATATCTCATGTTTGGTAGAGAATGAGATAACAAACCAAAGGATAATTATATTGTTAGAAAAAATAATAATCATTGCTAATGATAATGGTAGAAATGCACGAGATCTTGTTGTACTTATTAATGAGGCCCTAACAATTACTATTACACAAAAGAAATTAATTATAGAAACTAATACAATTAGATAATCTCTTCATAAACAAACTTGGACAGCGATATTTGCTAGCAACAACACAATGGAGGCAATCAATTAATATAAATTGATCCGAAATATAATTCAAATCCAATATAACACCTATGGGTATATAAGAAATATATCGAATCGATTCTTTTTAACGAATAGATTCGAGTCTATTCGAAGAAGAGCTTCAATTCATTCAGCTCTCTCCATTGATTTTTCTAAAAGTTAAGTCATAACTGAAATTGAATGAACTAATAATTTGGTTCATTTTACTTCTTTAAATAGGATAAAAATAAAACATCTTTTTTAATAGAATAAATTATTCTTCTTTTAATGGAATTAGATATTCTTTAGAGCAAAATTTTGTTATATTTTTTAAAAACATGAATATAAAAAAGAATTAAAAAAAAAATATTTCTATTTTAATTTGATATGTCAAATGCATTCTATGAGATGATTTTTATATAGAATTGTTAAGGCACAATTAAATACGATGATTTTTATCATCTTCATACGAATCATCTGATATTTTAGATTGATCGCCCATGCCAACCCATTCTAAATTTTCTTTCAATTTTTACATATTATATTTTTTTTTTAAAAAAAAAATCCTTAGGCCTCTTTTGAAGTGACCTGACAAGGTTATTTACTGTCTGCCAGGTAGTTAAAGCTGCTGGTGCTGCTGAAGGCGACGTTACGATTTTTTTTTTTATGGTAAAAGATAGGGTCAGCGGAAAATGGGATCAAAAGTAATCTTAATCTATCTTAATTTATCAACTGCAAGAGTCGGGGTCAAAAGTGCATACCTTCTTTCTTTCCTGGGTTCATCCCAATCCATGAAATGTCCTTCTCAATAGGACAAAGGCATGCATTCAAATATGAAGAATCCTCCTTGGCTTCCCCATTTTAGGGGCACAAAAGATAAGAGGGCTTGCCACTTTGAGGTCACCTGGGCTTGTCCTTTGCAATGATGCAATACGGATTCGCCAGCCCGCTTTTATTCCCTGGCTCACAAGCACCAGTGTTTTGAATGGTGGACGATATTTTTGAGCCCGACTTTGTCTGCTTATGCCTGAGAACACTGAACGATGGAATTCTGCCACAAGCTGTGGCTTTACACCTGCAAGGAAGCCAGACTACTCTGCCTTCGGCTCTCTTTCGATTTTCTTCCCCAATTTACTTGTTATCTTCGGACTGAAGTGGTTCACAGATGCCACATTTAATTGTGTTAATCTCCTTGACACCCAAGGGGAACCCATTAGCAAGCAGCAGATTTACTGAGGCTCAAGTAATAATAAGATCACATGGATCTCCACCTCCACACAAGCACTAGCTCATTTTACTAAGTTGTGCACTCTTTTTCCTTTTTTTATAAGTTGTGCATTCTTTTTCTTTTTTATTGGTATATAATAATAGGCAAATTAACTAGCAATGTTTATGGATGGCAACATCCTCTAAATCTATGGATGTCTATCTCTATTTCATTCAGAGCATGGATATAGCTCATTTTACTAAGTTGTGCACTCTTTTTCTTTTTTGTTGGTATACAATAGTAGGCAAATTAACTAGCAATTTTTATAGATGACAATATCCTCTGAATCTATGGGTTCTATGGGTTTCTGTTTATCTTTATTTCATTCAGAGCACTGATATAGAAGTCAAAAAAAAAAAAAAAGAAAAAAAAAAAAGAAGATACACTTACAAATATGAAGATACATGACAATCCCACTTGAAATATTACTTATTAGAAAAGTTTAAGCTTATATATGTTTTTAAGTTGCTCAACTTAATACTTCAAATATTTTTTTAGGTACTGAAATGAAGGAAAGACTTGAAAGATAATGCATGAATTTGAAGAAACGATGTAATGAATGAACTTGCTTCAATTTAAAAACAATAATTTGTTTTCATGTTTCATGCTAAACATCTTGATTTTATTTTGGCTTTGTTTCTTTATGGTTTGATTATGAAAGGGTTTTGTTCGTGAAGGTGATTCATAAAATATTTGCATTTCCATTTAATATATTTTTATTAATATATGAAAACCTATAATATATTTAAGTACTATTTAAATTTTTTTATTATAATTATGTTGCTGTTATGATTAATAATTGAGATTTGAGCATGTTTTATTAATATTAAAATCATATGATTTTTGCTTTTAAACTTTAAATTTTGTCTAGAGATTATTCTAATTTATTCCATTTAAGAAAAAATATTTTAAAAAAAACAAACGAGATCCGTACACAATTCCGATGGATATGGGAGTACGATATTCTACACTCACAACAGATATAGAACGGGTCGTCGTCCCACTCCAACCCCATTTCCTTTCCTAGCGTTATTAATGGCAACAGTTCATTAACCAATCAGCTTATAAATTATCTCGCACCGTTCCCAGATCTGCCGCCCGGATGATTCCATCTTCTCACCAATTTTTATTCCAAAAGCCAATGGTTGGTTATATCATGATGGCTAGAGTAACCCTTCACCGCTGGCCATTAGAGTACAATCTCAATCCAATATCAGAAACAAGTTTCTTCCTAAAGTTGGACTGATTCAACCTCTGTGATTATAGAGATGTTGATGGCTGGCATTCCGAGAAAGATAGATCCAGGAGAAAATCCTGCCACTCGTCAGAGTCATGCAACGAAGCCTTTCAAGCCCTATTCATTAGCACTAACATGGTACAGCTGCTGCTATCCAGCAGAGAGCACTCCCACGCCTGTCCTTGCTGATAATTACAGGTCGGTCGTATTAATTTCTCCACCACCAATAATTGCCTCAGCTGTCAAGGCAGATGCGTACCCAAATGCTAGATAATAGTAGAGGGAATATAATTCAAGAAATTGTACTCCACTCCATGCACATAAAAGCAATACTGTAACAAAGTATGGAGTGCGTCTACCAGGTCCTTGCTAATCTCACATGCTAGCTAGAGCTAGAGCCCCTCCTCCCTCGAGTCAAATCCTCGCCCGTAAACATGATTCGAGGAAAAACCAAAGGGAGGAAGAAGGTGGGAGGGGAAAGCCAGTCGCAACATATTCAACACATACAAAATCGTTGCAACTACCTACTGATTTTCTATCACGCCAACATATCAAACCAGAACATTGTTACAAGTCTCTGCTAACACAAGCTTGAAACATTGTGTCAACGAAACAAACTGAATTGATCTGCAGGTGAAAAGAGTACACAGGATTTGGAAATTTTCTTACTATTTTTGTAACCTTGCTGGGGTACTGCTTGTCAGAATTTGAAAAACTATGAAAGCAGAGAGATCCAGGTTAGATTTGCGATGCATTTCGACGTCCTCCTCCATAGCAAAACTGATTAAAAATCTCCTAAGCTGATTATGGTGAATCACTCATGATGGGTGCCGTTCTGGAGCCAACCACAGTTTCACTTTTTTGTCAGCACCAGCTGTGGCTAAAACCATCGTGGGTCCACCACCTGCAAAAGCAGGAAGGAAGCAGTAATATAAATAATCCAGTGTACCAATGAGTAAACATAGTTAATGCTACACTATATGCCAGCACTCTGTAGGTTAAGGCTAGTACATTCTCTTAACTAGGTGAAGTTTGTTCATGATTTATCTTTGGTTGCGTGTGGGGTGCTCATCAATGTGAACCAAGCTGGGGCAAAACTAATCTAACCACGGTTGTATGTCACATCGTGAAGCCCCTAATGAGAGAAAAAGTTGAGCGAGCAAGTAATCGAGAGGCCCGGTCTATGCATTACTGAGATGAATTTGATCTTATAATTACAAGTTAATGGCCTGATTTATGAGCTGTCAAGATGCTCTCAGACCGACAATTGCAAGCCGAAGGGGCTGTTTGGCTTTTAACTGTCATCATAAGCGGGTGCAGGGTGCAGGGTGCACGTGTAGTGAAATTATAGAAAAACTCAGGAAGCAAGTTTAAGATTCCAAAAAGATTCCCAAACATGTGCATATCTTAGGTAGAAGATTCCAGCTACTCAGGTTCGGGTTCACCACAAATCGATAGTGATTTATAGGATAAGGGCTTTCAGATGTTTTCCAAACCGTTGGCTAAATAATTCCTATTTGGTTGTTTGGATTTCTATTCATAACAAAGAAATATGGCTGTTCCATGAAAGGAAAAAAACAAAAAAAATCCAGTGGGATCCAATTTTTACCCCCACAATCCATGTGCAGAGTCCACGAAGTCCATCACCCTCTTGCTCTAGACTCATCTGAGTTCTAGCCCATTTTCTGCCTTTTCCCTTTTCTTCCAAAGCCTTGCCATGCTCTGATGCTACACTAAAGACCACACTTGATTGCCCCTCCCTAGGGAATCCTCTCTGCTAGATTAATATCTGAGGTGGGGTTAGGAAATATAGACAAAATAAGAAGCAAGGACTAGATGGTAATCCTTTGTGTCAAGTGCAATGGTCATTAATGGGAACCAAGATGTGAAGTTCCAACAGAAAACGGTGATTTGAAGAAAGCATGGGAGGCAATGCTGTGTAGAAGACCAGAGTGAATCTTGCACTCCAGGACCGTCCAATCAAGATGCAGAGATGAGGTGGGAGAAGTTGAAAGTTGCAATCCTTTGGTAGCCAGAGGCTTGTTAATCGGTCAATGGTAGCTTAGTTGAAGAGGAACCCCATTAGAACTCTGAAGGATCTGAAGCATGAATATTTGCTATGTTTCAGATTGCTTTTGAGGCATCAAGAAGGTGACCCATAAAACATTTTGAGCAGACAAATGATGGCAGGATGTCTATTTTCTAGACTTCCTTTTGTGTTTGATCAAAAAAGCAAACTTGCCTCAATGTTCTTAATCATCTAGCAAGACATTAGCCACATATCCCATTAGCATGGCAGAGTTTTCTTTATTCAGCTTAAATGATATTTTTACTCTTTAAACATATCCCTTTCCCACTTTGATTCATGTGATGAAAATCAAGTTAACTTTGAAGGATATTTACACAAGTATTTACATCAACTAGCATCTAACAACTAACCTCATTTGTAGTAAATTTTCCCCATCCAATTCACATAAACTAGCCAAACAGAACATAGTAGAGAATACCAAAGTAAATTTTATGATTGTTTAGCAGCATCACTTTAAATATTTGGTTAATTCACTAGTAATCTCCACCTATGCATCCAAACAGGCCATAAAACAATCACATATCTAATGGCAGATAGACTGGAAAGCACTGGAGTTTTGATAAGTTGCAGAATTTCTAAAGAACTTTGAAGATTCTTACCCACAGGAATCAATTGAGGAGCCCAAGCAATGCCCATGATGTCACCTGCATGAGCAGTAATTAATATGATCCAAGAAGGCATCATAAGAGAAATAACTCTTTAACATCTTTATTCAAGCTGAGCATCATGCTCCAAATGTAGGATATGCAGTAAATTTGCAGCAAATGAACCCTCTTATATATAATAATGAATTAGAAATTAATTTGTCTAGACCTTACAGAGGATAAGACATCAACCAGCTTACCTCACATAAATCACTGAGGAACACAAATTGCATACAGACATAAGCATTTGGACATTCTGAAACAATGTGATTCTCTAACATGTTAATGCAAGATATCTAATAAATAGAAGAAGCAGGATCGCAAGTGTTAATGCTGGTAAGCATGCCAAAGGCCACTGGCCAATGAGGAAGAAGATGCCATGCCAGTAAATATGTAACTTCTTTAATTAAAAAGATATTTGTTAATAAATTAGTAGGTGTTGTGCCAACTGATGCTGGGTGATGGTATTGGCCCCCATGCAGGACAGCATGGATCAGCACTTGAAATCTTGATAAGAAGCAACTAAATATGGGCAATATCATGCTTGAAACATCCAGATAAAGCATCTTCCAGATACAATAGCAGAAAGGTCCAACAGACAGCAGATGGCCATCCCATAGACTTTTTAAATCAATCACAAGTCAAATAGCATTAAGGTTGAAGCAAAACATAACACGCTGTCGAGCAAACAAAAAACTAGAATGAGTTAAGATGATAGATATGAGGAAGAAAGCCCCAAGCAAAACAACCAGCAGAACAAGTGATGATGATATCACCCAAGTAACTTTTGCAAAAGTTCCAAATAACAGGCAAAGTGAATCTCAGCAAATAAAACTTGTCTTCTGGTTGAAGGTGTGACAATTAGAAGCAGAATTGGGAGTATACCAAATTGCACAGTATGCTCCAAAATGTGTGCACACTATTGGATGAACCTTTTGAGGAAAAAAATACATTAACACCTTCCATAAGAACAACTTAAGGTACGTCTAATTGCATAAAGGACTATAAAAGTACTGGAGATTTGAGTGGGTAATAAGAAGCAACATTCTTAAAACAACAATAGGAACTGGAAACCCAAAGAACCATATGGAGATAACAACAAAAATGATATAATATACTGAAAGCTAAGGCAGTGATTCTAATAGGAGCAAAAAAGCAAGTGGAACAAAAAACTAAATAAAGCAGGAGTGAAATGAAATAGTAGGAATGACTAATGACTCAAGTATTATAAAAGTTCAAAAGCATCAGGGAGTGGGAACGAGTTTCAGGTTCAGTCCCACAGCCCAATACGTTCCTGCAACTAGAAAAATGCCTTTCCTCTATTGACAATGGCTTTGGTGATGACATCAGTGGCAAACATCTTCTCTTACCTCTTCCCTCTCTTTCTCCGTCTCCACACCCAACAAGGTCCAAGGTTGAGTTGTCTAGAGAGTCCCACCCCCTCGTTGGCTGCCAGACTCCCCTATCACCCCTCATACTTAGCCTCCCCCACTGCAATGACACTGCCCGCAAGCCTTCCTCATCCTCCCCTCCTCCTCCTCCTCCCCAACCCCCGCCCCCCCCCCCCCCCCCCCCCCCCACCCACCCACCTCGGCGCCACCCAAAAAAAAAAAAAAAAAAAAGCGCCTCTCCCAACCCCTTCTCCCCCCTCTTCCTTTGTTGAATAATTGTTTTGACGCTAATTATAAAAAGATAGATGAATGATTATACCATATTCATGTATTAAAGAGTAGGATAAGTCTAAATGTGACCTCTTTATGTATGAGTTCTATGAAATTTTCAAATTTTTAGTATTTAAAATTAAAACATTTATTGATAAATTTTATATATGTTTCTTCTATTTATCTATTTTTATACTTATTTAATTTTTAAGATTTTTTTAACGTGATCAATCCAACTAATTGACCCTGCAATTGGACTGGTGACCCAATGACTCACCCCTTGTCTAGGATTATATCAAAATGAGGCCTAGTGCACAAAGCTCCTATCATGGAGGGCCTTCACCCCTCTCCACCCCCCAATATGCAGAGAGGCTATTGTCATATTTCAAAGTCATGACCTTCAGGTTACAATGGAGCAATGGAGCAACCTTACTGTCAGACCAAGACACACCCATAATGTCCAATTTGGTTTTGATAAATGCCTTGAAACTAAAAAACATAAACTCTAGAGGTCTCTTACATATGCATCAAGCACAACATAAGATAGCTTCAAGGGCATTTTACAATGTTTTGCTACAATATAAGACCTGAAACCTATTGAGCTCCAATCAGGTCACGATCAATACAGGGAATTTCAGATTGTACGACCTATTATACATTTTAATATGCCAGCTCCATTTTTGCACCCATATAATGCATAAAAATGAGAGGCAAAATATTCTAATGTCGGATTTCTAAGATCTTTAGTGGTAAGGATCATGATCAACATTCTGGGTCTCCAACTTGGATGACCAACATTGATTTTTAACCATTAAGTCTTTTACCAAATATTTAATATTTAGTATGCAATCTAACTCACATAATTATCATCAAAAATTTCATTAGTATCTGAAAGATTACCAGCAACTTAATTTGGATTGATCAAGCTATACAAGATGACCGATGTAGAAACATTTTAGAAGATAGTTCAACGAAGACAAATAAAAGATGCAACACAACTAAGAATGAATTGAATAAAGTCGAAAAATTCTCAATTCATTTATTCTTCTGTTTTAAACCAAATCACATTACGAAGTGGTTTATTTTATATTGGTGCATGATTTGCTTATGATATAACAAAGTTAATCATGACTCAAGCAGCATAAGCATCCAAGCACCTAGATCTGGTTTAGCATGAAGAGAAGGTACTAATACGACAAAAACTGGTATAAGCAACAAAAGCTACCACAAATATTGATGTTACTAGCAACATATAGAAGGCACATGAATTATAAGCCATTTGTAGCCTCATTTCCAGAGAATATGCTTGTGTTCTCCATCAAGCACTAGATGAGCTTTCAAATAAGATGGACAAATATTTATACAAACATGGAATTAACTAAAGGTTTTCATTTGTTTCAATGCATTATTTCTCTCTCTCTCTCTCTCTCCCTCCCCCCCCCCCCATGTTCCTATCTAGACTCGCTGACTTTTCATAATTCATGTTACATGATATGGTATTATAAAATGAAAGGATATTCAAAGAATCAGCACCAACGTGCAATACTTTAAGCTTTAGAAGGGTGATGGAGCTAATTATGGTTTTAAATTTGAATTATAAAAATACTATTTTTAAAGAACCAATTGACCAGCTGTAAAGCGACATCTTTCTAGTCATTCATCTTTGTTCTCATGATCAGTCATATCATAATGTTGTTGCCACCAAAAACCTCTAATCATGCTCTTAGCAATCCATATTTTTTCATTCTGCAGCATCAATTCAATCCACACATTCTCAGGTATATGACATCGACAATCAGGTTTAGATCTTTGTGCTCAAGTCTTCATATTCGAGCTATAATAGAATCAAATCAGCAGTCATCCAAAGCCTCCATGCACAAGAGAAACAGGATATCCACACCATAAATTAACTTTTTACTTTAGCAAGCCCAATGGCAAGAGTTTGTAAGGGTAATATATAGGCATTTGGGTAAACAAATCCACATAGGGAGTTTGTCTTAGTTCATTATTGCAAGATGGAGTGATGCACACTTCTCTAGGTTATCATAGTAACAACAAACATATGGTACATATAAGGGAAGAGAGGATACTGACATGAGAGTTCATTTAAATTATAGTCTGCTAAAAATAATATATAAACCTATAATATCCCTCATTCGGTTTAGCAGCCAAGTCCTAGGAGAGATGCTAAAGATGAGCGCAAAATCAAAAGACATCAATTTACAACAATTTTACAGTGACTGCAATCTTCCTTCAAGCTTGTTCAATTGTGGAAGCCCAGCAGTACATTACAGTGATTGCAAGAATTTTTTGTTATGAATACAACGATTCAACAGAGGCGGAGCGTAACAAATAGCACCATGGATTTTGTTAGATCACTTAACCCAAGTTGAGTAGACCATGAAGATGTAATTTATGGCAAGTGGGTCAAGAATGATTACTGGGATTTAAACTCTGCTCCACAGAAGATATCTAAAATGTAAAATATGCATGTTGCACACAAGCACTGGTTCCAGTTTGAAGCTCTAGATCTCAATCATGCTGTATCCTCGAGACAATAATCCAACCAGCTTTCCTTGTCCAGCCCTATGAGTTAAAATTTCCTATTCCAGAAGCAAAATCTGCCTTGCAACTTGGAGAGTGCTTATGCTTCCAAAGATACATGGCCTGCCTAAAGAGAAGGAAATGGGACAAGAAAAGAAGACTAGAGTTGGTGCATCAGCCTCTTGGGAAATGCATTACTAAGTCTTCCACTTAATGTTGCAAAACACAGCAATTTGACTCATTATTTGACCAAGTCGAGTAATTTTCAAGGGTGAGAAGTCAAAACTCCATGTACCACAGAAAGCTTAGAAAAGAAAGAGAACTTTGTCTAATTACATCTATCTTGACCCATATGACTCATGCAAGTCAAGAAAACTCATCCTAGTTGTGTTGCTCTTAGTTGACCAAATGATATTTGTTCTTTCCTTGGCCAAATTGACTTCAAAGGCATAGAAAGAAGCATCTTTATGTTTTCGATAATTTTTTTCTTGTAATTTTGAAATGCTTGTTATAACTGCCAATATATGATGTGAAAAGGTTGACGCCACTTCATGCAGCCACCCCCCAAAAGGTGAAGCCAAATTTTTGTCTTTTTTCATCTTCTATTTTTCCTGACCATGGGGGCAGCTGTGTATGAGCTGCGAAGGAATCTTTCCCCCAAAGCTTCCTACTTTTATTCTATCAGGAATTCAGTTTGTAGGATATCTTGTAACAGTATAACAGGAACATCTTGGCTATAACAAGAACATCTTGGCTTCACCCCTACATATATACATGCAATAGATGTCTAGGTCCTTATTAAGTATATCATATCGGTCTAGCACACCCTTTGGAGTAAAACAAGTACGTAAATCGGTTAAAATGAGTCCATATCTATCAAATTACATGTAAAAAAGGATAGAAAGCTTTTGATCCAACAAACAATCAAAGCTGTCTGGAATCCGAGCAAGGAAAGGAGTTATTATTTCTTTCATACTAAGTATAGTCTTTCCCATTCATCTCATAGCTAGGAAAGGTTCCTATTCTTCTATTGAATAGAACAAGAACTAGGAGTAGAAAAATGTTGGTATTTCTCTCATTATGTATCACACTAGCTTGTGGTCCTTTCTCCCCATCTCTCTCCCTCTCAGTTCTTCCTTTCTTGCATTCTTCTCTTTTTCTATTCAGTCTTCCACCATGCAAGAACCAAGAAAGATGCAGTCCAAGGGTAAAAAGGCTGATGAAGCCATTGCGCACACATGATTCCTGGCTGGGTGGTGGAGTTATCAAAGCAATAAAAAGGCAATGAGCCTCACTTCATCATGGCCAAAACCCTCCCAAGACCAACCTCAATCCCCAGGAGAACCACCTCCTCATCCCTGCCAGCTCCTTAGAGCCCACCTCATACCTTTCCTCTCCAACAAGGATAAGGCCGTCGCCAGCCTTCTCGATGTTTGGAGTAAGAAGCCAAGCAGTGGAGCCAAGAGACCCCAAGAAGATGAAGCTGACCAAGTTTGGTGGTAGAGTCAAAGAACAACTCGAAGGATAGGCCACCAAGGAGAGGAAGGGGCAGTAAGGGATATAAATGCCGGTGTATGTAGGATCTAACAAGGGGACCAAATTCATGAAGCTGACCCATTAAGACACCTCCAATGCCACCATCCTCAAGAGGGGAGTGTCAAAGTACCTCACCAACTAGAGTAGCCTCAAGGAGGGCAACAAGGTTTGGAGATGTGGGGATTTCAAGAAGGAAAGATGGTAAGAAAGATAGAGGAGAGGACGTGTTTCATGCTCCACAAGAAGGCGGAGTGACGAAGTTTGTGTCTAGGTTTTCTTTCAATCTCTCCTTGTTGATTATAACTTGAATAGTTATAAATACTTAAGGGCTTACATAATTAGGTGATAGAAGTTAGGGAGCTTTATCATTCAAAATTCTTTATTTATATATGTAATCCAAATAAGCATATCGTTTATATTAGAGATGTTTGACTCCTTAGAACATTTTAGTTGCAATCATCATCAATCATATAAAAATAGTACTAGCTCATTATATCTAATATACCATAATCATAGCCATTTAGCCTCTCTGAATTATTTGGAGTCAGATTTATAAACTCTCATTCGTCAAATTTTCCTATTTAAGGCCACATCTAATGTGATTCTCTATTTTTTTCATATTCTTTCTCATGACCTCCATCCATGTTACCTTAGATCTCCCCCTCTTTTCTTACAACCTTCAACAACTAAAGAACTTCTTACTAGAGACCCCCTCAATTGTCATTCTACATGTCCATGCCATCTTTATCAATTTTCATCGGCAATTACTTAATTGATGCATCTCCTATAGGTCCTCTAATATATTCATTTCTTAATCTACCTTTTTTCATTTTACCATACATCCATCTTAACATCGTCATTTCTACAATATTTAATATATTTTCATGTACTTTATTTATTACCCAATGCTCTATGCCACAAAATATTACAGGACTTATTGTTCTACAAAATTTTTCAAATCTCCAAGATATGCATCTATCACATAATACTCCACATACATCTCTCTACTGCATCTAACTATATCTAATTCCATTCATGTATCTTCATATATCTCTCCATTATTTTAATATAATAGATCCTAAAAAACAGTGCTGGTCACTTTGTGGTCTCTCTTGTCCACCAATCTTAATTGCCATTACATCTCCATTCCCATTCTTGTACTCTGATTTTGTCATCCACCTTAGTATTTAATCTAGTTCTTTTTTCATCAATCAAGACTGTATCATTCACAAATACCACAGTACATCTTCCTGAATATTAGTGGTGAGCTGATCTATAATTAGTACAAAAAAGTATGGGTTTAGTGTTGATTATTTATGCAAGCATAATGTGATTGGAAAACACTTGTTATACCACATAGCAGCTCTTAACACTCGTTAATAACCCAACATACATATCCTCAGTTATTTCAATATACTCTTTATATATATTCTTCCTTCTTAAAGCCCACCAAATTATTTTCTTAGCCCCTAAACTTAATTTCTCGATAATCAAAACAATTTTGTTCATCATATTTATTCTTATAGACAAATACTATAGCACTTCTCCAATCTTTTAGCATTTTCTTGATTTTAAAATCTCATTAAATAAATAAGCAGGTCAATTTATAACCCTATAATTTGCATTAATTTCCAAACCTCAATAGGTATTTCATCTGGCCCTAACACCTTGGCTTTTTGCATTTATATCTAATTTGCTTAAGACCGTAAAGCCTCACACTGGTCAAATGCTTTCTTAGGTGATTGACAAGTCATTTATTGAAAACCATATGCTCTAACAATACATATGAGGAACACAGACCATTCTATTCCCACGAATCATAAATACTTCAATTTTATGCCATGTCCACATCAAATATGTATCAGATGCCAACACTTGTTGGATATTTCTAGGATACCTGTCCTATTTTTTGAATTTAAATAAAAAAAAAACTTTGGATACTCTTATGACGAACTCAACATACCTTCTCAGTACCTCATCGAATGTGGGGAAGGGATTTTTCTTTCTTTTGTTTGATGAATGTTGATCTCTGTCTTTCGATGATGAAAAGTTAAACTGGGAATTTGTGATGTTGATATTATAGTATGGCATATGGATTAGAGTCTACGGATTTGAACAATAAGTTTATGGAAGTGGATGCAATTGAATAAAGTACGGGTCAAGTTATTTTGAAAGCCCATTATGCTTTATAGATGCTATTTTACATATATATTCATTGTCATATCCTAGTTGTGTCTCATCATACTTTTCAAGATTTGTCATAACAGTGTTTCTATCTCATATCATATTGACATTTCTGTTTTCCCATGCTTCATAATTGGATTCAGCATCAAGCAATAAACAATTTAAAAATCGATTGTCATGAATTTAAGATACTCTTATGCCATGTTTGGTTGGGTGGAATCAACATTGGAATAGAATGGTGATTCAAACTTTGATTCCATTTCATTGTTTAGATACCTAAAATAATGCCAAAATTGTTATTCGCTACGAATGAGAATTGCTTTACTCGTAGAAATGGGCATCCCACTGCCTTTATTCAGTAAGCACGATTCCATTCTACAATTTCACCACCCATACTTTTTTATTATTCCAACTTTACCCTTATGTTATGCCTAAGTATGCTCTTAATATTAAATTTAATATAACTTGCATCCCATCATCACTAAAAAAATTAATATAACAACTGTTATTATAATATACTATAATATTATAATTAATATAACATTAAATTTAATGTTATAATATTATAAAATTTATATTTTTGTAAAAAAGTTAATGCATAACATTATATTAAATTTAATATTATATAATATTATAAAAGTTATATAACTACTTTCATTATAACAACTTTCATTATAAAATTATAATAACTATATTAAATTTTAATTTTATAATATTGTAATGGTAAATATTATAATATGAAAGTTGTTGTATTTTAATGTTATAATATTAAATTTAATCTTATATTCATCACCACCAAAATATTTAATATAACAACATCACATTAGCCCTCCAATAAGCAAAGCGATCAGAAAACACACCAAAAAGGACTTGCATCAGCAAAACAAAGACCTATAATTAAAAGCTAATTACCAATTCTCCAATTGTCTGGCAATCAATGCTCAATCCAATGCTCCACAGTCTACTCCATTGTTCTTATCTCCTTCTGGAGCTTCACCACACAGTATCCTATGTGTGCCATCCCCATCATTTTCTCAATAAATTAGAGTGAAAATCATGGTTACCAAAAAAAACTGATTTCCAATTTTTTCAGTGGCATGGGACAACAGCTTTTTCTAGTTGCAAGGGACAACCATGAAGATGATTCCAAAGAGCGAGTGAGCAAACATGGCATTATCCGGTTGGAGATTCCAACTCACCAAGCCTGGTACTTTTTATGTATGTCAAATGACACGCAAGACATGGTTGAGGGAATTCTGACTTCATCAAGCATTAGTGGGGAATTTACTTGGAGAATTAGTGACATTCATTTTTGAAGTATTTGTGCAATTTTTCTTTTCAATCTCTATGCTAAATTGCTAATGCATACTTCTTTTCCTCCTCTCTTCCCAAGTGGACCATCAGTGGCAAATCTGAACCATTAAACAAATAATGAAATATTGGTTGCCATTAAGGATCAAATAAAAAACAACCATTGAAATTTTAATCATTTTATGGATTGTGCAAAAGCAGTACTAAGGAATATTTCAAATTAAAATTAATCAGATTTATTTAACCCTTGGCCCTATACACTTGATGCATGATGCATCAGAAATGATCAAAGGAAAAATGTCCATAATGAGTCTGATATTTTGCACAATCCAATGTCACCATATCCACCAATTGCCTTCCATGTTACGTAACAGGCCCCTCCCATCCAAGGCTGCCTTGGTCAGAACAGCAGGTAGAGAGCAGGTTTTCAAAAAATGTTATACCATAAGGGCCATAAATTGATATACCAATGCCAGATAGATCAATGACTCTTGTAGGTTGAGATACATTTAATGTTCTGTTTATCAATATCATACATCTATAATGATACATCAAATCAATGTTCACATGTAGTTTAGATAATTCAAACTTTGCAATATTAACTAGAACAAGAATAAAAGACAATTTTGATTAAGACAAAGCCGATTGTACCTGTGTACATGCAAATGCACTTGTGCATCAATGCAAGATTTTAAATCTAATGGGAAGGAGCCGTCCCGAGCAACGGAACATACCACCATCCCATCCCATCCGACATTTGAGACAGGGAGTGTCCCAAGAAATACTGATTCGAATGTTGGGACGATGGCTAAATGGTTCTGTCCTGACACTTGAGACAATAACCATGCCGACATCTCATAAGACATCCCGCCAGGACTTAAAACATTGCACGCATGCACGTCTGTGTATTTTCTGATTCTTGTGTTTATATTTTTTGTATGTTTCTATTAGAGATAGTCAACTTTCTAGCATTATACCCTCCTTAATATAGCATAATATTTTGGCTGAATGATATAGGCAAATACATGATAATTCAAACCCTATAAACCAAGACCAACAATGTAAACAAGACTAGATGTACAGAAACAATTTCATAGCAGCACATGGAACAAGGGAAAGGGAGGTAAACACTAGAATTTATCATTTCTCACTCCTAGGCTTCAAACCTCCAATGCAGGAACAAAACTAGCCCTGCTGACCAAAAGATAATCACATGAATTTTCATATCATCCAGGTATGACAACAAGGGTTGATGATGCTTCTCCAGATAAGTGTGCTATGACAATTTTCATATTTTGTCCTTTCCAGACCTACATAAATTAATAATCCATCCAAGAGTAGATCATATTTCTTCTGTTCTTTTGATTTTACTTCGGAGGAAAGTTGCTCCTAGATCATAATGGTCAAGAGTGACCCATACAGCCAGGGAAACTCAAGATACATGACAGAAGGCCATTACTATCATTCATCACCGTGCCACCCCTCCCCCCCCCCCCCCACCCCACAAACACTAACCATATGATCTAACCAAATTTAGTCATCTTAAGTTGAAAACAAAGGAAAAAGAAAAGGCTGAAAAAAACAAGAAAAGAAAATATATCAAGTGACAGCAAGGGAGTAGAAAGATAACCAGATCTAGAAATATCCTGGCCAGGCCTAGCATGTTAACAAAAGCTCACAAGGAATCAGCATTTCAAATTAAAAGCTATTGTTTTGTCTATTTAACAAGGGCCTTAACTATTAGCAAAGTACTAGATGCAAACAACAAAATAATACCAGTTACAGGGATTATATCAGTTAATATAAAAGAGGTATCAACAATTTAAATTAACAAAACTGTGAGAACGAACAAACCATGAAGAGCTAAGGAATATAAATTTCACAAACCTTCATGTGCTTTATCAGCTGTATCCAAAACACTCCCACTTTCAGCACATAACCATTGCAACATCGAGCCCCTAGTGACTGCCAGAATTTTTCCATTGGGTGAGATGCTGATGCGGTCATAATGTGAAACAGAGCCTTTAGCATCATGAAGTGGAATTGTGAATGCATTCAGGGTCTTTGGATCCTCATCAAGATGATATCGAACTAAAGAGAGAGAAGCATCAGAAACAAGGAGCAGCAAGGTCAGAAACACATAAGTATCTGTATAATCACTAAGAATGGTCAAGATAGTACCCCATACGCATGGAACATGAAATGGGTCACTTTTCTATTGATTGATTGATTGATATAGAGAGGGAGGGATTAAATAAAATCAATATAAGAGAGGCAGACAAGTTTGAACCAGATAGTACTAGACAAATTCAAAAACCCATTTGAATATGTTACTAAGAAAGTTCACAACATAATACATAAAACAAGACATTGTTAAAATAACAACCATTATAACAAGTACAAAAGCCCCTTCTTACATTATAAATACACAAAAGAGCTATTCAAAATTATGCCTGTTATTTACCTTTTATCCTGTTATAATTTCAGTCATTTAGCAGGAATGATGACCGTTATTTGACGTTTTCACTGTTTGTCTGATTGAAAACTGGATTTTATATGCCCATGGCACTTCAGAAACAATATTTATATGAACAGTTACATGATCAAATAATGCTGTCATTTTACTGCAATTGTCCATTGTCTCCAACCATAGAGGCTAATAACAGCCATACTATTTTATTACAGAAAATTCCAGTCAAGATCTGCTGAGCTAACAGCTATTACTTTCATTATGACAGGGAACACGTAAGGCATTTTAATTATAACAGGGGATTGTGTTAGGGGATATCAGCACTATTGAAACTCTGGATTGAAAAGCATTAAAATATAGCAATTGAAATACTCAGCATGCCAATAATACAAACAAAATGGTACTTGATATAGGTCAGCTATCTAATGTGCAAAAGCTATTTCAATTTGAGATAACAAAACAAGTGAAAAGGTAAAGCTATCGGAACAGCATGCTGATGGCGAACTGTTTCCTGGAGGACTGATCTTGAGGTGATGAAGTAATCTGTTCAGATATAAGAATTCGGATATCTTATTAAACATACCATTGATATTCCATATTCGTATGGAACCATCTTTCGACGCTGTAATTATCTGCTCTGAATTTGGAGTGAAACACAGCCAAGTCACCGCACTCTGAGAACCAATCCAAGTCATTTCATATGTTGAAAGAAAGATGATGCATAACTAATAAGTACTTTCAAGAAAGTATGAAGCTAAGTTCGCAAGGAAAGTACTACTCGGAGAACAGAAAAATAGGAAACAAAACAAGAAAAATGTATCATTAAACAAGATGGCCCTTCCTCAGGTTAAAAATAAAAAGAGTTTATAAGGCAGTAAAGCAGTACATCTCGAGGTAAACCTATATCTGAAGTATCATTTATTTTATCTGTAGCTGCAAAAATTCAGGACAGTGAAAACTGTTTTCAAATTTATCTCCAGGCATAAATCCATAAAAAGGATGCAGATGGAACTTATCCATGTTCTGATGTAGTTAACTTATCTAAACCTCATTCTGAATCTAGTGTCTTTAGATTCTCATAGCTTATCTATTGGACTTGATAAATCTAGAGTTATAAGATTGTTCACAATCCCACTAACATCTAAAATAACATATGGGCAATACAAAACAGTGCTGCAATGCAAGAAGGGTGTAAATGTCAGATTACAGGTATCCAGACTTCATGTCCAAGGATGGCTAAATCATACCGAACCTTTGTACCAAACTGCCTAATTCTACTCGGGATAGGATGGTTCATGGGTTAAGGCCTCCTGGTCCAACTGATCGGTACACCGCTAGTTCGGTACAGTATATATTGTACCGAACTGTATCAATCCGACACCAAAATGTACCGGTTATCGGTATGGTGAACCTTGTTCATGTCTACATCTTTTGGAGGATGTATTATACAAATGGACACAAGCACTACCACTCACACATCATGCATGAGAAGACAAAATGATAACTGTTGTTTTCACTTCATCAACTTCATTTTAGGATTAAAAAAGAATCTCCTTCGTTTTTCAATTCAGTACATGAAATGGCCAATCAACACATTTCTGAATCATAAATTATGAATATTCACCCCCTTGGGACTAGAACTACTCCATTTCATGCTAACCTTTTTGTTGCATTCTCAAAAAAAGGGTCATTTCTCTCCACATTCTTTATGCTTCATGTTCCTCGAGCCACATGGAAACTACGATGTGCTCCCATGGCAGACATTCACTCCGCCTTTGGGGTAACATCCACTTGAGCCAGTAGCTGAAGTGTGCATTTGTAATGCACCATAAGCATGTACATTTTGTATATCATGTTGACATATTATCAGCATTGCACAGGAGAAGGTTCCTCTCTACAGTGAGTGAGAACTCGTAGGGGTGAACAGCAGCCCATGTTGATACATATAATCTCAATAAAGATTACAGGCTCATATATAAGAAATACATACAGCACGAGCTTGTAACCTGCTTTTCTGTTTTAACTTCAACTCACCAAATAGCTTTTATTCTTATTCTAGAATCTAGATGGTATCAAATTCTTCCATATTGACTACCTTAATGCATCCACCAATGGAACATGATAATAACAAAAAAGGTGTGATCTGTCAGACCAAAGGCTAGAAATTAAGGTATTTGAAGTATACAAGCCACCATAATATCATTAGATGAGCATCTCATACTCAGTGATTTGTCCCAAAGAAATTCCGAGATCAATTTCAGCCATCCTGTCCCATCCTGTTCTGTCTCGGCTATAATACATTATAGTGTCAAGTTTAGTTGTGTGTTAGCCAATTGGTTGTGTGTTAGCTGATTAGTTACTTATGGGATTTTAGCTGAATTGTCAGCAGTCAGTTGCTTGGTTGGCTATTTAACAGCCATGTATTCTCATTAGGGGCAATGAATGAACGAATCAGGGCGGGAGGCCTTCTCAAGTTCTGTTTGAGGCAGAACCTCTTCCTCTCTCTTCTTCAATCTGCTCTCTTCTTCTCTACCTCTTTCTTTTCTACTCCATATAGAGCCTTTACCAACATTGTAATGCCCTTTTCCCTTGCAAAAACAAGAAGCAATTATATTCACCAATCTGTTGACAGTCCAGAACCACCAACCTTCCATGAGCTCTTTTTCCATGCTTCCTGCATATTTCTTGCTCTAAAACCTTCTACAGAGCCTAACCAAATTCTTTTTTGAACTACTTTTCCCACAGCAATAAACTGCACATAAATAACATTAATCCCTCCACTACCCCTAACCTAGCAGTCAGCCATCTCATGTGTCAGCCCAACCTTGCATAAAAGCACCAGAAGTCCAGATAATTCTTTGAAGATGATGGGAATGAACTGTAGTTCAACATTGGATCAGTCTAAAATATGGATAACAGACAAGATGAAATATTCCAGCAATAACAGTTGACTTTTCTTGATGTTCTTAATTAGGTAACTTCAGTAAAATTTCAATAGAAGAATTCTATGCATTCTTTGCTAAGTCTAGTATAATTTTCTAGTTAACTTCTGCATGCTTGTCACTTCCAGCTTATTATCTTGCCTTGCTGCCCAATTGGCCTACACTCATAATACCTAAATTAAGTCCTCCAGAACCCCCTTACCATCCGACATAAAATAATCTATCCCAGTTGTGATAAGATCTTTCCATTCTTACAATATTGGAGATTTCATTAAGGTTTTCAATCTTATGAAGTGGGGCCATCTCGGTCTTTCCATGGAACAAAAAATTGCAGCCATCCTGCCCCATCTAGACACTTGGGACAGGAGATGTCCTAAGATGCTCCGATCAAAACACTAAGACAATGGCAGAATGGTCCCATCTCAACATTGGGATAGATCCATATCTCACAAAACGACCTGCCGATATTTGAAACCATGGATCGCAGTTCTATGCCTTCAACCCTATATATCCATTGCGAAATCTATGGGTACTAGGATGGGTGGAATCCTGCCCTAATACTAGAGCAAAGTGAGACCATAACTAGTTCTCTTGTAATAGCAAGACCATAACTACTTCTCTTGTAATAGCAAGAGAGACTTCACCAACACAACTAGTTGCCACCCTAAATTTCAGAACAAGCCCAAATATCAGACCAAATTTGAATTTCCAATAAAGCCTAGATTTCTGTTTGAAGATTTTAAAAACGCTACTAAATACTAGAAATTTTTCTGATATTAGCCTGCATCAAATTAGTGTCAGCATCATCCATAGTCTTCCTACTCTTGAGATTAGTTACTAGGAAATGGGTTTCCAGGTCGACTTAAATTTTTCGAGCAAACCTGTTCAGCAAGCAGATTCTACTTGTTCGAGAAATGACTACAAATTCCGACACTCGCAAAGGGAGACATAAATATTCCTTCTTACTGCAACCACCCACCACCTTGCCAAACTCCGCCCATCATTGTTTGCAAAGCAAGATATGGTGACTGTAAATAGGATAGAAAAGGGACGTAGTTGTTACTTCACTCTCCACTACCCAAACTTGCCACTGATCACTACCAACTACAACACCTAAGGGGTCGTTGGTCACCCAAATGGGATCACCGTGACAAACTTAGATCACTAGTGATCATCACCTCAGAATGATCTGAGATCACCATGTCTAGTACTGTTATATCCCAATGGATAAAAATCCACATATATTCACAACTAACCTATTTGGTATGTCATGGGAATTGTCATGACCAAAACTTTGAATCAATTTTTCATAAAGTCTTAGGCCTTGTGCGGCACTAGACACTTTTGTCCAATCAGCTTATTCCCCAATAATGTGCAGAAGTTTGACAATGAAGGATAACTCTTTATTGAATTCCCTAAGCAATTACACACATATGACTCGCCCCAAGGTCTTTCCTTACAAACACAATTTCATTGCCTGCCTTAAAAAGACTTGGCAAATGGAGCTATTTGTACTAGTGCGGTAGACAACTCCCCTAACCGCTGGAAACTATCCATAATTACTGCAAGCCGCACGGTCTGAGTCTAGACAACAGAAACCTTAAGCAACTGTAGCAGGATTGTATGCAAAACCACCAAAACTCCTCTGGTAATTCAGTTGTCTTTCACACTTGGACATTGGGTTTATCACTCCCATGCTTGTGCCCACGTGCCCTTGGGTCTAGCACATCTGATTGTTTCCATGCCCACATCCCAATGGTTTGCAACTCAAGTCTACATTGTAGCCTGAGGGTGCGCCTGCCTAAGCCTGGTGAACACACCCATTGGCCATTGGCGCATATCTATTCACGCCCATTGTCGCATCGCATCTGGCATGCATCTGCCCATGCGTTGGTCCAGCCATCCAAGCAATCGACCAATTCTAAAGGTACTTTGTTGCAACCCAGCAGCAGCCCACACGTGCTGCGACGGCCTATGCATTGTTGCAACCATGTGATCGACATGTCCTCCCGTGGCCTGCATGTGCCTTACCGTAGCTTATGGCCGCCCAGCAACAACCCATGCCCCGTTGCAGCCCTACGGCCTATGCGCCTTGTGGCGGTTATGCATGTGCCCTGCGGCAACCTGCATGCGCCCTACAGTAGCTTGTGTGCATCCTACCAAGGCTCGCGCGCACCCTATCATGGCCTGCGCTGTTCATGCTCCGTGGACAGTACGCCCAGCAAGGGCCAGCGCACCTTACCACGGCCTGAATCAACCTCGCAATCAATGTGCCTTTGCAGCAATGCATGCTTCCAGAAACCGCATACATTTGTGGCCAGATTCACTAATGGAGATCTAATAGGAATCCAATATCAATGACCATGTAATACCAAAACTATCCCCCATTTTATTGTTCAGCATCTTTTTTCTATAAATAAGGAGCACTTTGGTCTCCCAATCACATTCCAAGATCACTGCCTTAGGGTGATATTGGATACCCATCATCAAGGATAGGTAAAAAAATTACTAAATTAAGCATTGAGTTTACAGGTGGGGGTAATCTAGGATCACCATCACTAAGGATCATTGAGTTGCAATCAAATACAATGATCCCATCACCTCCACCTTGATCGCCAGTGATCTTGGATGGAACACACCATACCAAACGCCTTGTAGATGTGAGCCAACCACTCTCAATTCAAAACCCAAAAATAAAATAGGTCAGGGAAAACCAATAGTCCTTCCTCTATTATGGCATGACTTTATAACATAGTAGCATACATACTCAGTTACGATTTTCATGCACCTGCTATCATTTCATAATATAAAGAAAAGCCATTTCTATTAGAAGAAAAGAGTCTATTTATCAACAACCTTGTTGAGCATAGAAGTTCATTTATTTTCCCAACTAACCCCCTTGATTGAGCAAGCAGGAAGCTGTTTCCTAGAAATTTTTTGCTTATTTATGCTTAGTTTCAATATTTTTTTTATAGATTTGTTGCTTATATTACCATATCGTTTGTGGTTTCTAGAATTCTCTTCTGGGTCTGGTTCCCCATTTCCTGCACTCAAATTGATTCCATAACACATCTACCCTGCTGCCAACCAACCATGCCCTAGAGAGGGAGGAAAAAGAAATAAAATAAGCATGCAAACCATACCAGCGATCCAGGTGAAATAGAATGTTTACAAATAGCATTGTCACCATCCATGTCCAAAACTTCCATTTCTAGTGGAAAATTTACCCCCTTCATGGCTGGCATTTATCACCAGCAATAGCTTTGGACGTGACATTTGCACTATCTATGATTAGCACTAAAAATGTCTTGTTTTGTAAATCACTCCATTCATTATAGAAATTTTATTCATTTGACATAAATTCCATGCAAATTTATGTACCAACAAAAGGAGGCTAAAATATTTGCAAGTAACGCAAATTAGAGTTGTATTTACCTTATGACCCTTAAGTTGCATAACTTTCACAATCTCCTTCACTGAACCATCCTTGGAATAGATGATCTCCCAAACCTAAAGGACAAAATAGAAGCAATTAGAAGCTTGCTCTGGTGCAGTTACATGTCAAAGTATCCAAAGAGGATGTTGTGCAAGAATTCCAAGAGAAAAATGACATTCCAGAAAAGAAAGGAAGATTTCCTTAACAAAAGAAAAAGTTTAGCTTATTGCTTTCTCGAAGATAAAAGCTCAAGTTTGAAAAAATACCATGATGTCAAAAGGCACATGAGCAAAATTAAGTAACAATTATCATAAAATCAATCCTTAATATTGAATGCTTCAGCAACCTTCATGTCCATCACTAGAAAAAGGAAAAAAGATATTTAGGCTCATCATGTCTCTTTAGAAAAAAAAAAAAAAGACATGCCAACGTGATTTAAGGTTGTATTGACTGATTATTTCAGGTTCAACATTCTCGACATTGCAAAAGATATTAAGAACATAAAATTCAATGCAATAAAATCATTCTAGGTCCACCACAAATAGAATATTTCCATCAAAAAAAGATTTACAAGCACGTATGCAGAGAGAGATGATATCTGCAAATAAATAAATAAATACGTACATAAGTACCTACCTGTGAATGTACACACGTGCCTGTGCATGTACATATATGCATGCATAATATATAAAAGAAATATTACAAAATATAAAAGACACTACTTAATTTGGCAAATCAAAATCCCTTACTTATGAAAGGGTAGAAAGCCCAAGGGCTCTCTCTTCAAACTGCCCAGAAGGAGGAGGATAAGGGCATCAGGCCAGGTAATGTCCAAGGCCATCCTATTATCTTACTCGAATAGGGTGCATTGGAAACCCAGATAGGAGAGGGGCTGAGAGGGATCTAGGTCGGTTGCCAGGGCATCCACCAAGAAAACAAGCAGATAAACAGAAAGAGGTGAAACAGTTATGCTTCCTATGACAGCTTCATCTAGGAGTGGTCTTTCTAGGGACTTGTTTCAAGGAAGTTTGCTTTGAGGTCAGATTCAGCTTTTCATTGCTTCAAATGGCTGAAGAACCACAGTTTGTGAAAAAGGAGGATAGAGAGTAATAGTAAGGCTCAAAAGAACACCCTCTGGGTATAAATTCTTGGAATAAGGCCACGATTCAAAGCATTTCAATAACTTATAGCACAAGACTGGGGTCTTAACAAGCCTTGAGCTTTGTTACAGGCAAAGAAGGTTCTTCTTCGAAAACTATCAGATCTTAAGGATATATTAGTGATTCTTAGGGTTGGTCCATGACTCACTTGAGGCCATGTGATCTATGTAAGATATAAAAGCAACAAACTTGAACTTCAAAAAGACTTGCTAGATTGAAATAGAAGGTGCCAGGTTAAACACCAAAAGAAAAGGTGGTGAGTTGATTAAAACGATTGAAATTGAGGCATTTAGAAGAATCAGGAGAACTTTTTGAAGTCCTAATCTTTCATTAAAAAATGATGTAAAAACAGAATAACATAATGAAGTACAAAATGGATAGGTTAATGCTCATTGTCCACATTATTTGCATTATTTGTATATGAGAGGATAAAAAATTTAACTGCAGTCATCATGAAATAAAATAAGATCATGTCGAGAAGATATCTACAGATTAGATAAACATGTAGTTATTTATCAAGTCAAACCTATACAAGAATAAAAAGCAACACAAAATGGTTTCCTTTATTTTTTTTAAAAAAAAAAGTTTTAGGTAGAGTGTAAAAGTGTATTAAATTGATTGGACTGTATTTCTATGCCAAAACATGCTAATTGTTGTTTGAATATTTACTAACTATATTGTTTTGTTCATTCATTAAATCAGTTATAGAGTATTTAATCTTGACAACTTTAGTTATTCATTAGTTCATCTAGGTCTCCATAAATTATAAACTGTTCTATTAATTTACATTCCACTGATTATATTTCTATTGTTAATGTGCAAATAAGCTGCTTAATGTAATTACTACTGTAACCTATTTGAGATATGCATCACACATGTCAAATAAAGATCAGCACAGATAGCATAATTTATAATGATGAGGCTCCTATAGTTTAAAACCAGTTTTTTGCCCATGATAAATATAAACTAAAATCAGCATACCTTGGAGTGTCAGCTGAATAATGATATAGTGGATTGAATCTGGCATTACCGCTTGTCAATCCATGACAACCATTGGCAGATGGTACACCCCCCTTACACCCATGGGAACAAGAGGCAGATTGATCCTTGGACCTCACACTCATTGCCCATTTAAATTGCAAATCAAAGAATGTCTCTGTTGCTTCTCTTAATCAATAACTCAACAGTCTTACTCCATGACCAGTGGTGGACTCAAAAGAATGTTTTGGTTTCTACATGACACCATAAAACATGGAATAAAACAACAGCTCTGCACTCGAGCCCTTCAATGTATTTACTGGCTCTAAACTCCCAAGTTAGATCCAGCATAAGGATTGAGAAATGTGAGTATTGGGTTTACGCTCTTAAATGCTGGATTTAGGCTCTTAAAATTGAGCCTTTTAATTATTTCAAATGTCTATCGATTTATAACTACTATGACCATAAAAGTAGATATGAAGTGGGCATATGACAAAGTTGATTGGAGGTATTTAAATACTGTTCTCCACCATTTGAACTTTCCTCCTAGAATGATCAATTGGATTAATGGATGCACTTGCTCTGCTTCTTTTGCTGTACTTATTATTGGTTATCCTACATACTTCCTCAAATCCATTATGAGCTTATGCCAAGGGTGGCCTTTATCACCTTTTCTCTTCATGTTATGTGCTGAAATGATGTCTAAAGGACTTCCGGAACAATTGCACAGAGGCTAGATCATGGATTATTCAAATGGTTTTTTTATAATAGAATAGGGCCCAAAGTTGATATCCCAAATCTAGAAAAAAATAAATGGGGAATGAGGATCCCTATGGGGAATGGAGAACCACAAGGATGAAGATGGGGAAAAACCATTCCCCATTCGGGGATCGGGGCGGGGATAGGGGATGAGGTGGGGACCAAGGGCAGGGATGAGGAATATACCCTCCTCCTCTAGCCCACTATGTAACACAATGCACATGGGTATTGCATGTATGAAAGAGATTATGGGTTAGGTGCAGCACACAACCATGTAGCTGCATATATGGTGGCATATTAAGCCTTTTAAAACATTGTCCATAATTAAAAATTAGTCATTCAATACACTAAGTCAATAAGAAGATTAACATTAGTGCTTTAGCAGCATGTTGGTCTTCATTTATTGCATTCCTAAACCTCATCAAGGTTAGATGCTAGCTCCCCATAGGTCTGTCTCGTGTTCCTGGAGTCTTAGATGACAAATAGAGAAAATGGGTGCAGGGTATTGACATCCCACAATCTAAGAATCCTGGGGAATATATCTTCAACTGGTCACCACTGCTAGAGGTAATGGAAGAAACAAAGAATACCAAAAATGCTGGTCATCAGCCGCCACCACCACAATCTCTTAGACAGGCTTCTGACCACATAAGACACTGCCCGAAGACTGGGGGAGTTGAGACCATCCTGCACACCATGTCGAGTAGGAATATAGGGATCAACAGTTCTTAGTCATGATGCTTCAAGGATGTGAAGACACAATAAGAAGAGGACATGACCCTCACAGATCAACAGGTGATGCTGACGATATTGGGCCCTCACCAAAAAGGAAGAAGAGATAAAGAGGGCATCAATAAGGTTGTACAAGGCAGTAAGGCCTCAAAATCTGGAGGGCTCCATGGAAAAAAGGAAAAACTGAATGCCACCTAGCCAAAGAAGCTGGGAACCACAAAAAATATCTAATTTTTTCCTTGAGCTTCTCTCTATATGAAGATGTTACCAAGGCAAAATCTTAAAGCAATACTTTCTCAAACTTACTAGTTTTTAAATTTCTAGAGAACTTCTTCACAGATAACTATCTATTTACAAAAATAATAATAAATATAATAAATCTAAATCAGAAAAATTTCAACGTTCCTATATGGCATCATTCTTTAGCACCAGATAAATGCAATGCAACTCTTTTGAGTTAAAATAAATGCAGCAACATCACAATATCATACAATTCCAATATTATAACTACTAAAAAAATAGAGGTATATGCCAATGTAAAATATTTGCAAATGCATTTCCATACCAGCAAAGGTTTGTTGATCTTATATTTTTTTTAAATGACACCACTAGCTTAGTATATTCTTGTTCTTAACTGTTAACCGTTACTAGTAGGCCTTAACGTTCAGTGGTCAGGGCACCACAATTTCAAGGAGAACTTGCTCTTTCCTGCCAGTTGCAATTTCCCTAAACTACTTTCTCTATGAATAGAGAAGGTGTTTAGAATTTATGAAAATCAGAGCCACTTCATATTGTTATGCCATGAGGCACCACCAAGTTATATAGGGGCCTGCAAAGAATACCAACCTTCACATCTGCAGTAAAGGCTGCTGCAGCCAGAAAACGTCCGTTTGGCGATATAGTAGCCATGTTGTTTTTCAACTGATTTGTGTCAACAGTTCCCAAGTCTTTCCCACTTTTGCCATGCCAAAGTTTAATATCAGTCGCTGAAATAGAAAGTGACTGGTAATTGTTAGATATATATAATTGGACAGCAGAAGCCTCTGAAGAGAATGTTAGAAGAAAGTAACGTGCAGTACAGTAAACACCAAAATATGCTTATCTCCTGAGAGAATTTTGACTTCTTGCAAGCAAGGGAAAACGTGGTGCATGAAACTGCTCATAGAAAAGAAACCTTGCAGCAAATAATTTGGTGGTTCTCATCAAACAGGTGATCATCTAACGAGTAGAGTAAGAGTTGGAATTTACTTGATTTATTAGACAATAATAAAGGCGATAAAAATCAAAGAACTATATCTTGCATGACAGCAGCAAGTCACATGAAAGACTGAAGATTGTCATAACAAGTTCATTCACTAAAAGAAACTATTTGCATAACAACCATTTGATCAAGGAAGCAATTTACTGCACTTAAATTTAGTAGAGAGTGTACGAGTAGTCATTTTTTTCTTTTCTCATGGTCCAGATTTTTATATCTAGTTTTAGGACTGGTTGGTCTTGTAACTTACTCATTATTTGACTTTTCATCATGTAAATCATTAAGTCGTCATATGACTTTATACCTAAAATAGAACCCTTAAAGTTTTGACAACTTCATAAGCAATTGTGTGAGTTTTCAGAGTGCCAGCTGATAGCTCTTAATTCATGTGAGACTAGGGGTCCCATTTTGTGTAAAATGAATCTAGGGGTTCTTATTTTATTCATAAAATTTATTTCAAAAAGTTTCCATTCACTATAATATATAATTTGTTGTTAGTCTTAGAATGTTTTCATAATCTAATACTTTATATAAGATTTAGAATCATGGAGTTTTAGTAAAATTAGAAATATAGATTAAGTTAGAGTGAAAATTGAGAATCATAAAGTTCCTAAGAATAATCATTTATGATATTTAAGATCAATTATTTATAAAAAAGAAAAAATTGAGGAAGAGGTTGTCTATAGAATTAAAACAAGTTCATGTATATAAGATGAATAAGAATGCTAGTATAGATATGTAATAATGTAAGAAAAGATAAAATAAGAAATAAAGTCATTTGTAAAAAATGGTGATATTATCAGGCAATTGAGAGAAAGATGATTTAGATGGTTTGGACATATACAAATATAGACCTTGGAATGCACTGGTAGAAAGGAGTGATTTAATACATGTAGAAAGAAAGAAGGATAGTAGCAAAACAAAAATCACATGAGAAAAAATAGCAAAAAAAAAAAGTTGATATTTTTACTTCTTATAGAAAATGTGGCCATAAACCAAGTAGAATGGAAAAAAAAGCTTCTTCTAACCAACCCTAACTAGTTTAGAATTAAGGCTTTGTTATTATTGTATACTTTATATGAGATGGTTTGATGATATATTTGGTCAATAACAATGACTTTTTCAATGATTGACATGGATTAGGGACTCTGGTTCAATTTGTCTATGCAACTTATAAGTAACCCTCAAAATATATTTTATACCTTAGTTGCACTCATATCATTAAAAGTATTTAGTGGCTAATTCTAAGCAATTATTCAAAATTCCTCCCAACATCAATTTCTCATTCTATATCTTGAATTCCTTTTTTACTTCTTGAAGGGTTATGAATTCCTTTACAACATACTTACTATTTAAGTGGTCTGATTTACTGCTCCTTCGGGCATTTAGGAACATCTCATTGTTGTTGGATGCATAATGCCTACCATCCCCCATTGGATATTGCTTGATATTGATAGACCTACAGAAGGCTTGGTCTCTCTGGCAACCAAAGACTTGAGTCGAAAGCTTTAAGCTATTAAAGAATGGGTCAACAATGTCATCAAACTTAGTAGCAATACCACATTAATTAACCAGTCGACAAAACTTTAAGCTGTTAGGGAATGGATCAACAACAGTTTAACACTTATTTAACTTAATGTTATTGAATTGAAAATATAGAATACTATCTAGAATCTCCCCAGCCCAAGTCAGTCAGCCTGGAAGTACTGGCTAGGCCTCTTAAAAATCCTAGAAGAATAAAAAATAGTTTTCTAAGTTTGTAAATTTCACCTAGACGCTTAACACAAGTACCAACTATCTGAATGTCTTCATGTTTTCAACATTTTGACCTCAAAAAATCATGATATGCATACAATTTAGTATATACAATTGATAAAAATTGATAAATATTTGTTTTCTAAGTTTGTAAGTGTTGCCTAGACACTTGGCATAGGTGCCAATTGTCAGTATGTCTCCAAGGGTTCAACATTTTGACCTCCAAATATCATGATATGCAAACAATTTTGTATATACAATTTAGAAAAATAGAAAGGTAAGTGGAATAGCCAAAAGCACTACCACTGAAAGAAAATTGCATTCATGAAATAATAACATCAACAAAAAAAGTAGATTTAACACTTTATTAGAAGAATTTGGACACTTTAAACTAATATTTTACATTGGATATATAGTTGAAAACTTAAGAAACACCAATTGCCATAAGGTGTTATTTAAAAGGGCACTCCAATTAGAAGTGCCAAAGCACCAACACTCCTAGTTAACATGAGTAAGACACTCCATTCTTGGAACATGATGCCATGTCACGTCCAAGTGCCCAAGAGTGTTGAAATCCTAGAATTCATAAAATTTAAAGTGTCTAGGTAACACACAGCATATTCAATGCTGCTTCATTGCCTCTATTAACCTACAATTCCTCCCATGTTTTAGGAGGGAGGGGTTGGGAACTCGTGGGAATGATATCTTTCTCCCTTGCACACTCTCTCTCAAGCCTTCTCTTTCAGGTAGTTTTATCTTCTTTCTTCTTGCTTTCTGTATGTTCTCTTGGTACCCTTTTCTAGTGTTTAGGAACACGGAAATGTGGCAAGAGCCAAAATTAGTTTATATTTCTTAACTGGGAGAGGCCTGCAGTAAGGATCAATCTTAAGTCACAATATTACTACATTTGTGGAGATATAGATGTTAACCCCCAAACTGGCGACAGAATGCAAGTTATTTCACAAATAGTATGCTATTTAAAGAAATTGGATAAATGAAGCTGAATGCAAGACTAGTATTATGGAGAAAAAAATTGGAGGTGAAGGGTTATATAATAGAAATTACACAGAGTACATGGACTAGGTGCGAGGATATGGCACCAATAAAGTCTGACGACAAGGAATGGCCTCAGAGTAACCATAACTATTATCACAAGTCTACCACATGGATGTAAAAAAGGATAAGTGCAATATAGGACAGAAGAAGTAACAAGAGGCATTTGGGATTTTAGGTACACACGCATGTTCATACATGAACATTCCAAAACATAATCTTAGCTCAAGCTTGGTTTTCAAATGAAAGCTCCAATGGTTCCCTAAGGATGATGCAAATTTACAGCTGAAATTCTAGATGCTGGTGTAGGATAATCTAATAGTTACAACTTCGGGTTACTAATCTGGTTTGAGCCCATTGTTCCTCAACTATACGCATCCCTTTAAATAGTTCTATCAATTTCTTATTATTATTATTGAGCATCAAACATCCACAAAGGGATCCACACCTTCTGAGCATGAAGCTATGATCGTACTCCCATCCCCACTCCCGTATGTTGCACAAACCCCAACCAGGGTCAACACAGAATTCTTGCCATGGATCTTCTGATGCTCCCACTTGATCTCAGGGAGGGGAAGCTTGGCCTGCTGCTTGCTCTCACCAGTGGGTTTGGCAGATACATCTCCATACATGTAAAGAGAGGCACCAGAAAGGGCCTGAGCAGCCACAACCACGGATGAAGCCCCCTCCGAGAAGGCAATCGCTGTGGGGTGCGCCCCTGACGGCAAGTTTATCCTCAATAGTCTGCACAATTCGCCCAGCTATCAACCAGAAAAAAAAAAACACAATCTTATGCAAAATGGATCAAGAAGAGAATCATACTTGAAACTTGCACTGGAAGCATCATTTATCCTGTACACCCTGACAACTCCATCAGCACAAGCTGCAACCAAGATTCATAGTTCTAAGCATTATGAATCCAAATAACAGAACACGACATGGAATTATGGATAGATGAGAGAACGATGAGCTCACTGGTTGCCAAATTGCGGCCATCGGAGGAGAAGCAAAGGGCGGTGACCACATCCCCATGGCCCTTCAAGGTGTTGACGTCCAGAGGGTGATGCTTCTTGTTCTGGTCCTGGAATTTCCAATAGAAAACAGAAGTATTAGAAGGTGGAAACGATCCAAGTGATCCTAAAAGAAATGGAAGGGATCTAAGAGACCTTATCAGCGTGGTGGGAGTGGGATTTCAGATGGGACTTCTTGGCGGCGGAGGAAGCGCGCTTGGGGGCTTTGTGTTCGGCGGCGCTCCGGTCGGGGGCAGCAGCCGCGGCGGCGGGGGCAGCGATCGTGGCGACTCCGGCCCGCTTCCGGCGGAAGTAGTCGGCTAAGAGGAGGAGGGCGAGGACGCCACCGACGATGGCGGAAAGAAGGGGCACGGAGAAGGCGGCGAACCATGCGGACGCCGGAGACGGTGTCGCCATCTTTCCTAGTATCTGGATAGAGTGGAAGACGGGGAGAGGAGGAATGGAGAAATGGAATTCTTCGAGGAGGGGTCTGGGGGTTTCTCTCTCTTTGTTTGGACTGGGTAAAAGGGAAGAATCGAGAAACGGGCTAACGGAGGAGGTGAAAGGATGGAAGGTAGCGGCGAGCTGAGCTTTTGTTCCGAGATGCGCCTGATCCTGCCGACCACGTCATGTTGCGGGGGACTCGGTGGCCTGATGCTTGGCGCCGCGCTGCCGCTCAGCATTTTGGCCGAAGATGCCAAGCTGTTTTTATTAAAGGGGTAAAAAAAAAAATTTTAACAAAATCAGGATCAAAATAAAATATTTTTGCAAGAAAAATCGTGTGGCATTTTCAGAAAGGACGTTTTCAATTATTGCCCCCCGTCCAACGCGAGCCTACCTCCCCATGCCCTCCGAGCGCGAGCTCGCCCCACCCCCCCGCAAGCGCTTCGCCCCCCACCACGCCCCCCGGCCCCCCTTCCCTGAAAATACCACACCATGTGGGGTGCTGACGGGGCAGGATTTTGGCTTAAAAAATATTGACGTTTTTTACTTTAACACAATTTTTACAAAATATTTTGTTTCCGCCCCGATTTTGTTAAAAAAATTTTTTTTTATCCCTTTAATAAAAATAGCTCCGAAGATGCTTGTTGGGCGGTTGGGCATACCACAAGAACGACACCATTTGGGCTAGAATAACCTAACTCGAGAACCGCCTTAGATTTTGGGCGAAGAAATCAAATTTTCTTAAAAAAATTAAGAGTATGTTTGATCTTTAAAAATATTTTTTATTTATATTTTTATAAAAAATATATGTATTTATAAAATAATATTTTATAAATAAAAATAAAAAAAATTAAAAAAATATAAGTTCATAATGACATAAAATTAAAAATAATTTAAAGATATTTTTACTATTTTTCATCAAAGAAAAAAAAAGCATCGCTTTTATTTTATTTTTTATTTTTAAAACTAAAAATACAAAATTCATTGTAAAAATATGTTTAGTTATACTATTTTTACATTTTTATTTTTAAAAGTAATTTTTTGAAAACTAATATAACCTTTTAAAAAATAAGGAATATATATTAATATATTATATTTATATGATATTAATTATTATAATGCATAATACATTATTAATTTTATATTAATATTAATTATATTATATATATATATATATTATTAATTATAATTATTAATATAATTATTTATTATTTATTATCTCTTCTATCAATTTTAATATCCATTCCTCCACATCTCATAACCTAGAGATGATTATCTCAATAATTCCTTAGGACGAGTTTTATTAGGAATATGCTAAAGGCATGTGTACCTCCAATATATTATTTTGTATTCCACTCTAAAAATTATATTGCTTTGTCAAATTTCACCTCCACTAGAATTCTTTAAGATCATTTTTGATAGCTTAAAAAAGAAAGCTCTATTTGTTAGGATTAATTATATAATTTGGAATGTGTTTGATGAATTTTTAATAATAGGATTTACAATCATTATATATAGCTAGTGTCTAAGAAGAGCTTTGAATAGCTTGATTCCTTTTTAATAGATTAGATGAGTATCCATTGTGTGATCATCTACCTTTATGATTCTCAATAATGAATCAAGAGAGACTTTTTCAATATGATTGTATGGTTGTTTAAGGAGTCGCATCATTATTATATTATTTATCTTATATAGATCAATTTTTTGATGTAAAATTTTTATAAGATTTATATTTTCTTTGTAATTTATGAACGTGCAGTTATTAGCTCTATTAATGCAACTCTTTTTATAGGGATAAAAGGAGAAGCTAGTATTTGTTTTTTCACTGTATATCTATTCTATTCTTAAAATGTTGATTTCAATCAAAATCGAAACCTTTGAGCGTGTGATACTATTTAAGCAAGTACTTGACCGTAATTTTTTTTTTTTATAACGTGAATAGATGGTAAATTTCCGATAGGTCAGAAAAAAGATGAAAATATAATGTTGTCTTGGGATGCAAAATCAACATCAAAGTAAAGGACAGCCGACGAGAACCATGCGCAGGATATTTGCCATGTACCCAATTCTAGCAAATTCCTAGAGTTACGATTGCAGGAGATCAGCAAGTCCGGCACCTGGTTCCCCGTACTTACCTTAGGGGTATTATAGTCCTTTCGGCACCGGTGACGGCAATTACTTTAGGCTGACGGCGGCGACCTTTGCTCCGAGATCCACCCCGCGACATCCGTCCTTAGCCCTCTTCCCGGTCAAGCCGAGACAGCGGTTTCCAGTCCCTCGCCGGTCAACCACCGCGTCGGACCAGGCCGCCCAAGAAGAAACATTCCAACCTCCCCCTCTTTATTCGTGACTCCCGAGGGGGGAAGCCCGAGATTCCACGACCCCCACCCTCTCTTCCCGAGCGCAATATCGGAAGAAAAGCCCTAAATCTAGCGGTCTCTCATCCATAGATTGCGAGGAGTTCGACAAGAAGGAGACGAATCATGTCGATGTCGGACTCGGACTCCTCCCAAGGCGGTGATTGCAAAACATTCCGGCAGATCACCCGAGACCGTAAGTCTCGATTATCGCTGCTTAGATTCTACATGTATTTTTCCTTTGTTTGATGTTCTTGATTACTTCCTTGATGAAGATTTCTTTCTTGATACGATTTTGGTTAAGATTGCTGTTTTTAAGACGCCGATTAGCTATGAAAGAGCTATGTCTATGCGGCAGTTCTTAGATAAAGGAGGTTTAATTTTTCTTAAGTCTATAGGAACCTTCGAGGGTTGCTTCCGTGCTACATAATTAAAATTTGGAAACCAATAATGTAGATCTTGCTTCTCATTATTTTCTAAAGCAGTAATGGTTGACGTCTAAAAGTTCTTTTTGATTATACTTTAATTTATAAAGATCATTTGAGATGGGATAAGGCTTGTTGGATAAGTTTTAGAGTACAAGAATTTTGCTGTCTAAGGCCGGGGTCATATGGGTGTTTGTAACAAAGATTCAAGTCAGCCATAGCGACCATACTAAGATTCCGGTTGAATGTTTAAAAGAAGGGGAAACCTTAAAGAGAATGACCAGAAAGGTTACAAAGGTATTCAGTAAAGATGCGGTCACAAAGTATGTGGCTTTTGACTAGGTTGTGATGAATTTGCCTGCATCCCATGTTGATTACATGGTACTAGATGTTTTAATTGTACAATACCATTTACAGTTCTAAAATATCCAGACACTTGCATGCATAGAGGACAGAGGCCGCATGTCTTTGTATGAATGTCCTGTTGCCAAGATGTTCTTCTAATCTGTTGATGACCGTGTAAATAAATTATAAACTTAAAACTATACCAATGTATTTGGACTGCTAGACTAATTTGAACAGTCAGTTCAATTTTTGTTACAAGATTTGCATTTGTTCCTTATAACATTAGAGAAACAAGGAGAAAATGTGTGGCACTTTGGTAAAGTAAGCCGATATGGTTTGGCAATTAAAATAATCAACAATTGTAGTGTCATTGCTTTTCCTATATATCCTTTGCAAAGTTGCTTTACAAAGATTGCCAATTGCCTATGCCAATTGCCTATCTTTTTGCCCCAGATGGTGTTATGATGCCCGGCGGTCATGTGTCCAAAAGTATAGCATCACAACAGTACCAAAAATTGAAGTGTCAAAACCAATGTTGCATGGAACTGAATGTGGGATCAAATTCAAATGTGCCTATTAGTGTTTGGCTGGGCATGAGGAGAGGAAGAAGATGTGGGGATACATTAAAAAATAACTAAAATATGTATGCTTCAATATTTTATAAAAGAAATAGTAAAAGATATTATTTGTTAAGACCTTAGATGTACATCTTTCTTATTCAAACTTCTCAATTAACTTAAGGATTGCGGAAAATTAAATTTTACAAAACTGTCTTGATACCTACATCCTTAATCAGTCTGTAAAAAGAACGAGAGCTCAATATTAATATTATTTTAGTTAAACTGGAATAACAATAAAGACAATCACCTATTGCAATCTACTAGATATACTAAGTTAAACATGAACATTAGTTCTCTTACATGCTAAGGAACAATGTTGCATGAATATAGATTAGAGAATCAGATTTGAACACTTATCCTAGTGTTTGACATGGCAAGAGAGAAAAGGGTGATTTGGGGATAAACGAGGTAAAATATAATTTCAATAAAATTATTTATTTGTACCCATGGTTTTAATTCTTGTGAAGTGGTGTTGTCCTAGTTTTTCCATGGAACGGCATGTGTCACTGTCCCGTTCCCTCTCGACTCTTAGGATGGAAAATGTCCCAATACACACCGATTGGGATATTGAGATGATGGTGGGTTGGTCCTATCCCGATACCTAGTGGTAACCCATTCCGATGCTCAACAGGATGCCCTGCTAAGATTTGAAACCATATTTGTACTTTTATATGCCATTTACTAAATATTAAAAAGAAAACATTCAAAGGATATTTCTTGTTAGGGTCTTTCATAAAATGTTTCTTGTTTGGACCTTACAATTGACAAAGATATAAGAAAAATAACATTTGTTGTGTGAACTAGAAAGATCTAGTCAACTTCTTTGAAGGCTACCTCTTCTAGGTTCTCAAGCAAGTCAAGAGAGGAAAGCGTCTGTGTAGCGATTCCAAATCGAATCAACTGATTGCCTTGCTTTCTAAGTACTATGAGAAAGCCTTGGAGTGAAAGAGGTGCTTCTTGGATGGAGAGGTTGGTGAAAGGGAAAGATTGAAAGAGAAAGTGAGAGTGAGAGTGATGATGAGAGGGTGAATGGAAGTTTCATCATTTTCTAGAGTGAGATGTGTTCTATCATGAGTTGAATCCTTTTCATCTTGCTTTGAGCCATGAAGTGAGAGGCCATTGCGAGGCAGTAGTTTTCTCTTTTTGGTCCTGTGGTGGGGATTATTCTTTTTGTTCCAATCTAAAGCCCCATTGAGATTTGCGATGAGTGGTCATGCTCTAGCCCTAGCTAACGAGATAATGTGCTATTTTGCACTACTCCTTGACTAGTCTTTAAAAGGATAAATACACACTCCTAACATTTAAATGGAAAGTCAAACTCATTGTTGGAAGGGTTCAACTCTCTACCGATTTTTAAAAGTGGGAATCAAAGAAATTAGAAAGTGTCCAAGTTTCTGATATTTATTTGACTCGGATATGTATTCGACATGAATTTTTGGAGCTGGTTGCGAGTGTTCAGGTAACATGGATAAGGAGGTTAATGGTAATGTAAAGGATAAGGATGGAGAACATGTATGCCTTATCAGCTTGCACCGCTTTGTACCCGATGTATTATATCATGTCAGTACCAAACCGGGACTCTATACGGGGTGTGTATTGACTTTTGGTATGTTGAACCAACTTGTGTATTAGGCATACTGATATTGTACTAGTGTGGTATTGATACGGGATTCGGTATCAAGATGAGAACCTTGGTAGAGAATAATAGGAATTGTATACTTTAAATCCATGAATCAAAAGACCAAGATTTGTCATATTAACTCGTATCGACCCATACTAATCATACCAAGTATCAAATTTCGATTTGGTATGAACTAAATTGGCTTGAATTGACCTATACCGTTTGATAACAAGTAGTTAAAGGTGAAAAAAATGGCATACCATGCTGTACTGACCTATACTGTGCTGAATTGACACATTTGTAGAGCTCTAATGCATGGATTGGCATTTGTATACATCATATTTTACAAATCATTGACAAGTTTATTGAAGCCAAAGCAACCTATATACTTTAGTTGTCAAAAGAATAGTTTTTCTATGTTAATTTCTTTGAAACTTTGTTATGTAAATTAATTATTTAAAAACATTAAGCTAATTGAGGCAATCTGGTTTTTGCTTATGAAGGCAAAAATATCTGATATTACCTTTAATTGAGATTGCTTTTCTTTTTTTCTTGATCTTGTTTAGTCAAATATAAAAACAAAAAAAGCAACTAAAGCAAAGCGAACAAAATAATATCAATCGAATGACTTTGAGTGAAAAATCCAGGAAAGAAAAGCTTTCTCCAGTCCTTTTGTATTATATGATATGTTTTGTTAAGCTTTGTAAGCCTTTTTGTAGTCATTGGTCATGTTGCTACTTTACATGTATACTTATCATCTGTCCATTTTTTTATTTATGTTTCCTATTTTGATGTTTGCAGGGTTATTATATGAGATGCTTCGATCAACCAAAGTAAAGGACTCAAAATCAACATGGAAGGTACTCTTTGCATGGCACTTCCTTTCTGTATTTTGTTTGCTTATAGGTTTTTTGTGCTGATTACTGTTAGTATGAACAATTATGGAGCATCAGTGTCCTTGATATGCTTTATTTTGGTAGAGTCTACACCATTTTACATAGCTTCATATGACTTAGATTTGGGATGGTATTGATTGTGTAATCGATGTGAAGTTCAGTGTAGACTTATATTACAACAATAATAACAACAACTAAGCTTTAATCCCAAACTAGTTAGGGTTAGTTACACGGATCTTTTTCTCCATTTTGCTTAGTAAAAGTCCATACTTTCTATAAGATGTTGATATATTAAGTCCTTTTTTTTTACTACTCTCTCATATGAGTTTTGGCATATCTCTGCCTCTTTTTCCTTTTATATATATATTAAATCATTCTCTTTTTTTTTTCCGGTGCATCTCTTGGCCTATGTTGTATATCTTCAAACTAAGTCATCTTTTTTAATGTCTTCAATCACTACCTTTTTATGAATGATTTCATTTCTTATTCTTTCTTTTTTTTGTATTATGACACATCTGTCTTAACATTCTCACTTCGACCGTATTTATCTTGTGTATATGTTGTTTTCTAACTACCCAACATTCTATATTATAAAGCATAAATGGCCTTACATCTATTCTATAAAATTTTTTCTTCAACTTATCGGATATCTTACAATGACATAATATCTTAGCTACATTTTTTTTATTTTATCCAAGTTGCTTTAATTCTGTAGATCACATCCTTTTCAATATCCCCTCATGAATAATCGACCTTAAATATAAAAAAAGATTACTTCTAAAAACCTCATCATTCTCAATTTTTTCTTTACCTTCATCTGTATTTTTAATTTTACTAAAATCATATTTTACATTTTCTATCTTGGCCCTACTTTTCTAATTCTCAACCTGCATTGACATGCTTTTCTTTATCTATAATTGTTTCTTTTGTTGAGTCACGAGTTTACAAATTTAGTCTTTATTGGGATCCAATGACTGCAAAGCGAAGAAAATTGTATTATAATTTAAAATGTAACTCATGATTAGGTTAATTGAACTATCTTGAACCAGGCGGTTGGTCGAACTGAGCCGAACTGACCCGAAATTAGGATGGTTTGGCCTCCTGGCTCGGTATGAGGGTGAACCACTTGTACCACTCTTGTACCGAAGCTTCGAACTGAACTGTTTGGTTCGGCCTGGTACAGTGATGGATGTGGGTGGGGGCCTCCTGATCAATCTGATCAATATGCCGCTGGTTCAATACAATATGCATGGTGCCGAACCATACTGACTTGATATTGGACCTAGCACGGTGGACCTTGATTGTGACTAATGGTTTTGTTATAGATATGTGATATAGGGTCAGAAGGGAGAAAGTGTTGTTCCTAAAAGATAATGGGAATGGTAGTATGTAGAACCGTTTTGGTTGGTTATATCATTTACAAGACTTATCAGGTCTAGGTTTTTGTGTGATAACAGCAGTGAAGGAAAAAATTGCACTGAGTAACATAGTGTAGCTTGTTGTAGCAATTGCAGAGCTCAAAGGCATTAAAAATAAAGAGTGGGGAGTGAGGTTTCAATCAGGTCATGGTACTTGGTTAATGCAACTATTGTGAGCATGAGGAGTAGCGTGGCAGATTTTGTAAACATAATGTTTAGTAGATTCTTGGTGAAGATGACATTGCACTTTGTGGTTCAACATGATGAAATGACAAAGCTTTATATGGTTACCAATGATGAGACTAAATCATTGCTTCCTTATATTATAGAGCTGGAGTACAGTTTTATCAAAAAAATATTTAAGTTAGCCATGCTTTCTTAATCTATTTGACTATATTAAAGAATTCATAATTACATCATGACTTCTGTTTGTTCATCTGTTTTTGATGAAAAATTAAGTTTTCAGGCTTTGAGTAATCAAGACATGCCATAATAATTTTACTATTGATTAAAGGAATGTTGACCATATGACCTCATGATGGCATCTCTATTTGTTTTTCTAGGGAGTTGCTTGATTAGAGGACCTGATGATTTTTAGTTGATGTTGCCTTATGCATGGCCCTGTTAATTCTAGTTCCTGTAGTACCAGTTTCGTACCATTGCCAAAGAAAGGGTCAGCACAGCATAGTTCTCTTTGCACTCCCAAATAATCTTGGAGGTGCTTTTTCCTTTAGAAATAAGATTCTTTCTCTTAAGGATTGGTATGATTCTTGCTAGAAATAGTGTAAACAACACGAACAAGCGAGCTGGATCCAACCTGGCTCAGATTGAAAATGGCTAATGTTCAGCTCAAGCTTGGCTTGAGTCCAAGTTAAGCTGTCCAAGTTAAGCTACAAATATCCAGCTCAAGCTTGGTTTGTTACATATCTAGTCAGCTTGAGCTTGGCTCAACCAAGCTTGAAACAGAAATGCCCAAAAGCAATGAGCTTCCCAGTCGATGCAGCTACAAAGATCATCCCTGGATGGAGGAGGAGGAGAGGCACTCTGGTAGAACAAGCATGGTGAAAAAGGGAAGATGTTGCTCAATATGGATGTTTCTATGGATAAAGAGAGAGGAAGAGGAGGAGGGTTGAGGGAGAGGGCTGGTGTTGCTAGATTTTAAATACCACCACTTGCCACTGTTAGAGTTTACAATGTAAGAGGAGGAAGAAGAAGGGAGGCGGGATGGAGCTGCTTATCGAGAGAATTAGGCCTGCTTTTGCCTGATTTATCTTAAATTCTTAGGCTCATCTTGGCCACCTGTTTTAATGGCTGACACTTTTTAATTCTCTTCCTTTTTGATGAATTCTCCCTTTAGCCAAAATGGAGAGGGCTTTTATTATGTTTCACAAACTTTGAAATTTGTAATCAAATAGGTCTAAAAAGATTAAAAAATATTTTTATGGTAACTAATGAATTAATGATATATGTATGTTTATGTATATATATGTATATGTATGTATGTATATATCCATTTCAAGAGAATATCTGTACATACATATGTCTATAAATATTCCATACTCATGTTATAGTTTATATATTTATTTTTAGCTATTTCAAGCTGAACATGAATGAGCTGCATCTAGCTCATGTTCAGCTTGTTTACATATTGAGCTCAAATACTTGGATCATGTTTGGCTTGTTTATTAATCGAGCAAGCGCATCTTGAGCTGAATTTTGAGCTGAACAAGAGCTGCTTATGAACAGCTTGCATATTTGACAGCCCCATTCAAGGCTTAATGTCATGATGGTAATTGTTTTAACTAATGGACGAATAGCAACTGAACTTTTTTTTAATTTCTGTATTGCTATCTTTTCTGTGTCATGATTATAATTGGCACGAAATGTGTATATTTGTGAGGTTCACTATCGATTTTAATCTTATCCTTCTAACTCTTTTGTTGCACCATTAAAGGTTGTTGGTGATATCTTTACTAATCATTTGTTGAGGGTAGCGATGGCAATGGGGATGGGATATCCTGATCCCTGCAGAGAATTGCCCTGATGGTGGCAGCTTTGGAGGGATTAATGGGGAGGGGGAGAATTTTTGAAAATTTGTCGGGTTCAGGGATGGGGATAGGGACTAGGGTCTCCATCTCTAAACCCATCCTCAAAATCCGATCATTTTTTCTAAGATAAATAATGTGTTGAATTTATATATTTACTTTAGGTTATATTGTATTTGATTAAAAACATGATAACATGTGCAATTATGCAAATTTAGGCCTTTTATTGTACTCTAAATATTGGGTTTAGGTTTTAAATTTGGGTTTTTAATACATTTTAAGTGTCCACTGTCCATTGGTTTATAATAAATTTTGGGTTTCAAATGCTTTTTTTTTTAACTATAGAATTGGGCCCAAAGTTAATAGCCAATTCTAAAAAAAAAGGGATTGGGGATTCTCTGTGGGGAATGGGGAATCATGGGGGTGGGGATGGAGGAAAAATCATTTCCCATTAGGAGATGGGGCTGGGGGGTAGGTGCAGGAATGTAGAATATACTCTCTGCCCCAAATCTGCTATGTTGAGTTAAGGGCCTTGGAGATTTTCATGGTTGAGTAATTTATTGATGGGTAAAAGCAAGGCTTTAAATCCTATAGGACAGCACCATCGCAGTTTTTCCATGAAACAGGATGTGCTGTCATCTCACCTCATCCTAACAATTGGGATGAGGGGTGTTTCAGGATGCACTGATTGGGATAAAATGTATCGGACCACCAAATCATATCGATTTTGGGATGGTTCAGTATAGTTTACCTCAAATTGCCCTGTTCAACCATCCTTATAAGGGGCTTAAAAGCTTCTTGGACTTCTGCTAGGTGGTTGGGTTACCTATATGAGCTGCTGAAGAAGTTAGGCACTAAGGAAGTTAGCAGACCACATAAGCGGTCGAAATGACTGCCTTTTGGAACAGTGATCAAAACAAGCTGGTTATGTTCCTTTCTTGTTGCTTTTTGTCCTTGTGGATCTTTATGACAACATGGATTTCATAAAAATTTCTTTGATGATAATTAGTTTCTTTTTTAGGTTCTTATTATGGACAAGGTTACCGTCAAGATAATGTCGTATTCTTGCAAGATGGTGGACATCACAGAGGAAGGGGTTTCATGTAAGCTGACAATACCTAATACTTGAAAATTGTAACTTTTCTCTTATATTTCTTCTTATTCTAGATCAAGGCAGTTGACCCCGATTTGTTTGGATATTTTTGTCTTCATGTTATGTATGTTGTAGGTAAAAACAATTCCCCCCATGGTTGCTGGCCATCCTGTTGATAGGTTAAAACTTACAAGAATATATCCTGTCTCCATTTATCCTCAGCTTTCATCTTATACATCTTTCTTTCAAATGTTTTGCATGCTAATCAAGTAAATTTGAGACAACTACCTTCCAAGCCAGAAAATCATCCCTAACTTTCATGCTCCAGAAACTCTGAAAGCTTTACCTTGAACTGAGCTGCTTTTTCTCAAACCTTTCTTAGTGACCCCTAGGTTCCTTCTATTTGTTTGTAAAATGAAGGTTTTTACCTCACTTTTTTTAAATCTAAAATTAGGAAATTAATCTGATGATATGGTGCTTACATTCTTGGTACAAAAAATTTTCTGTGCAGTGGTGGAAGACCTATACAAAAGAAGGCAACCTTTGCCTACAATGGATGCCATATATTTTATCCAGCCGACGAAAGAGAAGTAAAGTTTGTACTTTTTGGATGGTTAATTTGTTTTGCTTTATTTAGCGTCCTGCTGTCTTTTGCTACATATTTAAGGTTAATTTGAGCTTACTAGAAGATCTGAAGTTCGTTGCTTTCTCTAATGCAGGACCCAGACCCTTGCATTTACTTCTAGACTGAATTTAAATAACTGAAATCCGTATCTTATGTGTTCATTGTAGCTAGAACTATTAGTTTTGAAGATAAAATGTAAACTTTTCAACAAATTTTGGTTTATATGAAATGAAATGAAAATCATGTGTGATTGCATAGGACCCAGGCAGTCTCTGTTTACAAATGGGTCACCTAGATGGTGCCTATGCAGTCTGTAGAAGCTTTGGAGACTGCTTATGTGGCTTCATTTGCATGTTGTGCAAAGCAGGTTGTTTAAAGGTTAGGTCCAATGCGAGTCAGACCTTGCATTGCTTTTGTGGGTTAAGGGTGGGTAAACCTTAAACAGTTAGGTAGTGCTCTCTCTCTCTCTCTCTCTCTCTCTCTCTCTCTCTCTCACCCCCTTGTTATTGAGAGTACATATTTGATTGTCAGATCAAATCTCCTACCAACAGCAACACCTAATCTTCTTTAGATATTTGGCATTTCAGCCTTTGATGGTTCAAAGGGACTGGCAAAATACCACCAGCCTCTGTGAACGATGTAGCTTAACTACATTAGTTCAGTTCTGCTGATTTCAAACCTTTATCTGGCTAAGGAGGAAGATATTGCATTGTTCTATTTTGATGCTACCATAGATATTAATGGGTCCATTAATTTCATATTTATATTTGTGGTATCGATCATGGCTTTGGATTGCTCATGAAGGTTTAAAAGTTCTGGTTGGTTCAGAATTCGATGTTTTGGTTGGTGTATGGTTCACTGTCTTAGTGTCAAGGGGTGTATTGGTAACATTCTAGCGCAATGTCGGTATGCTCAGTATACTTGATATTGGGTGCTCTTTATACTGGCACCGATATAGTACCAATATGGTATGGTAGATCTGGTATGGTGGTGTATCAACCGGTATGGCATACCATGGATTGGTGTGATCATTGTTTTATTTTCTTAGTGAAATAACACAATAGGATCCTAATCCTTGAAAGTTCTTTTAAAAATCAAAAGCCCTATCTCTTATTCTGTGACACCATAATGTTGTTTATTTAACTATGTGACGTACATGTGTGAGTGCTGGCTATATTGTGGCCTTAAAATATTGTGCATTTTGCCTGTTCTGAATTTTTTTGGGTAGTGAAATGGAATTAATACAGTTGATTCTAATTACAAAACCTACTACCACAAGCATTTGACACACACACATGCACGCACGCACGCATGCACTCCTCTGCGAAACATAATTTCTTTGTATCTTGGTAATCTGAAAATCAAGTAAGAAATGTTTTTATCCAAACCTTTTTGAGCAAAATTTAGGTTTGCTGAAACCACTGTTCCCATGACTGGGATCCAAACAACTCTTTAAATCTTTTGGTGAAGCTCATATAGGCAGATGATTATGGGTGATTTCACATTTTAGAAAGTGAGAACCAGTGGATTCTGAAGTCAGTGGGAGGTGGTAAATTACAGACATAAATCTAGTGTATTTTTATTCTCCCTTTTTACCTTTTTTCTTTTTTATCTTCCTAGCTTTGCCTTCTCTCCTTTTCTTGTCTTCTATCTGTAGTCCTCCTCCTTTCTCTTGTTGTCTTTAATTTTTTTTTTTTTTTGATTTTTTTACTAATTTATTCCTTGTTTTTACTTTTTAAATATAGTTTTAAATAGTTTTATTATTTTAAATTATTTTTAGCTCTGAACCTCCTAGGATGGTGTCTAGTTAGCCAGCATACCACCCAGGAACTGTGTTGGACAGCTTGCTTGCATATCATGGCATCTTGTTGTTACCCTAGATTATTTTGGTGGCAAAGGTTTGGTGCATCTTCTCGAAAACAACCTAATGATACCTGGGACATCAAACTTATGAAGGCTGATTGATTCCCTTTTTTTTTCTCTAACTGCTAATGTCTGCGCCTTGGCCTTGCATTTAATGTGTACCATAGCTTAAGTTATCACCCTTTGTTTTGAAAGGTTCTACCTAAAATTTAAATATGATGTTATTAAGTTCAATCTGCTCCTAATTATGCAATGCACCATGTCTAACCTGCAACAGTTGAATAATCCATGTCTATGCTATGCTATCACCAACTAGTTGGACTTTAGAAGGATAGTACTATGTAGTGATTTAAAGCTCGATGGGACAAGGGTCGAGATGTCTCGTCCCAGAGAGATTTTGAGATTGATTTCGGCTGTCTCATCCTGTCCTGTTTCAGCTATAATACATTATAATTTTAATTTTAAATAAATATAATTTATTATAAAGATATAACTTTGAAAGCTCAAATATGTTTGAAAATTGAATAAAATACTGAAGCTTCACAAATAACTCTTTTAAAGAAAAGAAAACATCTCAAGTGCTGGGGTGCCTGACCGGGTTGGAGATCAAGATGGAGCAGGATGTAGGGCGTCTTATTCCATGGAAAAATAGTGACACCCCTGTCCCATGAGATTAAAACCTTAGTACTATGAAGTATGAACAGCCTAAGAGAATGCCATCCTTTGACGTTTTTAGTATCTACTTTTAGTGGGAGTGATTGAAGTCTCCTTTGAGGTGCAGGTTAACTCACCAAGTGGGTCTTATACCGGACTATGCATTCCTGCGGAAGTTTCTCATGGAAACAACTTGATTCTACAGCCTGTTGTCTAACATGCTTTAGCCTATTGCTCGTGCTGCAAAGTTATGGACTCATGAAACTTACTAGAGCCCTGTTTGTGATTTTCCACTTATACTTTGACCTTGTCTTATTGTAATGAAAGTAGGGTTGCCATACCGACCCGCACTGGCTGTACTATGTCGTGCCAATAAGGTATTGGTATGGTACCTAGATTCAATTCGGTATGAATGAACCGGTCCACATTGAGCGCGGAACCAAAATGTACTGGTACAAGATGCATACTATACCATATCAGCCATATTGTATCAAATCAGTAATGCACCGGTATGATTTTCGGTATTGGTTTTGTGGATCTTGAATGAAAGTGCATCTTTCTTTCTTAATAATCCAAAAAACATTCAGTAAATTTATCATGTATATCTTTTCTCTGGTTTGGCTGCAGAATTTAGGCATGTTATGAGGCTATCTAACCTTGTTGATATTCAGTCAGCACTCAGCACAAAAATAAAAACCCTTGATCCTTCCACAAAAGAATGAAGAAGAAAAAAGGAAAAGAAATTCTTTTGGTATCAAGGCCTCTAAACTTTATGCTAGATTTGGAGCTTGGTCTTTCAATAGTCCCACAGGGTCTAAAGACTGGACCATGAAGCTGAGGCATTGCTTAGAAAAGTTTTCAGAATGGTTTGATCATTATGTACACCCAAATCTAGCCGGCTCTTCCAAGTTCCTCAAACCCCCTCCCACTCAACCCGAAAATAAATAATTAAATTAATAAAGACCATCATTCATTTGTATTTAATTAGGAAGCATGATATTTGACATATATAACTTAATTGCATGGAAATTTACATGAATAATGCTGGTTTTATTTGCTTATCACCTTTCTTTCACGGTAGTTGATCTCTTTTCTTTGTTGTATTCTTTGGTGGGACAAAATAGATCTGTGGGATTACAATACTGCCCAACACCATGATATATGCTTTTGCACGCGACCACATATGTTGTCAGGATCGAGATCGATTCATAAATCATATTGGGGATGAGAACAGATCAAAGTATGGATTGTGACACTTTCTCCAAATTTAGTAATATAAAAGAAATGTGAAAAAAAGTCAAATACAAATTGGATGAATGGAGAATGAAAATCTTTCATACCTGGATTCTAGTTTCTACCATTGTAAGTTTGTATATATCATTTCTAATAAAACCAAGACCATGTCCAATTATTCAAGATTTTAATATTCACCCTGCTAGATAAATTATCCATTGAGGTAGAAAATTTTATAAAAAAAGGTTTATGGGTTTATAAATTATGCAAATTTGCTTCGGATTACAACTTCATGAATTCCAATAAAGTGTATGCTAATTTATATGTTTGATGCATATTAGTGATAAATAGGAAAAATTTAAAAAATCAAAAAATTATAGAAAATGTACTTCCACATGATTTAGTGCAGTAAAACCATGATCAAGTTGGACCTTATGATCCAAGTTATTGTATAATCCATGACAGAGATCTAGATTATTTGATCCTAATTGATCCCAATCGAAGGATGAAATTGTTATTGTTTGGGGCATTTTGATCTGGATTGTAAGATCTTGTTCATGAATTGTAAGATTTTAACAACACTGCCAACCTAGAAGTTCTCCAATCTTGGCAATATTCAATATTTCAGTTGGCACAAAAATAAAGAAGCCTTGATCCTTTTAGAGAACCAAGAAGAAATATGGTAAGAGAACTTTTCTTGGTCAATACCCTAATCTTTGAAAACTATCCATTTGAACCTGAGTCTTTGTTATTCCGCAGGGTCTAATGGTTGGTTTCTGTGTAACGCTAGGGTCCTAGGGCACTTCTTATAAAAGTTTTCAGTATGGTTTCCATATTATGTGCACCCTGATCTTGACTGGCTCTTTGCAAATCTTAAACACCATAGTAAATAAATAAATAAACAAATAAAGACCTCCACCACCATTTGTATTCATTATGGTGCCAGAACTTTTTGAGAGTATATTATTTGCATGGAAATATAATGAAAGATGATAACTTTGTCTGCTTATCATTGTTGCTAAATATTTGGCCTCTTTCCTTTAGCATATTCTTAGGTGGGTCAAAAAAGGATGTGTAGGAATGCTGTACTTTCCCACATCATAAATTACCTTTTACACACAATCTATACATCTATAAATGTTTATGGTGATGTTTTATATGGTCTTGTACTTGAATGCATGTTTTTTCTTCTAATGATATAGTCATATATTTGTAACATTTCTGACCTTACTTTTTTTGCTCCTATGCAGTGTTGTGATATTCCTCTCTGACATGGCAGGAAGATCTCCTTTGTACAGAAAGTATGCATGCAATTCAGATGTTATTTGGACTAGTGTAGTTATATTTGGCAGTCTTTGACTTGTATTCCTCAAATTTGTGTATTTGTAAATTGTAATTTAATGTTTTGTTTCAGGGCATATGTATTTTTCAGCTCTCCTATACAAAAGGATTTAGTGGCTCAGATTAAGAAGGACACCAGAGTCTTACCACGCATAGCTGCATTGAGTGAGGTAAAATTATTTACTTGTGTCATTTTTCTTGCATTATCAAATCCATTTTACGTTACTGAGTAGATTTTTAATCTTCAAATAGCTTTTTTGTATTTATGGATCTCTGTGGCTTTTTCCATTTGAAAGTTCTATCTATTTCATGGACTTTTTCATTCCTCAAACATTTGCAGATGAATCTGGAATACTTCGCCATTGATAGTCAGGTAATAATCATCACCTTTCGTTTCTTTTGTCTGTTTGCATTCTGTCATGGTTTCTTGTATATCTATATTATTGTGGTTTATCTTAAATTGCATAGGTACACTTGATTTGTCATTCTGCCTCCAGATTTAGATGTTAATTTTAAGAATGCATGCATCTAATTTTGCTTTATTATGACTTATTCCTGGTAGGGCTTTTTAACTGACCATGAAAGAGCTTTGGAGGAATTATTTGGGGAAAATGTGGAAGGTCCGCACAAGTATAATGCCTGTTTGAATACAATGGCAATTCGCATTGCTACGACATTTGCTTCATTGAGGGTATGATCATAAGTCTACCTATTTTCTTGAAGGGATGTGACCATAAGACTTATTAGCATACATTTTCATGCTCTGTGGGTTGTTTTTTTTTTTTTTTTTTTTTTTTTAATGTTATGTTTACAAGTATTATGTATTTTTCTTTTTTTAACTCCCACAGTAGGATTTCAAGAAATTATGATGACATAATGACGAAACTTTCTGAAGTCTCTTTCTCTCTCTCCCTCTCTATCTATCTCTTCTCCCTTTCTCTTTCTATATATATCTTTGTGCTCTCGCTCTCTCTATAGTTATGTGGAGAAACATGAAGGTGTTTGAGCACTGAATTCCTAGGGTTCACCATCCTAGAACCACACTCTCCAAACCCATCAGATTGGAGAGGATAGGTCGTAAGGTTCGTAAAATTGGTTCTGATGAACATACTGGTACATTGCTAGTTTGGTATGGTACTCATCCCATGAGACAGGGCATCGATGCCTTTTTTCACTCTCAGCCATAGTACCACTTGAAAGTGGGGACGGTATGGGTTGGTATAGGGCAGTTCTGCTCTATTTAGACTGGTCCAGTTAATACTAAATCGAAACTCAATATCGTAGCACTACCTTGCCAGTATGGTATAGTTGGTATGGGCTAGTATGACAAACCTTAATTGGTTGAGTTGTTATGATGAAAAGTAGTCTTATGTATCATTTTATCTTTTTCTCTATAATTTCATTTATTTTGGGCTGTTTTTCTATTGTTGTGCATGTCTTCTTCCCTGTTTATTTATGGATTTTACGAATCATCTCTTTACAATCTCCCTTTTAGTCAATTACTAAGTGATTCATGTTTATTTGAAACTAGGGATGTTTATTATAGATAATGAGGAACACATAGGACCAGGTGCAACTCTTATCCCAACTGTATGGTATTAGTTTTAGATGTTTTCCATATGCCTCTATAGAGTTATTATTTTCTAGCTTTTCAAATTGGAAGTAGTTACTTATTGTTGCTTGTATCTAACTGAACCTAGACATATGTCAATAATTGCTGTATAGAATGGTAATGTAGGCATATCAAAGATGTATAACCTGATATGAATCCTTTTGAATAGTTCTGTTTTCTTTTGTTGGTTGTGTTACCACACTTTTGTCTTTTGAGTTTGGGGTTTCACAAGATATTGTTGTCTAACCTCTGTCTTTTCCTCTATTTATTTTAAATAAAGCTCAGGAGGTCCTGCTTCCACAAGAGTTTTTTCTTTGCTATCATTTGTAATATCCTTTACCTCTTCTTAGGAATTTCCTTATGTGCGCTATCGTGCTGCCAAATCATCATTAGATGTTTCTACCGTGACAACTCTCCGTGATTTAGTGCCAACGAAGCTTGCTGCTGCTGTTTGGAACTGTCTTGCCAAATACAAATCTACGATTCCTGAATTTCCCCAGAGGGAGACATGTGAGTTACTCATTGTGGATCGAACAATAGACCAGGTATAATTTACAGTCTTGTCTTTGAGCTATTTGTGTTCTATGAGATGCCAATTTGTTATGGCTTAACTTTCTCTACCTTTGAGTCCGGTAGATTGCTCCTATTATTCATGAGTGGACCTATGATGCCATGTGCCGTGATTTACTAAATATGGATGGCAACAAATACATCCATGAGGTGAGCATATTCATTCTTAATTTTTAGGTAGTGTCTATCAGGTGTCCTCTTGCTGCATATGGTTCTTGCTTCAAGATATTTAGGTGCAGGTTGAAATGAAAGATGGAAGAACAAAAAATGAAAAGAAGGAGGTTCTTTTAGAGGATCATGATCCAATTTGGCTTGAGCTTCGGCATGCGCATATAGCAGATGTAAGTTTGATGATTTATTTATTTTATTTATTTCCTGCTTAGATGGATGGAAGTTATGAATGCTTCTCTGTTAATCAATTGAATGCTTCTTTGTTAATTACTAAGCGTGAATTCTGCTTGATCAATCAATTGGCATTGCAGGCCAGTGAAAGGTTACATGAGAAGATGACTAATTTTATAATGAAGAATAAAGCAGCACAAATTCACCACAACTCAAGGTGATTGTTGAATAGATAATGCCTGTAGCTTAATCAGGGCACATATATCTGTTGCTTGCTCACATCATTACATTGTGGATATATAAAAAATTGGTATATATACTCATTCTTTGGAGAATTCTGTAAGCTTTGTTATCAAGTAAAGATGCTGCCTTTTGCAATGTGATCTGTCATGATTTATCTGTGATGGCTTAGTTTTTTACGATTAATTTGATGCCTCCTATTTCTAAAGAAAGATCATTGTCTTCAAATTTCTCATGGTTATTCTTACGGTATGCCATACCGTGCGTACTGTAGCATATTGGTACTGAACTGAGATTTGGTATTGATGCGTACGGAGTTTCGGTACACTGAACCGATCTATATGCTAGGCAACTGACACTGTACCAGTGTGGTACTGGTATAGGGTCTAGCACCAAGACAGTGAACTTTGGTTATTCTAGTTGAGCATATGTATTGATTTTGTTGTCAATCATTATTCATTACTCACACATTTATTTCAATCAGTTATAACAAGATTTTCTCTGAAATAGTACTAAAACATAGTAGTGTTTCGCTAGTATACCTGGGCGGCTAATTGTTTATGAATAATAGGCATTGTTGAAGATTTGTCCATATGTTTGTGAAATCTGGCTGTAAAAGGTTGTTAGGTTTTTTCGATGTGTTCTTCAACAGATAGCACCTAGAAACCAATCTACCATCTTCTGTTTTCTGCCCTGGGTTAAGTATCTTTGTAGTAATATTCCTTTTGGTAAGTGGCTGTCTCAGAATCAAGTAGTACCATCTAATGACTACTTTCGTGTCCCTGACTTAATCCCAGTTACTGTTAAAGAGAGTTTCCTGTCAGTGCTCTCCATTTAAAATCAATGCCATTGTCTGGTTCAAAACATGGTACATTCATTAAATCTCCCTCCACAAGGGTATATCTTGGTTAAATAGGGTACAGAGGCTTGAGGAATCTGATGTATAATTAGGTTTACCTTGTTCATTTAATCTCCAAAGGATTCAAGAATGATGGTCCAGCTGATTGTATGCTGCCATTTGAAGCCAAGAATATGCCATTTCCTTTTCCTACCACATGACATGTTACTTCAATTATTTGAAATCATGTTAAGGATTAACTTATTAACTGTCAAATCCAATTTGGAAGCTTCCACATGGTGCCTGTCTTGATGAGTTGCAAGTGTTTTGTCCCTGCAAAGACTTGTGTAAGTCATGCATGTGGCACAGCTTACCTCATTTGTTGTTGACTTTAAGCTGTTAAGTAAGCCTTAGACCCACCCATGGTATGTGGTGACATAATTATGGTTCAAGTGGGGCATATGATGACTTTATATCAATTTTCTTTTTTAAAGTTACCTGTTAGAATAATTTTATGCAGTATTTGGACAGTTGAAAAAAGTGAGGGCTATTTATCGTTGTTGCTCAGAATTATGTTGCCCAAGGTCGAATGACTTATTTGGTGACATTTTGGGTAATTTTTGTTGTTGTTTTATTAAGGGGTGAAGAGAGGCATATGAATGATGGGTTGTACGCATGATGAGTGTTGATTAAAAATGCCATCTGAAGAACAAGCTCCCCCCTTCTACTTCCTGTTCTTTAATTCTTCTCCTCTCCCTTCTTTTTACTTAGGCTACTGTTTCACTCAGATTTAAAACATATCTCCCTTGTTCTCCATCATTCTTCTTTTTTCCTTTCCTCCACATTTTGTTCCTCTTTCCTCCTATCTTCTATTATAATTGTCATTGCATCTTCTCTTTATATCATATATAGTTGCAGTTTTCATGATGGATGTGGAACAATATGCAAACCAATTTTTAGAAATTGTAGTATCCAGCCAAGCCCTATGACATGCAAAACATTTGAAAACTTCCCCCCATACAATTACAATTTTTGTATGTGGCTACAAGCCCCCATCAAAATCCAAGGTTCAAACTTTTATGCTTGTTTTAGGACAGAGTATCATCTTCATTTAATGGAAGAAGTGGTGCTACCCCAGTGCCAGCATATCGGCAATTGGAGCCAACTAAATTTTCAGTTTCTCATTCTTTCATACAGTTTTGCAAGTGACTATTTCGAAGACAATCATACAACCACCAGATCACATGTTCTGGAGTCTGGGCTGAATCTTATTGACAATTGTGCATGCATGGCCGTTCATGTGACTTTATGCTTGTTAAGTGTTAGGGATTATTCACCTGAAATCTGGACCTTGTTAGGGAGTGCTTGATTTTTGGCTTTGACTGTTGAGTGTGGCTGTTGTATAGAATCTGTTGTAATTCTCCATATGTTGTTTCTCCTAGACTATTTATGGTTTAATCCCCGTGAACCTATATGTCAAAGCAAGGCTTTGAGTTAATCGAAAACTGAGCAAAATTTTTGGTACGGGTTAGTTTTTGGCTGGTTTCGGCCAGTTTCAGAAGTTTCAGCCCAAGCCAACTAAAACTGCTGTTTTTAATTTTAATTTTTATTTTTTATAAAAGTGTCATGCTTACTATTTTATAAAATTCATTAATATTTTTCATTGATTATAGCAATCATTAATATTATTTATCTGTATGTTTATTCAATCATACATATATTCATTAAGGCATATCTTTCTCCTTATGCATTAATAATCAGGCCAAGTCATATTTCTCTCTCTTTTTCACAATACCATCAAAAATCAAATTCTTCAATTGCCACCTTCTTTGGTTGGTTCAAATTTTTAATACAATTTGTCCAGAGCAAACTCATTTCTCCATCTCCAAGATTTAGTTGAGTGTTAAAACTTTGAAAAGCCATAATTTCTAATCTAGGAAGAATTTGGTGATGCGATTGAAGGTGAAGATGTAGAAATCAAGATTCAGCTTGCGTCCAAGCTTGAATTTTTTTTAAAGTTTGTATTAGTTTTGTAAGTTGCATCCTCTTTTAATTAGGAGAGGAATCCTACCTGATTTAGGCTAAAGACTTCACTAGTATAAAAAGAAGGAAGTTTTCATCCTCTTCTAATTAAAAAAGAAATCCAACTCAAATAAAGAGAGTTGACATTGATAAAATAGTAGATAACTTGTGTCTTCTTTTTTAGTTGCAAGAAGAATCTGACTCAAATAAGGACCTCACTGGTCTAAATAGAGGGCATATGCTACAGTTTTGGGAAAGAGGAATAGAGTGAGTGAAAGCAAAGAATATAAGCTCTCATTTCCACTCGTGATATGTACCACAATTTGTGGATCATGAAAAATTAGTGAAAGTAGATGTTTAAAGCCCTGAATTTTAAAATTATTATTGTTTATTATTTTATTTGATTGATTTGAGTGGAGCGGGTTGATGGAAATCTTTCTTTTCTTCAATTAAATCAAGTTGGTTTTGAAGCTGTGGTCCTCTACATTTGTAGTGGCCTTAGTTTATGGTTCAAACTTATGAGCAATACAAGTAGACCGGAGAGCTACCATCGATGCTAGAAATTTATTGAAGGTCAAAAGTGATTATGACTTTTACTTCTATCTTAATGAGTGATGATGGGAAGGGACACCTAACACTACTAAATGAGAAGATTGCCCAACTCACAAAGATCATATTCTGATTGATAATGTCTTTAATTCATGTACCAAACATCAGTTCTTGTAGCAGAGCTGTATCCAAACATTTGGAGATGGGGATCTACTCATCTGCGAGGAGGATGAGCAAGTTGTGGAAGTTCAAAATCACTCTCTTCAACCTTTCAAAATCAAAGTTGGAATTGAAATTCTGGTACATGATGAAATTGCTAATGCAAAGAAATTAGATAACTGGCTAGACTGGTTACAGACCTATTTTATAAATACGCTAGTGTTCAGAAGGTAGCTTTTGTCTGTCTCAAGCTTTCTTACCATGCTCTTATCTAGTGGAATTTATAAATGTTAAAACACCATCTCTAATATGACATGGAGCAAATTTAGGAGCTTAATAACAAAAGCAATTCTATCTAATTGGCCATGAGGAAGGTCAATGGAACAAGTGTGAATACTTGTGGTAGAAATGTGATAAATTTGTCTTGGACTACACTGAATTTCACAAGAAAGCTGTCTCACTGAAGATCTCCATGGATGATCATGCAATTTTTATGAACGACATTGGAGGTCTCCAAGGGAGCGTTCAGAAAGAGTTGAAACTCTTTAAAGTTGAAGATGATAGTGAAACTAGTGCAAGGGTCATGGGTATTGATAAATTTGCTTAGGGAAGAAGAGAAGGGTGATAAATCCAAGAAAGGTGGTGAAAATCCTGACCAAAAGAGGGAATGGAGCAAGGAGCAAGCTGACACAACTCAGAAAAATCATTGTGACTATTGTGAGATCAGTGGATAGAGCAAGAAGTGTTGGAAGTTTTACCCGAGTTGCATCTAAAAGGAAAGAAGTTCAAGGATGATCTTAAGAAGAAAGGTAGGGCAGTCTACAATGTGACTGTGAATAAGGAGCTGCTTAATCTTGAGCAAGTAGAGTGAAAAATTGAGTTTGATAGTGAGAAAATCAAGGGTAGTGACCGAAATAGACCAAGAGTTGCAAGAGGAACTCTTCCACTTAAAGCTTTAGATGAACCAGAGTATCATGGATCTTGGAAGTTAGAAATCCTGATGTCTAAAAGCTGGGTTCAGAAGCCAGGTTTGCACACCACACTTCATCCATGTCCATTACCCTTGGTTGAATTCAAAAGGATGTTGAGCTAAATATTGCTAAGTAGTCTACCTTTGAATTTGTAATAACTGAGAGGTACGTTGATGAGGTGACATATGAAGTAGTTTCTTTTGGATGTTTATCTAGTCATCCTTGGGAGGCCCTGTTTTTTGGGTTTGGGATGCCATCTTCTATAAGCGGTAGAGGAAGTATCAATTCATAAAAGACTGGAAGGAGTTTATGATCAATGCTTCCAGAATACAAGGAAGCATAGGCCATGTAATTGTTGTTCAAGCATAGCGACTTGTTAACATCAACAAGAAATTTGTGTTGATGATGATATGCGAAGTTGATGTCACTTAGAAAAGATTGAACCCTTATGGAGGCCTTGAATTCAAGTCAGAAAGTTGAGCTAGGTCAGTTAAAGAAGATAGGAGAATGCTTTTTTTCTTCATTCATCACCATACTTGTAGATGTACTCTATTAATTAATATTGAGAATTTGAAGTTGTTTAAGCCTTATTTGTTAGATGAAAACCAAGGCTAGGAACTCATGCTACTAGCTATAGATGTTCTATGGATGGAGCAGGAAAGGTTAGTCGATGAGGACTGTATCATTGAGAGGTAGGTTATAGAAACCAAGGAGGGGAGGATCAGCTGAATAGGTCAACTCCTGGATGGGGTCCAAGGGTAAGATCTGCCATATCCAAGGCTTAATGGAGTATCGAAACTTTAGAAAGCAACAACTTCTAATCTTGGAAGAATTTGATAATATGACTAAAGATGAAGTTGACGTATGAGTCAAGATCTAACTTCTGCCAAAATTTGACATTTTAAAATATTTTTATTATTTTTATAATTTGTATCTTTTTTTAATTAGGAGGGGAATCCAATTCGGTGGGCTAGACTTCACTAGCATAAAAGGAAACTTTCATTCTCTTCTAACTAGAAGAGGAATCCAAGAGAGTAGACCTACATAGAATGATAGAGTATTTGCAAGTTCTCTTTTTGCTAAGAGAGTAATCTGACTCAAATAAGGACCTCCCTAGCATAAATAGAGAGCATATACGCTATAGTTTGGAGGAAGGAGAATAGGAATGAAAACAAAGAGCATCGAGTCTACTTTCTAACCTCTAGACTCCAACCAAAAAAATGAAAGCAAAGAGCATAGGCTTTACTTTCTGTGGGTGATATGTACCACCATTTATGAATCATGAAAAATTAATGAAAATAAAGGATGTAGAGCCCTTGTTTATTATTTTTTTTAAGAATTTCAAGTTGAATGGGTTGAAGGAAATCATTTTTCTTAATCAGATCACCTCTTCCAATTGTTGATCATAAATAACATGTCAATATGGAATATTGGATAGCCAGAATGGTATGAAAAGTGTGAATCTACTTGAGGGGCTAGAGTGGAAAATTTAACATAATAGGATCAATATGAAAATATAAGGACTTAAAAGGCAGATTTTTAGCACAATTTAATCCTCTTCATAATTTTGGAATGTGGTCATTTTACCTTAGATTTAACAATATTAATTTTCTTAACTCATTACACAAAAAATGATGTTAATAATCTGCTTTTGATTTTTTTTATTTATTGGATTTTTTTTGACTTTTTGGATTGAAACTGCAAAATTTTGAGCAGAGCTACCAAAACTCTACTATAGGGACTGAAAGTGACCGAATCCTAGGTTTAAAACCTTTTCTTGGAGCATTCTGCACAATCCTTGAGAATATTTACCTCAGTGCATGATTAAGGATCCTGATCATTCTAGAAGATTTTTAAGTTGCAACTCAAATGTCTGCATATTGGAATGCGAGTTTGCCTTGTTCTTTAATACAAGAAAATTTCTTGGAAGCCTGCATCATATTCTGTACAACATTTTGTTTGGTACATTGTGGTGTATCTAGCCAGCAACAAATCTATCCACCAGCTACATGCTTTGCTGTAACTTTGGGTACATATGTTGGGACATATTCTAGTAGCTAGACACTTTTGAATTATTTTAATAGTCTCAATGTCGTTATCAAATTACAGAATTGGTAGAATTTATGTTGCTGTGAATTTTATTATTTACCTTGTTATATTACCCCCCTCCCCCTCCTTTTTTTTTTTTAACTTTGTAATTCTTATTTCTGTTTATTGTGCAAATTTTTGTACATTAGCCATATTTTTCTATACTATTGTGGAAGTAGTAATTTGTAAATCTGCCCAACAAGTAGAAAATGAATCGATAAGATAAGCCAAAATCTATTAATATTATTTTTGTACATCAATTCTTATTTGAAAATTTGAGTGGACTCATCTGCTTCTTTTTTATGTTCCTTTTTATAGATGACCAGTTCAAGAAAACTACATTCTACATATTTAATGTTTTCTTGAGATAATACAATTCGTGACATTAAGATTTAGTGTCAGTTCATTCAAATAATATTTGTCCCGAAGTACATTAAAATATTTACTTGGTACTTTGTGAAATCTGAAGTATAGCTTTTGTATATCTATTAACCTTAAGTATTGTGTGCTCCTTGTCTTGTTCATGTTTGTTATTTAGAGATCATGGTGAGCTGTCAACTAGGGATTTGCAAAAAGTTGTTCAAGCTTTGCCAAATTATGGTGAACAAATGGACAAGCTTTCTCTCCATGTAGAGGTTAGTTCTGTTTTTAGAATTACTTAGCTTTATATCTCACTTGGAGCTTGTGTAATTTTCTTTCTCATTAAACATAATATATTGCCTCTGAAAACTGTAGCTAATGGTTGCTGTGTTTCAATTATTATACCAAGCAACCTTCTCTTCATATTTGTTTAGAGAGCTCTGCCATATTTATCATTACCCATTTCTTTTTGTCTGTTGACTGTTTATTTTGAAGGTCAGATCAAGGATTTTAGACCTTTTAGACCTTGTGATGTTGATGTAACCTCCATGGTCCATATTAACTCGTGTCTCACTGAACTGGACGGTACCTGAGTGTTGCTATGGGCTGAACCTTGGTTTGACAGGCTCCCATGGATGTTAAGATTCCAATATTGAAGGTTGTAAAGGATTCTAAGAGGACCTGATGTTGATTTTTAAGCAAATCTTAGGTCGTAGTGAGAAAGCTAGAAAAATTTTGAGGTTTAGAATGGTGAAGAAGGGATTGTATAAGGCATCGGCACAAATCTGGGATGCTATAAGGAGAAATAGGGAGGGAAAAGACTCTAAAAACGCAGGGGGGGGGGGGGGGAGGGGAGAGAGAGAGAGTAGAAGAAACCACTTTTTTAAAATGAAATTCACGTCACAATACAACTAGAGAATTGAGACCATCTTTGACATTTCCCATATCTTATAGCCTACCATAACTTTAGGAGCAACCAACCAAATAAATTAAATCGAGGCCAGGTTAGTTGTAGGTTAAGAAACTTGATAGCCAAGTTACTTAATTGTCCGATACTTAAGAGCCAGATAATATAATGACCATGACTCAAATAGGTACAGACAACATATAATTTGATCTGGATGGTTCATATCAGTGATTTAAATCTCGATGGGACAAGGATCAGGACGGTCATAATATATTATAGTACCAATTTGAAATAGATCTAATTTATCATAAAGTCATAACTTTTGAAGTTCAAATATATTTAAAAATTGAATAAAACACTAAAGCTTTATGATTTTTTTTTTTATAAGAAAAAAGCATCTTAAGCAAGGACTAAGATGCCCGACTTGGTCGGGGATCGAGATGGGATGGGATGGGATGGCGGGGCATCTTGTTATGTGAAAAAAACACCTCTGTTCCATGCTTCAAGGGATGAAGTTGGCTAGAACTCCATGTAGTAGGATAAGGACCTAAAATGCCCTTCTTTGTTCTCAATCGATAACCAGGACCCTCCATTGTTTTGAGCCATCCATCATTGTATCATGTGTACATTTGATCGTTTAGGTCTCAGAAAATTAGTAACTCTTTATTTTTAGCATATTGTTTTGATGTTTCTGCATGCATACATTATCCTACCTGTCCAATGTTAACCATGTTTTTAATCAAGTCTGTCAATGTGATCCTGTAGCCCTTGTAGGAAGCGTTGAGTTTTATCTATTTAGCATATCAAGTCATAATCTCTTCATGATCCTGTCATTTTGTTTTTTTATTTCCTTGTAAATCAAGTTTGCTATTAACTTTAGCTGTGCCACAATCAAATGCACCACTAAGTTCCATTTGTTCTAAACCTCCACTTGGCCAATTTATGTATAGGAATTTTTATCATAACTGATCAAGGATTAAATTATGCGTTGCTGTATCCTTGTCAGCTAGGGGTTGTATTGGTATGTATACTTCATCTTGTGAACACTCAACCCACACCTACAATGATATCGAACTCCAGAAAGATACACAATCAGCATGCTTAGACATGCATTTGTTTTTTCTTTTCTCAATGTTGTTTTTTCGCTTTTTAGGGAAGGAATTAGACATATTTTTGAAGATAGAAATGTATTCTAGAATTATATACACCAATATGGCCTCCTTAAAGATATGTTGGTGGGTCATAAGGTCCTATTGATGTTCACATTATGTGAAGAACACAGCAATATGAACTAATTTTTCAAACAAACAATAATAAGAGGAGCTCAATTTCATAGCAAAGACTTTTGAGAGCTATATGATTCTTTATATTGTGATAACTGATATAGCATGGGAGAATTATCTTAATGAACAAAAGATAGTACAATGAATGAACACATGGCAAACAGGACTAGTGATGTCTTGCTTGTTCATATAGCATGGGAGAATTATCTTAATGAACAAAAGATAGTACAATGAATGAACACATGGCAAACAGGACTAGTGATGTCTTGCTTGTTCATATAATGAATTTACAAGAGATTGACAGGCATCACAATTTGTTGCTGGATGGGTTTAGTTCGTATTGAATCTATACTGTTGATATGAAGGGAAGTTGTATATTATTAGTAGGATAGGGACCATATGCTTTGTTACCTTGTGATTAATGCTAGCAACCATTAGCACGGCTGTAGCTGTGTTATTGCTGTGGAAACGTGGATAATTTCTGCTTTCTAGAAGAACTTATTTGTTGTTATAAGTTACGCTCGGTGGTAGCCATAGCGTTGATCGTACGTTCTTGCCTAGATAGAGTGTGTCAAAGGCTGATCAAAAGAAGCAAAATGGTGCAATGACTAACCAGGACCTTAGTTTTTGTTTGTTGGCTAGAATGGACAAAGTTCGAAAATAAACATCTAACAGAGATGACACCTCATCACAACCAAGCAAAGATGCGATTAGATTTTAATAAATCATAAGACCAAATTATGATGTGATTTTTTTCCTTCTTTTCATAATTGTAAATATCCTTCCCTTTTGCTATGAATGAATATGGACACATTAAAGGTTAGGTTTGAAGACTCTTACATGAACAAAAAGGGTGTTTAGCCATTGTAAAGCCATCGAGATGAACTGAATTGGTGTCTAACTTATTTGCTTTATGAGTGGTCAGCTTTATTCATATTGCTTTCTTCCTCCTATATTGCTAGTTCAACTATATTGGTAGATATCAATCCTTTTACAGAGAGACTACGGTGTGTAGTCTTTTGGTATCGAACTGGTTCTAATTCATTCAGAGAGTTGTGCATGGATGTTGAAGTCATGATTTGCTAGAATACACGGAATATGCTAGGTTGCAGGTCAATTCATGTGTGGTTTTAGCCATGTTTATTTCCTTAGAGGGTTGTATTGGGATTATGACATGCCACTTGATGCATCTTCCATAGAGATCATCAGCCCCTTTGACCACTGTGCTCCAAATCAAGGGCCAGCTCATCTTCCCACATTTGTGGTGGGCATCGACTTGAGCTAGCTAAGTTCCATTGGATGCTTAAATAGTAGGACTTCTCGAATGAGTCACTATTTTTGATGTTCGAGGTAGCCATGGATGCCTTGGACAATGAGACATAGAGATTGTAGTATTGAAACTATGTGGCTACACATCTATTTGGTGGAAGAACACCCAATGTTACTAAGCGTTGAAAAGATGTTATTGGTCGGCCAAAGATGAGACACCTATGTTGCCACTTTCTCCTGACCTGGTCCTCTCTTTATCAACATTATATGAATCTTAGAGCAAGAGGACCATCACTGACTATGAGAGGGGTTCTTTGAAATCTTTGCCTTGGTATGCCCATATGAAGGAACTTGTGTAGCCATTACGTCATCTTGTTTTGGTTTCAATATATGAGTAGATTGTTGATCATGTTATATGGTATGTGGATGATGTACCACAAGGCATTACATGAAGAGAAATTGTAAGTGTCGATAGCTATGAGAGGACCTATTGAGGTACATGCTGTCAAGGTTTTAAATCCCGTAAGATAGGGATGTATTGTTTTCTTCACAGAACGGATACTTCGTTGCCCCGCCCCATTTCAATGGCTTTCCTGATAGAGCATCGCATTAGTTACCCCCATCTTTGCCCTCATCTTTCCTGTATTTCTTTCATACCATGGATATTTCTTTTTTCTTTCTTTCCTTTCTTCCTTCTTTCTTTTTTTCGCCTTTTTCTTCTTTTTATTTCCCATTTTCCTTCTTTCCTTTCTTTTTCTTCTTTTCTTCCTTTCTTCCTTCTTTATTTCTTTCCTCTTTCTTCTTTCCATGCATGGATAGGTTTCGGGGTCCCACCCCCATCCCAGTCCATTTTCCCACAAGAATGTGATGGGACAACTGAGATGCCCTCATCCTATTAGACTTAAAACCTAGCATGCTATTAGGTGTGCCAAATTTTCCTCCTCCAAGGGTGCCTAAATTGCCTCATCTAGCATTATTTAAAGATCAACATTTTCTGTCCAGTCTGTATGAGGTGGTTTTGAGCGAGTCCTTATGAGCCTCAACATGGGATAGGCATGCTACTTGCTACACTCAGGAAGACTCTGGTTTTGTGCCTTGCTTATGCCTCACTATTGACATCTACCTTGGATGTAGACAACATGTGGAGCAATTGTGATGAATATGACAAGGTCACTAATCGATGTGAACCCATATTAACGATTCTACCATCGAGCTTGATGGAGATCAAGGAAATAGCCTTGGTCTATGGAGAATGTTATTTGCATGTAAGGTAGGAGATGAGAATTGGCTGCACCACCTACATATTTCACGCTTGTTGCAGCACTAGTTAGTCTGCAAAATCATCAATGATGATGCTTCATGCAAGAACATTATCTTATAGGAAATCATCAGCATGCTCTAAAAGTGAATCATTTCTCATCATATACACAAACTGTCTAGTTCAAAGAAGGCAATGAGGTCAAAGATTGATTTGTATTATCTTCTACCAAGGTATGCTGAACTGTACCGAACTATCCGGTACGAGGCGTATCGAACCGTATTAGTGCGAAACCGGCATGGTTCACCATTTCGAAATAGTATGGAGCTAGTACCACTTCAAATTGCCCTATATAGCCCAAAACTGCCTTGCACCAACCTCATACTAACCTTATATCGTACTGAAACGCCCCATACCATGCCAAACTGCTCGGTTTGGGGTAGTTTATAAGTTAGAGCCTTCCAGTACACCTAATCGGTATATTGTTGGTTCAATATGGGGTGTTGGGTACGCTATAGGTTTGGTGCGGTATACTTTATACCGAACTGTACCAATCCAGCACCGAAACGGTCATGGTTCTTGGTGCGGTGAACCTTGTTCTTTATTAGTGATACTTTTGAGTTTTGATAATAGCTAATAGTGTCATGTAACATTAGTAAATGCTTGCCACATACTGCAAGGTTGCCCTTGGCAATATAATTAGGAGTTGACTCACTAAGGAGATACTACATGTACACCTAAAAGGTGGCATGATGATTTTGCTCCTACCCATGAAGGTTAGAACCCCATTAAAGATAAAGAAGATCCAAGTCTCCTTATTGCAAGAGTTTTCTTGATGCAAGCAAATACTCAGGTTGCATTTGGACAGTAGTTCACAACGAGGCTGACATAACTTCAGCAAGTAAGGACGTCAAGCCACTACTTCAGCGGATTGAGGATCTGTGTCATGAAGAACTTCCTGAAGATTTAGTTTTTATATTCTTACTAATTTTAAATATGATTTGTATTTTTCAATAATCTTTGTTATCCTTGAAGTTCATGTTAATTGCATATACTTCAATCCATCCTTAGATGCTACGTATGGAAATATTATTTTTCTCTTTTTTTGGTTATAAATACATATTTTACATATTTTAAATATTATTTAGTTAAATAAATAATGAGTATTAGTGATAAAATAAGGTTTATTATGAAAATAAAAATAATTTGTTCTAGCATTTTAATCTAGCAAGTGCATACTTATAGAATAAACATGCTGGTGTAATTTTTCCAGGCATAATTTGTTCATTATTTTAAATATCTTTATCAAAAAATTATAAATAAAAGTTGGCTTGGGATTACTTTTTTGGTTCATTATTTTAAATATCTTTATCAAAAAATTATAAATAAAAGTTGGCTTGGGATTACTTTTTTGGTATGTAGATCATGTCCTACTTGATAACATATTTTAAAGTCAACTAAAAATATCATCTAATCTTTATATAGGGGGTGTTTTTGATCGAGAATTTTGCCGTTCTAGAAACTGCTATGATTCAATACAGAGCATACCAAACCCTACTAGTGGCGTAATGATCAGATGGAATGGAGGGCCCCAAGCCATGAACCACCCCAAATTAGGCTGAATCGGATGGTTCGGGGTTGGTTCTTCCTTTGTATCGAACCAACAGGCCGAACCATCCTGATTCTAGACCGATTCGGTTCGATTTGCCTCGAATCGCCTAGTTTGGGATAGTTCGGCACACCATGGGTGGAACCATTCCTCCCCCAAAACACTTGTCTTAATTTTGGATTCACGATTAAATGCATGATTCTAGGGTTACTAGCAACAATTTTCAGGAAAAAAATTCTTTATGTTTGGGTTCAAAAGGATAGCCAATTCTCATATTTTTGGACATTAAAAAATTCAAAAAAAATGTAGATGGGAGGATTTAATTTGCTTTGATGAGTTCTTTGGCTTTGATCTTTCGAAAATTCGATTATGAAGGCTTGAATTTTTTGTCCAACCTATAACCTTTGCAAACCCAAAGCTAAGTTGGAAGATGTTCAAGTTAGTTGAAGAAAAATAAAGGTTCCATTGCCTTTGTTGGGTTGCTACAAATTAGTACCAGCTAAGGTTTTAAATCTCATGGGACAGAGGTGTCTTAGTTTTTCTACAAAACGAGACGTCGTTCGCCTCGTCCCGTCCCAATCCTTGACTTGGTCAGGCATCCAGTACTTGCTTGGAATACTTTTTTCTTAAAAAAGGGGTTATATGTAAAGCTTTATAGTTTTATTTGATTTTTAAATATATTTAAACTTTAAAGGTTATATTTTTATAATAAATTAGATCTAGTTAAAATTGACACTATAATGTATTACGGTCAAGGCTGGATAGGATGTACTGGCTGTGATCAGTCTTAGAATTTCTTTAGGATGAGATGGCATCGTCTTGCTAAGACTTGAATCATTGGTATCGGCCATGCCCAATTGGCACAATTTGATATTAGGATGGTGTCTAATGGTTCCCAAGACATCCATCACCAACCCTATGCCTTGTGCCAATGATGCCATTGCATTGTACATATTGTGTAGTGTAGACTATCATGATGAAAAACTTAATCCATAGAATCATCAAATTTTTGGTGGTTGCTCAATTAAGGTCTTGTTAGCCATAGAATATCGAGAGTATCAAGTATGAAATGATCGTTATGATATATTATGCACCTTGGTAGGTTCATACTGAATCAAACCTTAGTACCATACAGTACCTTACTAGTATGATATGGGTAAGTATGGCAATCCTTCGATGGTGTCATAAATAAAAATTATAATTTGTTAGAAAACTTAATGCATAAAGAGTTTTCTGGCAACCACTATTTTATCAAAGGATCTAACATTTACTGATAAGTCATGATGCTCTAATAAGGCGCTTAAGGGGGTGCTACAATGGAAAAGGAAAACCCAAGTTGACCTATGTCCCTCTTCTTCTCTCTTCTCCATTGCTAGGTCTTTATTGCTGGCCCTTGCGATGATTTAGTGCATGAGAAGTAGAGTATTGTCTCTTTTCTTGCCAAGTTACTCCTCCAAGCATCGTGAGAGGAGGAAAAATATATTAGATGGGAATACATTAGTACTATGTGGCCTTAATATTTGATGCAGCATACGATGCAGGAAACAGATATTATGACCAGTAGGACCATGCCAAACATTGTAGGAGCCAGCAGATTCGTGGGTAGATTCAGAGGTTTTTGGTGGAATTTCCTTTAAATTTTCCATTAGAGATAGTATTAAATTTAAGCCGGGTTTTTATATTTGCACCTGAATAATTCTAGCATATTTTCCTATATTGAATCCTATTCTTAGTATGATTTTTCATATTTCTTTATTATTTGGTCTTATTCCTAATGTGATTTTGTATTGGGTTTAACATCTGAATTAGGGTTAGGGTCATAGTTTATATATATTCTCTTAATTAGTTGTGAAAAATGGCTTTTGAGATATTAGTAAAATTTATCTTATGAAAACTTTCTTTGTGAATGAAGGGTTCTTCAATTCGGATAGCTTTAGTTTTGCGTGTTTGATCTCTGAGTTTAATTTTTTGTTGATCAACTCACCTGTCAATCTTCATGATGTGGCAGTGTCTTTGTAGCTGACTTAAAGAAGTTCTACTTCATGCACCCTTATCCATTAGGAAGGTCTACTTCATCTTTTCTTATTGAGATCAAGGGCACCAAAGAGGGTATTGTCACTATCCTTTTGGAAATGTGTTTCAGAATGGGAGCATTGGGCTCCAGTTTTTTGAACACACACAGATTTGCATTCATGCTAGGAGTTTAGGACAGATTGGATCATGTAGTTTTGTGAATGATCTAATACAAGCCTTATGCACACTACGCAGGGCGTGCCACATCAAACATATTATGATTGGTGTAGATGACTGGATGGCTAATTGATGTTCAATCATGTTGATCTTATGGTTTGCCACTATTCTCTTTGGCAGGCCTTCCCATTTGGCAGCACTTTTTTACCCCTTTAATGAAAGTACTTGTGTCTGCAGCCTTGACCTGATGACAAATATCACAATCTATTTAATATACCAAAACCCTCAGAAATAAATGTTTATTAGGCTTAAGACTTTAATTGTGGAGTTGTTTCTAGAAGTTCTTAATGATTGCTTACATGTTTTTAATAATTAGACATTTTAAAACATAGAAATCGAAATGACCATAGATTAGCACAACATTTTGCGTTGCATGCAATAGGACCAGGACAAAGGTGAGACACTGAAACCTATTCATGTAAGGAAAGAAGAATGAAGAGGAAGGAAAGAAAGGAAAGAAGAATAAAAAGGTAAGAAAGGAAGGGAGAAGAAAGGGAACGGAAGGAAAGAAGGAAAAAAGGATAGAAAGAATAAATAGGAAATAAAGAAAGGAAGGAAGGTAGGAGAGAAGGAAAAGGAAAGAAAGAAAGGAAGGAAAGGAAGAAAGGAGAGAACGATGAAAAAGAAATGAACAAAGCAAGAAAGAAATAAAGGAGAAAAGAAAGGGAGAGAGATGAGGGGTACCTACTGGGATAGGGTGGGATAGCGGAGTGTCCTTTAGCATGAAGAAACCGGGACACCCTTTGTCTTATGAGATTTGAAACCTTAGAAAGATTCATATATGTTGGCATCTTTAAAATTATGTTTTCATGGTTATGTAGATAAGAACGAGATCTTTTTGTGTCTTGTTTGGTATTGATTATGGTCTGCTGGACATGTGGAGAATCTGGTAGAGGCTTGAAAGTGATTTCAGTATGTGAATAAATTTACTCACTTTTTTCCTTTTACTGCAAGGAATTACTTTTCTGTAGCCTTGAAAGTTGTGGCAATGCTTTCTACTGTTCTTTCTTCTTTTTTCACATAAGAAAATTAATCCCCAACTTTCCTTTCTTCACTTTTGAACTGCATCATGTTAATGAGCTTAGAAGGAAGTTACTGAACCAACAACTTTCAATGAATCATATAAAAGTGAGAATAATTACAAAACAATGTATCCATCTGATATATGTAATTTTATACAGATTGCAGGAAAAATTAACAACCTGATTAAAGAACTAGGACTTCGTGATATTGGACAGCTAGAACAAGATCTTGTCTTTGGAGATGCTGGGACAAAAGAACTGATTAATTTTCTACGGACAAAGCAGGTTTCCTGATTGGATTAAGCTCAAGATGAAGTTAATTTGTTTTTTTTTTCCTTTTTCATCCACAATAATTTGACATGCAAATTAACTTATTCTTCAGGATGTCACAGCTGAAAATAAATTGCGCTTGTTAATGATTTATGCTGCCATCTATCCAGAGAAGTTTGAAGGTGATAAAGGTTCAAAGTTGATGCAGGTAAATAGCAGACTGTTACTATTCATTGATTGCATTCTAAATAAGATGTCTGAATTTACATGTGATTGTTGTAGCATTCAGGCATATTCCCTTATATTTTTATTCTTTGTGCTCAATGCTATATTCGATCTTTCTCATGGTTCGAATTTCTATATTTATATTTTGAAATGACATGATTATAACATTACAACTTCTATGTTATGAATTATTTCCATAAACTTTTGCATGGGCTGGCTAGGTGGCCAGGAGGTAACTACGAGTTTTACTTCTAACTTAATGTACAGTAGAACTGATCATTAGGATTTTTACTGTTATAAACGATGTATAAATTGCCATTACATGTACTTTGACTTTGGATTATTTGAATGTCAATCTCTTTATGAAATTCACATATCATTTTTCTTTTCTTTTCTCCAACTCCTTTGGAATTTCATTAATTGAATCTCTATTGGAATTTGACAGTAATGTAACTAAGTGACTTAGGATTTGTTATGGAGTGATTGTTATGAGCCAGTTATAATACAGATTGAGATTATTGATGGGCTTAGTTCTTGACCACTGCAACCAGAATTGCTGAAAGCACAGATTTGGAGGACAATGGTGGACCAATCAAAAGGAGGTTTTGAGAAATGAAAAAATATATCTAAACACTTGGTAAAGAATGCTGCATTAAAAATTGTTGACATGAGCTTAGAAATTGAAGTCTAGCAATGATGTTTTGGGAGAAGAATATTTTGGTTACTTCAAAGCCAGGTTTGCAAAATTGGTATCGAGATTTGTACGGGTATATTACTAACTCAGCACAATATGGGTTGGTACAGCATGCATCTCGTACCAAGATAGAGTGTCATTCTTACAAGATAAAGTACCATTCTTTTTTTACTCTTAATCACTCAGTACTAGGCAGCACGAGTCAGCATCGGGCTGTTCTAGTCGGTACTAGATGATACGAGTCAGTTTGAATCGGTTCGATTTATACCGAATTGAAACTCGGTGCCTTATTGGTACGATTGGTGTGGAGTGGTACGGATCGGTACAGCAGACCTTAAGGCAAGGTCATGCAAAATCGGTACTGAAATCTATATCGATACATTATTGGTTTGGTACAGTATGAGTCGATTCAATATGATATACACCCAATAATATGCTTATTCCATAGTATATATATATATATATATATATATATATAGGGAAATTAAGTTTTAAATTTAGCTATATGGTTTGCATGTTGTGGAATTTGGTGAGATGGAAGCATTAGTTTTGCATCTGAAAGAATTATGATTGCTTTGGGCTTCTTTTGCCCTTGCTTGCCTGCACCTATAACTTATGATGGATACCTGAAAGGTGCTTGTTTTACAGCTGGCAAGATTATCAGCCGATGATATGAATGCTGTGAATAACATGCGATACTTGGGAGGTACGGATACTAAAAAAACATCAGGAGGGGTTTTCTCTCTCAAGTTTGATATTCACAAGGTAAATACCTTGGTGCCTTATAGTTGAGTTCTTCAAGATTGTTAGAATATCATATTTGCTTGTATTTCAGCTACTGATCTGGAGCTTGCTCTGTACTTTGTTGGCTATCAGAAGAAGCATGCAGTGAGGAAAGAACGGCATGATGAGGAAGAGACATGGCAACTATCACGTTTTTATCCCATGATAGAGGTATGCATTGGATTTATCTCTCAATTAAGATTATATTAAACCTGATTAAAGCTCATAATAATGATTCCTTAGCTTTTTGAGCGAATTATATGCTTGGGTTGTCTTGGAGTTTTCTTTGTTTCTCTTTTTCTTGTTAGCTTTACCACATGTTTTCTTTTTAATTTGCCATTTTTTTATCACAGCAAGTAATTGCACTTCTAGTTTTTGATCGGCATAGTTGTCATCAATTGTTCATACATTATATAGTGTCATATTTATTCTGTTGCTACCAAGTTCTAGCTAACCATTTAGAATCTAGGCATTAACTTCATGTCCAAATTGTGTTCAAGGTAGCAGCATTGATCTTCTATATTATCAAAAGGTGCTTTTATTAGAATGGTCTCTGATTATTTTTTAATAGTCATGCTGAAGATATTGCTTATTTTTTGGGCTAAAAAAAATGCATTTCCAATATTCTTGTATGTCCATGAGTAGATTCATTATGAAGAATGGAGAGAGTACATCAATAGGCCATTTAGTGAACATGTCTATGTCTTTACCTTTCATTTGTGCCCTCTATCCATGATGCTTGTGTCCCCTCTCAAGCAAATTCTCCACAAGACTTGTTATATATTCCCTCTTCTTTATACACATGTATCTCCTAGGTAAAAACTAATCAATGATTAAAAAAATATACAAGCTATAGTTACAAGTGGATCTAGTTGGATTGGGGATGGACACAACCCAGATCCATTGTGTACAAGATCTGCAAAATCGGCACCGAGACTTCAACTGGTATATTATTGTATGGTACGTACACACCGCATACCAAGACAGGGTGCCCTTTCTTTTCACTCTTAACTATAATACCACTCAGTATCGAGTGGTATAAGTCAGTACAGGGCAGCTCCACTAAGTTAGAACTGATTCGATTCATATTGAATTGAAACTCAGCACCACATTGGTATGGTTGGCAGGGGTTGGTATGACAAACCTTAATTGCATATGCAAAATCGAACTCAAACAAGATCCAATTCCCATTGGGTTGGATTGAATCGGATTTAGTTTTATTGATACATTGGATTTTTTTGGGTCAAATCAGGTCAAAAAATAGTCCAAACACACCATGGTAAACATATATAAATTGATTGTGCAATTATATGGTAAACATACTAGGCAATAAAATAACAGAAAGCAATAGAAGGACATTATCTAAACCATATTCTACATAAGATTCGATTGATAAGTGCATAATTATAATCAACAACATAAATTATTGTCAAACTAATTTATAAAATGAAAAGTATTTTTTGTGTTCATGGAGGATTTTGAAATATATAGTACACTAGTTTTGGATTGGTTCGGGTTGGTTCATGTTTGGATTGGGAATTTAGTGACCCAAATCCAATCCATATTTGAGATGGGTCATGTTTTCAAATCCGTATCTAATCCAAATGAACTTCAGTTTGGGTTGGACCGGACAAATTTTGGATTAATTTTAAGTTGGAAGCAGGTCAATCCAATCCACCTGCAGCCCTAATACTATATGAGTAATAGTATATTTTGTCATATCTACTAGAAAAAGTCTTGATTGATGGGGTCACAACTATCCAGCAAATGCTTCAACTTGAAAAAAATCATGTGCATCATGTGTGCTGATGTCTTGTTATTTATGCATATATTAGATGGCTGTATTTCATCTCTTAGAGGAATAAAATGGTCATCCTCATTATGCAGAATTGTTAGTGAATCAATGAATAATACTGAATATTGTTAAGACTAAATAGTTTATGCATGTAGCCGATTTAACAAATGAAGAAATAATACATTTAACATATGTTTAAACAAAATATTTTCCTTACTACCACATTGAGTGTGGGACACGTGCATAATGTCCTCATTGGCTACCAAATTCTCATTGTGTGCTTGTTAGAGGTAGTCCAGGTGTTGCTAGTGATATGTCATTACAATACCTCTCGTAGTATTGCAAGGAGGCTTTATTCACCATCTATCAGCTGGGAACTGGGTTTCAGGGATGAAGAGGCTAGTTCAGGGCTCCATTTGCTAGCTTCACGGATAATTTCATTAGCTTCACGAGTGAGATCACGTCTCTCATTACAATACCCCTCATAGTATTGCCTCATGTACTCCATGTATCGCATCATATCATTACTTGACTTGCTAAATTTACATAGGTGTCGGCAGCAAAAGACTAAGGGTTTAAATGCTGGCACCAAATCTTATATTGTTTTTCCATCAGTGGTAATGATATCAGTGAGGTATCATACCGGTTTTGAAACTACACAGTATCAGTACAGTACCAATACTGATGGTACGTGGTAAAACTGAAAAAATCAAACACAATGAAAAATTATCAGTACTGATAGGTATCATCGATACGGTACAATTGGCATCGACTGCTATGTATATGGCCTGGCACACACAGGTGTAGGTGGTTTTGGTGTCCTATCACCCATACCAGTATCAATTTCGCATTGAAATAATGTGGTACTATTCCAATCTAACAATTTTTGAATCTAGGAGATCAGTCATGGGGGCTAGTCTGGAGCTATCCAACCACATAAAGGGTAGCCATGTGTTTAACATTATCTCTTGGAGTTTGAATGTTCCCTGATTAACTGTAATTGAAAGGGTCGGATGTGGATATGTTGCTATATACAAGAGTTGGAACTTGGAAATGACAAGTGATTCCTTGGTTCGTGGCCATAAGTCAAAGATATCATAGAACCCATGCTTATACTAGTGATGCAGATTATTCAACCTAATGTAGATATTTGATCTAATTTGACCACCTAATGGAATTGACTCCCCTTTATAGTATCTATGCGTCGTAATGTCTCTATCTATTACTTTAGTGACTCTAGTATGCAAAACCAATGTCGAGAATCATATCGGTACATTATTGGTTTGGTATTGTACAGTTGGTATGGTATGGTATGTGTCTCGTACTAAGATAGGATATCAATACTTTTTCTCACTTTCAGCCAAAATCGGGGTGCAGATTGGTACCGGACAGTATAAGATGACTTTGCTTGGTTTGGATCTATTTGGTTGATAACGAATCGAATCTTAGTACCATACCTATACCATATAGGTACGATACGATAGGGCTTGTACAAGTCAGTCTGGTAGACCCAGGCCTTGCTCGTGACTATATGTAGCTTTGCTGTTCCTTTTGTCTTACCTGCTGTTACGATCTTCGGGAAGCAGGATGATATCAAGTATGCTGTTGATAATCATAATTGATATTTTAAATAGCTTGGGCCTAATCCACCATTCTGTTCACCAATCACTCCTTATTGATGTCTTTGAACATCATGTTGATATGGACAACCTGTAGATAGAGTTTGGAATGATACTTATTCCTTCTCACATGCTTCTCTCTTTACATACCAAATCATTATCCATGACCACTTAGACTATGCTTCTCCCCTATCTCCTTTATCACCTTGTCTATCAATTCAAGTGTTTATTGGTGGTGCTGGACTTTAGTAGAGGCACCATGAGACTTTTGGAAGACAATATTTTTGTTACAATAGAGTAAGTAATGAGGCTCATCCTCATTTGTCCAGTCCAACCATTATAATTGTTACTTCTTGCAACTTTTGCTTATGCTTGAAGCCAAAAGATCCATGTTCTAATTTCAACCTCCTAGTCCAAGTACATATTGGCCATCTCATATATGGGGAAGAAGGAATGCCTTCCTTGACTTCCTAAATGATGTTGGTCATGGACCAAAGTAATTGTTTGTGGCTGCAAATGGAGGGATGTGGTTGCAGTAAGCCAATTGATTATTAAGCAACCAATCTCTTCCTATTGTCCAATAAAAATCTAAATTTTGGTTCCAATCCAGGTTTGGAAATGTTATAGGATTAATGTCTAGTATTTGGACCCAATTCGGATGTTGTTATTGACCTTTGAATACATTGAACTTTTGCTTGGTTGCAACTCATAAATTAACTCCTAAACAAACAACCGTGCCCACCACTTTGCGTCTATGTGCTAGATCCGTAGAGGGCACCGAAATGATAGCCTCTCAACTTTTGATGGCCTAAATTAACCTTAATGCCTTTGCATGTCGTCCCAAAGACATTGGTTTCCAATGGATGCCAACATAGTTATACTCAAGTTTTTATGTTCTGATGGGACGAGGGGTGTCCCAATCATCCTATCCTGTTCTAGTGTGAAAGCGGGATTGAAATAGGAGCGAGACTCTAAAACCTATCCATGCAAGAAAAGAAGAAAGAGAAAAGAAAGAATGAAAAAATGAAAAACGAAAGGAAAGAAGGGTGAAGAAAAGGAAGGAATAAGAGAAATAAAAAAGAAGAAAAAAGAAAAGAAAGAAGGAAGAATGAGAAAAAAGAAATAAATAAAATAAAAAAGAAATAAAAGGAAAGAAGAAGGGCTACCAGGATGCTTGGACAGTTACTGGGACAAGACAGGATAGCGGGGCATCTCATTTCATGGATAACCTGAGACACCCCCCTTTCATGGGATTTAAAACCTTAGTTACACTGATCTACACCTTTATCTAGATCACTCTTTACATCCTCAAAGGTATTGACCAAGGGTGCACTTGCCTATCAAATTTTGTCCTGTACTTGGCCTTCTTCTTGCCTTGGCTAAACTAACGTGCTCTATCATTGCTTGTTAGACTTAATTTGGTACGTTCTTATGCTTATGTTGAAGTAGCCACTAGCAATGCTTCTTTAGTCTATTCACCTTGCCACCTTGACCAATGAAATTGCAATTGGTGCCATTTCTTGCATATTTGTCTCATGCTACAACTACCACACAATCTCTTCCTGCTTATGCTCCTTAGTCATGCCACCTCGTTAGTAATGAATGACTTATTTATCGATGAATTTTAATTGATTTTGCATTATATATATATTTTTTAATAATGCTTGCAAGATTGTTGTATCCTATGTCATTGCATTTGTGCCATTTAGGAAGGTGTCTTGATTTTTTTTGAAAAATTAAAATATTTTATCACATATTTAAATTTGGTACTTGCTTTTGGAATTCTTTATATAATATTTTTTAAAGTATACTCACCATCCACTTGAAAATAAACTGCTATGCTTAATCATCATGTGACTAGTAATGGTCAGTTTGTTTACCACTTAGGCAGCATAAAATTTTGAAACTATCAAGATAAACATTGCACTGATTTTTTCGCCCTAGTTTCCATTCTCCTACATCATTTAAGAGAACACGATGCTTGTCGCCTCCTCTCATCTTGTTCCATCCTCCTCATCGGAACTCTTGACTTTACTCCAATTGATTGCAATTGGAGAGAATAGATGATGATAGGCTAGTTATGGTTGGTGGCAGTGAACCTAGGAGTTCATGCTAGGAGTGTAATGAGAGAAGGTTGGCGATGAGGAATAAAGAAGTGTTGTGAAGAGTAGGAGTGAGCATGAGTCGAGTTAAGTCGATTCCAGGCTAGAATCTAGAATCGACCCAATTATGATCGATTCTATGATTTTGAACCCAAAATTGAACCAACTTTATTTTGGAATCAACCCGATTAAATCGGTTCAGTCCTAGGTTGGTTCCAAAGTAGAATTGAATTTTTTTTGTTTGACACATGTTTGATATATGATGGTTAGAAGTTTTTCTCTTAGTTGTGTTTTACAAGTTTTTAAGTAAGGATGGTGAACAATTCATAAAATGTATGTGATGTCCCAAGTTCGATCCTTGAGAGCACTTTGTTTTCTTAATTTTTTTTAGAAAAGGATCGTCGATTTGAGTTCAAACTAAGGAACCAACCCTTAGAATTGAGAACTAACCTGAAAAGGATCGGTTTCAAGGTTTTGGACTAATAACCAACCCTATTAACACTCAAAACTGAACTGACGCGATCTTATTTGATCGGGCTGGTATTGGTTCTTAGGTTAAGAGGGAGGTTGGTGACTAGGATTTGCCACCATGGTGTTAGGGTGCTAGTTTGGGTATGGCGGATGGGAAGAGAGAGTAGTGGGTGGCAAAGGATCAGAGAGATCCGAAGAGATGTAGGGTCTGGTTGAAGTGTCACAAATGGGATTGATGGAGATTTGGAAAAAAATAAATAAATGGATAAGATAAAAGAGGGAACTATCTCCATATTAGTTTTCTATTAATTTCCTTTTATAACACTGGTTGAGGAACGATCAGGATTATCTTCTCTTTCATGAAAAAAAACCTAAAAAAGTGTTATATCAAAATTCTTTAGATATTGTCTAATTAAAAAATACTTAACTAGTTGTTATAAATCAAGCATTTGTGCGAAATGTGTGCTTTTAGAAAATGCTCCAATGTATTCATCAAAATGTTTAATTTAGAAATTATTTTTTCAAATTCAGGATAATTCCCAAACTTATATTGCAGACTTTTATAGATCAATCCATGGGTTTTATATATAAAAATCAACCCAAATATTTGTGTTTCGCTTGGGTTGATTTTAAATATATGCTAATTTTGGGCCTAGTTTTGTATCAATTGAATGCAACTTTGATGACATTTAAGCAATACTAATGCAAACATGATATGTGTTTTTCGAAAAATATATTTTAATTTCTTGAAATATCTTTAAAATTAATTTTCTCAAAGTGATTTTAAAACTATGTAAAGAAAAAAATTTTAGATAGATACTTCATTGCCAACATATCGAAAAATCAACACCAACATAATTTGATGTTTAATTCCTTAGATTTGATGTTTGATTCCTGCCATAGTATGAAACCCATATCCATGACTCAAGAAATGAACCTAACATGACCTCCATACTGATCAGTTTCATTCTACATAATTTTGGCACAGAATTTCATTAAAGAAATTACAAGTAAATTGAGTAGGTGGGGCCATTACCTTGCTAGAAATTGGGAACTAGCCTATCCTTTTTTTGTTGTTTGTTTCTCAGCTATGGTATTATCAATGGTGAAAGCACTCTACTAGTCCAACATTGACACTAAGAGATGAAATTAGGGGAGCAAATAGGATTAGATACCCTGATAGTCCTAGCTGTAAATGATGGATCCAGGCACTGTGCATATCGACTTGTGTAGTGCTATAGCTAATGCATTAACTATCCCACCTAAGGAGTATGTTTGCAAGAATGAAGCTCGATTTCATTAAGAAGTCTTTAAATAAATAGGATTCATGAGCTACCTCCTAATAATTTCTGAGAATTCAATTACCAATATTTGATACTGGGTTGTTTATATCATCACTATACCTTCCCTATTCATTGAGGGTTGGTTATTTTTCAGCACAGGTTTAGCTTACAATGTGTTTGGAAGTCCACGGGCAGATTGTCTGAAAATCCCAAAGAGAGAAAAATACTAGTAAAAGCCCACATATGACAAATATTTTGATCAGCTCCCGCGAGAGTTTTGGAATATGGAGACATGAAGGATGGCTGGTTGTGAGAAATGAGAGAAATGGTGGGCTCAAGGTATTTACTGGATATGTTACTTCTTCTTGGGGAGACAGTAATTAATTTGGTTTTGTAGGAAACACGCTCAATGCTTCAATCTTTTTTTAATGCAGTTTTTTAGATTAACCATTGTTCTTTTCCATCTAAGTGTTTTTAAGTTTTAGGGAACCCTGGTGGTCTTCTTTCTGTTTAAACCATGTTAGCAGTATGGTTATCTCCACTACGCACTTGCCTTCTTGGCAGTTCTCTTGTCCATCATGGTTACCTAGGCTAGAAATCTGTCTTTGATGGGTTGACTTGTACTCAGAAACCAGTTATTTGTTTCATAGTCTTACACCTTGAGGGATTGTTGCATGGGCCATATAAGGTACACTGTATGTGTGGGACGGTTGTTGTTGATTTAGATTCATAAGGACTAGAGAGCTCTCTGGTTGATGTAGAAGAAATCATAGGACAGCTACAGAGAAGGATTTTGTGAGAGAGAAGGAATATATATTGATGGAATTTTTAAGAATTCTTGATAACATTATGCTAACACAGATCATGTTCATGGGAACTTGCTGATGTTGGTATCTCTTTGATTAATGGCTGATACCATTAGCTTGTTGCATCGATCCATGCATTGATTTGCAAAACAGTTGTGTATGTACTGCTGCATCATATAGTGAGTACCAAAGCACGGCCTTGTTAGCATGTGTCAGACTTCTGTTTCTTGGTAACATGTTCTGACGAGTATTTACCTTATTCAATTAGTATTGCTTCCTTTGTTAGCATGTGCCAGACTTCTGTATCTGGAGAACATGTTCTGATGAGTACTTACCTTATTCAATCGGTATTGCTTTCTATCATAGAATATTAACCAGTAAGTTACCATACACAATGACATGTAGAAGTAGATTGTTTAATCTTTTCTTGAGGGGAAAGTTTTTCCTTAGGTTGCTTTTTGATTAATTTGTTGGTAATATAGAAAAGTTTGTGTTTTCAATGATACTTTATGATGCATATCCCTTAGAAGTGCGATTAGTTTTCCCTCTTGTGGTTTCAAATACATTCTCAATCTGTGTTTTGATTCACCCTCCTGCAATATATGCCTCTCTGAATTTTAGCTGAAAGAATATTCATCATTGGTTCTACCAGATCTCATTTACATATGACCCTGGCCTCCATCATGTGAGATAGAGGAATCATTGTGTTTTCAATGTACTTACCAGATTGATGTTTGATGTATGATTAATCTAAAGATGTTATATGGTATCTTGATTAGAGGGTGAGGGTGAAAAGGTTTCTCTCATCTTCTGGATCATCATCCTGGTGGAAATGAGCACTCAGCATGGTATGGTAGTCATTTTAGTAATTTTTGATATGGATTGGTGCATAACACTGAAGGCGTTAATATTTGCAAGTTGATGAGTAGAAGAGGTACTTGAAATCAAGGTCCACCGTATTGGGTTCCAATACCGGGCTGGTACAATTCGTTACAGTATGTACCATACCAAACCGGCGACGTACCGGTTAGGTAGATTGGGAGTTCCCTACCCAATGTCTGCCATTGTACTGAGTCGAATTGGGTGGTTCGGCATGATACAAGGGTGGTATGCAATGGTTTGTGGTGGTTTGGACCTATATCGAACCGAACCACCGAATCATCTCAATTTGGTATGGTTCATCCTGAACTGCCTGGTTTAGGATGGTTCAGCCATCAGGGCTTGAGCCAGTGGTATGAGCAATCTGAAGAAGAGAAATAAGAAACTGATATAGCCAATCATGCACAGAAGAATGGAATATTAGAAATAATATTATGCATGAAGGAGAGGTAAGATGAAGCTTTCATGGTATATTTCCTTTTTTTCCTTCGTACTTTTCCTTGTAATATTAGTCTTCTTTGTTCCTTTTGATTCTGATGAAATAAAGGAGCTTCAATAATTACTTAGTGACATCCTTAGAGATAATAGGAAACAGATAACGGGAAAGCAATGAGAACAAAAGAGAGGAACGTCCGCTTTCTGTTTTTCTTTTTCCTGCATGTGCGACTCACTTCATAAAATAAACATGTGGTATACATTTATGGAGCAACCACAGAAGACTTTGATGTTTGTCACCTCAAATGTTTTTCATATGCTGGATCTAAATGCTTCTCTATAGACTTCTTTTTTACAGCGTGGCACTGATTGATGTTATGTTGATGGTGCATATTGTAATGTGCTGGTAAGAAATCATTGCAATGTATCTGTTTAGTTTTCTTGGCTAGATCTGTCTTCTTAGTCAGTTGTGGCGTCCCATTCTCCTTTATTGCTTTTTGGTTCTCACAAAATGTTGCCTAATATCTGTAGTTGCTATTTTCTTTCAGGAGTTGATTGAGAAACTTAGTAAAGGTGAACTACCAAAAGATGAATATCCATGCATAAATGACCCAAGCCCCTCTTTCCATGGAACCTCACAGAGTGTACCATTACGGACAGCCGTTTCTCAGCCTGCTTACTCCATGAGATCCAGGCGGACTGCCACATGGGCCAGACCTCGAAATTCTGATGATGGCTATTCAAGGTGTGGTGACAATCATTCCAGTTCTCATCATGTTGGTGTGTTTCTACATAATTGAAATATAAGGAATGTGCAGTCTTGTATTTTGTTGTGTGCCTGTGAATCCCTGATCAATCTCAAAATTTTCAATTTCCATCACTTTCTTCTTCTTCTTCTTCTTTGTTTTCTTTTCTTTTTTCTTTTTCTTTTTTTTCTGCTGATCATTGAGCTTTTGCAGTGATTCTGTATTGAGGCACGCACCAAGTGATTTTAAAAGGATGGGCCAACGCATTTTTGTCTTCATTGTTGGTGGAATGACTCGATCTGAGGTACCTCAATGCCTGTGATTGATTATACATGCTTTGAACTTTCTTTTTTCAATTGTATTTAGAATCATCCTTCAATGCCTGTATCAGCTACGTGTGGTCCACAAGCTAACATCAAAGCTGAAGAGGGAAATCATTCTTGGCTCATCTAGTCTTGATGATCCTCCCCAGTTCATTACGGTGAGTCTATGAAACTGGCATATGGTAGATTATCCAAGTTTCATTTTTGGAAATGTTTTCTATTTTCATTTTCTAAAAATAATTTTTATTTTCTGCTTTCTGATTTCTAAAAATTGCATTTGACAGATAAAAAGAAAAATTATTTTCTATTTTTTATTTTTGTTATAAACGGCACTTTTTAAAAGGATGGGGAAAAAAATTAAAGGGAATACTGTCTTTTCCCATGCTTTCAAATTCTCTGGTCTTTGTTTTCTACTCTTTTCTTTGCTTTGATAGAAAATAGTAAAAACATCTTTAAACCATATTCAATTTTCTGCTATTTTGGGGTTGTGTTTTTCAAAAAGCTGTTTTCATTTTGATTATGAAATGTATTTTCACAAGTATTTTCTATTTTCTAGAAAAATGCATTTTATAATTGAAAATGAAAACAGCTTTTTGAAAAACAGAACTTTTCTCAAAAATCATATACACTCCTAGTTTATCCTCCCTAAATATTTCATATATCCAATGTAGGTTTATTTTGAATTCCTTAATATGATCTGGGAATAACTTAACTGATCCTTGTTGAATTTCATGTCTCAAACATAACCGCTGTGTCTACTTCAAACTGTGATGAAGCATTGGCTTCGCAAATGTGTTGCATGTTGATTGTTTAGGCATATCCTAGCATGGATTTAACTTGTGCTCCCTTGTCACCGATGAAAGTTCCTTGTCCATTCTATGATTGATGCAATTGCAATTACTTTTGGAGACAAGCCACCTCAATGTCAAAAAGCATACGAAGTCAAACTAAAGAACCTGCCCATTGATTTCTAACTGCAGAAACTGAAGATGATGTCCGCTGAAGAACTTTCTCTGGATGACCTTCAGATTTAATGTATGTTTCACAGCTGACATTCTACAGCTTGTAGGTTCTCACTGCAGAGGTTGGATCCCTTATTGTAATCATGGTTCATATTCTTTTTCTTTTCAATGTACTGGTTTCATGTCATAGTTTTTTTTTTTTTTTTTCATTAAACCATTCCAAATTACACGGTCGATGTTTTAAACTGATTTAGGCTTTCCGGCAGCGATTGCATCCTGTCAGCCTATTCCTGTATGAAGATGCTGCTAATGGTTTCAGATTTAATTTGTATATAGGATTCATTGCATTCACTTACCATTCAAGCTTGTAAAATATGAACAACTTATTTTTAGATTCATAAGGTGTTACTGTAATTTTAAATTATAAGATAGTTTGAACATATGCAATGTACATCTAAAGATGTACATGTGCGAAGAAAAAACATGATATATGCGAGGTAAATTAAAAATTACATAAAAAGATGTGATAAAAAAAAAAGATTAAAAATCTTTGCATTTTATATGTATGTATGTATGTAAGCTGAATGGAAATAAAAGATTTATATAGTCAATTCTAACTAGTTGAGAATCATGACTTTGTTATTATTGTTATTTTTAAATTACAGATTTAAACATGGAGAGTTGGATAATCCATTTATATTTAGTGAATAACAATTTCTTTTCTAGTGTTATAAATTTGAGATCGTTTTCAATGCTTTATGAGGTTGTACTTTTGCAAGTTTAAGGTAATTTCTGTTGTATGTTAAGCCGTGAAGAACCATTGGTTGCTTGATCGTGCCCATGCACAATGGATGTAAACATTGAATGCTGCATTATAGATATCATTTACTCAAAAGCCAAAACACTGTGGTGCTGCTGCCCATTATGGATATGATTATAGCTTAGCTCACGTTAATCCTGAGAAAACTCAAATGTACTTAATTTGAATGAAAGTGGATCAAGCTCAAACCTAGTTAATTGGCTCAACATTGACTTCAAGCCAAGCTTAGAGAACAAAAAAAAAAAAAAAAACTGGGCAACATTACGGTGTCTGAAGTTTTTAAATGGTGTTCGTATATATTTGTTAACCAAACAGCTGACCTTGGTTCAATTAGAATATAACCAACCATTAAATCAGCTTGAATCGAGCTCAATTCAAGCTTGATACAGTGACTCATCTGCTTGAAATAGGCTAGAGATCAGTTTGGTTTGGAATTAGGCACAACCCGGCTGCAAACGTGCCATGCTTGATGTGGATTTTCAAGGTAGAAACTAGTCTCAAGCCGAGCTTGATCAACCTTGATCCCCTAGTTATCAGATGATATTCCTGAAATGCTTTTAACAAGGATTTTATTTAGGCTCAATATATGTGAGCTGAAATGAGAAATAGCTCGTCGCTTATGGGTATGGTCTAAAATTCCTTTTTCCCTTGGTTTAGACCTGGAAGAAGTAAACGGATTGTATTATTCCGCTGTTTGGAGCAACCCCAGATGCCACCCACTGTTTTGGGCATATTATACTTCCAGTGGGGTCAGAATTTAGTATGACCATGTCAGCGCATTGATGGATTTGGTTTCCGGATGCACCAACGTTGCTCGCTTTCTAGGGTGGTTTATTGTGGTAATTCTGAGAGGCCCAACGGTCGGCTGATCGTTTGTCAGTGCCAAATGATTCCACGCACTCTAGGTTGGTTTGCGTGTTCGTTGGATTCATCTCTTTGAACGTACTCATCAACTCAGCGCAAAAGATTCAGAGAGCCATTGGCATCATAATGGAAATTGGAGTTAAAATTACATTTCATTGGATTCGGCGTTATTGCCCATTCTCTTGTTCATTTGGTTTGGTTCACATAAAAATTAAAATTAAAATCAAAATTTAAGTAAGCCAGATTTTTAAATGTATTTGCAGAAAATGCATTAAAATCTATCCAAAAAAAAAAAAAAAAAAGTTGTATCCTATCATAATTCATAACTCATCAGAATTTGATCAGAAATGATAAAAAATAGCAGTGTGATTGAAGGCTTATAAAGCATTGGGTGAGAAGAGGGGAAGAGAGATGTTAGTTGAGAAACGGAACGAAGAAGAATGTGTTGGATTATATTTGGTTGGAATGGATTTACAATCAAATCTTTTTGGATCAAGATTCGAATCGTAAATAAAATCAGATTTTAATTTCATCCAAACAACACTTAGAATTATAATAAGTAATTCTAATTTCCGAATTAGTCATTCCCACGAACCAAACAATCCTTTGAATCAAATTTGTCATCTTGGTCTTGGTATTATGATTTTAGAACAATAGCTGACCGATTGGCCTTTGATATGCCTCGTGGCCTCAACATTGGTGATGAGAGTAGATCTTGCATCCAAACCAACAAAATAACCCTAGCCTACTGTAGCCTTAGGACCTAAACACATTTTATAAGCATTGCGATCAAACCTGAATGGTTTCCACAAAGTCCTGCACCGTCTCCATTAGACCGTGAGTACTACTCTACAGTGCTTCGCAATAATAACCTAGAATTCCTAAATATTTTCAGGAGCTCTCATTGCCATGGCCCTCCCATGAGTACGATACTGCAGTGCTTCGTAATCACCATAAATGACCCTTGAATTGGTCAATGTTCTACAACTCAAAGGTCAAGCTTCGTGACTTCCCACCGGGTCCGTTGAATAAAAAATTGTTTCCTTTTGAGAAATCTTTCAACTCTCTTATCCCAGCGGTTCAGTTATTCAAATGGCACGAAGATATGCTGCCCGGTTTGGCAACTTATGTCGCCATGACATGTTGAAACAAAATAATCCATGAAGTCACGGGAGGAGTATTTTATTTCGAAATGATATGAATGAATATTTCCTTCATCCATAAAAATAAAGAAGGTATCTCCCATATTTCTTCTCATGCATGCATAGGTTATCGCGTGGAGGTAGGTGAGGATTAAAACCAAACCAAACTCAGTCCAACTTGCGAGACATCAGGTTGAATAGCAATAAACTGAGCCCTCTAATGATAATATAAAAACTCGTGCTGAGAAGACTTCTTTGTATAAGCTTCTGTGAGATTGTGCAGAAAGATCCAATCTTTTGTGAGATTAGATATTCAAATTTGACTATGCTGTTCACGCCAGCTATTCTTTTTCTAAAAGAGAGAGAGAGAGAGAGAGAAAAAAAAAATGGAAAACAAAAAAAAGATTTCACCACTGTGTTCTCATTTAACCTAGTTTTCAAAGGATGCAATAATGTTTAACTCCCATGAATGCGCAATCTCAACCACACAAATAAATAAAGTACCGAATTGGTTTCCTCTTAGATTGGGAAGATTAAGTAAATCTTTTATTTAATTATATTTTTTCATGCCAAAAAAATCTATCGAATGCATGTGAGCTAATGCATAGAGATGGCAATTTATAACCTAATTCTCAATCAGGTCCATGACTGATTCATTTTGAGCCAGTTTAGGTTCAACATAAATGGATTCATACGGTAAATAAGTTAACCTGTTTCTTAAATGGTTTGCGTTCATATTTAGATCTTTTAACATATTTTGACTTTATTTAATAGTGAGATCAATCTATAAACCTGCTCTATTTAATTTCTAAAATCTATTTAATATGTTTAAAATCTTCTTAATCCAATTCTCTTTCTCTCTCTCTTTCTCTAAACCCAACTCACAACCTCTGATCTGTTTAAACTCATTTAACCTATTAAACTTGTTTAAAATGTTTGACCCAATTAATTTAATTCCATCGTTTAGTAAATACTAGTAAATACTTTATGCGATTCACATTAGATAACTGATCTAACAATCAAGTTGAGATTAAATATAAATTTTTAATCTATTTAACAAACGAATCGGATTCATGTTGACAAACTTTTGCTCCAACTCATATCAAAATCTAATCCAATCTAACTCAATTGCCCACTCTCGGAATAAACTCGTTGGAGAAGATGAAGGAGATTATCTTAAATACAAACTATACCTTATTTCCATTCACACCTTAAAAACCCTTATAAAATCAAACCTGCCTCTATTTAAATCTCTTGCTTCCACTGTAGAACACCATTATTACAAGCCCTCTTATAATCGCTATCCCTGCCACCGTTATAACCGCTGCTGTAGGCACAAAGCACCTCACACTTGACCACCTCACAGCCGCCGGTGTAGACGTGGAACCCCGGGGCCACCATCATTCTCACGCTCACCGGTTCGAGCCGGGCGACCCGGTCCTTCGCGACGTCCTCCATGAACCGTGGGTCGAACCGGGCCCCCCGGTCCACCCTCAGTACGGGCACCGCCGGGTGCACGGACCGCGCCAGAAGCCGCACAACCCACGGCCCCTTCGCCGCCTCGAAGAACGCCCGGAGAAGAGCCTCCGGCCACACCCGCGCCGATCCCAGCATCTCCGCCACCTCGCTCATTTTCCGGTCACAAAACCGGCTCAATCCTTCGCTGTAGAACCGGGTTCCTTTGCTCAGAACTTCGTCCCACCCGAGCCCCCGGACCGCCTCGTAGGCCGCCCGGTTCGCCTCGCACCAGTCGGCCGGGTCGACCGCCTCGCCCAACTCACCCGCCTCGAACCCCGCGTAGAAAATCCGGTTCAGCAGGGCCTCCACGTAGAAGTGCACGCCGCCCGGCTTCCACCGCCACTGGCCGGCGGCGTGGGGCTGCAGAAGGACGGCGATCCGGTCCGGCCCGAGCTGGGGAGTGAGGGAGCGGCTCAGCTGGCGGACCGCGGCGCGTGCGTCGGAGACGGCCCGGAGGAAGGTCTCGACCGGGAAAGCGGACCCGGTCAGGGATGGAACCGGCTTCGGGGAGGCGCGGCGGTCGAGGGCGGCCTGGAGGTCGAGGCAGTGGGACTCGACCCGGCCAAGCCTGTGCTCCAGCTCGGAGAGGGAGGATTTGAGACGGGAGGACTCGAGGAGGGACTCGTCGCGCTTCCGGGTGGCGTGGAGGAGCTTCCGGGAGAGCTCCTCCGCGGCGAGGCGCCACTCGTCGGCGGCGGCGGCGGCGGCGGAGGAGGAGCGGGGGCTGCGGCCGGTGAGGGAGAGGAAGAGGGAGCGAAGGCCAGCGACGGAGGGGCTAAGGGAGGAGGGATGCTTGAGGCCGTTGACGTTGAGGGGGGTGGCGGAGATTTTCTCCCGGGAGGAGGGCCGGCAGTTAGTGCAGGACACCGAGCGGTCCTCGCCGGTGCCGTCAGCCGCGCCGTTGGATCTGGAGGAAAGCTTCTTGGGAGCCGTCGACTTGGAGGAGGAGGAGGAGGAAGGGTGGAGAGGAGTAGGTTGGTGCTTGTAGGCTTCTTTGGTTGCCAGCTCGTTTTCTCGCTCTTTCTCGCGTCCTAAAATCTATAAACAGTTTGAAGAAAAGTAGAAAAAGATAACAACTTTTGCTAGAGAAGTTGACAGAATTAATTCGTTGTGGGAGTAGAGAAAAGAGGAATGAATACTTACAGGGTTGAAGAGGGGAGAGCGAGGAGGAGGAAAAGGAGAAGGGCGAGAAGAGGTAGAGGAAGAGGGAGAAGCCATGGGGGAAGTGGAGGGCTTCTTCCCTTTGGCTCGTCTCTTCAAGTCCCTTCTCTCTGAAGGGCAGTATGGAATCAATGCTGAGGCTTAAATAATTGTTCCTATTTATTTCATAAAATTTGGCCCATTACGGCGCGATGATGTCTCAATTACGGTCACAACTAACGACCGGCGGGACTCGTTCGCATAGGGTTTATGCGGAAGCTCATGGCAAATAATGGATCACAATTCCAGCTTGAAAATAGATGAATGGTGGGGGGGGGGTTTGACTCGCTTGAGCTTGTTGCTGGTGGAGTGAGTCAAGAATGGTCCTTTTTTCAAAAAAAAGAAGAAATTTTGGTGGGGAGTTAAAGAATGGTCTTTTGCTTGATGTATAGCTGGTGACAGGGAGCAGGAGGAGAGGGGAGTGAGGGTGGTAGTTGGGTTGGGTGGGCTTGGATGAATGCAACTAGACTAAGGTTTCCTGTTGCATGGGTGCGAGGGATGCTTGATGTGCCCTCTGTCATTAATGCAGACCCCTGAATTCTAAGTTGGGTTGGGTGGGATTGGATAAATACAGCTAGACTAAGGTTTCGTGTTGCGTGGGTGTGAGGGATGCTTGATTTGCCCTCTGTAATAAATGCAGGCCCCTGAATTCTAGTTCCTTTAGGAGGACAAAACATAGGTGGAGTAAGATGCTTTTTATCACGTTCTGTTGAAATTTTATCTTGAATTTGCAAGCTTAATCTACGTAGAACATGGCTAGAACATGATTTCCCATCCTTGCAAATCATGACAAAACTTTTTTTTTTATTTATTTAAATGTGTGTAATATTTTATAAACAAGATACATAGAGAGAAGAGCAAAAAAAAAAAAAGAATGTTTTAGTTTTATTGGGTATATATATATAGATCTAGAATTTGTAAGAGTTTATAATATCTGTAATCTTCTATATTTTTCATAGTGAAACTTGCATCATCATTGCTAAGATAGATGCAAGTCTATTGACCAAATCATCTCGTATGTGCTTTTTTTCTTTCTTTTTTATTTTTTTACTTTTTTTGTCATAACAAGTAGTATCAAAGCTAAGTATAAGTTCCTCAAAGACTTCAATGGAAATAAGATTATGGCTTTCTCAAAGTTGAGAGTTAGGTACATTATCGGAACCTTAATTGCAAGGCTTGCTTGAACCCTAGACCTCCAGTATCTGGAGATGCTCGAACAATAGCAGTTATTGTGGGTTGTCGTGCCAATGTGTTGTACAAATCAAGCAGAGGAGCGTCCATTTCTTCATTATTGCAGAGGAGAGGGCCACCCCAACTAGAGAAGAAGAGAAAAGGGTAGTGGGTGATGTCCATGATAGAAGGTGTCCTGTAATTAAATCGAAGGTTACTTCATCTAGCTCATCCGCTAAGTTCAACCATTGTGACAACGACTCTACCTGATAATCCAACCATCTGTTAATATTAGAGAGTGACACTCTTAGCAGCCTATGGGTTGGCTCACAATCATGTCCTTCACCACTATTATAAGGAAAGGTTTGAAGGGTTCAACAGCTATGAGAAGGAGCAAGAGCTATTGGTGGAGCTTAGGCACGCTAACCACGTGCTAGCTAGGAACTCGAGGAAGTCCCGATCTAGCTGAGGCTATCAATTGGTGCAAAGCACTCAAGAAACTCTCAATGCAACTTGGGCTGCTTAATGGGTCCTAGCATGACTCAATTTGTTGACTTTTGATGAACTCCACTTGAAGTGGCTCTTGATCTAATCATAAAAGGGCCCCATGTTATGTTGGTAGTTAGCAAGTTTTGTTCCTTGATGTGACTGGAACTCTAGAAATCCTTGTAGAATGATACCTACAAAATCTAATACTTTGATGCTCATGAAAACTCAAAGGCCTTGCGAGCTAACTTGGACCTATTGGATGGAATCAGAGAATGGGCTTAGATTCAAGTAGCGGCTTATTAACAAAGTGTAGCAAGGTACCATAACTCCAAAGTTAGAGAAACGTTCTTTAAGAAAGGAGTCCTAATCCTAAGAAAGACTAAAGCATCTGCTCATACATAAACTTTTAACAAGCTTGCTCCAAATAGGGAAGGCCCCTAAGGATAACAAAAGTTCTTAAGACAAGCACATATAAGCCAAAAATGCTCAATGGTATACCAATATCGAGTATTTAGAATTCCGAAAATCTAAGGATATACTTTCCATAAATCTTTATTATAAGTTTTCTAATTAATTTTCATACAACCTCATGTCCATTCTAACGGAATTAGTCCATTAGAAGTTTATAGAGCTCAACCTAGACTGCCCTATTAGATCGGCAACTAAATCCTTCTCTTCATCATTAAGAGGAAGGTCTTCACTTCGGTCTCTAAGAGGCTTCCTTCATATGCCAGGGAGATTATCAAGCCCATCCCATGAGGCAAAGAAATATTTTATTGTTAAACCATGAATGAATCAGTAAAGGTGCTATAGCCTTTTCTTGGGCTAAAATATCACCTCCTACAGCTCCTTAGGTGGCATTTCTAAGAGAAAAATTACTAAGTATATTTGTATAATTCTTCATAAAACCTCTTTTACTAAGAAGGAAAATGTATCCCAGTAGAAGATGCTAGAAATTGAGAACAAGTTGGGATAGAAAAATTCCTAAATCCCTACACATCTCTAAAGTAAAACGAGATATAGGGAACTTAAGTCTAGAATTCATGGCATCCACATTGATGCATTGTTCATCACAAGGAGGACTATAGGCCCTATCATCCCCAAAGGGCACTTTGATATGTATTTTTGGTGAAACTCTAAAGGTAAATCTAATGGCATCTAGAGTCCTTTTTTGTACATCTAAAGCCTTGTCAATGGCAAAAAAAAGAAGGATGGAGAGCCATAGTAAAAAGAGATAAGAAAGAAGAAAAAGAATGGCATATCTAGAAGAGTTAAAGGAGCAAAAGGTTAAAGGAGAATGAAAAGGAAATGCTGAAAAATGATGAAGAGGAAGACTGGATGTTGTCCTTGTCTTCTTTTAAAGGGACGCAAATGACATGCATTAATTGAAGAAAATCAACATCAAGGATGAGGTGGGCGATTGTCTTCCCTTTATACATTACATATTTCTATGGGATGGGTAGATTTCATGTCTAGCTTGATACTTAATGAGCGATGCATGTCATACAATTAATGTGGTGTCATGATTAAGCAAGTAGTGGTATTGACAAATAAAGAGTTTCGGCTCTTAGACTCCTGCATGAAAATTTGAAACCTAAATTCAATCCTTTGCGCTTCTCGAAATTCTCCTAAGTGCTTTCTTCGATAAATTAGCTCGAGAGTTGATCTCTTAGCTCGGACAAGGAGTTTGAATCCAATCTAATTTACCTTAAAATCTTTTAGCTTGAAAACTTTGTACTTGAAGTATATTACTTTGAAGCTCAATATAGCTTATCCTTTAAAGCCCAAGCAAACTACTCTCTCACCCAAGCTGTTCACCTTAACTTCGAGAGTGTGGAGAACATGATGATGTGGATTTTTACCAACTTCTAATAAGAAAATATATGGCAAGAAGTCTACCTCAACTGAACAAGTTAGGGCATCAAATAGATTGACGTATAATTGGTACTAAATAAAACATACTCTATATGCAAGAGAATCTCTTCTCTTTTTTGATATCTTTCAGAAACTCTAGGGCCTCAGAGCATTTCTCTAAGCCATCGTCACTAAAAATTCTCTACTGACTTGAGTGTTGGCGAGTCTTTTATTGGAATAGATCCTGATTTTCTTTCTTTTTTGCTCGCTCTTTATTAGCTCTATAGACTTTAATGTTGATCTTATAGGTCTCTCTGTTTATGATGGTGCCCTCCATTGGTCTCACAATTCTCTTCACCTCCTACTCTCATTATTCTTAACTCCTTAATTTCTTTGCTTCTTAGATATATAGATCTACATTAGGCAAGAATTAGCCTTCATGTAAGGAAATAATAACAAGTAATTACCTTATTTAATCCAGCTATTGCTTGCCTTTTTTAATTGATATTGAAGTTGCAAAACAAAATATTTTAGATAAATCCTTGAAAGATTAAATTACAAATTTTTTTATTATATAATGGTCATTAAGAAAATAACAGAAAAATAATTATCACAGACAATGGATGTGAAGTCTGTGATGGCAATGGAAAGGCTATCCCATTAAAGTTTAGAGTGCATACGTTGCAACACAAGCTGAAGTGAGTGGTGGTACATATATATATATATCTCAGGAAATAAAAGGAATAACAAGTGGTGATCGAATGAGCAGTGGCAGAAGGAGAAGAAGATGGTGATTGACTAAGCGAATCACAGTTGGAACCGCATTTATGATGCCTCATCTGCTTGTCAACTAGGGGATTTAATTCGCGGGCCAGGAAATGGAAGACTGACATGTGAACAGTATTAATAGAAAGGATTAGGACCTTGGGCAAGGGCAGCTCATCGTGTGAAATCGCTTGCTTAAGACTCAAATGCCCCTACCTTCTTCCCCCTCCCTGTAGGTCTTCTCGGAGTCCCTTGCCTGCTTGCTACTCCAATTATTACTTTATCCCTTTTCTTCACTCCCTTCCCCCATTGATGCTTTTGGATTTTAACTCTCTTAGGCAGTTTGCAAGCTTTTCAAAAGGGGAGAGTTGCCATCACACATTCTTTTGGGCTAGACCTTGTTCGATGTGTTGGGCTTTCTCGTGGAGAAATCAGATGCCCTTGAGGGATTCAAATATGTTTGGTTTAAAAGTGTGAAAATATTATAGGGTATGCACAGGAGGGATAGGATTAATTAATAGGTTTCATCTGAAATATTTATCTCTTTAGGCCATGCCATTTGCCAACAATGCAAGGAGACTCCCTTGGTAGTGGTGCTCGGCACCGTAGCATTTTTTTTTTTTGTAGCATTGCATGGATTCAGATACTGGAATAGCATGCTAAGGAAAATAGTATGAAAGAGAGGAGAGAGATAACGAAAAAACATTAATATATTGATATGCAATTAATACTCTTCTTTCTACTTCAATAGATTACGAACTTTATACTAGCTCCCCAAGAAGAAGTTAATAATTTAATATCAGTGATGGACTATCCAAATTTAATACCCAAGTTATTAAACATATTCTATACCTATAAAAAAATATTAAGAGAGCAAAATTTGTGTTTTTAATTGACTTTAACTAATCATTCTTTCTTCTTAATTAGATCATAAACTTCACATTAACTCCTTGAAAAAGGAGTTAATAATTTAATAGTGGTGATGAACTATCCAAATTTAATATCCAAATTATTGAACATATTATATACCAACAAAACATTTTTAGAGAGCAAAATTTGTGTTTTTTTTATCATCTCTAAATATCAAAGTAGATTCTTTTAACAGCAAGATCCTATATTTTTCTATGATTGGAATTTAAGTCTACCCTTATTTTTAAAATCAATAAATCAAGGCTTATTAAATAGATTTTTTGATCTATATATCCTATCATGTATTTTACTATATAATATAATTGATACCATTTATTTTTATATCAACTTGATATATGAATTAGATATCCCTAAAATTAGGATTACAAATGGATCGGGTTGACCTATGAATCGATTTGGTCCTAACCTGATTAGACATAATCTGATTCACATTTGAAGACATGTATGTTGGGTTACATTAAAATAGGCCTAGACTAAATTCTAGGTTGAAATTGGATTTCGTATTTATCTACCTAAATTGACTTGGCCTGGTTTATATTCGTCTAAGTCTAATTATAGTCAACAAAAAAAATGAGTCCTAATCAACTCAACTTGACTCGACCCAAACTCGATCTAGCCTGATAGAAAAGCTGAAAATATATAAATCTCCTTCCTCTTTAATTTAAATATCTTTATATTTTATTAAATAAACTCTTAAATAAACTAATTTCTCCTTTAAAGTCTAAATAACTACATCTCCTCTTATTTATTTTCACTTAAAATTATATCTAAATAATCATATTTCATCCTTAAGTATATTAATATTAGAGTGTGCATGTGTATATTAAATATCATAGTTCATAAATTTAAGAATAATTAATTACTTAAATGAAATTATTATTTTTTGAATGAATGATCATATTTAAGTTGGCTCTTTTTAGTTTTATTTAAATTTTATAGTAATTTTATATTTAGTTATTGATGCAAGCAAGCCTGCATGAAGAAGATAATTATTGGCCTTGCACTAATTGCTTAAAGATCATTGATCATATATCTCCATCCTCTTTAGAGAACATTCAAGGTTCGTGGTTTTACATTGATCATCTCTCATAGTATTATGGTTTCACACTACGACAATTGAAGAATCATTCTAAGTAAGGAGATAAAGAAAGCTTCATATTTTATTATTAATCATAATAGAGTACAACTAGGACTTATTTATACATTGGAGATGAAGGCCCAAGGGGTAACCCAAGAGGAGAGGTAAATTAGGTTTTCAAAATTAAAAGCCTAACTTAAACAATGATGCAATAAAACTATAAATAACGCAAAATAATTGGAACAAAATAAAACCAAGATAATAGAAAGTAAATAAAATACGAAAAGTAAATGAGACATGAGATTTTTATAGTAGTTTGGCACTCATTGCCTATGTCCATTCTCTTACTTGGGTATTCTACCATCCGATCTTCTTTTCGGGTGAAAACCAAATCCTTCTACACCTTGTTCTTTTCTTCGAGATAAGGAGTAACCTTACAAAAATTTTCAAAGCAAGAAAAATACTCTTCACTTGAAGAGAATTCTCAAACTAACACCCAATAGATGTAAATCTTTCAATGGAGCTCTAAATTTGAATTAGGAAAGAATGTGCACTTAAGGCTTAAGTGGCTTTTTCTAAGTTTTCTAATGATTTTCAATCCAAAAATTCATGTTCTAACCAACAAGAACCTCCAAATATATAGACTTAAAAAAATATGGTTGTTGGTGCTTCTAGGCAGCTCCAACGATCATATGAAAATATGAACGTTAAATTATCAAAAGCCCTATAATTGACCATCAGGCCTATCTTGTTCAATGGCCCTAACTTGTAGCAGTCAACCTTCAAGTCTGGATAGAGAGGGCTTATTTGGGTTTTTTCTCTGGTTTTGGTTAAGTTAGGTTGATCATTTCAGAGTTCAATCAACTACACATACCAAATTTTAGATTTTTATGATTATTTCACTTTAATTATGATCTAAAACCTAATCTAAATCATTTTTAAGTTATATATTATGCACTTAGTTTCCTACCATAAGGTCCTTAAGGAAAAACTAAAAGTTACAAGAAGACCTTTTCCTTCGGACTTTGATACATTGGATGATATTTGAATTTATCATTTCTCCTTCTCCAGTTTACATGCTAGGATTAGACTTGAGTTTTTGTCAAATGAAGCGTGTTCTGAAAAAATTTTCACTATATCACCTCAATCGACCTTGTCCATCTATCTAAATCATATAATTCAAGTATGTTGTTAGTACCTTAATTAATGTCTTGTTATCATCAAAATATGTTGTCACACTCCAAACCTTAGGGTGGATTTAGGAGGTGGCAACCCACTACATGCTAGGCATGCAAGGCATCCAGTAACATAAAAAATCATCAAATAAAAGGATAATTAACTAATATGCCATTAAAAAGTAATAACATTCTTATTACAATTCCAAATAAAGCAGGATACATGTAAAACTAGAAAACATAAATTTTATTTAGGCTGATAGGAGTTTCAATCTACCTATGTCGCTTTTCATTTCTTTATCTTTGAAAAATATTAACGAGAATTTAATGAGCTCACACTCAGTAAGTAAGCTTAATATAAGGGTATCATTATAACTTCAAGAATATAACATGTTATAATTTACTTACTTTCATGCGTTAAAACTTACATACCATTTTGTTATGTGATGTTACTTATATTCTTGAAATCATATTCCATATTATATCTCAAAAAATTTAGTTTTGAATTTTTAAGTTATCACAATCAAAATTTACTTATTTCATATCATCACAGTCATAATTCACTTATTTCATGCCATTAGAATTTACATGTCATCTTGTTACAAGTAGCCACGATCATAAACTATAGCCACATATATCCTTATGAGAGGGACAGTACATCACATTTAATCCTTGGGAGCCAGAGGCATCTTATTTAATCCTATGAATGAGGATATAGTATATCCTCTACTATATCATAGAAAAATATCATAAAGTCATATCGTAGTGGACTATGGGTAGCATATTTTATTATTCAGAAATTATTCTCATATCTTATTTGATTGTTGTCCATGAAATTCTTTAAATTAACATGTATAAAAATATATTCATATCATATTAGTTTTGTTAATAATATTAATACCAAATATTATTACTATTTTATGATTTGAATATAATATAGCTACTCATTTTGCATTTGCATTAATAATTTATAATTATTTTCATTATTATCAACATGTTCAATTATTATTATTGCTATTATTATGTTATCATTATTTTTTTTCTTTTTTTTGAAATAATAAATTATATAGAAATTAGCTAAAATCTAAAAATAATAACGTTAAATATTCAAACGCATATATTAAAGTATCAAAATTTACTTTGCAAGATAACAATAGATAATAAACAATATTTAAATATATATAGATATTTTATTTAGAAATTGATTGTATAATTTACTAATTTACTGAAATCACTAATAATAAATAGCTTACTTACCTCTTGTTGCAAATTCACAAATCAAATCCAACTAACTAGGTTGTTGCCACCGGCAACATAATATTTAAATTTTTAATTTCTAAAAATTAAGGTGCCAAAACAAATTTTATCATTCTACAAAAACCTCTTGGACCTGACGGTTTGATTATCTATTATCTTAACTTATATCAGCCCAAATAATGTAACAAAAATTTCTTCATAAACTCTTAGCCTACATCTAATCTTGATCCCAAAATAATTAGGCTAGGATTAATTTGGGTTCTAAAATTTGAGTTCAAAATGCTTGAATCCATAGCTCAAATGGACAAAACCCAACCCATCTTCATTCTTTGCTTCATTCTCTCCATTGTTTCATTTTATTCCCCCCAAACCATCCATGGCCGGCGGCTAGGGGTCAGCCCCGGCGGCTTCCTTAGGTCGGCCGGCCACCGTCGCCAACCATCCATGGCCGGCGGCTTCCTTAGGTCGGTCGGCCACCATCGCCAACCATCATAGTGCCGGCCCCAGCCAGCACTCCTCTCTTCTCTCTCTTTCTCCCTCTCACTCGCTCATGCTCTTGCTCACAAACCTTCTCTATTTCTCTATTTCCTGGTCCCATCTCCCTCTCACTTTCTCTCTTGTTTTTGTTCTCAGATCCCATCTCCCTCTCACTCTCTCTCTCTCATTTTTGTTCGAGATCCCATCTCCCTCTCTCTCTTTCTTTCTCGTTTTTTGTTCTCAGATTCCATCTCCTTCTCTCTTTCTCTCTCGTTCTTGCTAACCCACAACCCCATCTCCCTCTTTGCCGGTGACCAACAAGGAGGATTAGCTCGCCATGGCTGAGATAAGTTCAGCCATGGCCACGCTTCCACTCTTGCGCTTGATGCTCACAATAGCTCGCTAGCGATAGTTCTCGGTGGTGAGAGACCCTGGACCCAAACAAAGATGAAAAACCTCTCTAAATCCCATCTCACCACCCTTCGAATCAACAAATCAAAGCCATAACATAGAATAGATGAGGAAGGAAAGGTGGTTAATCTGCTAGTGGCCGGGGTCCGTAAGAAAGAGACAACGGCAAGATGCTGTGGTGATGATCTGGAATGCAGCCGCGCAGGGATGAAACAGAGGCATGAAAATGAGGGGAGGAGAGAAAGAGATTTAAATTTTCTTTCCTTTCTTGAAAAGGATAAGATTAATGAGCGAAATATCGAGGCAAAAACTTAGAATTATTAAAATTAAGATGTTAATCATAAACTTAATTTAAAACAACCTAAAATAATTTAGAATAAGAATCATAAAGAAATATGTTTTAAGATTTTCTATTTTAATTAGGGTTCTTTTCTTCTTCCTTTTTTGGACTGTAACAAATCCCTTTAGCCTAAAATATTAGCTCCTAATAAATGTCTTATATATATTCTTTAAAGAGATTCGAGTTAAGCCTTTGTAGATCTTCTTTAATAATCTATTTCAAAAAGCCTATTCCTCTGAGAAATAAAGAACCTTTGGTAGTCATATTTGTGAGTAGAAAAAATAGCTACTTCTCCAACATCTAATTGTGAAGACTAGAATAAAGATGGAGGTTGAAGATCAATTTCCTTGTCAATGCCTTCATTGTGTTTGAAATAGACAATTAATTTGAACATGTTGATGATTGAGTTCATTTATATATTAGCTAGTGCTTTAAAAATGCATGCATTGTATCTAACTTCTTCAAAATTTTAAATGATCTAATCCTCTTTGGTTGCAACTTCTGAAATATCGTAGATGAGAATCTCTTAAAGCATAATATAACTATTAATTCTACTCTCTTTCCTTAAATCGCACATCTTGCTCCCTTTTGTTTGCTGAAATTAGGATTCTAATCCTTGGTAGCAAGATTGGCTAACTATCACTCAGGATCCCTTCTTTAGAACAACCCCTCATTAGCTTTACTTGAATTTAAATATGAGATAGCCTTGATGCAAGGAAAGGCTCTAGAACCGAGCCAAGGAAAGGTTCTAGAACTCCTTTCTAATTTCGATCTATCTTTCATTTCCTTAACAACAAAATGAAATGAGAGTCTCTTCTTTAGAAACTTACTAAGGACAGAAGTATTCTTTTGTCATGAGTATTCATTAATCACATCATTAAAAAAAGTAATTGAAATTTAAATTTCTCTTAAAGTTTATTAATCTCATGTCTGGTAATTTGTTGAACCTCTCATGTATAACACTTAAACTTTTATGCGATTTGATCAGAGAACCTTTTTCTTTGTAGGGTCACTAAGGTTCATGATCCCTCAATTCGATCCCTTCATATATTATTTTTTATATAAAAAGGATAATTTAAGCAATTTTGATAGTTAATTTTTTATTTTATAATATAGTATAAATATATGCTAAATTTTTATAGCTTCTCTGGCTAAAGATAGAGGAGGACTTATTAAAAAAATAGTACATTTATGAGGTATGGAATCATGTCTGTCATTATTTTCTTTTTGTCATCATAATCATTTATGCTTTCCTATATATGCATTATATTAGTACATTGATTTTCTAGTTTATGCACCTTGTTAAGAGTTAGTCGGTATATTCCAAAATAAACTAGCTGTCCTATTTAGGATTTTTGGTTGCTCTATTAAAATATTTCTTTGCTAACTTTCCTTTCTTTTTTTAAACTTCTACACCGAGGAAATCCTATTTGGGTGAGGTTATTCATGTGTTCTGCATCTATATTCCAATCTAAGATTAGTTTTAAGCAATTGGAAACCCTATTTGGGTGGAGCTATCCATGTGTTCTGCATCTATATTCCAATCTAAGATTCAGATGATGCAAAAGACATCCTTAATGTCCTTTGGGTTATCATTGCGGTGAAATACTTTTCCCTCTTGCTTCCTCTCTATCTTTAAATCACTCCATTACATAAACTAGATTTCAATCCTTTATTGAATTATAGCACCTTCAACTATTTGATTGCTTGTTTTAGAGTTGATAGGATCAAGATAAGTTTTCATATTGGCAACTCTAACTTAGGATTTTGTGATTACAATTGTTGATTAAAGTGATAGGATTGAACCATCAAACTTGTTCTGTAACCCGTTACAAAGAAGTTCAAATGTAACATATATTATTCCTGTGGCACATTGTAAACAAATTATTCTATTTTTCTCACTTAGCTCTTTTTTATGGCTTATTTTTTAAATTGAAGGATCAATATCATTTCCGAAAGAAATCTGTTTATTTACGTATTTATTTATTTGCAACCATGTCCTCTCCCAGGAGGAATTCCTCCAAGTGCGCAGCGCAAGGTGAATTTTTTTACATATAAAACAAAAAGTAGCCCCCAATTCTACCATATATGACTCAGATTGCAAAGCGCAGTCCCGCTCCGTTTAGAATTTGCCCCGATCTGGTGACGCGATCCTTTTTCTCGCTCCCCTCTCCTTCGTGGTGGTACTCCGCTCCGATCGATCTCGACCGGCCGGAAACCCTAGGGTGGGGTGCGGCGGTCCATGGCGGGTTGCATCTATATCCCTGTTCAGAACTCGGAGGAGGAGGTGAAAGTTCCTCTGGATTCGCTCCCGCAGGACGCCAACGACATCCTCGACATCCTCAAGGCCGAGCAGGCCCCCCTCGACCTCTGGCTAGTCATCGCGGTCAGCCCTCTTTTCTCCTTTCCTTCCTCTCCGTCTCTAAATTTCTCCATCTGATGATTCTTGACTTCACTTCTTTGTCCAATTAGAACGGTTTCGGTCGTCGAATTTCTAGCAGTAGAGTTCAATCGTTCGAGTTAGGGTTCTGAGTTGATGACCCCTTTTGGGACTCTGTAGCCGTAGTGTTTGTTGACTGGAGCAGTCGAATTCGATAGCCAAATTTATTTTGCAATCATCGAACAAAGGCTCAAGTGCAAAGGCAGTAGATGTATTATTTTTAGGGCCATAATATGATAGAGATTATTCTCATATCTTGGTTGTTCTTTGGTATGAACTGCTTCCTCTTATGGGAAGATCACTCACTTACTTGAGCTTTTAGTTTGCTTTTATAGTGTCCGTCTAATTTAGAATTATCAGAAATGCACATAGGATTGTTAAAAGAAAGCCATGTAATACCTCTTGGAATGCAAATTTATTTGCATGCTTGATTAAGTTTTACCATTTTCAAGTTCACAGACATTCACTGCAAGAAACACTTAAGCAATTAAAATATTGATATGTCCTTTTCTGATTTGGTGCATTGTTGTTTTGACCAATGGTAAAATCATCTTGAGATGCTTGTTAGTGAGGCAATAGCCTCCTGATATAGCCATAAAATGAAGCATGATGAAACAAATGACATTTAGCAGGTTGATAAGAACTATCAACTTTGCAATGCCTATTACTAATTTATAAATCAATCTCTTTGGCTCTACTCGCATGTTGCAAGGCATTTAAGTGGGTGCTTGCAGCCATGCCTATGCAGACTGTTTGGGTAAGGTTGCTGTCTTTTAAAACATTGTCCAAAACATTGTTCCTGACTTTCAGTTGATTCATCTTAGTTCTTTTGGCTGATGCTTTCTTTGAATTTAAAAATTTGGTTTCAGAGTACAATTGCTATTTGTAAAGAAGTTGGTCCTACCGAAAAGTTAGGGTGTGTTTGGTTTTTGAGAATAGTCCTTTTTTTATTTTTTTATAAAAAATAGAAAACACTTGTGAAAATGCTTTTAGTGATTGAGAATGAAAATAGTTTTTTGAAACATATAGCTCCAAAATAGCAAAAAATTGAAGCCAGTTTAAACATATTTTCACTCTTTTTCATCACAACAAAGAAGAGAACAGAAAACAAAGGCCGGAGAACTTAAAAATATGGGAGTAAACAGTATTTTCTTTAATTTTTTTTGGCCTATCCTTAAAAAAAATCATTTATAATGACAATAAAAAATAAAAAATAATTTTTATATTCAATTACCAAACACATTTTCTATAGACCAGAAAACAGAAAATGAAAAATATTTCGAGAAAATAAAAGAAGAAAATGATAATGGAAAAATATTCTTGAAAACCAAATGTAGCTTTAGCTTTGATCAAAAGGTCCGACATAAATATTGAATTCATTAAATGAGGAATTTTTTTATTAATAAAAAAAAGAATCATAGAAACTCAAGGAAAAGTTTTAAGCTTGAGACTTGGATGCAATGCAGACTATTATAAACTAGGCTTGTAACAAATGTGCATGCCACTGTTTTTACATGTGCTAATGACCTTTTTATGTAATTATCAATATTTATGTGCTGTTCATGTCTGCATTATGAAATATTACTGTTGTTCATGTGTAGGGTGCCATTGTTATCTATATATGTATCTTTGGCTTCACATGCATGTAGAGAGCATTGACAGGCTTTAATCAAGAAAATAAAAACTTAAACCTGAAGGCATCTGTGTTCAAGTGTTTTAAGCTTGTTTCCTAGAAGCTAGAACTGGGACGTGAATAAACATCTCTGTTAATGGTTAATATTTTATGCAACTGACAGTGCAACAGTCATGGACACTTGTTTGTTGTGTTTATTGGTGAGAATTTTTAATGTGGAGGCACTTGTTGGAAAATGTCATTGGAAGGTTGTTTGCAAAACATAATCCACAATATGTTGAATCATGAGGTATCCATTTTCGTTTTAATAGTTGAGTAACTGACTAGACTGTAGAATGAGAATGGTGACCCAGGTAATGAGAGGTTGAGATAATATTATGATCTCTTTAATTTATGGAACAAGTTATTAGACTCTTAATATGGCAATTATACTGTCACTTGTCACTGTTGGTTATTATTGACTTTACCTAGGGTATTTCTGTGTATCAGTGTATGTAATACGTATATATAATGAGTCACAATTCTTTTCATACTACAATAGATGGGGCAGAACCCATTCCCTACATTATCTCATATTGCCTGTAGCAATTTCACTTTGCTTTGCCTTGATGCCATTCCCAATTTGAATGTCACTGTTGGTGAAGTGTGGATATCTGTTTGGTAACTCATAAGGTTGCATTTGTTCAACCTAATGAAACAATAATGTAACACAGGCGTTCCTTGTAAGAATTACTCTCTTATATTAGCACGTGAAATTTCATATCACTGCATGTAATGCAGAAATACAATTTTTTGTCAGTATACTTTCATCAGTTTGTATAATACTAGAAGGCTCAAGGCAGAACATTTGTGTGCTAGGTGACACATCATCAGTGTCAACTGAACCTATTCCCACTTTTATGACAAGTAATTCATCCTGAATTTGAGGCTAGAGATTAACAGTCTTATGCCGTTAGATCTGTGAGTGTTGCTTTCATTCAACTTTTCCATCTCATACAATGTCTTTGTACAGTACATGTATTCAACCTACTTTTTATTCTACTTGGCACAAATAGACTTTGAAGCTTGCTTGCCTTTTAGCCTTCCCGTGCTTCTTGAGCATAATATTATTTATTCAAAAAGCATGGAATTCAAGATGTGTTTTGTGTTTTGTGCCATAGTAACCATTTGATACCTTGTTGGAGGCATATTTAATTTGCATACACTTAACACCTGTCCATTCGTAGTCAGGCTCTGAAGTGAATGTTTTCATATTCCTCATCCTCTTATTTTCTGACCTTCTATTTTCCATGCATGTTGGGATTAAGTTACTTCTTTGTTCTTAATTAATTGTTAAAGACTTGTGATTTTTTTTTTTTTTCGTTTTTTGTGCATATTGCATCTAAGAACTTCTACTTATTCGTTTTCGTCACTTATACAGAGAGAATACTTTAAGCAAAATAAAGTTGAACAATTTCGGCAAGTTTTGGAGGAAGGGTCAAGTCCAGGTATTTTATTTTATTTTATTTTTGTTTTTGTTTTGACAGTGATAACTTTTATCTCAACTGGAGGAGTTTTTTTTTTTTTTTTTTTTAAATTTAAATTGTGGACAGGGAAGAGTACGAAACTATCTCAAAACATATTCAACATTGTGATAGTTTAAGGCAAGGGTTTTAGTCCTATCAGAACAGGATGGTGTCCTTGGTATTGTACTGTTCTGATAGGAAGATGGGATGAGTGCAAGACAACTGCTTTCTCTTGAACTTTGATGTCCTAATAGTCCTAATCTGTCCCAACTGTCCAACTTGCATCTTGACATTTGTGATGCACCAGAATGGATTGTGTTCTTTTTTTTTTTCCCTTTCTATTCTTGTTGTTGCTAACTGCTTTAGTCCATCTCATCCTGATACTATACCATCCTAAGCAAACTGAGATGGGGCCTGCTACAGAGATTGAAACCCTTGGTATAAGCAATTTTTTCATTCTTGTATTGTAATTAATTTTCTTGTCTATGTTGCAGAAATTGATGAATACTATGCTGATGTCAAGTATGATCGAATTGCTATCCTCAATGCATTGGGAGCCTATTATACTTATTTGGGGAAAATGGAGACAAATAAAAGTAAGAAGGATGAGCATTTTATTTTAGCTACTCAATGCTACAATAGAGCATCGAGGATTGATGTCCATGAACCATCCACATGGATTGGGAAAGGTGAAAATAATTTGCTTAAATCTTTCTATTCATTCTTAAAACAGATGTTCTTACACACTATACTGTGAGTAACTTGATTTAAGATTTTTTTTGCCTTTTCCAGATGCTCTGTTACATATCTCTCGAGTTCATTATATAGGACATTATGACATCTCTAGTTGTTAGTATAAATTTTGCATTGAAAGCTGATGTATAGGATGCTCACTTTAGTTTATATGTTTTAATGCATGATTCTTTCCCTCAAGAAAAATGACTTCGAGGTATGTCTCAGCTAGCAGAAAGTCCTCGTGATTTGGGTGCTTCGGATGCATACTTCATCTAGTGCATAAACAAACTAGGTAGCCACCACACATAAGGACAATGTTGATAAAAAGGAATCTAGCAGTTAGATAAAAGGATAACTAAAATTGTATAATACATGAAAAGGTTTCTTCTTTCATTACAAAGCATCAAAAACCCCAAATTCTCATTAACTGAAATGTTTATGCACTCTCAAATACTAATCTCTGTCTTAACTCTTAAAACCAAAGCATTGACTAAATTGTTCATATGGCATGTTAAATATTTCTTACCATTCCTTAAGCGATTTTCTTGGGGATATAATGTAGATTGTATTTTAAAAAGCAGTGTTATACAAGTCAACACCAAAGTAGCAGCTTTTTTGATTGACCAAAACAAATTTTAGCTATACAAAAATAGATGTCTAGATTAAAAGAAAAGCACTTTTTTTTTTTGGCATAGCCAGATATGGATTGATAGCTAGAAAGAAAACTCAAAAGGCACTAAGAGATTTAAGAGATTCAAATCCCTAGGGAATCTATTTGTCCTTAGCCAGCAATTATATCAATCAGTTGTTTTCTGCTTAGGAATTACTTCAGCACAAAATGGAGCGTAGAAACCAATTAAGACTTTGGAAAAATCTGGTTAGTTCCTTTTCAAAATTAATCATCTAATTAGATCAAAGAAATATAAAAAATGTTGAAGTCCTATCTTAGATTTTTAAACCATAAAATTTAGTGATGTTCATTTGATATTCTATTTTATTGAATTTGCATTACTATCATTGTTAATTTTTATTCTGCTCCAAGTCAATGACAGAATAAATAGCTAGATGGTCTAACATGTATTCAAATTCAAAATGGCAATTCTTAGATAAGATGAATTAACTACATCTTTATAGAGCTGCTCAGGATCTGTTATTCTTTAATATGCAATCTGGGCAATATGGGCCATTGAACAATTAAGTGGGATGCTTAATATAGTATTATGGTTATGGACTTGTGCACCAAATCTCAGTAAGCCTCATTAAATTGAGGGCTAGATTATCAGTTCATTAGGTTAGAATAGTGGGGAGAAGGCTTAAGAAGGAAGTTACAATGAAGGATCTGAATATGTTGTTGTGCTTATTATCTTTGTAGCTGATGCTGTTGTATTATATGCAAATAGATGGCAAATGAACTCCTTATGACTCAGCTGCCACATACTCTGCAAATGCCAGTTCCTACTATGTAGCAGCACATAGTAGGCACAATCCGATTGCACTTGCTTTGGTATGTGACTTTATTTATTATTACTTTTTTAATCAGGGGTACTTTAAACTTCTCTTTAACAATATTTCAAGTTCTTTCATTCATTAAAAGTTTTATTTAAAAAAATGTAAATATATATATGATGTTATGTAATCAGTAAGAAAACATGCAAATAGGCATTTGGTATTGTCAGGAAAATTTTCTTATTCAAAGTTTGAGCAACTTCTCATGCTAGGCCACCATTGGTTTGGTACCATCTATTGGTAACCAGCTTTTGCAAAAAGGGAACCATTTGAATTGTTTTTGTTCCATCCGAGAGGTTTTTACTTGTAACAATGAACAACCAGCTTGTAGTACTGTTTGCAACACCTCTTTTCTGGGGATAATGAAAATTGAATTCTAAATCAGTATCAGCATCTTTTGGTGCACAATTCATTATGGTAGATTTATCACATCGTTATCATGACATTTCTTTTGTCTAAGGTTTGGTATTGTACTATATCACACCCTTGGTCTATAGTTAAGGCTGGTTTCTGTTTACTTGTTTAATTCCTGCTTCCAAGTTCTAGTGCTTATTATGTTGATTTGCCATGGATTGTGTGTATGTAAGCTTGTTGTTTTGTGACAACAAGATATCCATTTTTATTTCTAATTTTTGGTTTACTTTTTGTGCTTAATTTCATCAATATCATTTGTTTAGACTTTGCTAATATGTACTCAGATATTAATGGACAAAAGTCAAATAATCTGTCATTTGCTCTCTGTGGATCTACCAATTTTACTCTCTTACAGGTCAACTTTGTGTGGCAAAAGGCGAACTACAGAATGCAGCTAGCGCATTTCAAATTGTTTTGGGTGATGATCCTAATAATGTTCCTGCTCTTCTTGGTCAGGTACCTTAGTTTGTGCCTCATAATCAAAACGTGCAGTCTTATGGATGAATTCCATACCTTAGCAAGCATTATCTAGTTGCAGATAAATATGCTACTGGAATGCTTTTATGCCACATCATTCCTAAATGATAATGATTTCCTTTTGTTTTTGCAACGTTGTTATGTGTTTCTGTAAAGAGTGCTGTAACAAATCTATTTGTTTCAATGCTTCAACTTTCAAGGCAAATAATTGTATTGGTTCACTAATTAACATTCAATTTTGTGCTCTTTCCCACAACTATCCATAATTGTCAGGCCTTAAGGCAACTAAATGGTGTTGGCATTACCTAAACTAATTGTTCTCTATCTGTCCGTAGCATGGCCATAACTATGACTTATAGCAATCCTGTTTTGTTTGGATTGGTTTTACAGAATCTTTTCTCTGTGCCACAATTATTTCTGTTACATTTGCCATAAACTATTATTTTAATGGCAGTTTCTAGGTTGGTAAATGTTAGAAAATTCTTCTCAGTAGTTTTTAAATAAACAATTGTAACATTTTTATGTTAACATCTTTTAAGTTATGAATTTTAAAGACAGACAAATCCCAATCTGAATCATTTTGTATTTCAGTCAAATAAAATAACAGACATTATATGAAGAAAAATGTTTGTATTTCACAGTGTTTTACATCAGGCTTCTGGGAATGTTCTTAGGATGTCAAAAGTAACTAAGATCTTATGCAATCAGGTAACTGATGATGTTGTGTCACATGATGGACCCAAGACCTGTACTGTTTAAAGGCATTCTTTAAGAGCTCAGTGTTTTCTATTCCAAGTGATAGTCTGCATGGCTATCTTTTCAATGCTTGTGGCGTGGTCTTTTCTCTATGGTATAACTTGTTTATTCATTGAACATCTAAATAGCATGAGGAAAGCATACCTAAATATGCATGTCCTCTACCATACCGTGATGTGCGGTGATCTTAGGGGACTGAGATGTTCAACAACTAGATCTGTTTTCTACTAGGATTTTTTTTTTTCTTTTTTTCTTTTTTTCTTTTTATGACACCACCATATGCGATGCTTGGGTGATTTTGTGACTTATATTTTAAACTTAAGTAAATCTAAGATAAAACGAATGAAATGGCAGTAACTTCACTCTACCATAAGTCATAGCTTCATGTGACATTCTCCTAATTTCAAATGCTTTCTTTTCTTTTCTTTTCTTTTTTTCGTTTCTACTTTTTTGTCATTTTTTCAAGTGAAAATCAGAACCTTAGATAAGTGGCTTAGCTTTGATCAGGGTGCCTAATTTCTGGGTTGCTAATAAGAACTGTCTGAAAAGCTTCCAGGACAGATTATATTTTTTGGTTAATGTAATTCCTCAGTCATTGCCAGGGTAAGAGACCAGTTGCTCAGATGTTTTGTAACTTGTAGACTTGTCTATTGCAGATAGATCCATGGGTCCTGGTTAGGTGTGGAAATGAGTCTAGTCAAGCTGAGCACCAGGCTTCTTAGGGTCTGCTTGGTTTTTAATGTATCTGCTTGAGCTTGAGCCGGGCTTGACATTTCTTGCTTAGGCTTGGCTCATATAAGATCTAAGCTGAGCTTTTAATGAGCTGAGAAGTGCTTCCTTTTAGTCTTGCAACTCATCCCTGTTCAAGCTGAGCACATCTATATGTGGAGCTCCAAAACCTATTTGAGCTTGGTTTATTTTCTAACAGAGCCAAGGCTGAACTGAGCTGTAGTTGAGCCAATCCTGAACTGCTCATGAGGTCCTCGTATCATTTGCAGACATGGTCATGGTCGCTAGTAGATTTAAGTTTAATTTATAGTCATGTGAAAAGGATGCAAATTGCTATCATTATTCTTAATTTTTCATGGTAGATCGATATTCATGAATCATTAATTTGTTTCAATATGTTAAGCTGGGATTGCATTTTGTGATTATTGAAGAAGGCTGAAATTGAAGGGCAACTATTGTGAAGGAAATGAACTCTATGAGAAAAAAAAAAAAGATTTGTCTAGTTCAGTTATATGTTTATCTTAACATCAGTAGAATAACGTAAATAAAGTTATAGACATACTTGTATCCTACATCAAACATATCATATCACTGCATTTTTTGGGAAATTGACTTAAATTAATAATATTTATGTTGCAGGCTTGTGTTGACTATAACACTGCAGAGAATGAAGAACAATATAAAAAAGCTATGGACTTATATAAGAGCTCTTTAGAGTTATATAAGGTTTGATATTCTTATTGTCTTCAAGGAGATGTTTTTCTTACGCATTTCATCTCTTGGCTTTGCAATTAACTAACTTTGATATTGTTCAGAGAGCATTGCTAGCGAATCCGAACTGCCCTGCTGCTGTGAGGCTTGGTATAGGCCTCTGCCGCTACAGACTTGGTCAGTTTGAAAAAGCTCGACAGGCCTTTGAGCGAGTTTTACAGGCAAGTCAATTATTCACCAGTCATGTACGTTAAACTATGTAATTATGCCTCCACTTTTGTCCTAATTTTTTCCTTGTTAATTAAATTATGCAGTTAGATCCAGAAAATGTGGAGGCTTTAGTGGCTCTTGGAATCATGGATTTGCAAACAAATGAAGGTAGAACCAGCAATTCTTTAGTATAAATCAATATTTCAAAATATTCTGCGTGACCAGAAAATGTGTTCTTTTGAAAACTCTTGTATCTGAATCATCTTATTACCATTGTGTTTTTTTAATGTCTATAGCTCATGGAGTTCAATGTGGAATGGAAAACATGCGGGGAGCTTTTGAAATACATCCTTACTGTTCAATGGCATTGAATCATTTAGCAAATCATTACTTCTTCACTGGTCAGCATTTTTTGGTTGAGCAGTTAACTGAGGCTGCTATTGCTGCGACTAATCATGGATTGATGAAATCACATTCTTACTATAACCTGGCAAGATCATACCATAGCAAGGTGAATATTATTATATGAAGCAATATTTTTAATTTAGATGTTGATTATTGTACGTTAGTCATGTTCTTGTGCGTTCAGTTGTGGGTTTGTATTTTGATTTGCCTAAATGAAGGTAATTACATTTTTTTCTACACAATGTTATCACAATTTTAAAATGCACAATTGTAGGGGGATTTTGAGAAGGCTGCACGGTACTATATGGCATCTGTCAAAGAAATCAAGAAGCCACAAGACTTCATTTTGCCTTATTATGGTGCGTGTTTTTGCCCTTTATCTGTAGCAATGCTTTTCTGTGAAATATATAGCTAGTCATGCTGTGCATACTTGTAATGTTGGCTGCCATGTTTTATTAAGTAGTACCATAATTTTCTTTTTACTTTCAGAAATCACTTTGTAATTCTTTCTTAGTGATAATTATAAATTCCAAACATCAATTTTGTACTTCATTTAAGCACTACTGAACTTGTTTATCATATGGCATCTATCAAACTAACTGCTGGTGGAAATAATTGCCAACGTAAGGGTCAAAGGCTACATGGTGTAGTTTGTCATTCTTGTTCTGTTCTTTTACTTCTGTAATGATTTTGTTAATTAAGTTGCATGCCATCAGTCAAAGGTAGTGGACATGCATCTCTTGGCACTCTGTTGTACTAAATCGTGTCCTTCAAACCTCTTGCCACACAATTGCCTCATAGTAAGTAAAACAACATAATGTTGTAGATGTTGAAGTAGGGACTTATATTCTTTTAGGTTGATTTAGTGTTCTTATCTCAGGATGAGTGACTGCAAGTGTTTGATTAATCAATGTTAAGGGGACTATTTTGCATGACCAAGGATATGGTTCAGCTGGGTTGCAGGCATTCTGTTTTGACCATGTTATTTGGAATGATTTTAGAATCAGTACCTGTGATCTTTGCTGTGCCATAATGTCGCTCTTGTAACTGTAAACTGTTTGATCATATATTTCTCGGCTATCAGTGTAACTAGTATTGTATAGTTAAACAAGTTTTGCCATAAAGTGTTGTAGATATTACCATACTATTCTGGAAGGATAAAGCTAAATCTTTCATACTTGAGAGAATGGATACTTTCCTATAGAATTACATTTCGCTTCAAGCATGTGGTGCCTGTTGGATTAGACTTTCCTCATTTCAGTATGACCGTTTATCTTATCACTGTTAGCTTTAGGGAAGTCACTTCTATTTTGATCCTCTTATATTGGATTATTCTCTAATATTGATTTAAAACTGCTTCAAGTTTCCACTAGCTGGTGAGGTTCAAATTTCTCTTAAGTTGTTAATTTCAAAGGGTTTTGCTCTATTCTATTAGTTTCTGAGGGGAGTTTTTCTTGCATTTGGATCTAACTTAATTATTCTTTGTAATTCTTATTTTAGCATATCTTTCTGCTGGAGCTATAAATATTTAATGAATCTTCCTAGGTGGAAATTCATCAAGCCATGCTTTTCTATGCAATCTGTGTGTTGCAAGTTTAGGGATATTGGAATGGGCTTAATACTCTTGGTTGCTTCCATGGTCCATAAATATGAAGATCATCAGGAGCAGCTTAAGAATACAATATTTCTACAATAAAGTTATATATTGAGGGTACTCCTTGAGGACCTTACTTTTGTGATTAATGCCAAGGCTTCTGCATTATGGGCACAGAATTTTTATCTTTAAGCAAGTTAAGTGCGGTCATGTTTACCGTTGATGCCTTGTGCACTCCTTTCACAGCATTTGTCCATCTTGCATCTTTTCATCTTTGATATTCATATTATCTTTTCCATGAATCATGACGTTTGCTGCTGGTGCGATACCATGGAGTAGGATTGGGTCAAGTCCAACTGAAGTTGGGGGATTTCAGAAGTTCTCTTTCAACCTTTGAAAAGGTCTTGGAGGTTCAGCCTGAAAATTGTGAAAGTCTAAAGGTGGGTGAAGTTACATGAAGAGTAGGCATATCTTCTTGTTTTTAATATCATTGTTTAAAATTGATTTTGGCCACATATATGATTGATTTGTTTTGTATTCTTTAAAGGCCGTTGGACATATTTATGCTCAGCTTGGTCAGAATGATAAGGCCTTAGAAACCTTTCGGAAAGCTACACGAATTGACCCAAAAGATTCTCAGGTAATCCATATTCTCTTTTGTGTGTGTTCTGTTTTGTTTACTTGCATTTTTTTAACTTAAGGAGCATTACCATGATTTAGGCCAATTTTATATATAATCACTACGGGGTTGCTAGATCACTTCTTGCTTTTCGAACAAGAGTCAGTTCTTTGTTCCCAAAATGGAAACGGTATGCCGAGCAGTTCAGCAGAATAGTTGAGGGTGCAATTTGATGGATCAAATTGACATGCTTGCTGAATACCTCAATTTTACATTAGGTTGCCCAACTGAGCTTTGGGAATCAAGATGTTGAGGAATATTATTAATAAATTCTGCTTAAAGATCTAGTTAACTCAGATTACCTAGGTTTATCTATTTTAACATGAAATCTTACAACACTTTTTTACAACTGTTTAAAATGATCTATATGTTTGTTGCAAACTTTAGAAGTTTACTTGTAAAAAATAAATTAAAAAGAAAATAAAAATTTTGCATCAATTACATAAGGTATGATGAAAGCAAGGTTGTGCTAGCAGTATCAATGATCCTCAATGAGAAATAGTTGATCTTTCCCAGTTCTTTGATTGCCAGCTAAGCATACACACAATGCATTATCTTGTGCTTTCTATCGTATGTCAGTAAGTTGTTATTTAGTCTTTTTTTTTTGTATCCGAAACTTCTCTTTATTGATTAATGCCAGTAGTTGTCATTTCTATGCTTAATATTTTTCTCATTTTATTCTTTATTTACTATGGGGTGTTGTTGGGGTAAAGGGGGAAGGAATAATGAAGATAATACTAACAAAATACCAAATAAGTTGTGGAAACATTAAGGCTACTTTTGATTTTTGAAAATGTTTTTTGTTTTCATTCTCTAAAAGTAGTTTTCATTTTTAATTTTCTAATCTCTAAAAAATGCATTTGGTAAGTAAAAATAAAATTATTTTTTATTTTTTATTTTCATTATAAACGATATCTTTTAAAAGGGTAGGCAAAAAAATTTAAAGGAAATGCTGTCAATTCCTATGTTTTCAAGTTTTTTTTGGCCTTTATTTTCTACTTTCTTCTTTCTTTTGATGGAAAATAGTGAAAACATCTTAAAACTATTTTTAGTTTTCTACAATTTAGGAGTTGTGTTTTCTATAAAACTGTTTTTATTTTCATTTACCAATGAGTTTTTACAAGTGTTTTCTGTTTTCTATGAAATTAAAAATAAAAAACAGGATTGTTCTCAAAAGCCAACACTCTAATTGTTTGATGCCCAGCATTTGGATTTGAGTGCACTTTTGTATGGGAATGTAGATTGAGTCTGGATCCTCTTCAGTTTAGAATGGAACTGGAAAGGTCCAGCACCAACCCTCTGTGTATGGTGGAGTGGCTGATGATTGAGTGGGATTGGGACAGCATGGGGCATGTACACCATGGACCACGCTCAATCCCCATCTGCTCTGCAGTACATTGAGCGCTGGTGATTGGGAACCAGACTTCTCCAGTTCAATTCTGCATTTGGGAGGATCCCATTTAGTAGTTTATGGGGGCATATAAGCATTTTTTTCCTTATTATTGGTTCGGAATATGCGGCATGGTTTTAATTCTGTTGGCATCTGTGACATGTTTCATACTTGAGTCCTTTTAGCTGTGGGGTCTGAATTGGAGTACAGAATATGTCCTTTCTATTATGAAGTGATCTTTGTAGATTTCTTCTCCATCATGGCCTAACCTCTTTTAGATGCACTGTGCAAGTTGGTATTTATAATAAACCCCAAGTTTCTGCAGATCAGCCAAATTTAGCTTGTTTTATTTCTTGTTTTTCTTGGATTCCTTTTATATTAATGATCATTTGTAGTTTACATCAACATTCATTCGGTGTCTGATCAAGAAAGTTTTCGATGCCCATTTAATTTGGCTTCAGAATCTGTCATGTGATTAATTTTATTGAAAAAGAAGAGGAAACCCCTTGGGTGGAATGGAGAGATGAAAAAGAAGGATGAATACCATTCTGAAAATTCACTTTGATTTTAGGAATGCAGCATTGCCTTTTGAAATTGATCAATGCTACAATCTTGAAATTCATTGTTGAATATCATACTATAGGCTTAACATTAAAATTTTGAAAATAAAGCATTGCCTTGGATGCTGCTTCATATATTAACTGAAAGAGAATGACAGATATAATTTAATTATTTAGTATGTAAACTAAGTAATTTTTGAAGTTAAGAGTTACTTGGCCTGGTTCTTTTAATTCCTTGTGACATTCTTCTTTCGGCTTAGAATATTAAGATAAATAAATATTAGGTGCACATTGTCCAGTGATTTATTTATATATTTAGATGTTTTTATATGTATTTATTTTCTGTCTGCATGTGTTGAGAGCTTTCCTTTAGTGTGAAAGATGAGATCTACCATTTCTCTAATCTGTTTGTTTGTTTTTGCCTATTTTCAGCACCTTTATTATTCATTTTACTTATATTAAATGCTTTATTTTTTTTCTTTTAAACTTTGAGAATCATCTAGTTAGATAAAACTTGATGCAGGCATTTGTGGAGCTTGGAGAATTACTAATATCATCTGATGCAGGGGCTGCTTTGGATGCCTTCAAAACTGTATGAATGTTTCGTTTCTGATTTTTAATGTCCCATATTTTTTACATTGCTTTAACAATGTGACTGTTAACAATAGAATGCAGGCTTGCACATGCATTATATTATTGGAATCATTCGGCATATTCAATGTTTGACATTATATGTCCAACATTTACAGTTGATTTTATGTTGTACTAGTGTTTTTGATTGTTCTCATTTCTTAGTTAAGTTTTATAAATGAAGTTTTAATCATTTGATGCCTGTAGGTAAAAGAACATGTTGTGAGTTGTATGTGAGAATGGTTGCAGGCATTTAGCTACCTACAAATCATATTAGTTGTGGGCTACTGACTTAAAACTTTAGGTTCATCTGCAACAAATCACTCGCAGCTAACTTTGTTTGAGTCTTCTTGCAGCCATTAGTTGCAAGTGGTCTTGGGACATAGTTACAACACACAACCCTTATATTATTAGGATCCCCATTCCTTTCCTCTTCGACTGTCCCACCACCACTAAGAATGAGAGGACCTTGTCCCACCACCATAGTTTATTAAATATAAAAGCAGTTGCTCCGTCTCTTCTATGATTCAAAACCCTAGTCGACCCTTTGACTCTCCCTGTGATTCAAAATCCTTGCCATCATTGCTCGCTTGTTGCAAATGTATGTCTCTCTTCTTTTGGCTTCAAAGGTAAGCCTCTCTCTCCCTCTTTTCTTCCCTTAACAGCAGCAGCTCTCCCTCCCTCTCCCCCCTCTCTTTCTTTTTTTCATCCCTTTTTCCGGCGATCGTGGAAAACTAGTTCCAGGCCTCTCCTCCTTTCTCTCCTCTAGGTTTTTTCTTTTTCTTTATCTCCTCTCTCTGTTTTGCGGTGTTAGTTCGCTGCTGTTCAGTATGGTACGTACTGTACCGAACCAGTTGTCAGTCACTATGGGGTGCTAATTTGGTTTGACAGACCTTGCTAAATTATCTTGGAATGTACGTTTGACAAGCTTAACAAATAAGGAGTTGAGGCAACGCTTTATGTATGTTGATCATATGGTAACAATTAGTTTGTTCTATTTGGCCCATTGTTATTCTAGCATGGTCTTTGCGAATACAATCTTAATTTAAACATTACGTGCAGAATTTTCTTGTTTAGTGGCCATAAAATTAATTCAGAAATTTTATATCTCATGCTTGTTTTGTTACAGTTTCCTTGGTAGATTAGGATTGCAAGTTGATTGATTGATTGAGAGGGAAAATTAAGCGATGAACCAAAATTCACTACCAAAGCACTAAATGATTTCCAAGAAAGACTAAAAATAGTTTTTTCAAAAAATATTTTTGTGGATGACCTCACCCCTTTATCTTTTTCATTTTTTCCCCCAAGGTTGTTAATAAACATTATATAAAACTGGATTCTTGACCTAAATGAGCTAATTCTAGATTTCTTGGAATAAATGATCTAAAACTTTTCGAACATGAGCATGAGATGGTCTATACGAGGATATTATTGTTTTGACTAATTTGTAGCACTGACAATGACTAAATTATGTAAGTACTTAAAATTACAATATCATCAGGTTGAAAAGTTTGCTTTTCAAATATGTGATCGTAGGCATCAAGTAAAAGTAACTGTGAGACCCTAAATTTCTGACTCCTTAAAGCAGAATCTTCCTCAAAAAGGCTTTTGGAAGCAGAATGTTTGAAGCTGCAACTATATTCTTTATGTTAGTCTATAGTTATTGATCCTTTGGCCTTCATACCAGATGATCCTTGATGGTTTAGTGTAGCAATATATTTACTGAAAAACAAGAAAATGATTGATGAATAAGTAAGAAACGGATAATCTTGAAACCGCTAAAGAAAGGGAATATTTGGGACCCAGTAAGCCAGGCAGTTAATTCTATTCAAAATATATCTTTGCCCTTAGGTGTTCACAAGACCTTTGTGTATGAGCATTTTCTACCCTAAAATGTCAAAGCAAACTAAACCATTGATTCAAGGTAGACTAATCCTCTGGTTTCTTGATGCAAAAGAAATCACTTTCGCAACATCATATTCAAAAATTAGATTGATGCTTTGAGTATGAGCTTTTTTTTTTTTGACCCATAAAGTGAATTAGGAAGAACTCTGAAGCTTGCTTCTAAGGATTGGTCACATGCATCAAGCAGAATGATAATCCATTGAGTTACAGCAAGTCACATCTGCAGAAAGGAACCAGATTTAAGAAATTAGTAAATGGCAAATGTTGCTCTAGCATAGGTCATGAATAAATATATTTCTTTGTAGAGTAGTTTTACACTAATGTAGTAGGCTCTACTTGTATTAGAAAATAATCTACATAGAGATCTACCTAAGAAACCTTATCTTTTTTCTTTTCCTTCAGTGCATATTATTTTTAAGGCTAAGATAATCAGGAGACTCGACCTACAAAATCCTAAAATCTGCAAGTTAGTATGTTGTTAATGGTCTCCACTATATATATTCAAACTAGTAGATGTTGGCTACGTTTCCACTCCTGTGTTTTGTCTCCACACCCCACTACTGCAATTTTCTATTGCAATTTTCTCCTTTTAGTTGTATTTTGCCATCTTTATCTCCCAGCTTATACTAGTCTTCTAGACTATTCTGGACTCATGGTAGTGTCCAACTTGGTCGGGACTTCATGTTCCTTTTTTTGAAATATTTGACCAGTGCCTCAAGTCCATCGCCTATGCTAAAGCTTAGTTTTGTTAATGATGATCATCATTACAGGGCACATGCTATGTATTTGATAACCTTTTGCCATATTTAAATTGAAGTTGCATTATTAATGTAAGTGTTATCCCTTTTTATCACAAATTGCTGCATTGGGAGTGTATTGACCATAAGCAAGTGCACTACAAGCTTCTTTGGCAATAGGATTTGCTTTTTCTTCTCCTTCCTTTCTAATGTGTAGCTTATTGATATTATCCTTCCCATAAATGACTATCTTTGTGTGTAAGTATCGGTAAATATAGGGAAAAGAATTTTATGGATATGTGAAATTGCTAAATTTGAGATAACATTCACTTCTATTTCAATGTAAGAAACAATATCCTAGGATGGCTTAGCAAATTGACTAGTATCACTTTATAGTATGGAGCATTATCGAGTCATTGGATCGAGTCCTTGAGTTTATCAATGTGGTGCATAGTCCCTTTCGAATTTTGAATGTGCACTACCCATCAATCATTTAGGGGTCTGAGTGGGTCCAAATTAATGACAATTTGTGAGACCCATTGGCTTGTTAGGATTCATCTCTTATCCAGCACTTTATGGGTACACATATGGGGTTCAAATTAAAACCAGGGTTTGCATCATTGTGTTAGGATAACAAGTTGACATTTGAAAAATATAAAACAAGGTGTGCCTGGTTTAATGTATTACCATTGCTTGGAGTGTGAAAAATGTATTGAAGGCCTATCTCAGTAGGGGGTACATGCCATATCGACTGTGCCTTATAGGTATGGTTCTCGTTTCTGGTTTTGCAGACATTGGAATAAAAAGTGCGGTAACTTTGCTTCAAGAAGGCCATGTATTGGAATTGGGAGCTTGAAGTTAATCATAATTACAAAAAAAATTGGTGAGAAGGTGGCTGCATATGCTTAAGGGATGCCAAGGCTTGTGGATTGAGATGTTGATGTTGACCATGCACAAATTTTAATCCTAGCGGGTTTGAGGCTTTGGAGCTTAGAGGTAAGCAGTGGTATAATCTTTACTCAAAACTTTAAAGGTGTTATGTGACTGTGACTCTTAAGGGTTGGCGATAGGAGTTTATGGAGCCGAAATTGGTAGTTGGAGTTTAAAAGTACCAAGAAAGGTTTGCAATCTTGATATCAGACTTGAACCAGTACCATGTTGGTTCAATGTCAATACACCTAATGTGGAATTTCGTTTGGTATACGGATACTTAGTATGCCACCTGTACCAAGTATTGGTATATTACGGCGTGCTCGATATGGCGGACCTTAGCATGAGGAGTGTAGGGGAAAAGTTTTGATGGTGCGAGGGGCTATAAGAAAGGGACTTTCTTGTTTAGAGAATAGGGATTTTTTTTGGTGGGCCTTTAGGAGAGGTGGGTGCATGGTTGGAAAAGTGATGAGAGAAGAAACTCTCATTTTAAAGGTTTTTGATTTGGTTGGAAAATTTGAAAAAGGTAATATAGTCTAAATATTAATGTTTTTATTGTTCATGTTAATTTAATTTTTTAAAGTATTATTTGTGAAAATATTATATTTTTAATGATTAGCAAATTGTGAACGAGGACGTAAGGACATCAATAATATTATAAAGGAAAATTATTGGGTTTGGATCAGGCATGCGTTGCAAATCTTGCACATGTATCCCATTGAAACTTACGATTAGTTGGATTGGCTATGGGTAATGTATATTTCTAGCAAATCTCGACCAAGGCTCAAGATATCTCATCGAATTTCCTTTAGACCCATGTCCAAATTGTAAATTCTAGGTCTTTGGGTCTAAGAAATATTTATATCTTATAGATTGAAAAAATAATTTGGTATTAGAGAGGGGAGTTAATTGGAGATAAGTTAGTTCCATTGTACCCATAGAGGCCTTGTTTTGTTGTAGGATGACAAATGCCTGGCCAGTTAACCCTAGCTTTTACAAAACCTTCTAGATTTTCTAATCCCTAGATTAGTGAAATGTGGTATTTTGTTGAAATTTAGGGTTTGGTGGGTGAGATAAGTTAGGAAATATTTGTAAAGTAAGAGGAAGAATAGGGCTATGTAGGTTCTTAATTCCATATTTTTTGGTGGTTTAATGTTTGGTTCGATTATTTTATTTTGCACCCATGGCTTGGATAACTCTAAATTTGCAAAGACCTGCTTTTTTGTTGGCTTTGCGGCATAACTTGCCCTAGCTTGGGACTATCTCAACATCAATTAGGGTAGAAATAATAATTCCATCATAGTCTTGTGATAATGTTTGGGTGTTTGTCAAGATAAGGACAAATCTTTCTGTTCGTCTATGGGTCATCTACACTTGACCTAAGGAGCTTTTTTGATAAAGGTTGCTGAATCGTATTAGTAGCCCATGTCAGCTGATGACTGGGTTGGTATGGTACCGGTAAGTACAGTACCAAATTGTGGCATACCAAGGGCAACGATAGCAAGCAGGCCAGAGAGAGGAGAGAAAGGAAGGAGAGAGATGAGAGTGGGGAGAGATGTTCTTTCAACGATCATCTCTGTACCCCCCCCTTCCCCTCCCCCCCAACCCAATCTATGGTTTCGAAGAGGATAGGGTTAGGGCTTCGGTGATTGATGACGGGTGAAGAGATCGGTGATGGCTAGGGCTATGCCGAGTGAGCGTTGGTAAAGAGAGCTAGAGTTTCACTTGTGTGGGAGAGATGCCAGGCGAAAGGGTGATGGGTTGACCTAAGACGAGAGAAGCCTTTTTATATTCATTAAATAGTTTGAGCCGGATTTAGAACCTGAACTTGCAGCCATTCAAACCCGACACCTATGGACTGACTCAAACCATTGAATTGACTCAGTTCTCGATCGATACGGTTTGGTATGCCTTGAATCGACCAGTTTTGGATGGTTTGACAGAGCTGCTTGATATTAATCAAAAATGAATGACCTAGTTCTAATTAATTTGTGAGACTTGGGAATTTTTGTGGACATTCTAGTTATTTGCTATGGCTGCTTCCTAACCATGTTAAATCCCAAATTTTGAAGATTTTCCTTATGATTGGAAATTGCTAGTATTAGTCCTGGAGAGAAGGTGAAAAGATGATATCTTGTCATATAATAATTGGAAGAAGGAAGCTGAATCAGGGTTTATGGTATTGGTTCAATATCATAGCTGTTTGATATAAATTGATGCAGTACGAATGACACCAGCATAATACATCTCCACATGTGATGGCATTAGCAAAAATGAGGGTGACACACATATAAGATGAGATTTAACCATATCATAGTTGAGAAGCAGCGTTATATTATGGTTGTGGATTGGATGAGTGTCTGAAACATTTAGAGAACCACTTTTAAGTTTTAACTCTCTTTAGTAGCAATAATTTAGGTATTGCATTGTATTGATTTGATCGTAGGATAGTAGGTCATATGGTGTGGGCAGGGTTATATGCTTGTTAGTCCATGCTGTTTTATATTTGTCAGCTTAGAGCAAGAAAAATCTATAATCTATTTTCTTTACTGTGACCCTAGCACGTCTGACATAGCACAGTATTATATTGTACTGTGCCAATGTGAGACTGGAACAAGTGCTGCACATGCTGCTTTAATCCTTCTTTGGCAAAATCAAAAGGATTGCTGTTGTCAACTGGATGACAGGTTGTTACCTTTTTTCTGCTGCAAGCCTTCAAATTAGAGTTGTGCTGACCTGATTTTGGTTCCTGACTTCCTGTTGTACCCTTCAGCTAATAATGAACATTGTTAAATTGCAAGAAGTAAAATACTCCTTAGAATCATATGCGTAATATTTGGATGAGTCCATCATGTCTTTTTTGTGTTGTATGTTGATTCTCTTGATTAGCTTGCTAAAATTTGCTATACATTATGCCTTTTTGAACAACCAATCCACTATTCAATTTTGGTGTAGCCATATTGATTCTTCACACTAAATTGCACAATTCAGTTTCTTTCATTCCTTAATTTTCTTCAGACTGACTTTAAAACATTGTTATATGACAGGCTCGCAATCTTCTTAGTAAAAGAGGTGAAGAAGTACCAATTCAATTGCTCAACAATATTGGGGTTCTCTACTTTGAAAAGGAAGACTTTCAGGTTGGTAACTAATAGCTACGATATAACTGATGTAATTTGCAGAAAAAGCCATTTATTCATTTCTGTGCTTAAGACTCAGCTGGTTTACGAATTTCTTTATGTAAAGGGCTATACCCATGCAAACAAAAACTTAAGAGGCTTGGAGCTAATGCATAGATAAACCTTTTATTTGTTTTTTCAGTTGGCTAAACAAACTTTTAAGGAGGCATTGGGTGAAGACATCTGGCTTTTAGTTTTTGATGGGAGAATAGGTAGTTCTAAGGTAGATTGTGGTGCATACTCTGTCCAGTACAGGGATTTCAGCTTGGTCCAGCAGCTTGAAGCAGATGGTACCTCTTTGGATTTGCCGTGGGATAATGTCACTGCATTATTTAATCTGGCTCGATTACTTGAGCAGTTACATGACACTGGAAGAGCAAGCATTTTATACCACCTGATCTTATTCAAGGTATCATCCACTCTTCCTCTCCTTCCTTTCCTCTCTGTGTGTGTGTGTGTGTGTTGTGCTCTTGCACATGCGCCTGTCTCTTGCTTTTTGCATATAATTATGTTCACATTTACACACACTCGAGGTGGCATGCTAGTAACCATGCTCAAGTTGTCAAGTTCAATGTTAATAGAAATAAGTTGTTAATCTCATGGTATTTTATGTTCCATTTTTATTTAAGGGACATTAAGCAGAGTTTGCTCATGGAGATGGGTGACCGAAATTGAGTTTGTTATAGTTTACACAATAATCAATTTGGTGCTGCGTGGCTTTAAAAACGGCACGTATGACAGATACAGAATGCAATTTTGTTTAAAATTTTTGTGTGCCCCCCTTTTAGATCGAATCATTTGCTTTCCGTCGAGTCTGTCATGAGAGTCATGTCTAGCTATTTATCTTTACGAGCCTATGCATATTGATACAGCCGTCTCTTTTCTTCATTCATTTCCCTTGCATGTTATATGAACTCCATAATGTTGTTCTCTTGTTTTCTTCTTGATCCATTGTGAATTGCTTTTTCAATGTGTGCAACTATTCTTACTTGCCGTTTGCTCATTTTGAGATTTAGTCCTTTTGCTCATGAACCAAAGGATTACTGTATCTGGGCTTATTGTCAAGTTATTGCATTCCTTCTTATTTATTAAACACATGCCATTGAAAAGGAGTTGGATATAGATGGTATTTCACATGTATGATTGAGTGATCGAGTTGTTAAAGGTGTATGCTTAATGTAAGTTACAGTGGATGCTTTATGTGCTTGTTTGCATGTTTGTGTTGATGCTTGAGGATGAAGCCTCTGCCAGATTAGGCCCGCCTCTTGTTTTCTTTTCTTTTTTATTTTTAAGGTTGCTATAGAGTATGCATTTAATGCATATGCTTGGATAAGCATCTTTTCTTCATTTTGATCATAGAAGGTGACTATTTGTCTTTGCTTAGATATTTGTAAGTTTGGAAATTTAAATACCTAAAGCTGTTATCAGCAAAATTCTACTTGATTTTATAGATTAGACTAAAATTTGATTTTCTCTGGTTTAAAAAATTTCCTATGAAATTCGATGGAGACAATAAAACATGGCTTCAAATTGCTTGAATTTAAAGTGCTTTACATTGATTGTTGGTGGAAATGACTAGTGGTCTGATCATGAAAAGAATTCAGCAGCACTTTCTATGGATAAGTTGTAACTTTCTGTGGAGATTTACTACCCATGGTACAAGGTTGTTGTAACCTCAGAAGACCCGGTATCTTGAGTTGGAAATATCTATGGAGCTTTTTCTAGTATTCTTGAGTTGTAAAGAACTTGGTTGAATGTTGCCTATCTATAGAATAAAAAATGGTAAGAAAAAACATTATCTGACATGTCTATTTAACCACATGGATCATTTACTATCAAGTAATACAATATTTTTGAAAGTGAATCATCATATTTGGAATCTTTAAGTATGTCTTGCTATTTAGGAAATAATACTGCATATGCTCTAAGACTTTATCAGGAGGTCTCATTGTGGTTGGATAGTAGAAGCCTTGAATTGTTTGCATTATTTTCTACAATATTTGTTAGGAGTTTAGTTTTTATGAGTTGTAAGCAAGGTCTGCCGAGCTGTACCGACAGCCCAAGTCGGTTGGCGACTGGTTCGATATGGTACCAATACAAACAATACCAAATTGTGGCAAATTGATGCTGTGAAATAGAGAGAGAGAAAGGAAGAAGATAGTGGAAAAAGGGAAAAAGAGAGAGAGAGGGCTGCTGGAATAGGGCATTGGCTCGTACAGCCACCTCCATCATCGGGGAAAAGGAAAAAAAAAAAAAAAGAAAAGAGAGAGAGAAGGGGGAGGAGAGGGAGAGAGAGGGCTGCTACTGGTCAGAAAAAGGAAAAGAGAGAGGAGGAAGAGAGGAGCGTACCTTTGGGAGACCCTCCTATTACGACTATGTGGCGATGTTTCTGATTCAGTTGACCACCAGCGATGAGCGATGGAGGACCAGGATGGGCGATTGAGTGAAAGGTGACGGATTGCGATCGTGGTGATGACGAAGAGTAGAGATAGGGTTTTGAAGCTACTTGAAGATTTTTTTATTTAAAAAAAATTAATGGGTCATTGTTGAAATGGGTTGAACCCATTGCTGTAGTTTTTTTTAAATGGATCGCTGTTTAAATGGGTTTAAACCTGAACCCGATAAGCCAGAACTAATAGGTATGCAAACTGTTTTTAAGGGCTAAACCGATCCGGTTTCTGGCAGGTACGGTTCGGTTTGCCCTGAACCAGTGGTTTAGGTTGGTTCAACTTTCCTTGGTTGTAAGTAAATATATTGGTTATTCAGATAATGGTGGTAAGATTATTTTGTTCTGATTTATCCATTTTTTGGATTGATTATGATTACCACCATACTAGAAGACCATACAGGTAACAAGATTTAAGTGCTGTTGGCATGAGTATGGCATAAACAGCCAAAACAAAAATACTACTAAAAGAGCATGATAATTAAAAAAGCTCATTTTTTTTGTTAAAAGATAACAAAAAATTTAATTGGTAACTTGCTGGCCCAATCGTGGTGCCACTACTGGATGGGCACAGACCTTCATGGGCTGGCATTTTTGTAGCGACTAATAGCACTTTTCCTTCTCTTTTTCCTTTTTAATATGCATTGCAATGTGCAACTAAACCTCTTGATTGGATGGAACCTGCTTTGGTTGCCTTATCTGGAATTACGGAAGCTGGGGTGATCTTTGATGTGCTGGTTTTAGTGAATAGGTTGCTTCTTTTGAAGTATAGGTGGTAGAGGTTTTAGAAACCCCAATCATTTTCTAAAATTTCTTATTATTGTCTTCGTTTTTGTGGATTACTTACCAAAAAAGCAGCTCTATATTACAACTGCACCATTTGCCACTAAAGCAATTAATTGTCATATTGTGCTTATGCTGGTATAGGGCTGACATAGTGTGCTTATTGAGCTATATGATGTGCACTAGTATGGAAAGATGATACGCAATTTATTTACAGATTAGCAACCGGCATGCCAAGTTTGTTCTATATTTTAAAAAATAAATGAAATCTAATGTCTTCATACCAGGCCATATACATGTTTTGACAAATGTTTTTTTCATCTAAATTATAGATATTTAAGATCATAAATTATTTAAATCATACTTATTTAGGATCATACATCATCTCATAGGTAGGATCATAATATCTTCATGAATTATAGATATTTAGGATGATAAGTCGCCTTATACGTATTGTTAAATCATCTCATACAGATTTCATAATATTTGTCACTCATGCATAAAATGCCAACAGAGTTATCATGCGTCTCCTGGATGGCTTTATTCACATCCATGCAAAATATTTGTTGATGTTCCATTCTTTTTATTCTCTAAATAATAAATTGGATTTAAGATAAAGGACCGAAAGTTGAAGTTCCAACCTTTTCATGGCAAAAATTTCCGCATTTTCATAAGGTGGCTGCATTTTTGTGTTCACTTTTGTTCTAATATTTGTAGGGCCATTCCACAACTCGTTTTGAATGTGTTTTCAGTGGTAGTTATACCATTCCTATTTGATATTGGTTTGCATATCACTACAAAGAGAATTATCTCACTTATGATTTTAGAGGACTTTGAGTATAGGAACCAGTGGTGAAGTAGCTTAGATATAGTTGAATCCAAATTAGTTAGATAGGACTACTGTTTATGTTGACTTATAGCTTATATATCTCATATTGCATCTGTATGATTTTATTTATCGTGCTCATATGTTTCTGTTTTTCCCACAGTATCCAGACTATATTGATGCTTATCTGAGGCTTGCTGCCATGGCCAAATCACGGAATGATATTCAATTAGCCATCAAATTGGTATTGGTTCAATTTATATTTGAATTGGGTTACTTGGTTTATTATGCTGTGCCAGAAAACTGACTCTTTTTTATAGGTAGGTGATGCTCTCAAAGCGGATGACAAGTACCCCAATGCTTTGTCTATGCTTGGTGTTCTGGAACTTTTGAATGATGACTGGGTCAAAGCTAAAGACACCTTCCGTGCTGCAAAAGATGCAACTGATGGGAAAGATTCTTACTCCCTTCTTTCCCTGGTGTGTCATCTTTCTCATGACACTTAATGTTTCCCTTGCATTGCTAAGGTTTTCTATACAGTGATTTGTGGATCCATCTATGCAACAGCTAACATCTCTACTTTTTCAGCATTTATTGCCTAGTCATAATTCATGTCCTTAAGATAACATGATTTGTATTTCTCTCACAAATATCGTGATTCTCTTTTTTTGAACCTGGTAGGCGAACTGGAACTACTTTGCAGCTTTACGTTCTGAGAAAAGAGGTCCAAAATTAGAAGCTACACATCTTGAAAAGGCGAAGGAACTTTACACTAAAGTATGTGTTGTTTTCTCATATTTTTAATATGATTTATTTCCTTAGATGGCAATGAATTTCGAATTGAATGGCCTTAATATTTGTCACTTTAGGTTTTGCTATTGTCTGTCCTTCATGCAACAAAAGGAAAAGGGCTCCGAGTGAGCAAAAGTTGTTCATTGGGACCCCATGACAAGTGAATAAAGTATAATGCTTCAAAAGGAAGATGGGAATTGTGTTTCCCCTGCAACATAGTATTTACTACTAAAATCCCTTGGAAACTAATTCTTACTGGTAAAAGTAGTATAGTTGAAATGCTTAGGGTAACCTGTGGAGTCATTGTAAAAATATTCACAAAATCTGGGATTTCTTTATTGGTTTCTTGCATGTTTCTCACATGCTATTTTCATGTGTTACAGCAAAATATTTTCTTTTCTCACTATAAAAAACTCTTCTCAATACTTCTTAATCACTTCCTTTCATATATAGTACACGAATGCAGCAACTACTAATCAGGTTGAATTATTTGCCATCTGATATAAAATCAATGCATGACTGCAATTTGGTATACACTTTGCATTCCAATCAGCATAGCAGGTTGTTTAACTCATAAATAATAAGGGGAACACATTAGATCGACCTAGGGAATTACTATTTGATGATAAAGCCACTGTACATATTAGCCATGTGCTAATGGTAGCAGAAGATTTACATTTGAGCCTCTTCTACAATGTTTCCCTTATTGTTTTGTCATATTTCCAGTTACTTTTTGTGATTCATTTAAAATTTCATCTTTCCTGCACGTTCCTTGTTCCATTTCTATTGTCTACTGCACCATCTTTTGTTTTTCCATGCCAGGACAATATCCGTCTCCTTATTTCTTTAATTTGCAAAAGAAGATCCTTAAATTGTTCGCAAACTGGGAAACTTTGATGATGTCATGGAAATTACAGATATTTTCATTAGAATATGCTTTTCATATTTGTTCTATCTTCAGAAGTTCCTTTGTCTTCCTTTGCAATCTTAGGTTCCTGTGCTGTATATTGTTCACTTGCCTGATGCAAAATAATGCTAGAGCTGTATGCAATCATTTAATTTTCCATGTTCAGGTTTTGATGTTGCATCCTGGAAACTTATATGCTGCCAATGGTGCTGGAATTGTGTTGGCCGAAAAAGGTCATTTTGATGTTGCAAAGGATATATTTACACAGGTCAGTTAGGGCTATTCGTTAGTTTATATCCTCATCTGATTTTATGTTGTTTACATAAGCATGGTGTTTTAAGTATAGGTCCAAGAAGCAGCATCTGGAAGCGTCTTTGTTCAGATGCCTGATGTGTGGGTAAATTTGGCACATGTTTATTTTGCTCAAGGTCATTTTGCCTTGGCTGTGAAAATGGTAAGTTTGTTGCTCCACTTTTCTTTTCTTTTCAGGTGACTGTTTTATGCATTTAGGGTGATATTCTTTTTCGCAGTACCAAAACTGCCTGCGGAAGTTCTATCATGACACGGACACACAGATTCTCCTATATTTAGCCCGTACTTATTATGAGGCTGAACAATGGCAAGATTGCAAGAAAACATTACTTAGAGCCATCCATTTGGCACCCTGGAATTATACACTTAGGTTTGATGCAGGAGTTGCGATGCAAAAGTTTTCAGCATCAACCCTACAGAAGACAAAAAGGACTGCTGATGAGGTCAGTTATAATTTTTTTTTCTTCCTGAGTTCATTATCCAGCATTCTCATCTATCTGGTAATCTGGTTGCTACTTTTAATTATCTAACCCTCCAGTTGCACGTGCATAATTTTGAGCTAACATTATGAAACACCTATCAAATAGTTGTCATGTTGAGCAAAATTTGGGGACTTTCTCCCTGACCTTCGAAGAAATCTGAAGTCTTGAGCCTTTTTTTTTTCCCCCTCTTTTTCTTTGTGTGTGTGTGTTTGTGTGTGTGTGTGACATATCTTGTTCATTTCTCTTAGAGAACACAAGATCTCCATGTTCCATTAAATAGCATTCCAATGTTGTCCCATTTCCGCGTCCTTCCAAATCGATACATCCAACCAGCCACTAAAATGTCTCTGGTGACTTGGATTAGTGGACAGAATATTAATGGAGATAAAAAGGAATGTGGTGTTTTTCACTTTTTTGTATGAACCAGTGATAACCTCACGAGGACTGTCTTATGAGGCTATGGAACAGATCAATAGGCCCTAATGTCATACATCACATGGTTGCCAGTCTCCAAGATCTTGACCTAAACCCTTCCAGGGATTTGATAATTGGTTTAATTTGTCGCATATCAGGTCATGGTCAGCTGCTGGAGCTGGTCTGCAGCCATCATTATGTGCATTATATGGTTGACGGTGCACAGCAGCTTGCCTGCTAAACCACATCTATTACTTTGGAGTTTGGACCTATGCTGGCTTTCTGATTAGAATTCGCTATTTTGTATAGTATGTTAAATATGTCCATATTTTTTTTTCAAAATGTCTTTTCTGAGAAAAGCACCAATCTCCTTTTTCCAATAAAAATGGAAAACTTAATGCTGGTGAGGAAGATGGACTATCCAAAGTCCAAACTTTGTACCCTTCTTATTGCCCAATATAAATTTTAATTTTTTAGTATGTTGATGGGTGAACAGATTCATATATCATTATTTATGATGCCACTAAGATTAAAAGTCTGTACTGTCAATTGCAAAAACATAGAATACAAGGCATTTTTGTGCAATATCAGTGTAACCAGCTCTGCTAGATTAAATAACACCCATGTTTAGAGAAAGCCCCATGTGGTACATGAGATGACAAACTGATTTCTGGAAATGATAAGATTCAGTAACAAGTGAGTATTCTTAGTAAAACTGCATGGTTAAAATTTTGCAGTGTATTAAGTCACTCAATAAAGGCATAACTTTTGCCATATTTTTAGCTGTCATTAAGTTGGTCAGTGAGATTCATTCAGATGTATATGACTCAACATATATACTTTACATGTTTGCTATCTCATCATCTTAGATATCATTATATTTCTCTTATTACTATAAACCAAAAATGTGTTCACTAAATTATTTTATCATTTTTATCCTGTTCATGTCATGTTATTTAAATTTATATTGTAGGTACGCTCAACTGTGTCAGAATTGAAAAATGCAGTCCGTGTGTTTAGTCAGTTGTCTGCAGCTTCCAGCTACCACTCCCATGGGTTTGATGAGAAGAAAATAGAAACACATGTTGAGTATTGCAAACATTTGCTTGATGCTGCTAAAGTTCATTGTGAGGCAGCTGAGCGTGAAGAGCAACAGAACCGCCAGAGACTAGAAGTTGCTCGTCAAGTTACTTTGGCTGAGGAAGCTCGGCGCAAGGCTGAAGAGCAGAGGAAAATTCAGGCAAATTACAATAATATGTTATTCTTGCTGTTATTGTAAGATCTAATGTTCTTGTCTTCTGCAAAATTGGAGACTGACATTGTCTCATGAATTTTTGGGTTAAACCAGCTGGAAAGGAGAAAGCAAGAGGATGAGTTAAAACAACTCATGCAACAGGAACGGAATTTTGAGCGAATAAAGGTCAAGCATCTAAACTGTCCCTAATATTTACATTTTTCCCTCTTTTTTACCATTAAGAGTTGAAAGATACAGAATTTAGGTGCAGTATGAAATTGTTTGTTGGAAGCCATTACATATCAGCGTGATATTAAAATTTACTCGAAGAAAACTTTGATGTGCATCCAATTTTTTCCATATTTACTTTATCTTTATTTACATTTTCCTTCTATTTCGAATGATGGCATAGGCTTAATATAATGGGTTTAGATTGATATTATCATTTGCATTTTATGCATCTTACAAAAAATATGACTCAGAGCAAAGTTGAAGAAAAGGATTCATGTAGCTGACCCCAACTAGTTTAGGATCAAAACTTTGTTGTTGTTGTTGTTGTAGTATTATCATTTATATTTCATCAATAATCAGAGGAAAGGTAATAAGAACCTGCTGATGTAGAACATGTTCTAGCACAAATGCCATTATAGCTGATATGATTTGAAAACCTCACTCAAAGCTTCTTAGATGGGTGGCAGGAAATCAAAAGTTTGGGGATGTGCTTGAGATGGTCCTTGTTATGTTACTTAAAGTGTTTGACAAGATTAGAACTTGTTTATTTGGCACAAACTGCTACCAAGTTCAAGATGCCATCCGTTCTGTCCACTCTCTTTTTGAACTTTACCCTTTATGACTATAAAGCACTGCTGAAATGCAACTGAGACTTACAATGAGATTTTTTTTCCCTTTTTTAAATTTCCTAGACTGTAGTCTTCTTTTGGATTTGTAATCTTTATTTTGACACCTTCGAAAGTAGCCCCTAAGAATTGGAGAATGTCTTTAACTTGATCGGTTGATTGACATAACAGCAAGCTTTTTTCTCTTATTAAGATCTTTATTCATATAACTAATTAAAAATAAAAAATAGAACTAATGTTAAAGGTATGCAAAGTGGAGGATTTAGCAATTTAATACTTGAGCTTATAATTATGCAACATTTGAGAAGAAGTGTTCTTATTTTTTTTTTAAATAAGGATGACTTAGATGGTTTGGACATGCACAATGTAAACCTAGAGATGCATTTGTATGAAAGAGTAATAGAGTGACTTGACACATGTAGAAGAAAAAAGAGGTAGAGATAGACTGAAAATTACATGGGAGGAAGTGATAATGAAAGACAATCTTTGCATCTTACAAAAAAAAAAAAAAAAAAAGAAGAAGAAGAAGAAGAACAAAATTGAATTAAATGGAGAAAAAGGATTCATGTAGCCGATCCCAACTAATTTGGAATTAAGGCTTTGTTGTTATTGTAGTTGTATGATAAAGTGGGTTGTTTTGTGTTTTCTTTGTTAAAGTAGCCTATGCTTTCCTTCTAGTTTGCGAACCACAAATGTTTGAATTAGTTTCTCTAAAAAAACTGTGAATTTTTTATTTTTTTAATTTTTTTTCTGCTAAAAGAAACATGAAGTGCTCCAATTTAAACTATAGGCTGTATAGACTCAAATGGTTGGGTAGTTTGCTCCATAGAGGGACCTTATTCTTGCATAGGTTTCATGAAAGCTCCTGACTGCAGACATGAAATTCACAGTTGGTTGAGTTTTTGTTGGTGCAAGTATTGGTTCAAATGATGGATCATTGGTGAGTTCATCTGGCATTGCAACACTTCAATATCCTTTGGCATATAATGTTGCAATACTTTTGAATCCTCTCAACTCCTACATTATTTAATTTTAATGTAGACAAAATGCTTATTGACATATAAATAATCTAAGAAATAATAAATTCTGATCACGAACATGATGTACATACAATATACTTTGCCCCAACACAATTTAGTTTATCAGTTTTCAAAAGACACAAAAATATAATCGGCAAGTCTTTTAGTGGTCATTTTCTATATTCTTTTAGTGGTCATTCTATATATAGTACTACTTTCTGAATGAATGAGTCATGCTGGATTCTTTTACGAATGCTTAGATTTGACACATATATCATAACCTCTGTAAATTTTTTATTGATTTGGTGTTTTCTATATCAGGAGCAATGGAAGAACTCTAGCAACATTAGTAGTAGTAAGCGGAAAGAGAGATCCCACGGTGAACAAGATGAAGAGGGTGGACATGGTGAGAAGAAGAGGAGGAAAGGTGGTAAGAGGAGAAAGAAGGATAGGAAGACCAAGGCACACTATGAAGAGGAAGAAGCTGACATGGAGGATGAACCTGAAGAAGTGGATGAGGATGCAAACATGAATGACCATGAAGATACAGCAGAAAAAGCACAGGATCATCTTCTTGCTGCTGGTCTTGAAGATTCTGATGCTGAAGATGACATGGTAAGAGAATTTCAATCAACTGCTGGAATACAGAAATCCTCTTTGCATTTTCTTTGACCCTGTTAATCATGCCTTCTATCTTTTCTTATATTACCATAAATCTATCTTTACATTCTCATTTCTGCTATACTTATCTACTACGCATACTATTTCTATAGTCCGAATCTTATGGTCATTCTACAAAAAATTTCCTTCCATTTGGTAGGTGTCATATGAGCACATGATAATCCACTTACACTTCTACATTTTACAATCTACTTTAATCTTATTGATTCTATTGTTAATTTCTCCCTATAAATAATTGATCCTAAATATTGAAAATAGTCACTTTTAAAAATTTAATGCTTCTTAATTTTCACTTTACTTTTATTTTTATTTCTAATTTTACTAAAATATATGAATAAAAGTTCTGTGAATTTCAATAATATCTAAAATAATAAAATTTTCTTCTCCATTTGCTTTAGCAATGTGAATGTTGTTTGAGATCTTCTTGATTAGTTTTATTCTTGTGCTTCTCCATCAGATCTTTAAACTTTGCAGATTGAGACCAATATAGGACATGATAAATCGAAAGATTGGATAGTTGTTGGATGAATTTGACCTTAAATTTTTTCAACTCTAGAAGAAATAGATCTTGAAACCTAAGCATAATTTCAATTGTTGACTTTGAAGTGACCTAATCTTCTGATGCATGCTCATGTGAGTCTTTGTTGTTTAAATCTTCAGGGAATAAATTGGTTAGGTTCTTGACTATAAGGCTTTTGGTTGGCAAATTTTCAATGGTTAAATGTTTGCATGATGAATCCTTAATTTGGGCCTTTCACTTGTTTAAGAATCAATGACAAATTCATCATGTGAAGAATAATCATTGGTACGTCTTCAATGGACAAATCCAATTAGAATATTCTTGTCAGATGGGTTCTTATATTCATCAATGATTTGTTTAATTCCTATTGCTGTATTGACAACCAAGGTTCACTGTATCGGGACCTGGTACTGTTTTGGTATCGGACTAATATTGGCTCAGTATAGGCTGTACCATATTGAATCAGTGGCGTACTGATCAAGCGGATTAAGATGCCCCAACCCATGAATTGCTCCAAATCCGACTGAACTGGGTATTTTGGTTCAGTTTGGAGCAGCTTGGTTCGGTTCGGTATGCCAATATGAGGTTGGTATAGATAGTTCGGAGTGTTAACCCTCCATACTGAACCAAAAGGCCAAACCATCTTAGTTTTGAGCTGGATCGGTTCGGTTTGCCTCTAACCGTCTGGTTCAGAATCATTTGGCTAACTTATTGGTGCCAAATCATTCTCGACATGTCATATCATCATGCTGCTGCTCAAAGACTTTCAATTTGACATGTCGATGACAACATCAATCTGGGATCTTAGTTCATTATTTGATGACATTATGAGAAATAAACAAAAGAGTGAAATATAAAGATCGAGGAAAAGGATAGAAGAACAAAGTTGGGTTCCTTTATCTCATACTAAATTTGATCAAGACCACTTAACAACAGCTTGTTTATTCATAGATGGACCTGAAGGGTTCAGAAAAGAAGGGTTTGGGTCAAGAAATCAACATTCTATCCTGCTACAAAAAAACAGGGTACTAAAGTTACTGTTTATTGAAGCTTTAGATGAGGTATGAGTCCTAGAAACAAGTATCTAAATATAACTTGCCAATTGGTCATGTGGAAACTTAAAGAGGAGGTTGGGGTTTAGAAAGGTGTAAATGGGGGTAGTTTGTACTGCAGTGAAAAATGTCAGTTTTGAAATCAGAGGACATCCTGTCTAAATTTCATTTGTGATTTTTTTATGTACTGAAAAATGTATGAATATTTTCTCAGATTACCTAGATAATACTGGTATTAAACAAGGAAAAGATCAGAAATCCTGGCAGTAAAAAGAAGGAAAACTGAATATGTCAGTGGGAAGCAAACAAGGAAACAGTTTCCTTTCCTTACAGTTTCCTTTCTAACGTCAACAAGGAAAGGAACCTAATTCCAAGATGTCCCTTTTCTTGATGGATAGGATCATACCAAAACCTACATGAGATTAAACTTAAACAAGTAAGAAAAAAGCTGATCATATCAAAGATTTATGAGTAAATAAATATCGAAAAATAAAAATACCATGTTAGATCAATCTGTCAAATCATTGATGTGTGGCTACTATAAATTTAGAAAACTACTTAATAATATTAGGAGCATATAGTTCAGGAAACACGTGTCACTCATTTGAAGAAAATTGTATCTCAAAATTAGTGCCTTATGTTGGGGAGTAAACAATATGATGGTGTTACTAGTTATCTAGGCATTACCTTTATACGTATCATTTTACATAACAATATTTTCAAGTGAATTCTCTTTTTCTCTAATCTGTATGTTATGATTTAAAATTTTATTTTGGGATAAGTGGGGGAGAGAGAGGGAGAGGCTAAGGCTGACTAATAGAAATCTTTTTATCCCTGCAAGCCAAGGTGACCTGCCGAAGGCCCTTCTATAGCTCCTAAAGATCTGTTGTTCGCAGTGTCTAAAGACTTTAAAGAAGGCCGAAGTTTTCCTATAACCAAGGTGCAATCTGAATTGCCGCAGAACCCATATTCAAGGACTTCTAAATCTACTGTAAATCAAATACCAATGACCTATATACTTTCCCAACCCATTATATACCTAATTTAAGACCTTTGCAAGCCCGTTCTACTTAATATTAGGACTCAAGAATCAACTATAGAAATTTCCTAACAGAAGATCCAAAACAACTTAAAAATCTGAAGCTAATTTCATTTCCATCATCCAGCTATACTTCAGCTGTCTGATAAAATGTTCATTATTTATTTATTTTTGATATTGTTACAGATGACAATCTGATCTTTTTTGTTTTTTCTCACTGGTTTATTCAGGGCGAACCATCATCAGCGCTGAATCGGAAGAGACGGGCCTGGTCAGAATCGGATGATGATGATGAGCCGCTAGAGAAACTTCCCGAGCCCAGCCCAGGTGGATATAAAGAGAATTCAGGTGAAAGTGATGACGAAATGAGAGCAATCAAGGCAAGACGAAGTGCTGTTGATGAGGAGGAAGATGACGAGTAAGCATTGGACCATGTAGAAGCTGTGACATGATTGCAAGCTCTGATGCTACAAATGCTGCTTTTGAAACAAATTCTGTATAGGGGTCGCAAAATTTTCATATTAGGAACTGGTTTTCTGACAGATTATGTGAAAAAGTTGAATCCCATCATAGTTTCTGTTGTGAATTTTTAGAAGTGGAAAGCTATGTGCTCCGCTGTATGTTGCCCTGCTGATTACTGGGATTCCATCAGTCGGTCGTAGCATATTTTGTGTGTTAGCAATTTGTAGCTGGATTCACGCTAGTGGGCTTTTGTGGTTTTAGGTCTGGTTATTACCATGGTCACCACAAAATTATTTAAGAAAACAAGAAATATGTGACCGGATCTGTTCTTCTTAGTTGTTGTAGCAGTTAACGACCAAAAATTTTAGCTATCATCTTTTGATGTGGCCGGATATCTTGTTTCTATTCATGCCAAGGTGGTGATCGCCATCTTAGAATTTATTTTTGTATCCGTAGCGAAAGCCTTTGATGAAGAAAATGAGCATTGGAATTGTGATTCTTTTTTCCTTTACCCTTTTTTTTTTTTTTTTTTTCTTTTTGATGTTTCTTTGGATATTTTGTATTATCTGTGATTAAAATTTTGAAAAAGTAATTCTAATCTTCAACGAGAAAAGGGAAGATTATGATGCCCTAGTGGATAAGCATCTTATTCAAACATATACTTTGATTGGATATTCAAGAAGCGTGCGATTTACTGAGTTCATCAAATTAATCAAAATTCGGCGCGGTGCTCGCGCGGAATGATGATTTGATCATCCCAGGGCGCAGGAGAATTGCAGCTGATATGTTCAGAAGGTTCCTGCCTTGCGTAGAGGCTCTCTAGTAATGGTGAGCTAGACGCATTGATTTCTAATCTCAGCTATTTATTCCGGGGGATAGGTAATCGGTTGATGTTTCCGAAGGAGATTATGCTACAATGAAACGGATGTAAATTAATGTGATGTCTATTATCTGTTTTATAGATTTAACTCCTGTGCTTTTTTTTTTTTTTAAAAAAAAACCTTTTAATCTTTTCAGATCTTTATCTAATCTCTTATGCTTTTAGACTTTTTATAAATTAGGATATCATCCATGTCACAAAAGCCATAGCCCCCTTTACATTAAAAGCGAGCATTTGCATGATATCTCTCTGGAAGGAGCAGAAGGATCCATGCATAAAATATAAGGAAAGATCTTAGGTGTCATTTGGCATCTTTTCTATTTTTATTTTTTATTTTTAAAAATAGAAAAATAAAAATTTTAGTTATTATTTTTCTTTTTTAAGAAACATAAGCTTGTTGGGTATAGTTAATTATTTTTTAAAAAATAAATATGGAGATAATTATGGTGTTTGTAGCAAGTCTGGTGGTAATATAGTGAAAATGGCGCCAATGATGGTGATAGTGCAGTGAAAGCAACATCGATGTGATGAAAGTGAAGATTGCAGCGATATTTTGATGGAACCAATGACGATAGTGATAATAACAATAGTGATAATAACAACAATAATGGTAGCGAAAGTGATAATAATATGATTGAGGCAAGCAATGATGCTAGTTGTGATATTGTAGTGGTCGTGAAATGAAGGAGGTAGTGATGATGTTAATTACAATATGATATAATAATAATGACGGCAACATTGGTGGTGCCGGTAACAATAATAGCAGTGATGGTAATAGCATCATTAATAAAAACATAGATACTTATAATGGTGTAAGTGCCATTGATGGTGATACTAAAAATCATAATTTTTTTTAAAAAAATTGAAAGCAATGATTTTTTTTTTAAATAAAATATAATCTAATAATAATATTAAACAAGTTTTTTATCTTGACTTGAGTAATTATAATTTTAAAAATACAAAACAAGAAATAAGATTGATGCCAAACAAGCTACTAACTGTTCCTAGAAGCATGGATTCAACATGCATTATTCTATTGTAATAGCCCTGCATGAAAACTATTATTGACAATTAATAATTATGCCAACCATTATATGCCCCATGGTGTATGATTTTAAATTTTTTGTATTTAAATAATGACCATTGTAACAACTATTGAAATGAAGTTATAATTAAAAGTAGATGAAATTATCAAAACACCCTTAAATTTAAGTTAGTTTCGTTTACAAACCCTCATGTTTTATTTTATTTTTTAAATAATTGGGTCCCTTAAGCGGTTCAACGTGATATCATGACCCATCTTATCACGGCCCAAACTGTTAAAAGGACACTTATCCTCATTACTTTTATATAATTTTTCATCAGGACATTTTAAAGAAGCCCTAATAAAATAAAGCAGCCTAATTCCTTTCCTCTCTGATTTCATCCTCAACTTTCCTTCCCTCTCTTTTGTTTGAGTCGCTGTCCTTGCAACCTCTATCTGCTTAAAGTAGTCGGTTGCAATAATCTTTACAAGGACGTGCATGGGTCATGCAGCCATCTCAACGTAGAGCACAATGGAATTTAAAGTCCAAGAATCTAGAAATATCTATTCTCTAAAGGTAAGCCCTTACCATATATTTTTCTATTGCAACATGCACCTCTATTGTTGATACTAGACATTGTTCTAGGGAAAAAAGAGCTTTACATAGTTGCCTTCTATCAGTGATTAAAATGTTGTCGGTCTTTGGTTAGTAGATAGCAGGAGGAGCAACAAGCTTTGTGTTAAGTCTTTTCTGAGACATCCGACTAAAAAAATAAGCTTTATGTAGTAAGATTCTTCAACCTATAGTTGCGTATTTACTTTCCTATTCCTAGCCTTCTAAGCAAACATTTTATGCCTAATTCTAGATGTGCAAGGCTACTGTAATGTTGTTCTTGTGCATAGATATAAAAACTATGCACAAGATATAATACAATAAACAAATAAGAACAAGCGCAAAAGAGTAAACAAATAAGTAAAGTAAATAAAGTATAAAAGATCTATAGTGGTTTGACATTTCTTACCTATATCCACTATCCAATACATATTTCTAGGATTTTCACTATACTAATCCTCTTTAATCGGGTAAGAACCAAACCCGTACACCTCTTCTTTTAGTGGGCTTAGATGGAATCCTGACAACTCCTTTTCATGGATTTAAGAGGAACCTTACTCTCTTTTTCATGGGCTTAGGAGGAATCTTAACTTTCTTTGCTAAGAAAAGAAACAAAAGTTTCATCCTCTCAAAGATGAAGATTTACAAATGAGGGACTAAATTTGAATGGAAAAAAATAAAAAAGATTTTATACCATAAGCTCAGGAATAATTTTTTAAAAATAAATTAATAATTTTGATTTTTAATCTATGCTGAAAAACAATCTCAAAGTCCTAATTTTATATAGAATAAAAAAAATAGTCATTGGGACCCAAAACCACCTCCTGACAGTCGATTAAAACTAGTCATTAGAGCTTTCTGATAATCAATCGATTGATCATTCGGGGTTACTAGTCAATTGCTTGAGAGCCATAGTGCTCTCTAGTTTTTTTAGTTGATTGGCCCCCTTAGGCAATCAATAATTGAGGCGATCTCAAGATTCTTTGCAATGGCCATTGACTACACCCATAGGCCAGTCGATCGCTCATATAAATTTTATATTTTTTGAATTATTTTTTTTGCATCTTAGATTCAAAACTTATTCTAATCATTTTAAATGAATTTTGAGCCTTATACAATAACTCTCCTACCAAATTTTATAATAATTGTTTTCAAGAACATAAAATATAAATTGAAGCCTTCCTTTTAGACATTCTTATATAAATTGATATTTAATCTTTCATTATTCTTTTCTGACTTGAACTTCTTATATACCATTTGATTTTTTTATGAATTAAGTAAATATTGGATAAAATTTTACTCATATTTTGGTTTGGATCAAATTTATCTATTATCATGAACTCAAGTATACTATGAGTTCTTCAATCAATACTTTATTATATCAAAATATGTATCATTGAACACTTAGGTTCAATAATTTTCAATAAGTATGGTAATCTTACATCTAATATTTTTTATTTTTGTCACCATTAAGCATTGCATATTTTGTATTAGATGCTTTTTTTTACCATATATTTAATATTTTTTTTTGTGTTCAATTAATTATACTTTATTTCCTTATGTTCCCATTTACTTATTGTGAATGATACTGTGGCTCTTTTTAGATGCTATGGTCGCTTTCTAGGAAATTTGTATGATTTTGGGATTCATTGTATTATGCATTATGAGTTTGCCTTGCCACTACATGGATTTATTGCTATAAAGCTATACATGATAATTTGATAAAACTCTTTCATTGCATACACTATGATGGGGGTCTTGTCATTCGCTACAACCACCAAGTAACTAAGATATAGATAAGGCTGCAAATGAATTAAGTAGACCTATGACCCAACTGATCTTAACCCACTCTTTAAGACCTATAGAGCCAGATTGGGTCTAGATATCAGACTTACACCATATTTCAAGTGGATTTCATAAATTTTGTCCTAACCTGATCCTTAGATACACAACAAGAGTTCAGATTTTTTAATAGTGACATGATTCGATTCGATCCAAATCCACTGACCTATTTAAATAAAAGGCCTACTCGAGCTTTAGTGGCAGAGTTTTGCCTCTCATCCACCCTCTCCCCCAACCCGTCTCTCTTGCAAATAAAAAATTCAAAAGCATATGGTTTTTCATATATTTTTCTTTGAAGTTCAATTTTATTATCTTGATAAAATTTGGTTAGACATCTTCATGCATAACCTTTCTACAGTGTAAAATAAATAAAATAAAACTAAATATTGCATTTAATAGTGTTGAGAGCCATGCCTGATCCGATCTAACCCAGATCCACTAACCTATTTAAATAAATGGTCCACTCAAGCTTTAGTGGTAGAGTTTTGCCTCTCATCTATTGTCGTTCCTCCCCCCTTTAAAATAGAAAATTTAGAAGTGTATGGTTTTTCATATATTTCTCTTTGAGGTTTAGTTTCTATTATCTTAATAAAATTTGATTAGACATCTCTATATGGAACCCTTCTATAGTGCAAAATAAATAAAATAAAACTAAGTATTGCTTCTAACAGTGTTGTGAGTCGTGCCTATCGGTAAAAGAGCATATATTAAGTCCGATCAGTGTTTTTGTAAACATACCAAACTTAGACTTAGACTCATCTAGATTCAAATATTTCAGGTTGGGGCTGAGTCCTCCATGGCTCTAACTTGGCTCGAAGGGCTTGTTGGGTCCAAAATATTATTCATGTGTCCAACCTAAAACAACCTAATCATATATTGGGTTGGGTCTAGGTTTATTATTAGGACCCAAATATGGTATTGAGTTGGGTTAGGGTCCAGTATGACCTGGCCCAACCCAACATGTTTGCAAGCTTAGATGCATGAATTACACTGCATTTGCTACCTAGTCTTCGGGCAGTCCTTTGATCTTGTCTTTGCAAAGTGATAGAGATATACTGAAGACACTGTGAGCCATCAAGAGGTATAATATAGTAAAGATATATGTTGAGCATTGTATAGAGGTTGCTGAGGTTGTGGAGAAGGAACTGCCACTAGTCCAATCATCTCAGCCAAGAATTCAAGAGAAGAGTCTATATGAAGAGTTTGCCCAAGAGAAGGTTGATCATTTCTATGAGAACATTGATGTCATTATTGATGAGATGAGCCAAACCAAAACATCATAATCAAACTCTAAGGTGGTGTTTGGTATGGGGTGATATTTAACATATCACTAATGATTTTGGGATGGTGATAGGATCACTTCATTTAATATACCCATTTTAAAAGTGATATATAATCACCGAGGGATTAAAATCATTGCTCAAGAAGGTAATTTTAATCTCATCAAAGGAGTTCAAAATGTTGGATCACCATGGTGATGATGATGTACACCAAAATTTATGGATAACTTTACCCTGCATTTGCAATTAAAAGGACGAGACTGACCTTAACCAATCCCCTCTCCTCATTTATAGGTAGCACATTCCAATTATACCCCATCTCCCTTTGCCTCATTAAAATATGCTACAAACACCAATTAAATTTTCATCATTAAAATATATGTTTTTATATCTTGAGTACAAGTTTGGGATAGTGAGGTCGTTAAATTTGATTAATTGTTTTAGTTTGATCGATTTGGTATTTTTATTATAGGTACTTAAATTGAAGTGAAAGGATATGTTTTATAATTATATAACAAGTTTTATGTTTTTTAGATAATTTTATACTACTTAGATTAAAATTATAGGTTTCATATTCATATATTATGTAAATAAGTTTTCAGAATAATTATTGGTATTGCATACATGGTGTTCTTTTATTCCCATGGTAAAACACAGTGATCTATGAGATGATCTTTGATTATTGAAATATCTCTTATTAGTAGGGTGATGTTGGAGCACTAACGATTCTATCACTCATGATTTAACCATCGATGATTCTAGTAGAAAAATCATCATAATGATTAACTAAATGGCTTCTGAGGGAGACAAATAGGTATCACAAGTAAACCTTAAAAGTGGCAATGAAACATCACAAGTAGGCCTTGAGGAGGCTAGTAATGCATCATAAGACGACTCCAAGGTTGGTAATTAGGCTTCACAAGCAAGTACTGAAAGTTAGATTTCACAAGCTAAATTTGGTAGTGAAGTAGTGAATATGAGGGTTGAAATATGTGTTAATAGGCAAGACACTGAGTCTCCACATAAAATTAGGATGATTTGGTAAAGGAGGAAGAAGAAACCTGCTGAACTTACTAGGTCTACTAAGTAGAAGGTACCTACTAAAGAGAAAAATCTATTGAGCCATGAGGAAGGCAAAAAGAATAAAGTTTCTGAAGGAGTGTCAAATATGGGAAAGGCACTTATTGATTAGGGAGTTGGCAAGCTTGCCTTTAATGATAGTGACAATGGTAGTGATAGCAACTATTTAAGTGGGCTTTTATTACACTTATCATAAGAATGATAGGTCCTGTATTATAATTGTTTGCAAGAAGGGTTGCGATGAAAGCTAAAACTATTGAAGGTTTAAACCACCTAATTTTGATGATTCCTCAACAAAATTTGATCAATGGTGAATAGGCTAGAGTTTAGAGGAAGAGAAGGTGGAGGGCTAAATACCTCACGTCTAGTAGGGTCTTGAGGTGGCACAGGGAATATATTCGCTAAATAAAGTTGAGAGGAAGTCGGCAGTGATTGATGGTCACAAGGGAGAAGGAGATCTTACATAGAGGAAAGTTCAAGGCCTTATGTTATCGCTAACTATAACTGAAACTCTAGCTTCAATCAGTCGTCACTAAGGAATTCGATTTTGATTGAAAATTTTCTAAACCCCTCTCACATATAGGGCATGTGTTGCTCTAGCTAGGTTAATTTTTTTTTTTCTTTTTTTCCTTTTTCTTTGGCTAATGTCTTAACTTGGCTCACTTGAGTCGACTTGAAGAGACAATATTGAGTTGATGCAGGATCAACCTTGCCAGGTCTTAAAGCCAAGTAGAACAAGCCCAAGATCGAAGTTAGGCTAGCTCAAAAGGATTAGGTTTCATACTTGAGCTTGGTCTTTCTAGTTTTATTCAACAATGAGTTAAGTTCAAGCTAACTATATACAATTTCAAACTAAGCTTGAGCTAGCCATAGCTAGCTCAAGTTCAATAGATCTACACTCCTAATTATAAATCATGATGATTAGCATATGGCCATTCAAGGGCTTAATGAGTTTCTTAAGAAATTTATGTATTCTCATTTATATAAATATTCCTTCAATTTTTAGCATTTTAAATTTAGTTGTGCTTAGTATCTTGCTAATTCAAGTAATAGATAGATCATTTGAATTCAAAAAATTGAGTAAAACTCTTTGAAGCAAACTTCATTCATTTAATTAAAATTTCAATAGTATTAACCCCTTAACAACTCATGTTGAGATTTTGGATCATGCCGAAGATGAGCAAACCTATCTAATAATAACAAAAAATATATTGACCATTTCTTCTACTTAAATGTGAAATCTTTTATAGATTTTGTTTTTTTTTTTTTTTTGTAATTGAACAAAACTTTTAGTAGTTGGACAAAATACTCCTAATCTTTTTTTATAGATATGTTACATGTCCATAAGCAATAAGAATTTTAAATACAATTAAATGAGAACCTCCAAGCATATTAAAAAGGAAATTTATTTTTAGGACAGCTAACATTTACAAAAACGAAGAAAAATGTCATCGTTTTTTTTTTTTTTTTTTTTGTTGATCATCCACATCATAGTTATCTCTTTAATGATCCTTCATTTGAATAAATTATATATATTTACGTCTACAAAATTATTATATAATAGTTCAAAAAGAAAACAACTAAGAGAGGAGGTTAGATAGGTCGAATTAGGTTAATCATTAACTCAAGTCCAACGTACTAAATCAGGATATCCAATTCCGAACTCTAACACGACTTGGCGACAAACTTAGAAATCCCTAACTTTTCAAAGTCAAGCCTAACTCGAATTGAAAATTTTGAACCAAAATACAATTTGGGTCGGATTAGGTTAAACAGGGTTAGATTAGATCCATTCATGCAAAATTGAGGATAGGTTTGGTTGAAGTCTAACCTTAGTTTCAATTTGTTAGAAGCTCTCCAAGATATGAGTTAGACTCTTATTGGATAGATAATAGAAAATTCATATAGGGTAAGGTCATCCAAACCCTCAACCAGACCAAACCCAATTGAACCCAACTCGAATAGGCTAGCATTTTTCAAATCAAGCTCAACACAAGAGATGTTTAGGTCAAGCCAGCCAGAGCCAGTGGCATCAGGTCCAATTGCACCCATTGGCGAACACCCTGGGTCTTCACAAATTATTATTATTAAAGAAATTTAAAAAAAAAGGGGCTTCCTCTTCCCTTAAGAAGGCCTGCATAAAATTTTAGGAGGAGAGTAAAACCAAACCCCTACTACTTCTACACCCGGGTGGAAAATTTGGAAACCCACAATCTCTGTTGCCGATATTCTTCCCCTCCCTTCCCCAACTCTTCCTCTAAACCAGCGCTAGAATAGAACACAAGAGAGGCGGAGAGAGAGAGAGAGAGAGAGAGAGAGCAATGAACAATTAGCCAGGGGATCATAGCTCAAGGGAAGAATTTTCTTCTTTTTTTTTTTCCCACTTTCTTATCTAGGGTTTCCCTCTCGTGGGGCCGTGATGCATAGATCGGGGGCGGCGATGGCGTGGAACGTGTTCAAGTTCTGCACTGCGCTGCGGGGGCTGGGCTCCGTCATGATCCTGCTCGTCCTCGGCATCGTCGGCGTCACCTACTACGCCGTCGTCGTCACCAACTACGGACCCGCCGTCTTCATCGGCGGCGGCCTCGATTCCCTCGCCGCCCTCGCCGTCTTGGTCCTCTTCCATCTCCTGGTAATCCTTTCTACCCTCTCCCTCTCGGTTTTGTTTCCAACTTGTGGTTCTGAGCTGAATGGATCCAAAAGATGTCCTAATTTTGATGTCACTGTGGAAAAATTCCATCGTCTGTTGTGAGGAGTTGCGCTCTGAGGTGAATTGAGCTGTAATAAAAGAAAAGAGGGGAGAGAGAGAGAGAGAGATTAGGTTTCCAGGTGAGAAAAGGAATGTTCCCTTTTATGATTTTCTGATTTCTGTTTATGAATTTGTTGCATGGTACGATCTCTTTTTTTTTTTTTTTCCCTGAATATTTTGGGTACTCAAAAACATGAACTTTTAGTTGGTAGGGTTCTGCATTTGGTGTTTTAGTGATAAAACTTATAAGGGCGTGCCACTCTATTGCCAGCTCTGACATGGCTCCCGGTGAATGGTCCAGCCACCACGCGACAAGTATTCTTTAGTTACTAAAGAATCTGCATTTGTTGAAGCAGGCAATTAGCACTTTATTAGTAATCTGAAAGTGAATGATCTTTCCACCATGAGCAATCATTTTTGTTGGAATTGATTCATGTATCAATTTAGAATAATACAGACCATTGGGGATGGTTTATGGTTCTACCTTTCAGTAATTGCCGATCTTTATACTTGTTGGATGCTGGGATTTTGCTTCTTGAAGCAAATAAAAGCTGACAACTAATGGAAGTAGACCTAAAAATAGAGGGAAAAAAGGAAGTGGAGATTTAAATGGTTTTACTGGATTTTGACCTTGCAGTTGGTGATGCTTCTGTGGAGCTACTTTTCTGTGGTCTTGACAGACCCTGGCAATGTTCCACCAAATTGGAAGCCTACCGTGGATGAGGAGAGGGGTGAAGAAGCTCTATTAAATAACTCAGAGTTTGGTAATCAGATTCTAAGTTTTCAGCAATCAGCTAATCTTGCAGATGCAGGAAATCCGAGGATCAGATACTGCCGGAAGTGCAACCAGTTGAAACCACCTCGTTGCCATCACTGTTCTGTTTGTGAGCCCATACATTTATGGATTCCAAATGCTTGTAGTAGCTTAATTGCAAAGAGTCTCCTGTTCTCTCTGCTTTGTTCCTATGACTCCTTGTTTTGATACGCATTCCTAATTTTAGGTGGACGATGCATATTGAAAATGGACCACCATTGTGTGTGGGTTGTAAATTGTGTCGGGGCTCTAAATTATAAGTTCTTTCTTCTATTTCTGGTAAGTATTTTATATCAAATTGGTTTGTCTCTTTCATAACATTTCTTTTGCTGTTTTTATTTGAGAAATGTGGCTGGCAGTTTTATAATGAATGCCCAATTTTGTTTTATTGGAATTACAGTCTTAACTTCGTTTTATGCCATTGAGTGAACTTTCATGATATGACTAAGTTATTTTTTTTAAAAATATGTAGTTAATATATGTATATACATCTCACAGCTCTAGATGCTTGCATAGAACCTAAGTTTTGAAATGCTGAGATAGGTCTTCTCGGTTGGTGACTGATACCAAGATGTGCTGAAATCTTGGTTGTTGAAAAGGTGAGGAAATTTTGAAAAACCTAGATATTTTGAGAAAGCAACCAAATATTAGGAACTGAGATATTAATATCTCAGTTGATATTTTAGAACCCAAATTACTTACTATGTCAAGGCATTTTTTTAATAACATATGTTTATTGAAAAACCTATCTAAGGAAATAAAAGAAAGATGACAAATATTTCTGGAGTTATATTGACCACAATAGTTTTACCAGCGCAATTAATAATGGCTGAGATTTTAAACGTATCATATCTGTTGGTGCTTGATATCGATACAAACTGATTTCTTGGCCAAGATGAAAATATTGAGTAGATTTGCCTATCATCATCATCAAAGGGAAGCATTTTTTTTTTTTTGGTTTGATTTAGTTTAGTTGCTATTTTGAGCTTCTAAATGGGGCTCTATGAGTCAGATTAGATGTGACTATTGTCCGATCATGGTGAAGATGAGAATAATATGGTTAATATCTGTTTATCCATTGCATTCATTGTGCACATGCAATTACATCTCTTCAATATTCGGCACCCATGTTTGAGACAAGTTGTGAGATCTGCTATCTAGTAGAAAGCTTGATTAGAGAACATTAAATTTGAATCTCCGCTTTCACCTTTCTTTGTGTAGATCTTGTGCATTTTTATGTTGTGGGTGTGCTTTTGACAAAAATAAACACACATATACAGAGGGGGGAGGGAGAAAGACAGAGAGAGGTGTGTTATTCGCTATTCTATCAAAAAACTTCCAAAATGGACATAAAATTTCACAAATGCTCTAATTTTGCAACTTCTTTGCTCAATCCTCTGTTCCGGTGAAGAACTAGGTTCCATACAACCGAGGAGGCCTTCTCTGCTATTGCCAACATGTGCGGCCATGTCACCCCTTTTTTTCCCTCCCCTTGAAGGAAGGGGAGGCAAAGCTACCCAATTTATTAAAAGAAAAAGGATGTACAAGAAGAGACAAAAAACAGAAGCTAAGAAACAAGGAAAAGATGAGTGATTAGGATGGGTACATCTATTCTTTGGTCGGTTTGGTGTATCTGTAATACTGCATTGGAGATTCAGATGGATTAATGGGATGGCTACCCCTATCTAGTCATGTTCTTGGGTTTGGTTGGGTTGGCTATTTAGAATATTGGATCACGTCAGGATTGACTTGATCTAACCCTAACTGCCTGTTTGTAACTTTGGCGATATCAATGTAACCTGAAAATCTTGATTACTCCATCTTGTTTTGGTGAACATGCCCTGCAATTAGTTTATGGAATAAGTGCTGGAATGGAATGGGAATTCTAACTTTCCTCTTATTCTGTTGTTTGGTTTCCACAAGTAATGGAATCATGATTCTCTTGGAATTGCCATACCCTTAAATGAAGAACTTGTGATTCAGAATGAAAGATATTGTCTCTCCCATAGGAATGAGAAAGAATGATATTGTGGTATGAGCTGCTGGTATAAAATGACAGTGAGTGATTTACATTGTATGAACCAATTAGTGGCATTTATGTTATAAGAATGGCAATAAATGATTAATTACCACATGAATCTTTAGAAATGTTATTTTATTAGGATGCATACTTAAAGTGTAAACCCAAAACTATGATAATGGTCATTACTCTAAATTGAGTTCTATTCCTTAGTTAAGAATATATTAACAGAGTTTGGGAAATCACTGTTGAAGCCCATCCAGAAAATAATACAAAACTATATATTTTAAAAAGTAATTAGCTAAATTAAATGTTAAAATGAAATTTTCCATTTCATTCCTGCATGTTCCTTTGTTTTATGCCTAAATGATGGAATAGGAATGCTGATTCTGACTTTGTATCTTCTATTCCTGTTGTATTATGGTTTCCATTCCAACTCTTTCATTTCTGTGAACCAAACAATGCATTGTTTCTTTCATTATTCAATTAGGAAGTGAAGTCAAGCTCTTCTTCAAATGAGACACGTAAGGAACATTTTCACTTGCTCAAATCATTCTATTAAACATCTACAAGCACAGCTTACCAACTCCAAGTGTCTCATTTGTTAGGTTATTCTCCATCAATATTGAATGTGCTAATAAGTAAGATGTCATCAATGCAGCAATCCAATTATGATGGAATGTCAAACTAGAACCTGGTATGAAGATTCATCACCAATGAACCATAATGCAGATTTTTCAACTTGATGCACTTCTTTTCGTTTTGTTTTGATTTTGTGCCTTGCTTTCCTTTACTTGATTCACTTCAGCTTTCTAATCTAAAATGTTTCCTATTCAAGTAATCTTTCTTCAAATGCTTGGTTTTTCCATAATACTAACAAGCATACTTTTCATTTTGATCTCTTGACTTTGATGTAGACTTTGGAATTGTTCAAAGTAGTTATTTATGAACCTTCGCCTTCCCTTGAACAGTCCCTCATGAGATATTTTGTTCTGAACTCTCCAGAACGTCCAAAAGATGCATTCATTTGGAGTTAATCAGCATGCAATTTATTGGTTAATGGGTCCATATCAAGATAACCCCTCTAGTTGTGGCGTATGCTTGCAATTAAAGTCTTGTAAAAATTTGGCTATGTGCAGAGTTGCCTTGTCATCATTTTTCATTCTTTTCAATGCTTTCAAGTTGACAAATGATGTTGTTACTGTGCAAGTGCTTGGACATTTTGGTGGTCTCAGCTTTAAGTGGCACAATCTTCTTTGCTTGTAGATGCAACAGGTGGTGTTTTATTGTTTAGCACAAGTTCTCTTACTTTTCATGAAATTGATGTCCATCTTCTCTCCAACAGTATTAATTAGAACCTCATCTATCAGGTACAGGTTGATTGTGGATAATGCTTTATTATCCAACTCATTCACTTTAGCTCGTTGATGTGGACCTTTTTTGTCATTCCCAAGTGGTGCCCTTTATTGACCTTGGTCTAATCGCAATTCATGAATTCAACTTCCAAAATCTCAAAAGATCTTCCAAATGTCTTTACTGAAACCAACTCATTGCCATCATAGAAATTTGTAAACACTTTGTGCACAACCTTGAAGCTTTGATGCCACGTAGAGCAGAAAAGGCATTGTTGGATTATTAGGAGCTAGGTCACCTAAATGACAAGGTGACCAAATTCTAGAGATGATCCATACCCAAGATTGTACAAATATATGGAGAAATATGAAAGGAAAGAGAAAAAAACATAATAGTGAGATACCAAAGAGTGACGTGGTTTGCCCATTGTGGGCCCATGCTTATAGGCACAAAAGTGACCAAGCAATCCACCATCAAGATGAGAGATTTGAAGGTTGATGATGGAGAGTTATATCTCTTGTATTGTGTTTGGTATACCACTGCCACCATAGCAAACTCTCTTCTTGCTTCTCCCTCCTATATGTAGGAGCGTAACTTTTCTCAATGTGGTAAAATCTTGCCATTGGAGAACCTCAAATGCACCTGTAATGAGTCTTGGATGGCTAGGGTTTGAGGACAAGTAAATAGAGCACTCCCAAATCCCCTTCTTCTATTATAATGGGAAATCCTTGTTATAGTATCATTTCCAGAAGGCCCTGTTTTTAAGCCTTTTTTCTTTTTTTGGCCCTTTTAGGCAACTAGCAAAAAGATTCCAGATAACCCAAATCAAAATAGACCATGGCAATGTGATACGGAGATGATTTTGATATCAATTATTCAACAAACACATCTAGATTGGGTTAGGTTTTTTTTGGGACTCAGATTGGTTCATTTTATGACTGAATTGGACTGAAATTAGTTTGACCAGAGTCTAGCCGAGTTGAGTAAATAACAGAAGTTAACTCATTATCTCCTTTTTCCTCAATGGCCAGCTATCTTTGATAGCTGTAGGTAGTTGGGCTTGTAATTAAGCACTTTGGTGTAATTCTTTATATGCCTTGGAGGTTTAAGATCTGAAGAACTTCACTACGGAATTTTGCTTTGAATTATTCTAAAATACATCAGAGTACACCATGGAGTACCATATGCCTGATATATAAAGCTGTTCTTCAAGCCATTGAGCTCCAATTCTTGAAGATAATAGGAAATGATAGAACACCGTCACATTATTATTCACTTCGTTCCTCATGATTTTCGTTTTTTGTCATTTTTTTTTTTTTTGGTCTGTGTTTGACTCAGATTTGAAGAGTTCTCTTTTAGAAGATGAAAATTTGCCAAAATTTCTTCTCAAAATCACATTTACAATTTTCATTCCAATTTCCATGTTCGAGACAACCATGATACGTGTTACTTATTTTAAGTATTCTATTATTTAAAATTTAAAAAATCTTTACCAATTACTCATGGATATGCTTGTGATACTTCTTGGATACCTCTCAAGATGAGGCAAAGAAGTTTCTTTTTGGGGTAAATGAGGTTGGCCCCTTGGATTGACTGCCGTTTTATGTTTAATTCTTATTGACTGAAAAATTTATTCCTGCCCCTTGATTTTGATGGCCCTTTTATGTTTAACCCCTGTTCTTGCATACACGTGTAGTTGTGTGCAAAACAGATATTACTGTGTACAAAAACTGGTGTAACTGTTTCCAAAACATCAGCCTAACTGTCTGCAGGGACTTAATGTAAAATGCCAACTTTTCAGGGCTAAATGTAAAATTACAATCAAACGAAACATTGATGTTTAAACTCCCCTTATTTCTCTGATGAGTGTTGTCCTTCCGATGATATATGGTTACTTTTGGAGTTTGTGATGTTATTTTATGAAGTATGAATTATGTTATTATGATATCCCATCATGCTTTGTGAATTACACACACATACACCCACCCACTCACCCACGTTGACATTATATATTTATTTATTTTTGTATCACAGCCATATCATTCTCTATCTCTTTTTTTTTCTATCATTTTTTTTTATAAAAAAATGCAATCAACATATCGATATAGTGTTGTATCTGTATCTTGTAACATGATCCATACTTCCTTGATCTTCTTTGGAACCATACTTCGTTTCTTGAGTTTATTTCTGTGCATTGTTATATACATTGCTTTCCAATATATGCCATGGTTGCTTGTAATGGGTCTTACTAGCTTGAATGTTCTATGTAGGGTGTGCCATGGATTAGAATTTCTACAAAATCTTGATTTTGCTATCTCTTTCTAGGCCCTTCATTGCTTTATCTTTTCTTAAAAGCTTTCTATCCTGCTCCTCCACCTGCTACCTGTTTAGGTAACCTAAGTGCATAGAAAATCTTACTGATGCCTGTAATTGATCTATTTACAATCAAGAGTACTTGTTTCTTTTGTGTTAGTGGCTCCTAGCTCAATGAGACTGTTGAACGTTTAATTGAATATATATCATGCTGCTCCTCCACCTGCTACCTGTTTAGGTAACCTTAAGTTCATAGAAAATCTTACTGGTGCCTGTAATTGATCTATTTACAATCAAGAGTACTTGTTTCTTTTGTGTTAGTGGCTCCTAGCTCAATGAGATTGGTGAGCGTTTAATTGAATATATATCATGGGTTAGTTATTTTTAGCAAAACCTGTAATTGAATATATAAGCTTCTAAAACCTGAGGGTGTGTCTATAACTTTTGAGCTTGTGCTTGAGAAGATACCCTCACCATGTGGACCGAATGGGTGCATGGACAAGAGTGATAAGAGACGTAGGACTAGCACATCAGTGCTACAAATTGGCATGATGCATGAAGCCTAAGTATGGTGCATCAATGAGGCCTCACACTGAACAACTGATGAGGAAGTGGAGATAGCTCAACAAGATTGAAGAGTGTGCATGCTGTGTGAGTGAGGACTTCCGCCAACCAGCTGGTGGGTAACTGCAATTACGCTCTGCTGGACTGCAAGCACAAGTTGATAAGCGCAAGAGCAAACATGAGCATGCACATGGGAAGGACACAAAGTGAGTGTGAGAAACAGAATGGGCTTCTGAGTTGTGCACATGCAACATGATTAGCACTATGGTTGTGCAGTGGGCTGATGAGATGGCTGCAGACAAGGATCAGAGCCTAGGTGCCAATTGAGTGAACCTGGACCAGATGCTGATTGTGCCCTCTTACCAGACATGCCTTGTTCTTGGTTTGGTACGGGAGATGGACACTTGATGTGACAGCTCATCAAATGGATGATGAGCAAAATTTCCCAAAGTTGAGGCTGGTCTTGGGGTCTTCTGACCAAAACTCAAAGCCTTGAAATGAGGGTTGTTGCTAAATAGTTTGACCCAAAGACTAATGCTTTAATGATCCCTGTTCAACTTGTACAAATAAATATTAAATTCCTTAAAAATATGACTACATGGATCCTTACTTCAGTTTGTTATAGAAATTGCTACAATTAGCATCCTCTGCAATGGTTTCTGCTCAATTTATCTGTGCAGCCTCCAATCTTTTATCAATGTTACGTCTATGCAAAATATTTTTCATGGCTCTTAAAGTACGTTGTCATGTTCTCACATCCATCCATGTCCTTTTGTTTCATGCATGCAGTTTTACACATTTATCGAGACAACTCTTGTTACCCTGTCACTGTTGCCAAGTTTTATTGCATTCTTTAGCGATGCAGAGATACCTGGAACACCTGGAACGCTTGCAACCACTTTTTTAACATTTGGTTAGTATGTTCCTCCTGGTTAACTGCAGCACAATTGAAATCTATGTGTATAACTTTTGCTTCCCTTTTGTCATAGTGTTGAACTTGGCTTTTGCGTTGAGCGTTCTTGGGTTTCTGATAATGCATATTTCATTGGTGTCTGGTAACACAACTACCATTGAGGCAAGCATCTGTTAGCATGTTGTTACTTATTGCATTAATATCAGTTAAGTACAATTTTTATTTGCTTTAATATATTGCAAACAGGCATATGAGAAGAAAACAACTCCAAAATGGAAATATGATCTGGGCCGAAAAAAGAACTTTGAGCAGGTTAGGGCTCTTTCCTGATGAGTAGTCTTTTTTTTTTTTTTTTTTGTTCCTGTCCTGTCATTGATGATTGGCAGGTGCTCTGAGCTGATCATATTTCCTACTCTGTTTTTGTCTCATGCTCTCTAATTAGCTGATCATAATTTGACAATTCTCCAAGATTAGTACTAGGAGGGTTAAGTTCAGATGTCAGTCATGCGTGAATGATGGTTGTGAAAATTGGTGGTCTGCTTTATCTTTCAGATTTTCCTTGGTTACTGTAAATGCTTTATACCTCATATTTCTTGTGATATGGATGTGGATATAAACTTAATTGATGCGGTCACATTGTCTGACATTAGTTTGGGGATCAGGTATTTGGAACCGACAAGAGATACTGGTTCATCCCTGCATATTCAGAAGAGGATTTGAGAAAGATACCTGCACTTCAGGGCCTTGACTACCCAACCAAGCCTGATTTCGATGCACAGGAGTTATTAACAGGATCTTATTAGGATAACCATTCCCTCCTCAGTGATAGCCTTTTGGGCAACAGGAAGCTTTCTGCAGTCTGTCAATATCATTGTCATGGTGGTCAGAAAGCTTCAATACAGTACTTACCTCTAAGATCCAAGCCATCATTAGTGGTTGGAATAGAGCACTATAGGTAATGAAATGGAGAATCTTTCAAGGTTGTCACATTTCCTTCTTGTCTGTACTATTAATGTGGAAGTTGGGTCAGTTGTGGTTTGCCGATTTGTGGGTTGTGTGGTCATGGCTATTATGTTTTTCTTTCATGCAGCTGTTGTATAGAATGAGCTTTTAACATGTTACCTTTGCAATTCCTAAGCAATGCAATATGTTACGCACTGAGATTAAATCTACTGAGATACTGGAAAATACAAGCCAAGGAATATGTGAGATTATCAAAATGGCAATTGTTAAGAGTATATTGAGAACAATGGATGATGTAAAGTTTATTGGTATATTTTAACCCTAACCAGTGAGCCCTTTGCATTCTATTTCATTGCATGAGCATTGTAGACCATGATGCATGATAATCTACTTGCTTTTGGATTGGTGGTGTTATGAAAACTCAACTAGTACTTCTACTAGTGTTTGTTATGATGTTAATTTGCAATTTCCTTTGCATAATGCTAACGACCATGATGATGAATTTGCAATTTCCTTTAGGAATGAATTTTTCCATCTGGATTTACTCATATTGATGATTCTACTGTTATTTATAACTATTCTAGTCGAAAAAGGAAAGTACGTAGTTATCCTTATGAGAGCAAGATGTAGATTTTCAATGTGCAATTAGCGAATGGTCTCAAATTGACCAAGTCTATAGACATCAGTACATGCTTTGTGTTGAACTTGTGAAATGATAAACATGGTGTCCCATACGACCAGCTCTTGTGACCATTGTTTTTTGCCATGGTAATTTGGTAGAAACTTGAGATTAAGTGGTCCATTTTTCGTCATGGTTAGCAGCTCCGTATCAAGGTCATCATCAATATCGTCATTATCATCAATATCGATATCGTCACTATCATCAATATATCATCAATAAGATAACCTTTAGGCTTGTCATCCAGGAACTTGTTCGGAAATACCGTAATGAAAGGAACATAGGAGTTTGTCGTTAGGTATTTGACCAAATAGGATCGTCCAGTTCCTATAGAACCTATCACTAAAATACCCCTAGAAGGAGATAGGGCTAAGCGGAGCGAAAAGGGTTTTTCATGAGATGGGAAATGAAAACTATTAGCCCCACACGAGGTACAAATTGTAATCATGTTATGTTGTGTGGTTAGAAAATGATTATTAATTGGATAACTTGCACCAAATTGAATTCGTCTGCCTTGTCATCTTCTCTCTTACACACGCGCACACAAGTCCTTTTTTTCAAAAAAAAAAAAAATCTTTAGGGCCTATATCAAACTCATTATATACCGGAGCTGAAATGGTTGCCATGGTACTTTCTGTTTATTTGTGGTCTAAGATTTGGAGCAATTGATTCAGAATTGAACGGAGCCTAAAATGAAGCAGAGCAAACTAAATGGTGAAATTTGAGGAACCATTTTCAACAGACACCGATGTCGAATCGTGAAGGGCAACTCCTCCACCGACGACGTCATTCGTTCAGGTTTCTTATATTTGATGGGAAGGATACTACCAGTTGGATATAACCTGCTAAACTATTTCTAAATGACAACAATACTCCACGACAACAACAAAAGGTACAACTTATATTATTTTGAAAAGGAAACAATTCAATGGACTATTAGAAATGTGGGATGGATAAATTGGAGAAACTTCTCGATGTGTAAGCGGCTTGGTTTGGTCCCAGTGGATAAGGGATCTTGGAGGAGAATTGGTGAGCTTTGTTAAACCATGTCCGCATGAATAAAATTGCTCGCTTTGTTGAACTCGTACGTTGCAGCATGAGCGGCCTCAGGGAAGAAACAAGCTATGATATCAAGTTCTAAAAGCTGAAATTTTTTTTTTATATATATGGAGATTGTGTCATTAGTTGTTTGAATGATGAGAAAATAAATTTGTTGCAATAATAGAAGAAATTTGAGTGTGGCAAAGTCCACCCAAGGATTTCATTCAGCCAGAGGGATAAAATAATAAAAGAAAAAAAAAAAAAAGGAAAAATGGGGTACAAAAGAAGATACAGGTAGAAGATGTTCCAATTTAAATAATACTGGGAGGCAGATCACTTTATGCAGCGAGAAAAGTAGGCATTGAAGTGTGTGCAAGTACCTGTGAGTACTCTTGGAAGATTCAGCATATCATGAGGTTGAAGTAATATCATGCTAGAGGTTGAAGGAATAGGAATGGTGAAAACGGTAATGACAATAAAAGGGAGAAGGGCATATTTCCTGGCGAAGGGATTGTATGTAATCAATATGTTTAGTTGAAAGCTCCTGAGTGAAAGAAGGGTAGCAAAGGAATAGAAGAGGCCAGAGGTAGAAAAAAATGGAAACAGAGAGCAAAAGGTAGCAAAATACAAGTCAGCAAATCATGTCATCATATGAACGCTAACAATAGTTCATGGCTCTTGCAAAGCCTGAAAAATAGTCCAATTAGATCTGCCAAAACATATTCCTGACTAATGGCATAAAGCATTGAATAAAGGTACGAAGCGATTTAAAGATAGCCTTGAATGAATAAAATTGAAGTGTTCTAAAAAAATTATTAAAAAAGTATAATTGCTGAACCCAAAAGATATTTAACTTATTTATAAATCGGGACATCAACTATTCTAACGTACTTATAGATAGTCAGTAAAAATAAAGAACTTGCACTACATTACAAGATCATAATATTTGGATAGTTTAACTTCTTATTTGCAAGAGAACTAAGAGTCACAAAAGGAGAAACAAGCAACTTTGAATTTTGTAAAAAATTGCCATATAAACTTTGTTGTGTTCATATCTCAACATAAATGCCGATTGCATTGTGATCAGAATTTTCATGAGAAACAAAAGGTAATAGATGTACTCATCAGGAAAAAAAAAAGAAAAAAAAAAGAATGCTAAAATCCCAACAAACGTACCTTTTCGGCTAGGAAAAAAAAAAAAGCTAAAGATGAATGGCTTTCATGCTATTAACATTGTAAAGATGTATGAATAAGGGGAAAGGATAGCTAATCACCACTCTTCTTCTTTGATCAATGTTTCTATTCTACATGTTGACATCTGAGATGCTATGTAGCTTGGCGATCTTGTACTGCTGTGTATATTGATGAACATGTTGGGCTATTTTGGAAATCAGTTCTATGAACAGAGGAAAGGGGAACAATAGCAATACAAAGTAATGAATATTGATAAAAACATATAATTTATAGATTTTCCAACAAGGAATACACCTTTAACATAAATAAAAATAACTAACTATGAAGCAGAGTAATTTTCAAATGTTAAACATACAAAACAGGAGAAGTCTGCTAAGAAGTTTAATCTGCACATATTATCTAAGATGCTATGAAGCTTAGTCTGGTTGATAGAAATGGTGGGCTATTCTAGAAATCAGTTTTATGAACAGAGGAAGGGGGGATGATAGCAATACAAAACAACAAAAATTGATGGGAACATAGAATTCATTCCAACCAGAGAGTACACCATTAACATAGAAAGTAATAGCTAACCATGGAGCAGAATGATCTTCAAATGTTAGACATACAAAACAGGAGATGGAAAAAAAAAAAAAGAAAAAAGAAAAATGAAGACAAGGAGAAGCCAAATTTATGAATAGTTTGTAAAGTTTCACATAAATTCAAACATCACCAACAATAAACATATCCAGAATAGTTCTCATAAAGAATCTTTTTGGATTGGATGAACATTTTGGCTTAGGTACAGTTGACATGTGCTTTACCTAGATTAGAATGCAATTTCGTCACAATAAATTAAAGATATTAGTATCATTGATAATAAATCCCAAGCATTGAAATTTATTGAGTTATAAATTCTAGGGAGAAAAAATGTCTAACACTAGAAGAAGTATAATCTACACATACCATCTGAGATGCTGTGAAGTTTGGTGATCTCGTGCTTCTATTTTTAAAATCAGTTTTTATGAATAAAAGAAAGGGGGACAATAGAAATACAAAACAATGAAGATTGATAGGAACATATCATTCATAGATATTCTAATCAAAAGAGTACACCTTAACATAGAGAATAAGAGCTAATCACGAAACAAAGTAATATCTTCAAACGTTGAACATACAAAACAGGAGATGGAGGAAAAGTCAAGACAAGAAGCCACCAAATTCATGAATTCGTTGTAAAGTTCCATATCAATTCAAACATTACCAACAATAAACATACGCAGAACAGTTCTCATTAAGAATCTTTTCTGATTAGTTTATGGTTTGTCTTTAATCTAACATAACTCACTTGAGTTACAACCCTAAACTATCATCGATCTAGGTTTCGAATTTCAAACCAGCAGGCTTGAAAGTAGTCTTGATGTCAATTTTCACTAGTCCACAGGTCTTGCAATGCAGCCAAGGGCTTTCTTTAGTACGTTTTATTGCATGCAACCTAATACGATGGGTGATGGTGCAATGTTCTCTAACAAGGCAGCTTACATGTTAATTTTGGCTTAAATGTGGGGAAGAGTTGAGCTCCACTGCAAAGCTGATCAATCCCAAGACCTTTGTTGCATTGGTCTTGTTCATGTTGGCCCATTTAATGTTCCCGGCCTAGAATTCGAACTCAAAAATTTCCTTTGGTTTTCAAACATCTCTATTCCATTCGACCATGGCGAATAAGCCAAATCAATGTCTCCATTAAGGCTTTCAACGCTTTCACCTTAGGAAAAGTGATAAGTAAAAGACAAGAGGCCAGCATTGACTCCAATCAAAATGCCTCCCAGCCGACACCTTGTCTCATTCAACAGCATCCACTATCCCATTTCTTCCCATTTATTCCAGACACTAGGAACAGTACTACCCAGCAGGGGATAAATGACTCCTACTCTGAACCCATCACCTTATTAAAAGACTTGTTCACGCAAATCAATTCAAGCCAAATCTTGTACTATATACGGCCTCTCTCTGTCTGGTGGCATGGTCTCATTGAAATCCATTGGTGCCCACGCTTAATCCTTTAAGCTCTCATTCATCCCTTCATACACCCAACAGAGCTAGAACGGTTCTCTAAAACTCTTCATCAGCATGGACTCACTATGAAGCCAAAGTTACATGTACTTTTACAAAGAAAAAATTTACAATGTCCTGTATAGATCGAGATTCATATTATATATATATATATTAGAAAATATATTTTTATTGAGCTTATTAAATACAAGATAAACCCTAACAAGTGATAGCAAACTATTCTCTCTGAAAGCAACTTGACATGCTAATTTTGGCTAAATGTACAGAAAATGCTACTCAACTGCCAAGCTGATCAAGTTGACATTGGTCCATATTATATTTCCAGCCTGGAATTCGGTCTCCCAAGGAATGAAAATTTCCTTTGGTTTTCATAGGTCTCTATTCCATGACTGGTATGCCAAATCTATGTCTCCATAAGGCTTTTAACTTTTTCACCTTAGGAAAAGTGAAAAGTAAAAAGACAAGAGGGAGGCATGGATCTAATCAAAATGCCTCTAAGCCCATACCTTGTCTCACTCAACAGCAACTACTGTCCCATTTCTTCCCATTTATTCCAGACACTTGGAACAGTATCACCACACGGGGGACAGATGACTCCAAGTCTGAGCCCACCACCTTATCAAAGGACTAATCCACACAAATCAATTCAACCCAGATGTTTCATATGTGCCAAGGCCTCTCTCTATCTGGTGGCATGGTCTTAATGAAATAACCCATACTTCGTCCTTTTAGCTCTCGTCCATCCCCCCCAAGTAGTAATCCAACAACAAAGACAGCAAGGCCATGAGAATGGCCACGACAAGCAAGACATGAATCCAAGACAAGTGTTAAATCCGTAGATCATTGCTTATGAGATAAAACAAGGGAGAATCCAGCATGAGGGGCCCTGAAGCCGGTCAGAGTCCGGGGGCAGGGCAGACGCCTTGTGGCCTAATTGGATCTATTTTATAATAAACCAAGAGGCCTTTTGTTGCGTAGGTGAGATAGTCCAGGCCACCTTCTTTGAAAGGTTTTAAGAAATATATATATATATATATATATGGTATGCATTTTCTCTAACGCCAAGTTTGGTGAATTTTATACACATGTAGAGTCTCCAACACCTTTATTTGATAGTACTTGTTGAGATCTAACACAAGCATAATCAAGGCTTTATAATCATTTAATGGATATAGTAAGAGCCCTCCAAGAAGACTTCAATTTGTCTAGAAGGATCATGAAATGTCGTTATGAAGAAAAAAAAATTAAGATAGTTTGGTAATTATATAAGAGAAAATAATAAAAAAAATTTGTGTTTAAGAAAATATAACTCTAAACTAAGTAGAATGAAGGAAAAAGATTTATGTAGCTGATCTCGATTAATTTAAGATTAAGACTCTACTCTTGTATACTTGGATCGATCTAATATTAACAAAGATGTAGATTTCATTCTATGAAAAGAAAAATATAGATAAGCGTTTTTCTTTCTCATATTTTTTTTTTTTTTGGGTATAATTTGGTCTTCTACCCCACTACTAATAATTATTAGTTCTAAACTTTGGAAAGTATTTAAATCTCAGTGGACGACTGATTAAATAACAGAGTTGAAAAAAAAAATAATTGATTTTCAAGGAAAAGAAAAATATTTGATAGAGTAGGATCTCGAGGAAATTCTATAAGTTCAAATGCCACACTATAATTTTAAAACAAAATATTTCTAAAGAATTTTGTACTTTGCTTTTTTTTTCGAGCATGGATATCTTAATCTGGTTTAAGAAATTTGTGCATTGAGGATTGATTTTTGACACTTGCATCTAGCATTCTATCTCTCCTGCTGTTTTTTTTTTTTTAAAAAAAAAACCAGTGAAAATGTGACCTTTAAATTTGAAGGATGGAATCTATTGGTGTTTTCCTTACCAGAAACATCTAGGAAGAGGCCATTTGGATAAATATAGTGTTGACGTGGAGATGGATGCCAACCAGCTAAGATAAGGCTGGTTGGCAACTTAGGTGAGCAACTGAGCATCAAGTATTCATCTTTGGTAATCGAATCATCCATAAACCTTGGCATCACCATGAGTTTGCACTTGAGTTTGATAGATCAAAGGGTTCAGCAACATTTGCAGTCAAGATTTGCTGCTCTTTTTAAACCACTTGTACCATTTGTGTCATACATTAGACATCAGAGTCAATATTATTTAAGATGGACTATAAATTGAATCTAGAGTATTTTTCTATAGTTGACTCTAGAAGTGTCTTTGTTTGTGACATCTATCCTTAGATTTGTATGACAATAGCATGCTTCTTTTAGAAAGATACATCCAAGATTCCTAATCCCACTTTTCACATGGAGGATGTAGCATAATTAAAGAATTTTGGGTATTGAATATATTTTCTAACTTGTCAACTTTCCTCTCACAATAATCATTCCTCATTTTTGTCTCCTTCTTGGCCTTGGAATCATTCCATTTCCTGAAGAGCTTAGGTAATCTACTGACCTAATGAAGCATAAAGGACTCGTGCTAGAATTGGCAATAAGTTTGGTCAAATGCAGACATATATATTAGAAAAAAAAAAAACTTATCAACCAAAACCCAACTCACCCAATGAATAAGTCAGAAATCAAAAGCTATATTCGGTTTAGATGAGTAGAATAACTCAACACATGCAATCTATTTAATAAAATGATCAAGTTTTGTCTATGATAATTTGTTAACTTGGTTTCATAGATATTAATCAATAATTAAAATATATTTGAAATGTTTTTTAAACTATTCTTAATAGGTTAGGTCATAATCGTCTCAATTCGACCTAATAATTAAATGGATTGAATCATATTAAACAAATGGAGACTTGAACATGTACGTGACCACCAAACCGATATAAATACAATCAATCACGAGGCATTTTGATATAAACGCTAGCTAACAACTTTCTTTATTCAAACAAACACAACAATAATATTAAATAATAGAACAACAGAGCAAAATTTAAAAAATCATTTTTAATAAAAATAAATTAAAGCTGGCAGAAAGATATTTCCGCACTCAAAGCTCTCGCACATGCACTAGTACGCATGCGTGTAAGGTTTTACAAGAGCTGACCATTAGCATTGGATTTGGCCCTCAATTATCTCGATCGGCCATCATATATTTTTTTTTTTTAAAAAAAAGACAGAAGGCTTTGATCAATATATAAGACCCTGACTGTCTTGATTTTGTAAGAAAAAAAATTCTTTCTGTTATTCTTATGTTACGCTAAAATATTAATTATTTATCATCTACGAACTACTTGGCTCTGGTGAACCATTGTACGGGTATATTTGTTTCTTCTGATATGTTCACAAAGGTTATAAAATAATGGTTTAAGTTGGTTCGTAGTTCTATGTCGTTGAACAACATCGATAATTCACAAGATAATTTTTGACCCCAATGCAAATAGGATATATCCTCATCTAACCCATAAAATATTAAATAAAACCAACTATGTTTGTGAAAGTCATAATAACTTTGTAACTTGTTTCTCATGTCTAATTGGATGCTGATACATGGGAAAAAGTTCTTTACCTTCATCCAATTCTGTAAAGCAATTTAGTATATTGACAAAATATATAAGCTTTAAGAGGATGATAGATTGATATACATCATTAAATAAGGAGAGTTGATCTGAGTTTGAGTTGCTTCTATGATTTATTCCATAGATCAGGAACATTTTCTCCACACATACACAAAAAAAAGAAGAGCCCTTGGACAATCCATTAAATCAGCTATTTCCATAATGGTGATGAAGATGATAAATTAGAAATGATTATAAGTTCAGCAAAGAAAGTCTAGACATCTCGGATGGATTCATGTCGGAGCAATGGAAAAGCATGAGGGATACCAGGAGCTTCTTGTCCCTCCAATGATCAAGTTAATGAGGGAAGATAGTGATGATGGCTAAGAGCAAGCTTTATAACTTTTTTTTTTTTTTTATTTGTGAGAAGGAGAGGATGGAAGCAAAATAAAGGATGTGGACACAACCTTTACGGAGATTCGAGGTGAAGGGTGGTGAAAAGGACCTCCCTCTAGTTTTAGACAAACCTTCCCTTTATAACTAATTTCTATATTTGGTAACAAGATTGAGCATCCTACCCAATTTGTGTGTCTCATGTTCCGTCATGATGAGTTTATTTGCTACACCCACACTAGTTACTATGAGTTGTATTCTCTATAGGAACAATTGGTTTTGTCAGTCTGTTACGAATCATGAGCATCTTTTTTGCCTACCGACCTATCAGCCATGTGTTTCTATATCATAAAGTCAACCAGTGCTGCAAATGGTATTAAAGCATGCTGCCACATACTACTTTGTTGGAGCCTTGCTAGGGCAAACTGGAGGTTAGTTGAAAGCCGATAAGTTATGGCTCCTCTAATTATAAAAGTTTTCTCACAAATATTGGAGTGGAAACACAAAGAAGAGCTCAAGGTGTAAGCAAGCTTATTGGTTGTTCTAGAAGCATGATGTGCATCAAAATGTGAGAATGTTGTTGATAGTGAAATGATTTTGGAAACAACTAACTTAATGTTAAGTTGTATTGCTATTAACTTGCATATATATTGTCATAAAAGAGAAATCCATTTAAAAGAATCAAGCATAAAATCAGTACAAGAATCAAGAAATAAAGATATAAAATTACGCATAAGAATGCAGTGTAAAATCATGCTACAATTGTATTTGATACTCCTTAATCACTAGAATTATGCGATCCCAATTTTATAGGATTGAATTTGATGTTCCTCAATCACTAGAATCATGCCATCTAAATTTTATGAGATTAGATTTGATTGGAGTTAGATTTGATGCTCCTTAATCACTAGAATCATATCATCTCAATTTTATGAGATTAGATTTGATTGAATCTTCAATACTCCCTCTCAAGCAGAGGTGAGATTGAACACCCAACTTGCTATATAGGAGTTGAAATCAATCATGAGTAAGTGAATTGGTGAACAAATTAGCCAATTATTGAGATGATGAAACAAATTTTGTGATTACCACACCTTGAGCTATCTTTTCATGGATGAAATGATAATCTATCTCAACGTGTTTTGAATGAGCATGAAATATCGGATTAATCAACATATGTAATGTACTAAGATTGTCACAAAAAAGCATCAAGGGTTGAGATAAATAAATGCCAAGATTACGAAGAAGAAAAGAGAGTTGCATAACTTCAATTGTAATTATAGCTAATATATGATATTAGCTTCTACACTAGATCTTGCCACATTAAGTTACTTTTTGGCAGCCTATAAAATCCAATTGGAGCTTAGAAAAACTTCATAGCTAGTGACTGAATGATGGGTTACTAGATTAGCAGCCCAATTTGAACATGAGTAAGCATATAAAATCAAAATGAGAATCTTTTAACAAATGTAACCCAAAGTCGAGTGTCCCATAAATGTACCATAAAATGTACTTAACAAGCTGCATATGACCCATTATAGGGGTATGCATATACTGACAAATTGTATTAACTAAGAAAGAAAGTTAGGTCTTGTAATTGTAAGATAATGTAAAGCTTCAACCAAACTTCAATATAAAGTGGGATTAGAAAAAGGCTTAGAATGTGTCAAAGCGGTGGACTTAGAGACTATAGGGGTGGAGATAAGCTTACACTCACATTTGTGCATGATCCAAAACTAACTAAGCATATTTATATTGAGATAGCAAAAGTCCATTATGAGTGTAATGAACTTCTATGCCGAGGGAATAATGTAAGACTCCAAGATCTTTCATGGCAAACTCAGAACTAATTTTTTGTACAAATTCATAAAGAAAACAGATGTTACTTCCTCCAATAAGCACAATATCATCAACGTAGAGAAGAAGTAGAATAGTAGCTTTTGGATGATGTAAAATAAATAAAGAAGGATTAAAGGTACTACAAAAGAAGCCAAACTCAAGAAGGTAAGTATTAAAGCGATCAAACCAAGCAGAGGGTGCTTGTTTAAGCCCATATGGAGCTCAAGATAATTTGTAGACATGAGAGGGATAATTTAGATTAGTGAATCTCAATGGTTGCTTCATATACACTATCTCCTTAAGATGTCTATGAAGAAAGACGTACTTTACATCGAGTTATTTGAGAGGCCATTTCTTGGTAAGAGCAAGAATAAGAACAACTTGAATAGTTTACGGCTTGATGATAGGACTAGACTAAATGTCTCTCCAAAATTAATTTCAGGAATTTAATCATATCTTTTGGCCACTAATCTTGTCTTTAAATGCTCAAGGCTTCATCAGCATGTAATTTTACCTTGCATACCCACTTTGATCTAATAACATTCATTGATGAATCTCAAGGCATCAATGTCCATGTGAAATTATTATAAAGTGCTTGAAGCTCATCTTTCATGGAAGCTACCCGGCTTGGGTTTGACATGGCTTATTTAAGTGTCTTAGGTTCGTGAGGAATGATGGAGTTTGTTATAAAATGGATAAGTCCTGCCTTTATCTTCCCACAAGTCTTCATAGGATGAGAGTTTAAAGAGATGCCAACCTGGATCAAAAGTGTGAGAAGGTAGCTTGGGCCTTGAGTAAATTGACTCTTCAAGTTGAGTGTAAGGCTGAGTCTTACAAGATTGGTCTATATTCACCATGTTGTGGTTATCATTATTGGGGCTTAGATCATTATGAGAAGAATTAGCACCTGAGGAGACATTTAGAGATAAACCCTTGTCTTCATAATTAGATGATGCTCCATATGGTATAGAAGTGGGTTGTAAGTCATGAGTTGATGCTTTTGCCTCTTATATAGTTGACATATCATATGATGAGTTGTCATGACATAATAAACTTGAGACACAAGCAGGTAGCATGACACAAGAAGGATTATCAATAGAATCAGCAGATAATGTTAAGAAATTTATGTAATTTTCAAGAATATTTCCTTACAAAATATCAAAACTAGCATCCTAACTAATATAAGGAGAGACTTTCTCATCAAAGATGGCATGTTGCGATATATACATATGCCTAGTTCAAAAAAGTAAATACCTATAACCCTTGTGAATTAAGTTATATCCAAAGAAAATGCATAACAAGAATTTTAGTGAGAATTTATTCTTTCCATAATCCTTGAGATACGAGAAGCATAAGGAACCAAAAGTGCCCAATAAAGAATAATCTGAATCCTATTGATAAAGCCTTTTATAAGAAGTGCCTATAATTAAAATAGATGTAGGAGACTAATTAATTATAAAAATAGTAGTATAAAAAGCTTCAATCAATAAATATAATAGCGCATTATTATAAAAAAGAAGAGTCAACCTACATTCGGCAATATGGCGATGTTTTCTCTCAACCAAGCCATTTTTTCTTTTTTTAGTTATTGGATATGAAATATATCTAACATTTTATGGTTTGCTTAAAATTCTAAAAATTCTATCTTTTAAATTTACCATGCCATCACTTTGAAATATTTTTATTTGTAATCAAATTGCAACTCTACCATTTTCTTGAATTTTTGAAAATGCTCAAAGAAATCAGAATTGAATTGCAAAGGAGATATCCATATATATCTACTAAAATCATTAATGAATAATATATAATATCAAAATGTTTGAGAAGATGCAACTAATGTAGGGCCCTATAAATCACAATGTATCTTATACAAAGGAGTAATACTATGATCATTAGAAGATAGAAAAGGTAATTGACAAAGTTTTTCCATCTACTAACTTGAGCAAATAAATTGTTCCTTATTGAAATATTTGATAGAAATAAAATTAGTTTTTGATAAGGAAATTATTCTTTGTTAAGGATATCCTAATCATTAATGCCATACCTTCTCAGATGCTATCCTTTGTCTAATTAAAAATAGGGCCATCTTCTCCTTTCCAAAGGAGTATAAACCACTTTCTCTAATTTTGGTTGCTATTGTTTTCCAAGTATCCTTCTCCTTGATCACAAAACCATTTAATGAGAATAAAATGATGTAAGATAAATCATCAACTAGTTAACTAATTGAGATTAAGTTCTTTGCAATTTCAGGCACCACTAAAATGTTCTTAAGATGCAATTCCCAAAAATAGTGGAAATAGTGGTGCTACTAACAGGTGTAATTTTTAGGTGCATACCATTACCTACAATAATTTCATCTCCTCCTTTATAAAGCTAAACATTATAAAGTTTACATGCATCATTTGTTATATGGGATGTGGCATCAGAATCAAGAACCCAATCAGGATCTTGAGAATCCCCAAGAGACATAGTACAAGAGTTCAAGAAATTTTTGCATCTTGAAAAGTATCGTTGAAGCGATGAGAGCATTGCAATGCTGTATGACCTAGTTTACGACTGATCTATCAAATCACTATGACTTTTTGCTACTTATTATTTTATAATTTTTGGTTGAAATCTCAAGTATTATTTTTTTGATTAGACCTATTGAACTGATTTTTGGAAGTCTATATGAATCCTCAGAGCCTCTTGAACCAAATTTATGGACTTTATGAGAACCATTTTGACCACCTTGTGCTCCTCTTTGACGTTGGCTTATAAAGGCTTGATTGTTATTAACAAGTTGACTCCTGTGGCATTTTTCATAAATAATCACAAGATTAGTGAACTCTTTAAAAGAAGGTAAAGGAGAGCAAACTTGCAAAGCTATAACAATGGTGTCATATTTATCACCAAGGCCATTTAAGGTCCAATAATCCTTATCTTGATCTTGGATGGTAGTAAATTCATCACAAATTATTTTTACCTCTTGAAGGTATTCATCAAAAGAAGAAAATTCATTTCTTTGTACCTCTTATAGCTTATGCATTAAATCATGAGCCCTTTCTTTGGATGTATTAGCATAGCGCTCTTCAAGGCACTTTCATACAACTTTAGCTATGGAGAAGTCAATAGTAAGACTTCTCACTTTTGGTGTGAGAGTTGCTGATATTAGGCTTTTGATAAGTCAATCATTGTGTTGCTAGGTCACGAATTTAGAATTCGGTTCCTTCTTTCCATCAGAAGTAATATAATAGCTAGTGAAATCTTTGACTCATATAATATATGGTTAGCCATTTGAATACTCTCAACAAAAGACAATAATTGATCTCTCCAAATAATATAATTTTTAGATTATAGTTTATCATTAATTATGGCAGAAATTTATGCAATGGTTGTGATGTTTAATGAGGATGGGGAAGCCATTGATAAAAAACCTTTGTTTATCACTCTAATATGTGGTAAGGCTCTGATACCATGACAAGATTTTAGAAACAAATAACTTCCTTACTCAATATTAGGTTGCATTGCTATTAACCTTTGTGTGCGTAAGAATCAAGCATAAAATCAGTACAAGAATTAAAAAATAAAGGTATAAAATCATGTACAATAATCCAGCATAACATCATGATGGGATTAGATTTGATGCTCCTCAATCATTAAAATCATGTCATCCCGATTTCATGAGATTAGATTTGATGTTTTTCGATCACTAAAATTATGTCATTCAGATTTCATGAGATTAGTTTTGATTAAATCTTTATTAAATTAATGGGATTAGATTTGATGCTTCTCAATCACCAAAATCATACCATCCCAATTTTATGAGGTTGGATTTGATCGAATCCTCATTAGATAAGTAGTTTATGCAATCAGCTATAAAGACCACCGGCCGGATGGCGCAGTTTAATCATCTGGCCGGCCAGAATGTACCAGTTAGCTTGTGAACGTTGCATTGTGATGTGTTACAGATAAAACCTTCGCCATTGGGGTGCGTTGCCGCCCAGAGGGAACATGGGACCTTGCCGGCCTGTCTTGGGAGTTGCTGCAAAACTTGGGAGATCTCCACATTTTAAGCCTGTCCGTCTCCGGTCGGGTCCGGTCCGGTCAGGGAGGCATCCCAGCTAATAGCTTAATACGTGAATATTTCGGGAGAGGCAGCCTAACATGTGTCACAGCTCAAAGTTCACAAAGGAAGCATCATCCACCAAATAATTTACACAGGGAGGACAGCATCAAGGAAGGTCACAAAAACCAAAAAAAATATGTGCAAACTACCCAACATACATGGCTAGTCACCACGTGATGATCTGATTCAATTGATTCTAAGGAAAGAAGAAAGCGAACAGAAGATGAAATCTAACAACCAATTCTGTCAGCTGGCCACCTAATATGATAGTTAATTAAGGGGATTGTTGATTGTTGGATCCCTTTATCGCTCCTTCAACAGACAATTTTAGATCTAGTGGTCTTTGAATAAGAAAATTTTATTTTAAAGTTTGTAGTCCGTGCATGCTTTATATCTGCTTTGTTTTTCTTCTACGCAGGCTTCAGTTTGTGTTGCCACTCCTTGAAAGTACCACACGAGTACACTGCTCTAATGAATTGCGGTATTGTTTAGCAGTATATTATATTTAATTGTTCATGTTAGGCTTAAACAAAACTAATTCCATATCTATTTAGAAGGGTAAAACTTAAAGATAAGTCAATGACATCTTAATGGCAAGTGGAATCGAGTTACCGAACTCCATTTCCACAAGTCAAACAGCCTTGCTACGAAAGTGATTATATGAGCACTCAAGCGCCAGGTCCCCTTTTTTTTTTTTTTCTTTTTTTTTTTCTTTTTTTATAAAGATGATAGGAGATTTCAGAGCTGACAGGAATGTAAGACATATTAGCCATGAAGAGGCCTGTCGTGTCCACTTAGCATCATGGAACAAAGGAGGAGCTTTTTTTCACATAAGTCTCTAAATGCTGCAGCCAAGAAATTATTGTCTTAGAGTCCCCTTCTAAAATAAGCTTGGCTGCTCTTAGCCTTCTAACTGCATAGGAGATACCTCTCAAATAGTCTCACTCAATCATTAGAACAGTAATATCAAATAGATGGATACCCCTAGCTGCCATGAAAATATTATTATAGTTTCGGATAATAAACTTCGATCATGAGTCCCACTGTTTAATGCATTACCATTAAAGTTAACATCAAGAAAGCGATGTGGTGCCTCCCATGAGTTGATGCCCTCAAAATCTTGCATAAGCTTCCAAAATAATTAATTTATATATTTTCATAGCATTCTAAAGCAGCTGATCATTTCTAATAATGTAGCACTTCCTGCACTTCTCACTGCATTTTTTTTTTTTTTTTTTTTTTTAACTCTTAAAAGAGCATATCCAATGCAGCACTACCGCGGTAAGGTGCGTTCAAAAGAAAGTGGTATTAGGATGGAATTCCGATAAGAAGCTCTTGAACATCCCTTTTTAAAAGTAATCCTTGAAACTAAATAAAAATCCTCAATGAATAGAGTTGCTAGAGAATAAAATCTAATTTAGTTGAATTGCAACATAAAATTTCCAGTATTCAATATTGCTTCATCATGATGGGGTGGCTGTGAAGGTGATGAGTCTTTTGTTTCCAATCAATATATTGATTAGCTCACTAAAAAGTTAATGAAAATATATTTTCTATTTTTTCAACATTATTTATCTTTTTCTTTTATTGACATATTAATTAAGATGTATATGTTTTAGAGCAATTTAGTTTATTATAAAATATATATATATATGACACAAAAACTAAATGCTCACTTATAATTACTGACGCACACGATGAGGCTGATAGGGCTAAAACCAGAAGCCAAAATCATATATTTTGCAGCATAAGCAATTGGAAATTGAATTTATATAACTCCTGCCAAAAAATATAAAATCATATATTTCACGGTCTATCTTCAGTTCTAGTTCGAATTACTACTCCAATTCTACTTCTGAACGACAAATCATAGCATCACCCTGAAATGTTATGCACACATTATCAAAGCTACCAATGATAAGGAACTAGCTCGAGTGTTTGGTTATCAGTTTCATCTCGGTCTCCTTCACATGCGAGCACGACTACTTAAAATCCAGTGGATAGCCCAAACATCATAGCAAACCGAAAGCATGGCTGTCTTTAAGATTAGAACCACATTTACCTCCCTTGGCCAACTTGATAAATTGTTAGAGGGTAAACAATTCCGTTTCAACCTCAACAAGAACGACGCCACTGTTACACTCTTAACGTGGTTTCACTGCGTTCCAGAATACCGTGGAATGTCGTAGCAGTTAACCATATATCCCAACTGTAGGTAAAAAAAAAAAAAAAAAAAAATCGGAGCAAATGTACTACCCTCAAGGCGCTATAAATATAACATTGGAGAGGTCTTCCCAACGTCCAATCCAGCCGGATGCCCCTTGGAAGAAAGAAAGGAATGGAGAAAACCATGGCCTGGTCCGCAGAGAATGCCACCAAAGCCTACCTCCGAACGCTGAAATCCGTAAGCGAAACCTCCGCCACCACCTCCTCCCTTAAACGTTCCAAATGCCCTGCCAGCCTTTCCTTCTACTTGCGCTGATGATGAAGCGGGTTTCTAATTGCCTTCTCTTTTTTTGCAGGGAAACAAAGCCATGGAGCCCGACGTGGCTGAGTTCGTGTCCGCGCTGGCTGCCGGGAGCGGCGCCCGGCTCATGGTGGAGGCCTGCAGCGACGCCGCCGGGCCCACCACCCTGGCACTCATCGCTGCCGCCCACCAGACCGGCGGCCGCGTCGTCTGCATCGTCGGCGGGCCGGTTGAGCTGCGTTCCTCCGTCGAATCCCTCGGGCCGGAGGCCGACCGGGTGGAGCTCGTCATGGGAGACGCAAGAGCCCTACTGCTAGGCGAGTATCGAGGGGCCGACTTCGTGCTGGTGGACTGCGAGTTGGACGACCACGAGCGGGTGTTCAGGGCGGCGCAGGCCGGCGCGATGGAGGCCTGCGGAGGCCTCGTGGTGGGGTACAATGCGTTCAGTGAGAGGTCGTGGCCGAGCGGCGGCGGCGGCGGCGGGCTGAAGGTGGATCTGTTGCCCATCGGCAGCGGTCTGAGGGTGTGCCGGGTGCCGGCCGGTGCCAAGAGGAGGAGCCAGTGGGTGGTTCGTGTCGACGAGTTCACCGGCGAGGAGCACGTCTTCAGGATCACGTCTCCTCGAAGGAAATGGATTGAAGCTTAGCATAAGATGTTAGCTATCTGTTCTTGGTTCGTAGTTGAATGTAGTGATTAAAACAAGGGTGAACGAAGGATGGATGGATAGAGATGTATTGAGTCGATTCAGATGGACAAGAAGCATGGAAGAAATCGTAAATATGAATAGATTTTTTATTATTATTGATGTACATTTTGTCACGTCTTGTCTTTGATGTTTGGGTTAGTGTTGGTTATGTTCCCAAGAGCAGTCAAGGCGGTCTGAGAGGCTGAGCTGGCCTGTGGGCATTCCAAACTGTCCTGTCTGACAAGTGGCAAGGCTTTTTGGTTTTGGATATCAGGCTGATGTTACTTTTTCTTCCACGCGTCAGAAGTTTTTTGTTTTTATCTTTTTTATGATGCAGTATAATCTTTTTTACTGTCAATATATGATCCAGTTTAATAATTATATATTTAGTAGTTTAGCTAACCTTAATCTGGACATAATATATAGACAAAACTTTAAGAGATTCTCTCAGCATCTCAGTAAGTTTTGAGAGAAAAGACCTGTAATAAAGGATTTGATCTTAAGCAGTAATTTTGCACCATTGTGTGAAAACTTAAATTAATTAACTGTGAAGAGAGGAAAGTAGAGACAATTTATATATCATGAAAACTTTCTAATTTCTTAGATTTTTAATATTACTTTGTGTACGGTTGTTTTAAGTTAAAATTCTTATTACAGAATGATTATATTTAAGGTTAACCCAATTTTGTTTTTTGTTTTTTTTGTTTTTTTTTTTGCCTTTTCCTTTTGGATAAGCGCTGAATTTTTGTTATTAGATACACCATTGAATGCATTTGACAGCAAAAATATGATATTAAATCTCAAAAACTCACTCACAGGAAGGGATGCAGCCAATGACACTATATAACCAAAGTTGCATGTGATGTATAAATAAATCAAATGCAAAATTTTGAAGTAGGTTTAGCATATTCTGGCCATCCACCCCATCTCCACTTGAGCCGATGAGTTGAGATGCGACAAGTCATTTGACAAGCATAAAATATATTACCATCACAATCTTTTTTTTTTTTATAAAAAAAAGGAAGTTTGCTTGATGATGTGCTTTATAGCTGCAATCTTATTGTCCATACCCAAAGTCTTTTATACATAAAATATGTGTCGAGTGTTGCATTTGAACCAATAATTTTTCTTAGCATGAGTACTTCGGCAAATATAAACATTCTTACTAAATTATTTCTTCCCCTCCCCCATTTCATTTGATATTCCTCGTCTTCCATCTTTACATGATGCTTCTTTCCCTTGGTTATGAATTGATGGGTCTTTTCATAATTTTTGTGGCTAATGTGTAGCTAAAATTTAAATGCACTTTTAAGTAATTTTTCTGAAGTGCACTTAACCTTGGCTGATGTGATTCATAATTAACTTATGGATACTCAACGTAGATATCTTTTGATGCCTCTCATAGTAGCAATAACAAAATTATAATTTTTTAGCAAACTAATCAAAATTAGTAATTCTTTGCTCTATAATCTTTTCACTATTAGTTCTTCATTTGATTCATAGTTTTTGTAGTTTATATAAGGATTTTTCTAACTTTCATTATTATATTTTCTCTTTCCTAACATAATGAAGTTTGATAGTTTTTACCTTCAAGATGCTTTGAATCTCCTTTTATAATATATTGAATTTACTAATTTTAAAAAAAAAAAAAAACTCTTTTTGCAGAGTTATGGATGTGCATAGCTTGTACTAAGGATTTTGATGAGGGCTCGGTTTATGATGTGATTGGTTTGACACAATTCTGTTCATTGAGAACTTACAAGTTTTACAGCTAAAAGATATAACCATTGTGAGTTCCATGTTATGTGAAGCAAGAGAATTGGCATAAATCTAGCATCTCTTCAACATGAGTTAATCACTTTATTGAAATGAAATGTTGGAATTGACTTTCTGGAAAAAAGTAAAAATCATCACCACTATCAAAAGATACGCATGATGTATATAGATCCTGAATCTAAGTAAGAAATCAGCATAAACACAAATAAAAACAAAACCACCTAAAGGCATGTGAGGTATTCTGCTACATTTTAGTGCTTATATGATACACAAGGATAATGGACTACAGTTGGCCATTTTAGTTGCCGCTTTACTCATGGCGGGTCAATTATTATGGTCTTTGATGCAATGCAGCACCAAAACTACTGTTTCTTTATGATGGTTAATACCTAGAAAAGATACAAATTACCTACTATATTCATATGTTCTACTGGCAATGCCAAAACAAAGAGCAACATTGAGAAATTGATGGTCCAACATGACCTTGTATTAGCCTAAAAGATATTAATTATTTGATCTTTCACTCATCCTCCATCTTTTACAGTGATGTCATGCATGGGTAATTTCTATAGCCGTTAAAAAAAGGAAAGAAAGATGTCACTCTCCAATTTATTTAGCTACTAAATTATAAGTTTCTTTTATAGTGATTTCAACAGCATTTGTCATGTTTGCTTGTAAGTTTAAGCATTGGTTATCTCTCGATATAATTTGAAAATATATCATTTTGTAGCGATGAGACGATGATATTTATTCTTAAAACTTAACATCTTATTAATATCTTTTTCATAATTTTTATTGACATATAAACTTTACAATCAATTTTTCATCTAACCTATGATATTTTGATGGGTTTATGTATAGATTTTTTATTTTTATAATGCAATCTATTGATTTAATTAATCTATTAGCAAGTCGAAATGATATGATTCTAAAAATTCGAATGAAAGTTAATTAGTAGTACGTGAACTTGAACTATAAAATATTTTAAACTTTTTTTTTCCATTCGATATAGGATTATTTTTGGGATATTATATAATAACATTGGAAAAAAAAAAAGTAAAATTAAACATAACCTTAAAAATGTTAAAAAATCATGCAGTCTCGTATTGATTCTCAGGAGATTGGTTGACTGACGTCACTGTAGCATATTCATATAAATGAGATATAATTAGTGACATCATTAGCATATCAACATGCTTCATCGCACAACTACGGTAGTATACTAGAAATTTAATTTGAAAGTGGATATTATCCATGAGGAAATGACTGTAGAGAGACATGGGCATGCACACAACCTCAAGAACTAATCTAACATCTTACAGGTGGAAATAAAAGTCAGACGAGAAGAATCAGTTAATTTGGAATAAGTTTTATCATCCAAACAGCACACACTCTTATACACGTATTGTAGTCATGGTAGGAATTTTTGCTTTACGGATCACATATCATAATTTGAATGATATTAATATATTGCAGCATGATATCTCATGCATGTACATTCTAGTAAATTATATAGAAGCAAGCATAGAGGCACATGAAAGATGTGCCTAGGGCCTTGGTTACATGATTATAGTTGATGATAAGGGAGATTAAGTTTCACTTGGTCATTTTCAAGTGAACTTTGAGAGAGAACTATAAAATGCAAAATACATTGAGTGAATTTAATACGTGACCTCCAAGTTGTACATGTTGGATTAAAAAAGATTGAAAAATATTTAATGTAATTATGCTCTCACCATTTGTAAGAAAACATTTTTTCATGACTTTTTCTAGAAAGCTAATGAGCAACCTAATATAAATAAAACTATAGATATGATCTTGAAGTAGGATTTTCAAACTTATTTGTGCTACTTTAATATATATATATATATAATTTAAATATGGATAATTTTGTTAGATTTGGTGCGCATCTTCTTTCATACACACGCTATATAAAGAGAGAGAGAGAGTTGAATTTGACTACATTTAAATTTAGCTAAATCTTAAATCTGATCACCACATGAATTCTGAAACCATTCCACCCTTTTCACCTTTGGAACCATACGTATCAACTGAATCAAATTATAGAAAGAATGATTGAATCAAGGCTTGGCTACATTTAAATATAGCTAAATCTAAGATTCAGTCATCTTCTCTATTTTTAAATTTACATGGATCTTAAAATTACCTTATTTTTTTATTTTTTTAATATCTTTTTTCATTTTTTCTATATGTGGGATTGATGAACTGTGTAAATCTAAAGGTTGAGAAGGTGACTTAGATATATTCAAATGTAGCCAAGTTTACCCCTTTGTCTATCTATATATATCGCTTAATTAATTTTAAAATATAATTTTTAGTTAGTTTTTATCCTCCCTGTTCAACGGGTATTTGCTGATTTCTAAAGAGTTTAAATTGATATAAAAATTAGAAACAACTCGACTTGTAGAGATGCCAATGCCCAGCCCAATCATGATTGGGCTAAATTTTGGACCCGGACCAAAATTTTCAATCGCCCTTCAACTCACCACCGCCCCTTCCTTTCCCTCTTCCTCTCCCTCTCCCTCTCCACACAAATCCACTTCCATCTCCGCCGCCCCTCTCCCGTTTCCGATAGGCGTGGCGATGGCCAGCATACGAGGCACTCTTCTTCTGAGGGAGTTCTGCCGAGTCTCCCCGTTCCTGAGGCCTAGCCAGGCGATTCCGGCCATACCGATCCGCGTCGGCATCGGAATCGGCCGTGTCCGCTGCGCCGCCGCGGAATCGGGCGATGGGGGCAAGAAGGTTTCTGCCCGCTTATCCATGATGCAACGAGTCCTTCAGGATGCTGAAGAGCGGGCTCTCTCCGCCGTCTCCGAGCCCTCCCCTAAGATTACACTGGGTAGGCTATCTTCTTAAATTTGCTGAATCTTGGTTTTTCCCCTCGATGATTTCGCCTTCCTCTCGATGATTTTTTTTTTTTTTTTTTTTTTTAAGCTTTTTGGAGCAGGTGTTTGTTCCTTTAAACTCCCTGTTTAATAACAGGTCAAATGCAAGTGTTTGTTTAAATTTTTGGCTTATTATACTGTGAGAATTAGCACGTGATGAAGCGACTAAAAAGAAAAAAAATCATAATTCACCTTCAAATAACTCGACAAGTAGCAACGAGTTGCTTTATCTGAAAAAATGAAAACGTGGCAGATGATCTCTGAGAAGCATTTTTTTGGCTGCCCTTTTTAATATCTTTGTTGGTGTATCTGTTCATATGTCTGAATGTTTTGTTCTGCACTCTTCTTACTCTGGATAGTCTGTTTGTGATAACCAAAGTATTCGAATTTAAACAGCATTGAACTTGTCCATGTGTTGAAAGCTAATGTCATGTATTTTTTAAGACTGAACAATTTGTTGAGAAATTATTATTTTGAAAACTTAAGCATGATTTCTAGTGAAATTTTCCATTGGAAGGAGAATGTGTCACAGGATGAGAATTGTCACTGGGAAAAATGATGTGAGAAATGCTTCTTTCTTCCCTTCCAAAAGTTGGCTAGTAAGGCAAGTAGCAACATCCGGGTGGTCAAGGAAGGTTTATAGAGCAAGACATAGGGATGAATTCTTTAGAAACGTTCTATTTACATGAGCAGTTTGGGGGAATATAGAACCTTAGTTGGAGACTGCAAGCAGGTGAACTCAAGTTGCTAGGTTTGGATGGATTTGTTAGAAATGCTTTTGGGAAAGGGTAAAGGATTGGGGGGATGGGGGAAGATGAAGTAATGTTTAAAGTGTAAAGAGAAATGGTCTCTGGCCTAGGATAATCTATTTTACCCTTTTATGATCCTAGCCTACTACTTGTATCTTGTTTATGCCCTGTAAAAGGAAGCACCTGTGGAATTTGAGTTTTTGGACTCAAAATTTTGCTAAATGGAGCTATGGAACATTAGTTGCATGGTCTACTTTTAACGAGGGCATCTGTCTTAATATTGTTTGTACACTATATGGATGCCAATGCACCACATAAAAAGATATGCTCATTATTATCGAAGATATACTCTGTAGAAGACATATTATAGAAGTTGATTAAAATAAACTTTGTTTTGGTTTGGAGAAAACAAGTTTTGGAAGACTCAATTCCTAAGGAAAACTTTTCAATCACTCCTAAGTTTTAATCATGCTAAAGAATCTCTGACACTAATCTTATTTAATAAATCGCAATACAATTGACATGGAAAAATATAGTTTCCCTCTTGTTTCTTACATCAATTAGAGATGTGCTTTGAGGTCAAAACAGAGGGTTTATTGGCATATTAAAGGCGACGTGAACTGACTTTTTAATCCTATTGCTCTTGCAAACTACAGATGGTACTTGACATTTTAGTGATGATTTTGTTTTCCTTTTCTCTTGAAAGGAGCAAGGACTTTTAAATTTACAAAGTTTATGAAATGTTCAATTGAATGTTCTCAATTAAATATGAATGACATATTATGCCACTTTTGATTTCAAATCTATAATTTCTCCAGTTGTGCACTCAATCATTTTGAAAATAGGCATATCTTTGGGTCTCAAAAGGCTAAGATTCTTGTCAAACATGATTGATGATTGACTAGTTGGTTAGAAGTGTGAATTATTATTCTTTGCCAGCAAAACTGGCTTGGTAATGGTGGTAAGGAACAAATTTTGGGTATAAGTTCCTGATGTGCTGACTTCTATTTTTGGTAATAATAAAGTGATATTTTGAGTGTTAAAAGGACAACAAAATAGGAAGTGGTAAGGGCATTCTTCTAGTTCACTGGAATACAATTGGCTTTGAAGTTCAAATGCTTTGCCAGGACATGATTTTGGGGACTATGGTTGAGGGAGGAGGGAAAGTGGTGGTTGCAGTTATTGCTAAAAGGTGGAGATTACAAATCTTTAAGTATTCATGCATTTGACTAAATACTACTAATAGATAAGATAGGAGAGTTATAAGTTACATAAATAAAATCACAACTAACATCACCACCAATAGACAAGGTAGGAGAGTTATAAGTTACATAAAACAAAATCACAAATGCACCACTGTCAATCCCAGTATGAGAGTTTCAAGGTGACATGCATCATTATTGATACTAATGACTGTTTTTGAAATAGGGGCAGCAACATGCTGGGTGTTTCCCTCGAAAGATTCCATGCTGGGTGATGTTGGCCCTACAAAATTTGGGGTCAGGGTGGGAGTGTTGACAATGAGAGAGAGAGAGAGAGAGAGAGAGAGAGAGAGCTTGTACATTTGGCTGGGGGCATGGCTGCTGGGAAGATCGATAACTTCTTAAAAAGGGAAAAAGCAATCTCTCAGAATGTAAGAGAACAAAGATGGATTCACTTCTATGGTGTTTGCCTGTGAAACAAAATCATGAGAGAATGAATAAAGGAGAAAACTAAGGGCTGAAGTTCCAAAGAAGGCATAAAATTTCCCTGTATAGGTTATAGATATTTTGTAGAGAAGGCAAGTTGTATACACCAACTCATCTTAATCATTTCTCTACAACTTCTGCAGTCAAAATAAGAAACCGTTCTAAATGTTAATATCTTCCATCATAATATTTTCCCTTTCTTTCATTTTCTCAGCAACCATTAAGAGTCAATTATATTATGGGGCTCGTTAAGAGTTCTAAGAGACTCCCAAAGCAGAATGTGAAAATCATTTAAACCATACATTTGGACCCATTATCTGGTTTCTACTCCTTAGAAAGTTGTAAGGGATAAATTTTCTCCTCCAAAAGTTTGTGCATTTTCTTTTTCCTTATTTTCTTTTTCCTATAGAAGTTGTCCCCCGTGCTCAATATTCCTTCCATGTATCTCTTCCTCTTTCCCTATTTATTAGGTCAACATTAACAAGATAAGTGACCTTGATTGTCCTCATTTAAGCTCTCTAGTATTAACTAAATTCTTATTACTTTTCTAGTTAAAATAATTTGTCAGTTAAAGAATTGGAAATATGTGTATCATAATACTCTAACTGGGTTAAGATTGTTGTTTATAAGTCCAAACACCTACTATCATTCAATTTGACACAATCTAAGGCTGTGAACTCATAAATGCAGTAAATCTTTACTATCTTGTTCAGCTTCAAACTCAATACATGTTAGCTACTGCAACATGGTACTGCTAATCTGTTATACCCAGCACAGAGGTGGTGCCAATTCAGGAATTTGACCCTAAACTGGTAGGATAAGACTAATTTATTATGATGTTGCAAAGTTATATAATATATCCATAGCTATTTTCTGTCCTTTTCCTTCTTCCTCTCCATTCATTTAAAAGTACCATTACTATTTGAACATGGAGGTAAATAATGTGAAAGATCAAACTTTTGTCCGTGCCAATGCACGATGCCTTCAATATCCTGGTCCTTGTATTTTGCCTTTTACTTGGTGTTTAAGTGATTTATTCTTTCTTCATTTCTTATTAGTTCTATTCCTAATCATCCATTACCAATTTTCAGGATCTTTTTAATGCAATATTGGTCGTTAATTCTTTTTTTCTACTCAAGTTCCATAATGGTTCACTCTCCTAGGACAATTTTATATTCACAAAGAAGTCCTCAACCATGGTAAAGCAATATGAGTAACTAGCATTCCTGTAGTTTCTCTGTAGATCATCTATGGAATGTTTCAGCAATTGAATATCAGTTATGGAAACTCAGATCTTAAGATTATTGCCTGGCAATGATCATGACTAAGGTCCTCTGATATAAGCATTTATCCGCCAAGTTAGGTGTTTTGTGGCACAAAATAGGATGCTATTATCTCAATGCCATGACTTAGTCTACTTGGCTTTTGGTGGGAAAGAATGTTCTTCTTTTAGCCTTCTCCATTAGGTCTACATAAAAAATATTGGTCAGAGAAAAAAAAAAAAATCCAAAGTCCAACTATGTCATGGATCCCTAAGGTCGCATATGCAAAAGCAGAAAATTTGTTTTTAAAGATTATTGTTCCTTGAATAAGCATAGTCCCAATTTATTATTATCATGGAGCTAGTTTGGGATATAATCAACAAATGAACAGACCAAAAGTGTATGTGGTGGCAGAAGGGTTTACTGCTGGGAATATCTACATGGCGGCAGTTTTTGGATTATTTATATTATTATGGTTAATATCTTCATCATGATCGGTTTCAATTGGTTCTTCTGATAAACAGTGGTACTACATTAATAGAAAGAAAGGAAGTGACAGAAAAACTGTTTAGAACAGGAAAGAAAAGGAAGAAGAAATTAATTCCATTTGGCTAAAGAATATTCTATTCCCACCCTTAGCATCTAAGATCTGCTGCTCATTTACAGATCCAACTCTAGGCTACTGTAGAACCTTGTGGTTATCTTGTTTCATCTGTGTCATTAGTAGGTTTTCTAAAGAAACTCTTTGGTTCGAAACAATATCATGAACAGAACCAATATCCAAAACTAGAAAGATGCGGATGAGACAAGGCAATGTTGTTTACTAAACAACAATTAATTTGACATGTGATGATTTTTCTGAGTTGAATTATAAGGTTGAATCCAAGAATGTGGTGATGAAAAATTAGATGATGATAGACTGTTCCACACTAGTGCCTGCCAGCACGTATCATGCTGGGTCAGGACTGGCAGCAGCATTGGATCACTACCTCAGTGCACTCACCCAGGGCACTGCATGGGTATTCTGACATAGCATGGCAATCTGTTGTTATCCAGGCTCCTGTACCAGTGGTATTTAAATCCTTGATTCATTCTTCATGACAAAATAATTATTGCATGATCTATAATTTATGTCTCTACTGTGCTTGACTAGAAATTTCTTTGTTAGTGCACTAAATATTGTTTCTTTATATAATAAATCCATTATAATCATGAAAGATGGCTGGACGTATGTCTCAAAAGGGTAAAATAACTAGCCATTTGTACAAAGACCAAATAAAAGGCAGCTGGTAAGGAACCATTGCATAAATTGCTGGTATATATTGTTACCATATGATAAGATATATACTATAAAGCTTGCCTTATGGTGTGGGCTGTGTGGCATGCAAAATGGCTTTTTAACATTATAACAACCCTTATTTTAACCATAGCTGGCCATTATGCTATAACACATGGTAATGCATGCTGATATGGTTCAAGACAACTGTAAGCATTTCAGTATTTGGATTAACCTAATTAAAATCTCATATTTTATTGGATTAACTTTAGGATCACCTGTTTCTTACCTAAGTTTATCTCAGTATCTGTTTTTTCCCTAGTAGTTTTGAAAGTCAAATTAAATTGGCTTATATGGAGTAATATGTTCATCCAATTGGTTCCAAATTTGATATTTTATTGGCCCTAGATAATTTGTTCGGCATATAGCTAGTTATTTTACAATAAACTTGGTTAGCTCTTTAATCTAGTGAAGGTACTTGTCCAACCTTCGAAACTGATTCTTACTTGGGTCCAATAAGGTTATATTTGTGATGTGGCATCAAATGAAGCTAAAGAAGATACTGAGTAGAAGGAAATCATTGAAGAACTTAAGGTTTAGCCTTTGTAGTCCAGTGATCAGCCTTTGACATCTGCCTTCTGATGCAATCAGATTTTTGAAGCTTCAGGTTGCTGGAATTTATTTTGTTTTCGACAAGGTCTGCACGGTATTATGAGCTGTACTAGTACATTACTGGTTTGGTACGGCATGAGTTGGTACACACCGCATATCAAGACCTTATCAATTCTTTTTTCACTCTTAACTACTTGGTACCTGGCAGTATGGGTTGATACCAGATGGCACGCGTTAGTTTAGACCAGTTTGGTTTATATCGAGTTGGAACTCAATATCATACTAGTACCTTACTGTTACAGTACGGTACAGATCAGTATGGTAGACCTTGATTTTTAGTTTAGGGGTTTATTTAGAAGTTGGTAGGGTTTTCTATTTAGCATTCTAACTAATCTTTGTATTGTGATAGTTACAAATGATTGAAAATATTTTAGGCTTCTTATTCCTTCATTGTCTATTCTCCTTCCTCTTTAATCTCTGTTTCTTGCATCTCTTATGTCTCTCTTCTCTGTTAGTCCTCTTTACTTCCTTTCTTGTAAAATTCTTGTAACAAAACAGAACTGAATTAGTCAGATCTGAAATTATTTATCTGATAAAATTAATCAGATGTGAAATTATTTATCTGATAAAATTAACTTTTGCGGCTCAGTTTGAAGGTAACCTATATCAAAATTGGTATTGGAGCCATCCAATCCAACGGTAGTTTCTTGTTTGTGCAACTAAAGAGTGAAAGAATATATCAAATGATGCTAGCTCGTCTAGGAGCCATGGAAGGTCATTTTGGGGCCGTTGAAAAGAGATTGACTAATCACAAGTAGTGTACAGAACGTGTCAAAGGATCACTAGAAGAGATCAAAAACATGTTGGTGTGTGTTGTGCAGTTTCTAGTCTTCCAAATTAATATCCAATACTCATTGTTAAACAGTAACTTTCATCTTCTGTTACTACTTTCTATGAAGAAAAGGACTGAAATCTGCCCACACGCCATTGTTGGATCAGCAAAGAAATTCCTAATGGCTCAAATCATCAACACAATCAGCAAAGAAATAACCTGGACAGCTTGGGAATGCTGCATAGTTCTTCTGCCTGCATCTGATGAACTCGACTACCTTGGGCAGTGAGGGCTAATATTATTACTCTCAAGTATAGCAAAATGCTGGTTTCAATTCGTGAGGCAGCATGTGGCTTCATATGTTGAGAGAGAATAGCAAGATGTTCCTTATGCCCACATGGTTCTTTCTAGTTTCTAATCACGTGCATGATCCTCATCATATGTATGTTCCCTCACTACGGGCTAAATAGATGGTTAAAGTTGAGGTTCTGGATGTTTATGGATGTATGAACAATGTTGTTAAGGTTGGTATAGAGTTGGAAATCATTGAGGGGGTCTGATTGGATTTGCTCATGGAACAGATCAAGATGGTAAACTTGTTCTATAAAATTTTCAAAATAACAAGGAAATGTGGAAATTGAAAAATAAGTCAACTAGAAAGTGGATGAATGAAGAATAAAAAGCTACACAAATAAGAGGTCTAGTTTCCATATGAAGCATGTTTGATGAAACATTATATCTAGTTGTTCAAGATGCTTATATACAACCAATCAATTCAATTGTCCTTTTAGATAGATTGTTTTAGAAAAATCAAGGATAATATTTATGAAATGGTCATAAAAATATAAAATTTACCTTTTTTTAAAAAAAACTCCATGGACTCCAATAACTCTTGCTAGTTTTACTACTTGAGGTATGTTAGAGATAAGTAATTTTAAAAGCTATATGGTTCAATAAATTTAAGAATATGGACTTCCATGTGACTTAATATGTAAATAGGATGACCAAGTTAGTTCTTATGGCCCAAAGGAAAGGACTATGTAAACGGATCTAGATCTATGGTCCTAGCTGATTTCAAGAATGAGATCCTTTCTTTTTTTAAGGCCATTTTAATCTGGATCATAAAATCAAGATCATAAATAATAAGAGTTTAACAACAATGGGTCCTGTGAATGCTGAAACTTTTCTTGATTGGATTTTTAGTGGTGACAAATTCCTCTCTTGTTATTAATTGGCAAGGGAAGCAAGGTTCAATTTGCTGGATCAAAATTGAAGTGAACTCCTCATATTTGGTGTTGTAGATTACCAGAGTTAAACGAACACTTTGGTTAAGAAAAAGGTTACCATCTGGAGTATATTTGATAATGAAAGAGCACTTGCACAGCCAATTTCTGTCTACTGAGTATATTTGATAATGATACATCCTTCTTCATTGGTTACAACAAATGGAAGAGTCTATGACAGCGTACACTAAAATTACTTTGCTTGAGCTGTTTGGTTAAGCACTAATGGACCAATGACATGTGGCAGCTTGATATCGTTTATCCAACTTCAATGCAGCTTGGCATAGGATTGAACCACAAAAATTAATTATTACTGCAAATAATTTCAGATTTGATTAGATTTTTTTATTAAACAAACACCCAATAATAAAGGTAGTAAAGAGGATAAATAGAGGAGAAAAAACGCATGCGAAATGCAAGAAAAATAGATTTAGAGAGGAAAAAGAAGAATAGGCAATTAAAGGAGAATGGTTGATCAGGTAGACCTAGCTTGATCTGTGTAAGTTTTGGACATGGTTTGAGTTCAGGAACTAACCTCCGATTTAGAAGTGGTTGTATCAGACCTTAAAAGACCTGATTCAACCTGGTAAAAAAAAAAATAGTTAAAAATATCTGGGTCTATCCCTAAAAACTTAGGCTCAAGTCTTAGCTGACCCAGAAGGGAGACCAGATTCAACCTAGATGAATCAGGTGATGGCTGGATCTAGGTTTCAATTTCGGACTTGACCTGAGTTTGCTTCAGGACTGTGTCAAGATGTGCATGAACCAAATGAAACCCTTTTGCCGTCCTATTTACCTTTAGAATCCTCATCAATTATATTAGAAGTTTCCAGCAACCAAAACTATTCTTAAGTCATCAATTGTATGCTTAATACATGAAGTTGCGCTACTCTGGTTTTGCTGTAATCACTCAATACTTCTGCACACATGCAATTTCTTTTTTGCATCTAATTTGTACTAGTTGAATTAATCCTACATGCATAATAAATAATCTCCTTTCATGAAAGCATTGCCCTTATAGCAGACATCCTATATACTAAATCTTACAAAATCATTATTTTAAAATTTTTAAACCTTAAAGGTTATTTGTTTGAAGGTAATCAGACAGATTGAAATTGCAAATGCTGCAATTGCAGTGCAGATGTCTAAAATGATTGTTTGATGTCAATTGCAATTGCAGTTATCATTTGAAATGCAAAACATAGCTCAAATCCTGCAGCAAAATTTTTCATAGTTACAGTTATAACTTAAGTTGTGATTAGAAGGAGCTCTTTGAAGATAAATTAATTATTTAAATGCATATTATATAAAATAAGTTTATTATTATAATAATATAAATTATTTTATTTTATATTATATTATCTGTATCACTGTAATAATTATTGTTATAATGTTATAATCATTTAATAATGCAACCATTAATGTTATGATCATAGTATACTTTTTTAACTACTATGATTGTGTCATATATAATATTATTATAATAATAATCATAATTATATTATAAACAATTATGTAATAATTAATATGTTATTATAATAACATATATGGCCCCTTGATTGTTCCAATTACAACATTTTCAATTGTAGCTTGTATTTGGACTGCAGTAAACATGTGGCCCCTTGATCTAACATGTGGAAAAGGGCCATATTTCACAAAATCAAAATTTATCCATCCATTAGCCTTAAGTGGTTTACCTTATGTTAACCAAAAATTGAGCTTGCCACATTTGCTTAATTTATTAAACATAATAAGGAAGCAAATTAGAATGCAGCTTTTTTAGTTTGGATATATTCTTTTCTATGTCAATGGTCAACATTCCTATATTTTTGTTGCTTGGTTTTATGAATGACCTTTGTATCATCATCTAGTTTCAGCAGACATAATGCAACTGCAGCCACCAAGTCTTGTCCAAACAATTTGTAGTCATCTTATAACACCTTCGATCCCATTTGTTCATATCTAGGGTTAATAACCTTGTAATAAGAGGCATTTTGGAAATTTTTTTTTTTTTTTTACAACTAATATTCAGATCACCTTTGTTTTTTTCTTTTGAACCCTGTTACCTGACTGTTTTGCTCATATTTAGGCTTCTCTCTTTTCCAGTTTGTCCTTTTGTATGCCATTATTATTATCACTGGTTACTTCCCTTAGTGTATTTTTGCACAAGGTTTTAAATGAGATGGAACCTTTCGGATTTTTCAATGAAAAGGGACATGCTGGTGTCCTGTCCCGTCCCGACACTTGAGATAGGAGATTCTCAAGACACACCAAATTAAGATGCTGCAACAATGGCAGGATGGTTGTGTCCCAATATTTGGCATAGTAACTTATTCCAATGTCTCACTGGACGTTCTGCTAGGCTTTGAAACCATGGTTCTGCATGTCACCATAGCTTAGCCTTAATTGTTTTATCATATGGCCACTATGGCTTTCCTTAAGACAAATGTCATCTTGTATACCTATGCCCTTTTTAGCTTCATGCATTTCTTTGAGCATGGAAGTATGAAATTTATAAATTTTGAATCCCTTAATTATATTTGATGATCTTCATGTCCTTTTGGTCCTTACATGTGATAAACTCTTTAAGGAAATATGTTCCAGTTATAAATATAACGTGGGGAGGTTTAGCGGTAATGAAATGCATAAGAAAATGAAGTATCATTCTGTATGAAAATTGCTTGTTGAAATTTGTGCAGTTCTCTTGAGCAATACAAGCTAACTAGCATGATTAACTATATCTAAATCATTTGATTCTGCAGACCATGTCACTGTTAGTTTTGCAAGAAGCGGGGGACCTGGTGGTCAAAATGTAAATAAAGGTTAGTTTACTTCTGAATCTTTCTCATTTTGCTTTAGTTTTAGCTTAAATTGTTAGCTCTGTGGTGTTATAGTGCCAAAAGTGACTTCACTCAATGAATGTTTTATGCTTCAGAAAACCTTCACTTCTGTACTTTATTATACTTGTTCATTTTGGGTGTTTTGCTTTCTCAAGCTAGCAGTCTGGAAATTTTTCCCCCTCTTTTTTTTTGGAACAACTTCAAAAAATCAGTAGTTAACTGTCGGTGGCGTGATTCATACTCTCTCTTTACTTGGCAATATAAGTATGCATCTTTTAGGGATGCAGAAAGTCCGGAAGTTTCAATTAACATGATATCATTTTATTTTAGTTTCTCCTTTTTTGATCACTTTTCTCTTGACATTTTGTAGCTTCCATGCTGTTATGTTCACTGAATTATGTTTATTCAAACTTATTCACTGAAATATGCTTATTATTGCAGTGAACACTAAGGTAGACATGCGCTTCAATGTTAAACAAGCACATTGGCTTAGCGAAAGAGTCAGGGAAAGAATACTTCAAATGGTTGTTATTCAGCACTTTTTATTGCATGTTTTCATATTTAATTGGTCTATGTGAATTTCCACGTGTTTTTCTCTCTCATTCAATACACTCCAATAGCCACATTTGGCTGCATGTTTACGTATTAAAATTAGGTATAGATTCCACATCTATATACAGGAAAAAAATCGTATCAACAAGGATGGGGAGATTGTAATTTCATCAACAAAGACAAGAACACAGAAGTAAGCTTTCATGCACTGCCACTTCATTTTCTCCATGTTTCTTAGCAGTTTCCTGTGCAGCTAACTATATTCTGCTGTTCTTCAGGGGTAATATTGAGGATGCGCTTGAGAAGCTGCAGGTACTGAACTTTTTGGTTTCTTCATCACTCTTGTTTAAGCCTTCTAAATTTCTTTCCAGAGCTCTAGTTGTTTATCTTATTTTTATGTTCATGGGTATCTAGCTATACGTCCGCATTGATTTTCTTAAATAGGCTATTGTAGATGCTGCATCATATGTGCCACCACCTCCTTCAGAAGAGCAAAAGAAAAGGATAGAAAAATTGTAAGCCACAATCTGTCTCCCATTTCTTAATGTCCTTTTTCTCTTTTTGCTCTTTCATTTGTTTGCTGGCATCAACTCATGTCCACATACCTGTTGTGTTTGTTTCTATTTGATAATAGTTCTTTGAGTTCTTGACAGAATTGAATATGCATTAATGCCACATTTTCCTGGAACTTTTTCCTTTTGATATGTTACAATTTGGAAAAAATGTTAAATAGAATGTAGGAAGACCATTTCATGTTAGATTGGTTAATTATGGAGCTGCAATGTTCACTTTTGTCATATCTTGAAGGGCTGCTATTGGAGAACAGAAGAGGATGCAGAACAAGAAATCTCTCTCACAGAAAAAAGCATTTAGGAGAAACAAAGAAAGTTGGGACTAACCCTGAGGTATCTGCTTCAATGCAAAATCAACTTGAAGTAACGATTTTATTTGATGATTTTGATTTACTATCTGAAAATTTTGTTGAATTAGATTTGTACGTTATTACTGCACTCTATTGTGTTTCAGAATTTAAGGAGTGATCCTAAATATTTCCATTCCAGCTCACTGTGCCTGTGCGATATATCCTGATGCAATCAGAAATTTAAGCATTCAAATGACTGGATTCATTTTCATTGTTTTAGGCTTTTAGTTTATGTTTATTATAATTTTCATATTATCTATAGGGTTGTTTTCCCAATGGTTTTTTTTTCGACTCCTAATATAAGTATGATTATTTCTAAAGGTCATACATCAAGTTTAGGTTGGATTAGGAAGGCATTGAGGTACCGTAATCATGATTTGAAGTAATTTTAGTGATTTTCTATCTATTATTCCATCAGAATGTAGACTTTTCTGTTTTTGGAATGTCTGTAGTTATCTTTCGTTAGGAAAGTGAATGGTTTTGATATGATAGAGTTGAGTCCTATTCTGTGTCATAAACAGAAGTTCATGAGGAGTGATGAATTAGGTATGTGAGGTATGTTTATGAATTTTATTGAATAAAGTAGCTCTTTTTTGGTATTTCCCCCTGTTAGTAACTCTTTACTCTCTGTTCTTCTCACCCTCTATTCCAACTCATTCTCTTTTCCCCTACTAGTATCTGTTTTTCCACTGTTTCTATTTTTGTAAAATAATAATATTCTAAATTTATTTAAACATTATTTGTGATCCTGTTGCTAGAGGATTGTATTATATGTTTTATCCCTTCATGGTGTAACAGAATTTTTTTTTGTTTTCCCTTGACAGAATAAAGAGCATTGATATCTTTTTAATGCTATATTCTTTCCTTTTAGGTTGAATGTGCAAGGGGTTTGCTATAGAAGTTGACCTGTCTGCATTGTTAGTTAACAGACACACTCCATGGAAGTAACTGGCTGAAAATATAACAAGAAACATGTGCTGCAGTTGGTGAGTCTTGTTCAATACAGGTAAACTAGAAAAAATTTAAAATGTTCCAATTTATGTAAATGGGTTATTCATCCATCTTTCTTACGCATACTGTCAAAAGCAAGTTCATCTCGCCATGACTGTGTGACTGAATTATATTTGAATTTTATAAGGCATCATATAAATGGATTTGGTGTTGCTTTAGTTATGACCATAGATTGAACCAATTTGATGATGTTTTAGGCTTTTTAATTTTATTTTAATAAATCTGGTGATATATTTAAATTATTGAAGGGCAATATCTACCTTAGGCGTGTTTGAATGCAAGGCATGGGTACCAGCAGATTCAGCTAGAAATGGAAGATAAATTTAAAATGGCATTAAAGGGTACTTAGATTGTCATTTCCAAAATATTCAAATGCAGCTGCTCGGGTGATTTGCCGGCTAACCTTTTCTCATATCAGTCATCCACCCATATGTGGATGAGGGTATGGTTGCAACCGAGTGGAGCTTGATCGAGCTTGCTTCTTATTGAGTTTTCCTTGAAACTTTTTTGAGCTTAAAACTGAGATCATGCTTGCCTTGTTCTTTATTTGATCTAGCTTAATCAAGCTCCTCCGCTCAGTTTTAAGCTTGTATATACCCTGAATTGAGATCAGTTGAAGCTCTCGATTAGGTGGTTAATTATATGCTAAATGAACCAAAGGTCTGGATAAAACAGTGGATTACATCTTCACACCTTGTCAAGCCAGATCTGTTTGAGCCAGATAGTTTTCAAGCTTTGCTTACAATTATAAATTTTAGCTTGCGAATCAGATCAATTGGCAGCTGTGATTGAAAGGTTAGAAAAAAGGTGGCATGTGTCTCCATCCAGTTGTTCTGTGAACTTTTGCCCTGCATTAGCCACTAGGGGTCGTTGGCTTTAGCAATTTAACTGCCGGTTAACAAGCTGCCCCATCTACGGTCTTGTTCACGTTGCTCTTTATCTTATTCTTGCGCTGTATTGTAGTGAATAGAGATAGATCATTCGGTTGGATTCGAGCTTAAACATTGTTCTAAAAGCTGTCTAAAATAAATCAGCACTGCAACTCCAATACTATTGGAAGTCCTAGAGCATCCTCCTTCGCTAGCGAGCTACGAGAGTAGGAGTAGACTAATTTGTTCAGGAAAATGACTGCGTGATTCTACTGAAAAAAAGAAAGGACAGGTCTACAGCAGTGGTGGGCTACAGAGGCCACAGCTTCGTTAACAAGCGATTATCAGGTGAAAAGTAAATAGCAATAATAAAGTGGGAGATAGTTAAAGATAAATGTAAACTGGATTTAGACTAGGCTTAGAGGAAATTCATGACTTTTTAGATATTCAAATAATTCATAATGATAAATTGAATTCCTCATAAATCATTTCAACCAATTCGACTATGCTCGAGATTTCATCAATCACTATATAATTCCCATTGGTAGGATATCGAATTAGTATATAATTTTTAATAAAAAGTTATCAGATTAGTAGACAATCCCTACTAGAAAGTCATCAAGCATAGTTGAATGGGTTCCAAAATTCATAACAAAACACAATTGATTATAATTTGTATCAAATCAATCCATAACAATAAAAGAATATCGAGACCAAATTTCAAAGATATATGCATGATTTCTAAAATAATATAGATATCTGTAAGTAGAAAATATGCATTCATAAAATCTATTAATTAATTAATATATCAATATATCATTGAATATATATATATATATATATATACATAAAGTATTTAGAAAAGGTATATCATGACTTACTTGATAAGTAAGAGCAATAGTAAATTAAATCAACTTTATGTATTCTTTTCAGAACTCACCACACAAGTTTTGGTTTTAAATCAACGCATAATTATTTGTTATTTTAATTCCTTAAATCTTAAACTTTTCTAATTAAATCAAGCCTACCAGCTTATAAAGTTTCCATTTAGGAATAGGGACAATGGTATTAAAATGAGACCTCAGAATTTATGCTACTAATGAGGTTCAATATTATCCCACAATGTTGAGAGGTCGAAAATGTTCTATAGTCTCTAAGCTAACTTGGGACCTTATCCTTAATGTCATCCATAGGAAAGTCATTAGGCTCCAAATTAGGACCTATGTTGGGGTCTTATAATAGTAGGAGAGAGAAACCCGAGAGAATAGAGGGAAAGGGATGAGAAATAGTAGGATTGGATGAGAGAGAAATAGGAGCGAATAAAATAAAAGTAGAGGTGGATGAGAGAGAAATAGGACAAATTGAAACCCATCCTCTTTTATTTCAAGAACAATGGATGTTCTTTCCCTTCCCTTCATTCGATTCCTACCCATACTCCCACTGGGGGCTTGGAAAAGTTTTATCACAAGAGCCTTATCGCCAATAACCTAGTGTCTCGTGTCAATGGCGAGTGCTAGTAACTAACTTCGGTAGTGAGGCACCATCCCAAGAATTCCAAAATAGGGGACAATTCAAGACAGAGATGGAGAACATAATTCGTGATTTTAGGTCGACTACTATTAACTTACAAACGCTGATGAGCAACTCTTACCCAACCTTTTCATTGTAGCTAGTTCGGCTCGACTACTACTTGACTAAATAGAGAATAGGGTCTCAACCCATTTCTTCAATCACAATTTGCCATTGATAGCTATCTAGTAGCTCACCAAGGCCAAAAAAAAAAAGATATAAGAAAGAAAGAGGAGAAAAGGCTTACCTTTTTCCATTGCCCTCTCCAATGATTGGCAAGATACCAAACCCTCTACATCGGCTTTGATTACTCGCTATTGGAAACAAGGCTCGGGCATTTGATTTATAGAGGAAGTCCCAACCCCCTCTGTCCCTTCGAAAAAATAAAATTATAATTAAAACCTTTGCTTTCAAATTTCTTGTATCAATTAATAGTTGATTTGACTTTATTCTCCATTGACTTGAAATCCTTCTATACCGCTTGAGTTCCTTATAAATTAAATACCTGTCAGATAAAGTTTTACTTATATTTTGGTTTGTATCGACCATTGTATCTGTCTATCAATACAAACTCAAACATAGAATTAATCCATCAATCAATGTCTTATTATCATCAAAACATATATAATTAAATCCTTAGGTTCAACAATCTCTTCCTTTTTGATAATGATAAGCCATTGATTATAAAATAATGTGGGGATGATAAGAATTTACTTAATCCTATATTTTTGAAATATGTGTAAGTTAAAAACATACTCCTCGTAAATTTATGCTCTCTTTTTGTTAATATGATATACCATTGATGCTAAAATAATGTGCCAATATTTGTTTATTTGCTATCAAATGATGTATACTAAGTACATGGTGAGACCAAAATTTCTTTTCTACTTCTCTACTCCTCCTATTTCTTATAAGAACATGCAATTAAAAAATCCATTTCTCCCCTTTTTGATAAAATTAATATTTTCATATACAAAAATCAATAATCATATAAATGCATAAATAACAATTTTCATATTTCGTAAATTTCATTAACCATATCAAAATTATATTATATCAATTAATAACAATTTTCATAGTTATATTAATCAATAATAATCAATCTTGCAATCAATCTTAATTCTCCCCCATTTGACATCACCAAAAATGAGATATATAAAGAATACACTTGATTGAGTTTAGAAGCATGATGGTAATAAGATGATTATTATTAAAGAACATGCATAATAAAAATATGCACTACTGGCAATACTAATTAATATAAACCCTGAACCAATTATTGTTGATCATGGGTTATCATAAAAAATGAGGACTTATGATAAAATATCCATTGAAGTATTAAGAAAATATAAACATTAAGCATTACATAATTTGACACCAATTGATGAAACCACTTGTTACGCGATTACAAGTTATTTAATGCCACACATAAAAAAATACTACTTATTACTTGATCATAAGTTAACCTCAATAATATCATCCAATAAGCATACCCATAATGCATATGCCAATCAATGTCTCTTAATGCTCATTTTACTTTCTCGCTTTTTTAAATACTAAAGAATTTATGCATTTTTATGATATAGGATAATGGCACAAGACAATATATGCATTTTTAGGTAAAGTACAAAGCAAAATTTGCATTACTCTAATATTTGATGAAAGAATTTTTTTTTATATATTCATCATTCCGATGGCCTTTTAGTTTTGATACAAATCTTTTTTCAATAATAGTCCAAGAAACAAAATCAACAGATTTTAAATAAATTTTCATTTTAATTTTCAAAACATGAAGTTGGATTCATAAAAGAAGGGGGTTTAAGAATATCAAAACCTTCTTAAAATGAAAAGTAATCAACGATTGCCATAGTCTTTTATTCTTGACAGTTAGGTCAATAGATTGGAGGCCTTACTCTAATATCGCTTGTTAAGCTCAAAGCAATCCAAGAAGTCTAAGTAAGGGGTGAATTGGATTTTTCAAAAATTAAATCAAATAAAAACTAAGTATTCAAAACAATTGAATAATTTAAATCTAAACACAAGAACTAAATATATATCAAACTTAAGCCAAGAAAAAGATGCAATATAAAATCAAGTAATAGCAATTGCAAGAAATGTAGATATGCAAGAAAGTAAATAAAACACATAAATTAATAGTGGTTTGGCACTCCTTACCTATATCCACTACCCAAGATACCTTCTTGGAATTTTTACTATACCGATCCATTTTCAACTAGGTGAAGACCACCACTCCTTTTACCAAGCTTAAAAACAACCCTTGTAATCCTTCTCTTGGGCAAAGAATGAATTCATTCTCTCATCTTTTCTGGCTTAGGAAGAATTTAACATTTTCTTAAATAAGAGAAGAAACAATAATTACTCTCTTAAAAGAATGAAGATTTACAATTGAAATATTAAATTTGAGATGAGAGGATTTTGCACTATAAGGCTTAAGAATAAAATATTCTATGCTTTCTTAATAATTTTTCTCTCAAAATTAATGCTTAATCCCTTCTAATCTATATTTAAAATAAGTGTTCAAGTCCATAATTTATATAAATCAAGAAACTAGCCACTAGGGACCAAACCCATCCTTCCAATGGTTGTTCGAACAAGCCGTTATGGATGTCAGATGGAATCTAAGCCGACTGACTGCCCTAGCTTATAATGGTCAATCATTCAACACTCTGAGAAAATGGCTTTTTAGAAATCCTTCAATCGATTGGTATTATTGCAGCAGTCGACCGGCACTATAATAATACTGTAGTAGCAGTTACTATAGCAAATTTAGATTTTTTGAATTCTTTTCCAATTTTTTTATCCAAAACTTTTCTTCTTTAATTTCTAAAGTTTTAAGATAGGTTTTAAGCCTTGTGCAAATCTCTCTTATCAAGTTTTATAATTAAAGTCTTTAGAAAAAATATAATTACAATTAGAACTTTGCTTTTAGACTTCTTATATTAGTTAATAGTTGATTTGATTTCATTCTCTACTGACTTGAAATCCTTCCATGCGGCTTAAATTTCTTATAAATTAAATACTCGTTGAATAAAGTTTTACTCATATTTTAGTTTATATCAACCATCATATTGTTAGCATAAACTTAAACATAGCATTAGTCCATCAATTAATATTCTGTTATTATCAAAATATATATAATTAAATCCTTAAATTTAATAAAGGACTTTTCAGCTGGCATTTAAGCATCGAATAGCCTAATTAGAGGGTGTGGGAAGCGTCCAAAGAAGCTAGGCGAATGGCTACGGATGGTAGTGTGCATTGCCGTGTTTTAGCACCTCTTTTAGGGTGTTTTGTGTGGAGACTAGTTTCCTGGGCCTCTTTGAAAGATAAAATTATATTAATAGTTACATTTTATACAAATTTTTAAATTAGTCATTTAAAAAAAAATCTATGTAATTTTTTTACTTTTAGTCATTAAATTATTTAGAGAAATTTTTAAAGTAAAGTTTTAATGCAAATTTTATTTTTATTTTTAATTGTGAAATTATTATTTATAAAAATTTAAAATAAATATATTTCAAAAATTAGTAGTACATTTAAAAATACTATCTAAAAACTATAATTATTACTAGTTTCAAAAATATTAGTTAAAAATTATGCAATTATTTTAGTTGCCATAATTTAATATTTTTATAAAAATAATTCATGCTGCAAGGTTTAAATCAAGAAGGTTTACCAGGTCGAACGCTTCATCAACCAAATAGAAATGGCTTGAGTAATTGCTGAAGTTTAAAATATTATATTTCAATTCGATATAAAGTTTTTAAACAAGAAAAAAAAAAAAAAAAAAAACAATCATCACGTCCGTATATTTCATCATCTAGTAATTGTGTATCCCATGGATGATGTTTGCTGCATCAGTGGCTTCGATCGATATAGTTGGGTAGATGTCACAGGCCATTCTAGTTTAACTGATAATTTGAAACGTATATTATTTGGAGGATTAATAAAAAAAATATTTTTCAAAAAAAAAAAAAAAAAAAAAATCCATCCCCGCAAAGCATAGGGGCCTGATGTACTTGCAATCATTATCGTTATTATCCCTAGCCTTTCAACGACCGCGACCTCAAATTTGCGCACGAGCGTAAGCGGAAAAATCTCCACCGTCCAAATCTCCGACAAGGATGGGATCCGACGGCCAGGAATCGCCGGCCGCACCAAATGTCGAGCCCCAAACCGTCATCCAGTCAACGCCCCCCCCATCGAGCCACTAACCGATCGCCACGTATCCATCGAGAGCTACGTGGTCTGTGGCGAACCGGATGTCCTGCGATCGCCGGTCGCCGATGCCCCGGATAAATGGCAAGCATTTTTCTCTCTCCTCATCTTTTTTTCCTCTTGAAAGGTGTGGCAAGTTTTTGCCCCTTCTCCGACTCTGTTGGGATTTTCTTTCTGCCCTCCAAATTCAGAAGGGCAAGGCAAGTGCTATATATTATCGAATCTTTTGGAACTGGAAAGTTTTTGGTGTTTAATTGGAATGATTTAGACTTTGTTTTCAAGAATTTGAGAAATTTTGGATTCTTTTTTGGGATTTGACCTGTCGTATCTTAGATCTGTTAATTCATCTTATTTCCACAAGAAAGTTCGGATTTTGGTGAATTTTCTGTGATTATTTTTATAAGATTGGTGAAAGATCCAATCTTTCGTTCTTGGCTTGTGGGATTTCTTGGAGGCTTTTAGGGTCAAGAACCATCTAGCTCAGCTAAATATTGTTGCGATTTGGAGCTTGATACGCGAGAAGCAGCAGATTTGTTCAGATTCTTTAGCTTGCGAAGCGTTCAGATTGCTTTAATTCCTTGGTTTAAGTTTCTTTGGAAGATTTCGATTTCTGGAGCCTTGTGGGTGTTGGTTTGATTTAAGATTCTGAAGGCTTGGTACTTGATTGGGGATCGGCAAGCGATTTGTGGAGCGATTTCTCATGGAAAGATTGGATTGCGCCATAGATTTTGTCTGCCAATGTTTTGGGAAGGAAGATGGCGGCCAGCGCTGAATCCTCCCCTCCTTTCACGATGGTAGAAGGCGGGCGTGGAGCCAAGGAGAATGGATCTTCTGGAGCTGGCGAAGATCCTGAATCTCCGGAGGGCGTGAAGGAGACGAGAGCTGGGAAACCACCTCGGCATCTTTCGGTTATACGGCATTGTGTGAGCACCACCCACCTCGATGGTTCCACGGATTCAGTATGTTTTTCTTGATGGTTTTACGCCATTTGAGTGCTCTCTTTATATATCCATTCTGGTTTCTGGCTCTGGCTGTTGCTGTGAACTCTATATATCTTTGTAGGATTTGGTGGCGAGGCTGGGCTTGACGTCTCCACCGCAAGGGCGGTCTGGGTTCTTGCCCGTGTTTCGGTCTGGAAGCTGCTCTGAGATGGGGCCAAAACCATACATGGAGGATGAGCACATCCGTATAGATAATTTAGTCGAGCACCTTGGAGCCCCTCCAAATTTGCCATCACCGGGTGCTTTTTATGGGGTGCGTTGCTCCAATTTTATGCAAAATATCAACTTCTATTATAGATTTCGATACACATTGTGATGTCAGTGAAAGCTTGCTCAATGCTAGCATTATGTCTACTATTTTGTACTGTTATAAAGGAAAAAAAAAAAAAAAAAACATTATTGTGAATAATTTCCACTAAGGATGCTTGAAACCAATGCAAATTTTATGCAGGTGTTTGATGGCCATGGTGGTACAGATGCAGCATCGTTCGTTCAAAATAACCTTCTCAAATTTATAATTGAGGATGACCATTTCCCTGATTGTGTGGACAAGGCAGTAAAGAGTGCATTCATGAAAGTTGATCATGCATTTGCCGATTCCTGCTCTCTTGATCGCTCCTCTGGAACCACAGCTTTGACAGCCCTTATTTTTGAAAGGTTAAGTTGTCGATTTCTGCAAACTACCTTCGAATATGTTTTTTTCCTACCTTTTTTTGGCTGCTAAAATATATTGAAGTCGAGATATTTGTGAAGTGTTATTCTTAATTAAACTGAAGCCACATTGAACAACAAAGCATTGGATGGATCAATAGTTTGTCGTGTTTCAATTATTTTTTTTTGGTTGGCATAATTACTTTTTATTTTTATCAGATTAGATTTGGGAAAGAACCTACTTTAATGGCCTCTAGTAATTGTTTAAGTTATCATTTCAATGTGTGGGACAATCCAAATTGGTTAATGATTTCATACTTTTATTGGCAAAATCCGAAAATATGAAAGATATCAGACCCATTGGAACCCAGAATTACAGATTCTGTAATTGTAATAATCTTTCATAGCTATTTGTTAAGACACTTGTGTTGATATCTTAGCTATTTGTTAAGACACTTGTGTTGATTTCTTGTGCCAATCTATGTTATTTAATAATTACAACTAAGTACCTGATTTTCTACAGAAACATACTCAATTGAAGGCGGGAAATTTGAAAGGTTCTGTAATCTGTATTTCAAATCAGAGCATTCCTGTTTTTGGTATCAACTATCTAGTCTGCATATAATAATGAATTATTAATTTGAGTGCATAAATTAGTATAAAATTATCGTATTGCTTATTGCTGCAACCAGCAACTTAAGCTGAGTGCTTCACTGCTTTAAGTTCATTAATTCTCTTTAAGTTCTTAAATGGCTACACTGGCTTGTCCTTAAAGTTCCTAACCTTCCAATGCTCTGCAGGACTATGTTTATCGCAAACGCAGGTGACTGCCGAGCTGTGTTAGGGAAACGTGGGCGAGCAATTGAACTTTCCAGGGATCATAAACCCAACTGCAACAGCGAGAGGCTTAGAATTGAGAGGCTTGGAGGCATGGTCTATGATGGATATTTGAATGGCCAGTTATCTGTAGCAAGGGCTCTTGGTGATTGGCACATTAAGGGGTCAAAAGGTTCTGCCTGCCCCTTGAGCGCTGAACCGGAGCTGCAGGAGACAACCCTCACCGAGGAAGATGAGTTCCTAATAATGGGCTGCGATGGTCTTTGGGATGTGATGAGCAGTCAGTGTGCGGTCACGATGGCAAGGAAAGAGCTCATGATCCACAATGATCCTGACAAGTGCTCAAAAGAGCTAGTTCGAGAGGCACTCAAGCGCAACAGTTGTGACAATCTAACTGTGGTGGTTGTTTGCTTTTCACCTGATCCACCCCCTCGTATCGAAATCCCTAGATCACGAGTGCGGAGAAGCATATCATTGGAAGGACTGCATCTCCTCAAAGGGTTTTTGGATAGCAATTGATATCAGGCTCCTTGTTTTGAGAACTGGAAACTGTAAGTAAATAGGGGGTCTTCAAAAATCTTGGCCTCCTTGGTGAAAAATAAACTGCGATAGGTCGAAGCGATTTTTTTCTGCGGGTGTAGGTTAATCTTGTACATTTGAGATTAAACTATCTGTACCAATGGGAAACAATTGATTGTTTCTGTGTATCTGATTGAATTTTTCCAGAGTATTCCAAAATTTACAGCTTGATTGAGTGCTGACTCTACATTTTCATGCCTTTCTGCTGACATGTGATTCTACTGGAATGATCATCCCGGTTGCTATCGAATGGCGACTAGAAAGTTGCTTCTTTGGTCAATTTGGCCCTTGAGCCTTCTAAACTGTGTGGATGACCCATGAGAAAGCAAGACTTCACAGACAACCATCTCTTTTCTAAGATAGGATGCCACTTCAAAGGGGCCTGAGCCTTCCCTTCAATCAACTAGCACAACACTTGAGGTTGCCCCTCTAAAACAGGAGCCAGCACTGGATTATCTCCGTTGCCTTGAATTGGTCCAGGTGATTTTGTTATGCAACACCAATATTAGGTGAATGACACTGATATATGAAACATTCTTTCATCACATTCTAATGACTCCAATTCTCATCTGGTATTGGATGCTAAAGTTCTGAAAGCATCAAGCATTATCCTTCTAATATATCTATTTTTGTATTCCATTTGTCATGGGTGCAATGGCAATGCAATTCATTCAAAATCAATGAAGGAATGGCTTAAGAAGTGCCATAATGTCTCAATCATTAATAAAACAAAACAAAGTTCAATCATCCATTTGTTTCAGGAGCTTGAAAAGCAGGAGCAGTTTTTTTAAACAAGCATACCTAATTTTATCCCTCTTCTTTCCGGAAGTCAAGCGATTGATTGAACTAACATTTACTCCCAAGTTCGTAACAACAATTAGTTGTGTTGGGAGAACTTTCCATCTGATACACATAATGTGAAAGCCAAGATTGTCTTCATCTTAAACCCAACTGCTGCTTGTAGAAATTTTTATTTGGGAATGACCATAGCAAGGCAAGCATATATAAACAATACAAAACTTCCAAACTTCTGAAGACTGGAAGATGTTAGGTTCAACTAATTCACTCCATCACCATTAACAATTATATTTTGATAAAGACAGCGCTAATAATAACAGGACACTAGCTAACCTCTAATGTTGGCAGGGGAATAAGGTGCTTTTCAACATTTTTTGTAATCTTTGGAGATAAATTAGCTCGGTGATTGTTGGATCCATCGCTGGACTGGGTCTATGAATTTGTGTGCAAATTATAGATTTTGAAGAGCCTGCAAGAAGTTTGAACAATTTCAGGAAAAATGGTATGAGCCATGAACTACTTTAACATGGTTCAGCTGCACTAAATCTACAGAAAGTCTAAAATTACAGACACTGCTGAGTTAAACTTGAGGTTACACTCATGCATCCTTAATTGTGGATTATATCTGCATTAGAGGATAGTTGATATCATTAGACATACATACATACATACATACATACATACATATATATATATATATATATATATACATAGCTCAGCCATGCACTGGTTTGACATGGTTCAGCTGCACTAAATCAATAGGAAGTACAAAAAAATACAGGCATATTGCTGATTTAACTTGAGTTTATACTTATACATCCATAATTGTGGATCATATCTGCATTACAGGATAGTTGGTGACATTATACATGCAAACAGACATATAGATACATGCACACATACATGCACATACATATATAAACATATTCATACATACATACATACAAATATACATCCAAACATACATACATATACACATCCACATGTGTACACATACAAGTATACATACATGTATATGCACACATACACACATACATATATACATGCATCCAAATGTAAACACAAGCAATACATACATACATACATAAACACATAAGGAAAGAGCTGGGATGAAATGCTTTTAAGAGAATTTACTAACTCTTAAGTACTTCCAAATGAAAGTAAATGTTGGATATGGAAAATAAATAATATTAACAATATCTATGATACATAAAATATCTAGAAATAAAAAATCACATGTTTTTGAGATCTTTTATCAAGGCAACAAGTGAGAATAAAATGAATGGTAGAATTATAGCAATTAAAAGTATGTCATATTCTATATCTCATTGTTCTAAGAGGATCACTAAAATCGGTGTGGACCCCCTATCCATTTTGGGAAGTCTAGACAAGATTTAGGAACATTTTGGGAAGTCTAGACAAGATTTAGGAACAAGATATGCTCCATAGGACTCAGAGTACCCATTGCGAAGTCATAACTTCTATGTTGAGAGTAATTTGGTGATATATTTGTAGGAAAAATTAATGTAGTAGTCAAGATTTAGAGTGTGTTTGAGGCAACTATTGGAACCTCCAATAGCTGCTATTAGGGAAGTTCAACAATTGCCTTAAATAAGGCCTTACCTCTAGCCAAATTTAGAAATTTTTCAATTTTTTTTTATTATTTTTCATCATCTTAACCTCTTGTAATTAAGAGAAGAATCCAAATTGATTTGAGTTGGACTTCATTTTAAGAGTGGATTTCTATAATATGGTAGAGAATTCATATTCTTTTTCTTTTTTAGCTACAAGAAGAGTCATACTCAAATAAAAAGAACCTCATTGATATAAACAAAGGACCTAGATCATAGTTTGGAAATAGAAGAGACTAAAAGAGAGGGAAAATAGAGGGAATGAAAGAAAAAGAGATGGTTAAGTCATATATTCTACATTCTTCTCACTAGTGCTTTAATAGTAGGAGAGAGAGAAAATAATATGAACTTTATTTTTCATTCATAATGTGTATCGTAATTTGTAAATCATAATTTATTAATTGAAGGAAAATGAGACCTAAACCCTAGTTTCATTAATTTCTTTATATTTTTTAAAATTTTTAAGAGAGAGTTAATTTAAGTAGGTTGGAGGATTTTCTTTCTTTTTCTTAATCAGATCAAGTTAGTATCAGAACTTTGATCCTCTACATCTGTGGGGTCTTAGTTTATGGTCCATATATATGAGTGCTATAAGCAAATGGAAGAAAGGCTATCGATGCTTAAAGTTCATTAAAAAACAAGATTGAGTATGGCCACTACTTCTTTGATGGATAATGAGATAAAGGGATGTCTAACATAATTAGAGGAAAAAAAATGCTCAATTTTTTAAGTTTATATCTTATTTGATAATACTTACAACTCAAGCACCATTAACACCTATAGCATAACTTATGCTCAATACTAGGAGATAAGGATATATCACCTAGTGAAGAGGATGAGTAACCTATGGGCACTCAAAATCCTCCTCTTCAATTTTTCAAAGTTAAAGTTTGAACCAAAATTTCTGAAGCTATTGATGCAGAGACGCTAGACCATTGGATAGATCTCATTATATATGGATATACTAGTGCTCAGAAGGTAGCCTTGCCTTTTAAACTCTTCAACTATACCCTTACCTAATGAAATGAATACATAAGAAACAACAACATTTTCAAAATTATATGGAGCAAATTCAAGTTGGCATACTAATTTGCTTGATTGGATTGTAGATGTTGGGATAATAAAACATGTAGTGAAGGATAGATGGTTTTGCGGATTACCACTAGGTTCTAGCTGGTAGACCATATGTCATGTTAGGAAAAAGATGCGAGAGAAAATATAGGGAGTTAGAACATGCTAGCTCAAGATGCATAATAGGCACATCATACTTCTATATGATGTGCTTTATGTTCCTAGGGTTTAGTGTAATTTATGTTTGATTTTTTTATTAGGCCTGAGATTCTCTTTCCATTTGGTGGTACACAGTTGGACATTTACCTTCGGGTTTACTTTTTGGATATCATTTTTTGAATGATGATGTCTTTAATTTAGACTTGGATTGCAATTTATCAAATTCCTCTTAAGTCTATGCAACTTCAATTGATGATAATGTTGAATGTATGAGATGGCATATTAGGCTTGGCCATATAGGTGAAGAAAGGATGGCTAGGTTAGGTAGAGAAGGCCTATTAGGGTTTCTTACTAAGGTCACTCTACCTATATGTGAGCCTTATTTAGTAGAAAAATTTAGTAGGAAGCCTATTGGTATGGCTATTAGGAAAACATATCCTTTAGAGCTAGTATACTCAGATATCTGTAGACCTATGAATATTAAAGTACATCATGACACATCCTACTTCCTTGTATTTGATTATTCATGATTCAGTTATATATATCTAATTTCTTACCAATCTAAAGCATTAGATTGCTTCAAACATTTTGTGTTAGGTAGAAATATAAAAAGAGAGGACGCTAAGAATTCTTTAGACTGATAGAGAATGGGAGTATTTATCTAAACAATTTAAGGCCCTTTATGAAAAAAAGGAATATATAGATAGCTTACAATTCCTAGCACATTGTAACAAAATGGTGTTACAAAGTATAGGAATTGTACATTATTGAATATGGTTAGGACGATGATTGCTCAAGCTAACCTTCTAATTAGTTTTTGAGGCGATGTTCTTTTGACTGCTACCTACATCCTTAACCAAGTTCCATGTAAGTCTGTGCCTTCTATTCCCTATGAGCTATTGAATGATGTAAAACCTAATGTAGAGAATCTGCACCCTTAGAGATGAGCTAGATAAGTTTATAGTTCATCCCACAAGTATGGTAAGCTTGACCCTAGAACAAGCAAGCAGGTATTCGTCAGATATCCTGAGAGTTCAAAGGGATACGTAATATATAATGAATATCCTGATGGAGGTATGATAAAGATAGAGTCGCATAATGTCTAATTCCTAGAGGAGGAATTTTTGAGCATTAATGAAATTAGAGGGGAGCTTAAGCTATATGAGCTTCAGGATGGTCCTCTATTATCCAATGACAAAGGTGGGGGTTACAACCTCATCTTGGGATAATCATGGATAATAGGAGTAGACTGCCGCCTTGTGGGAGCACATCTCTAAGTGAGAGTGCACCATCGATGTAGGCTAGTGAGAATGCACCTTTGAGTAGGAGTGCACTACTAGATCATTGCACCTCTAAGTAGGAGTACACCACTAGTTCATAGCTCTAAAGGTTTACAACTGCATAGAAGCATATGTGGAAACATTCCTTATCATTATTTTAAGATTGAAGGGGAGGCTTTCATATGTGCTTCATTAGACTTTAATAGGTCAATTTCTCAACAAGAAGTACTATCCTTATCTGCTTATGATGAGTGGTTGATTGCCATGAGAGATGAGATAAATTCAATGGCAAGAAATGAGGTATGGAAGTTTGTTGGCCTTCCACCATGACACATGAATATTGGAAGCAAGTGGGTCTTAAAAATGAAGCATAAGGCAAATAGGTTAATTGACAAATATAAAGCCCGATTTATGATGAAAGATTATAATCAACAGGAAGATAGTAGCTATAAAGAGGCATTCTCCCTAATGGTGAGATTTACTTCTAGTTACCTGATACTAGCTATTGTGGCCCCTTTGAGCTTAATGCTGTACCAAATGGATGTCAAGATAGTATTTCTTAATGGAGAATTAGATGAAGAGATCTATATGGATTAGCCACTTGATTTTATTATTAAGGGACAAGAGCATAAGGTATACTACTTAAGAAGATCCATCTATATTCTCAAGCAGTCATATAGGCAATGGTACCTTAGGAGCTCGATGAGGCCATTACCTCTGTTGGCCTAACTATATATGAGGAAGACTACTTTTTGTATGTCAAGAAAATAAAGGAAGGGATGTTAATCCTATCCTTATATATATACGACATTTTATTGGCTGGCAGCAATATGGAGATGATCAACATCACTAAGAAGTGATTGGTTTTTGCTTTTAAAAGGATATACTTCTGTTTTGAGGAAAGATTGCAATCAGATTAATGGCTGAATCAAAGCTTAGGATTAACCAGACCTCCACCAGGAAGGAAATCCAGTAGTAGTCAGGAATAGGGAGGTTTTGGTCGATTAAAATTATCTCTGGATGCTTGATTTTATTGGTGGATTAGTCCTTAGATTAGAGTTCTTAAAGAACTCTATTATAGAGATGATAACAAGGATATGAATCGGGTGTAGATGGGTTTTTTTATTATTTAATGGGTTAATATTAATTATTGATAATAGTGATAGTTCTAAGTTAAGTGTCCCTTTGATTTAAATTAAATTTTAAGTAAACTGTGGTAGGTCTAGGCTTTAGTCTAAATGAAGGTTAGCCATCTGTGAACCATATTTTAATTAGCATATGATTTGAATATGAAAATTTAACATTCAAAAGCTGATTAATATAGATGAACATCAACTTCAGCGGTTTGACCTACCCTGAAGATTAACAAAATTCGATAAATGATATGACCATAAATTAGAATTTTTATAAGATTGCATGATTGCTAAGATTTGTTTTATAATAAATGAATATATGAATTGAAATAATGGTTTTGTTTTCATATAATTAGTTATTTTTTAAATGCTAATATTTTGACAATTATTTTTGAAATGCTATCAGAGGTTCAAATTTGCATGACATATTTATTACAAATTTGAATCTAGTAGGTAGAATATAATTATGCATTATTATTAATTGCTATAAATTTTTATTATGTGAAAATGATTTATGATATTAATAAGAAATGATATGACAAATAATTTTATAAAATAATACAATAATTGGAAACATAATTGAGAATTAAGATGATCGACATAAATGACTATATTATTGACAAATGAAACATAATTAACACCTTAGTACATATAAATACATTGTCGCTATGCATAATTGATGATTGATGATTGATACTATGATCCATCTCTACAGAAAATATATGTGAAAATCCAACCTCCAGTCGTAGGGTTAAATGCATTGCACTAGCCTTGCCATAGAAATTGTATACGATCGTACTTTAATGACTAAGGAGTTATTATGACACAGTTATGAAATTGAAACTAAATTAATAATTTTAATTATTATTGTTATTATATGATACGATATAAGAAATTTTAAAGTAACTCTTACTTAATCCACTAATTTATGTTTAGTATTGTTTACTAATTATTATTATTTTTTGGATCTAGAGAAATAAAATAAAGTTTTGGACGGAAGCAGTGCTTTGTCGGATTTTTTTTTCTTTACTTGTTGGCTTAGTTTGGATTGATTTGATTATTAAATAATAATTTTCGTTGATTTAAATGAATGACAAGATTGTAATAGAGTTTATGTGCGGTAGATTGTCGAGATCTGGATGCGTGACGCTAGTGGTCCGATCGTAACCTACACGAGTGTTAGCGGTGTTAGACGGTAGGGAGCTCGGGGAAGGAGAGGGAATTTACAGGAAGGGAGAGGTCGGGTCTGGCTTCCTGGACCATCTTCTCAACATGAGAGACGCTCCTGAACCCATGGAAGCATGAGCGAATTGAGGAATTCGGGAGCGGAGAGGACGAGAAGGACTTCGGCCTCCCAAGGGCAGCCATTGCTAGAGCCTTCCTCATGACCGTCGATCGGCTAGTCGCAGTCAAAAACAAAGATGGGATGCGGAACAATTAGGGGTGAGACCTAATCGTGGACTTCGGAGGAAAGGGATGCTCGCCGAAGAGAAGATGAGGTAAATGCTGGAGAAGGTATGGGCGCAGCCGCCGTAGGGAGGAAAAAGTTCTCCGGACGATGGCTTTAGACACAGCTGAGGGAGATGGTCTGTTGAAGATCTTGGCGGAAGAATGGTTATAATCGGCCGAATAAGGGCTTTTAACCACAGATTTCACGGCAGGCCCTTCCCCATGCGACGGTGTAGTAGAGACCCGCCATCGCCTTGTTTGGCGGAACCATCATGGTACGACGCCCCAAGAAGAGGAGGAGGAGGAGGAGTCCTTGCCAAGAAAAGGGCTTCTCTTGGGATTCCATGGCCGTTGAGGAAGGGGAGACGATCCTTTTCAATTTTTTATTTATATGTATATCAAAACAAGATCCAAATAGATCTTGAGATGTTGGGGACGCCGGGTCCAGCAATGGCCATGGCCTTAAAAAAAAAAAAAAAAACAGAGAAAAGAAGGGAACAAGGAAAACAATTTCCTTTCAAATAGATTATGTTTGTGGACAAGGATAGAGATTTAATTTAATAAAAAAGCTTAGCAGATCCATTTGTAGAGCAGGTAGACTATCAAGAAATTCCCAACCAACCATAATTTAAAATCTTAGCAAACACATAAATCATAATAAAATAATAAAAAAATAAATTCTATATTCATATATAAATTTGGAATCATAAATGTAATATTTAGAATATCAAATAATAAATAAAATTTATTACTATATTTATTCATGCCATCTTAGATTTATGAAAAAGTTGAGGTTGTTCGTGCCATCTTATGTTGTCAGATTTGACAATGTTCTAAAGAAACTAATTAGATTTAAAGTTACATTAGAATGGAAGCGAAGTCTGAGTTTATTAGGCCCTTCAATTAAGAAGCCCAAATAATCAAATCCTATGCCTCAATACCACATACCCATAAACATAAAATCAAATGAAATGAACCTAGCTCGATACTTTGTAGATCACGTACTTTATTTAGCCTTATATCAGCTATTTAATTTGAATCACATTCAACCTATTTTTATAATATATAAAAGCATACAATCAACAACAATCAATAGTAAATTTAAAATTTTAACAAACATATAAATCATAATAAAATAATAAAAAATTAAGTTCTAAATCCACAAACAAATTTAGAATTGCATACGTGATATTTAGAACATCATATAATAAGTAAGATTCATTACTTTATCTGTTATGCCATTTTAGATTTATGAAACAGCTAAGATTGTTAGTGCCATCCTAAATTTATAAAACAATAAAAGCATAGCCTTAAGAGATATATAGTCTCCTTCTGTGTAGCATCAGTTCTTCCTCTCTTTTATCCCATTTTATATTGTCATTTAATAGGATTTGATAATCCTCTAAAGAAACTAATTAAAATTAGAATTAAATTAGGATGAAAGAGAGGTCTAGATTTATTAAGCCCTTCTATTAAAAATTCTAAGTGATCGAATCCTATACCTCCATACCACATACTTATATATATATAAAATCAAATGAAATAAACCTTGTTCGATACTTTATGGATCACGTATTTTATTTAGATTTATATCAACCATTTAATTTGAATCACATCCAATCTATTTTTGTAACATATAAAAGTATACGATCAAGCCAACATTAAATTTAAAATCTGAAATCCTTACTTGCTTTCTCCCCTCAGGTTCCAACGCTCAGGCAGTTGAATGCATCCATTTAGCTCATAGGACTCCCGTGTAGAAAAAGCCTGCTAGATTTGAAGGCATCCATTTAGCTCATTGGACTCCCGTGAAGAAAAAGCCTGCTAGATTGAAATAACGAGCCTCCCGCATTATAAAACATACTCCACCTAAGGCTATTTTTCTATATTCCGTTTTGGTCCAAATAGCCCTGAACTTTTCAAAAGATAATGCGGGTAAACAGCAGTCAATGCAGTACCACCAGACTTACGTCTCTACGATTCAACGGTACTACTAAGCAAATTTTATCCAAGCCAACTGTACTACCCCGCTGTACTACCCTCTCTGCCCCAGCTCTCGTGTCTATATAAAAGAAGCTCACAAATGGCTTCAGCCAAACAAATCGAGAGAGAGAGAGAGAGAGAGAGAGATACAATTGGGAGGTAGCAGTAGCAGTGGAAGGGGCATGCAGAGGAGAGGCCAAGAAAAGAGAGAAGAAAAGTGGCAGATTCCTGTGCATGCCTCCTCCACGCCTGCTGCTACCACTCCCCCATCGTTGCCAAAGAGAAGTGGCTGCTCTCTTCCTTCAACAAGGCCTCAGACTTCCCTTCCCTGGTATTTATTTTATTTGATCCACTCCACTGGATTATGAGCGACTTGCACAAGTGAGTGATAAGAATAGCAAGATAAATATGTTATTTGGCAAATCACTGTTCATGAATTATATATTTTGAGTTCGGATTAATACCACTCTATATTAAGAGTTAAAATAATTGGCAAATCACTGTTCATGAATTATATATTTTGAGTTCGGATTAATACCACTGTATATTAAGAGTTAAAATAATGACTGTTATGATATTATAACAACCGCTATAACAGTTTCTAAGCAACATATACCTAAGTAAATGTCTGAGTAATGTCTGTTGCATCACCAGAAACATGGAGGCTATCTAGCATTTTTTCCTTAATTAATGGTTTCAAATTATATTTTTATACCAACTAATGATTTATTTATTTATTATTTTGGATTTGGTGAATAGTTATATAGCAACTAACGTGCTGTTGGGATTGCCAGCACAATTAAAACCTTGCTGTATTTTATTTTGATTAAACTTTGTTGTATGTTACTGAAATTTTGTATCCATAAACAATGAGAAGATCAAATGTCGCAAGTGTTGTTGTCTTTCAATTTCTACTGTAATTGAGCAGCATCTCTAAGTAATGGACATGATGGGAGGCCTTTGAGCCCCAAGTCCTTATGTGTGTTTTCATTTGTGAATATTATTGGAAAGCAAATTCTTGCTTGAATCTATAAGAAATATTTGTCAACATGCAAGTATCTTGTCATACAATATGTTCCATTCATCATGAATATCAAACTCATCATTGTGTTAATACAGAGGGAAGAAACATTTGCGCTTGAATTACTACATGCAGTTCAAAATTTCGAAAAAACTAAAGGAAGCACTCCTCATCAAAAGCCAATGTGCAAATGATAATAACAAATTCATCCTCACTTGAACAAATAGAAGAAAGCTTAGATGAGCGCAGCAATCGCAGTAGGCAGAAGAGAGAGTGAACAAGAAATTGCTACATTTGTTATCCTACTTTGATTTAATTTTCATGCCATAGCACAAAGTGCCAGCATATATTATGACTGAGACTTAAAACTAGTCTTCCAAAAAAGATGGCACTACGATAAGCTGTTGGCAGTTGTCTGCTTCACATTTTACTTTGTGTATTGTGTCTAAGTGCCTGAGAAGTTAAAATTTTGCAATGAAGTTGTGCATCTTTTAAGTAAAGCAACCAATGGCACAATAAAATTGTGGGATTTCAAGGAGGCAAAGGTTCCTGCAGAATGCTTATAAAAACTGAATCGCTGAGGGGTTAATGCACCGAGTTTCATTCGAGCCCAATACGAGACGCGAACTTGTACATCGTTTGCAAGATTACAATTTGCGAATTATGAGTTTTTTTTTTTTCGAGGGTAGTGTTATTTTAGTTTATATCTGTTTCCAGTTCTCCACTCGTTTTAGCTCGTAGATGTCAAATGTTTTATGTCACTCTCTGCTGTTATCGGAAGTTTGGACGAAAAAAAAAAAGATAAAAAGCTAAACAGCACAGCAAAGATTGGGTTCATGGATCATTCCGATCTATTTAAGGTAAGTGCGACTTAAATCCAATCCAAAATATTAAGGTTTGAAATAGGATTGGATTGGATAGTATTTATATTTAAGTTACTATCTAACTATTAGTTTTATAGCTAAAATAACTAATTAATAATTAATTATAGGTTCATTAAAAAAAACTTAAAAACAGTTAAAAAAAATCAGCTTGCATTTAAATTTTATTCAAAAATTTTTAATTCTATTCAAATAAATCATTATTTTTAATTTTATAAATTATGGTATTTAAAATATCTATTGATATACTTAAAGACATTATAAATATTAATCTTTCGAAAATAAATAATAAAATATAAATATTTTATTATAATTTGGTAAAAAAGATGAGAAAAATTAAAAAGAAAATTGGTTTAAATGAAAGTTTATTTAATAAATTCATAATGATAATTAAAGTAAAAGAAAATAAGATTTACATAATTAATGTATATAAGTTGTACCAAATCAAGTTCAAGTTAGGTTGGAACAAAAATATAAGACCAAATCTAGATCTATCTGAAAATTTAGAATAGGACCAGTTTTTAAACCCAACCTAATACATAGGTTTTTAAATATTGGTAGGGTTTAATCAGATTGGGTCATAGTTTGACCTGACTCATTTGTAGCCTTATTCAATATAGATAAAATGATGTATTAAAAATTACAATATTTTTGCAAAAGGTGTAATTTTTATGTTTCTCTTACCTAAAATAAAGATTGAAATGTAATTGAGCTACATTACTGAAGACGAAGCTCTAGCATTTGGTTCACATGAGATGATGCATAGGCTCATATCAATTTAAAAGTATAACGATAAATGGGTTAGTTCGAATCTGATCCATTTATTAATCAGGTTAGAAATCTAAACTCAAACGATTGTATATTACACGGGTTAGACAAAATGACCCATGTAACCCATTTAATAATCAAATCGTATTTGGATTGGTACGAATGCATGATCCGTAGCATGTTTAATACCAATTCAATCATAAAATAATTATATATTCAAAATCATAACTAAAACACACAAAAATTATTTTCATTCAAGAAAAAAAAGGGAGAAATGAACATATAATTCTTACATAAGCATATAATCACTATCACAAGCACTTTTAGCCCACTTCTAAAGTTAGTGTTTTGAATTATGAATTATGATGATATATCCATTCAATGTATTTTAATTATTCCCAGTTTATATCCATGCAATCGTTGGATCCTATATGATGATAAAATAATAATTAATTAAATAATAATACTAATTTAAATAAATAGGTTTGACAAGTCATATTTGAGTTGATGAGTTGAATTATATGAATTAATTTATTTAATAATCGAATCAATTATGAATTATTTTATGTTAGTAGGTCAATTTAAGATCTGACTTATTTATTAATTATATTTAATGATTAACTTAATTTTGATCTGAATCTATTTATGTTTAATCCAGATAAACTAATCTCATGTTGGATTCGAGTTTTGTTCAAGAATCTATCTAAATTGCCATCCTGGTGGGATGTGCACGTAGGCGTCCAGTCCCTAGGTTTAGGCCCAAAAAAAAAAAAAAAAAAAACGAAACAAAACAACACAAAGCTTTCAACGTCACATCGAATCTGGGAAGGCTTCCTTATTAGTGTAGGTGCATTTTAGTTGAGACTAAAATCCAACAGGTTAATCACACTAGCTTCTTGAATATAATCAAAAAAAAAAAAAAAAAAACAACGCATGTGACATCATGTGTACCGTCTGATCTAAGCTATGATGAGCCTAGGAATTTACATGATGGGTGAGTCCGTGAGACTTCCAACCAGCTCTATCACGGCCAGTGCAACCCGAAAAAAGCTTTCTACATTATTCCCAATCATTAGTCCTTGCCTAGAGTCGTTTCAAAACACGCTTGCCAGTAATAAAAAATAAAACAGGACCCTTTTAGGCGACAGCCGCAAATAAAAGTGGCAATAGAATTGGATCACATCAAATCTAATCAATTTGAATTAGATCAATTCATAGATCATTTTGAATTGACTTAATTTTTTTAAAAAAATTTAGTATGCACTTCTTTTTTTTATTCTTTTTAAGTAATTTATTAATAATTAATTTAATTATTTATTTTTCTCTTTTATACATTTGTTATTTTAAATACTAGAATAGATGAGACTCAAAATTGTAACATGATTAAAAGCTAATAGAAATAATTGTTATAAATTTATAAAATATAAAATAATATAATTAAGCAATAGTCTATAAAAATATATTTTTAAATTAAATAAATATTAATGCTAAATTATTAATAAGATTATAAAATAAAATAAGCAAATATTAGAAATGCACTTAATACTATATATAAAAAATAATAAAGTTATGCTTAATTTTACTCTTTTATTTCCTTTTCAAGGATGTTTAAAGTTATTAATGCTGGTTATTCAATAACACTCAACTTAGAAAAGTATACCTCTAATCTCATTATTTATTGAGTCACATAAGCATCGACTATATTATATATCAAAGAATATAGGTCATGTAAATAATTTAATCGATAATTTATAAAGTTATATAATATCATCTATATAAAATTTTAAAATTTAAAATAGATAAAATTTAAAATATATGTTACCTAAATACTATTTTTGGGTCATTCAGATTATCCATGCCCTAATCCAACTCGATTCTAAAATTTTTGGGTCATTTCAGGTTTGAAAAAAAAAAAATGGTAAAACCCTAAACCTAGCTGTAATTTTTTGAATGGTTCAAGTTGGATTCATGGGCCGAGCTAGGTTCTGCCACATCTAGTCATGGCCAATTAAGGTGTGATGTAAGCCACTTTCAGACAAGGTACCTTATAGGCTTATGTGTTATATGTACTTGTAATCTGATGCCTCATGTCAGCGCAAGTGCAATGACATGAGCAATGCCATTTATAGAGCTACTGGGTCAAGAGGTCTATACTGATCAAGTTAAATCAATTTTAAAAATATTTTTACAATCAAAACAACTTAAGGTGATTTCCTAAAATCAAAATCAAAATTGAATCGGTTGTTCTTGAATTAAAAATTTTAATTTAATTTTAGTTTGATTTATCAATCCGTTTGTACTTGCTTTAAATGACTGTGAAATCAGTTTTCATAATAAACTTCATGTAATTAAATAATAATTCAGTTATTCATAATAAAAAAGAATATAACTTTCACACAGTTTAATCATTCACAGATGCTTGTAGCATCTCGATTTTAATTATAGTATAAATGAAAGTCCATATAATACACACGCACGATTCAGCTCAGTATATATTGATTTTTTAAAAAATTTAGAATGAAATTAAATTAATTTTTCTAGTTTCAAAATCTATTAAATTGAGCCCAGACCAAGAAATAAAAAGCCAGTTGAAATTAAATTGAAATGATGGTTGGAAAGAGTTTTGTGGTTTAGTCGGTTTCCTTGTACATTCTTAATTGAATGCTACTTTTTTTTTTTTCTTTTTTTTAAATTTTTTTTCCCATTTCCTAAACAAAGCTAAGTTAAAATCTCATTAGAAAATTATAACTCACTGCCTTTGCCTGAACTAAGAAAGCAGGAATTGGATGCCTTGGAACTTAGCATGTGATGTGCCTTGCAGTTGATGGAGGTGCGCATGCATATCAATGAGATTACCATAAATCACTCAACACTTGGGAAAACACCTTCCAGATCTGAACATTGAACTTTCTCTATATGAGTCATCAAATTAGCCATGTTCACTTATAGTTTAGAGCTCTCCAGGACAAGGCTCATGCAAGATTACGAACTGATCTCACTCTTGTGTTGACAAATAGACTGTCCAATTCTTTTATTACTGCTTCCATTTCTTTTATTTCTACAAGTCGAACTCAGAATCCATATGCATAATAATTGGCTATCATAAATACCTAAAACAAGGATGTTGCAATTAATTTCTAGCTAGCCAATTATTATGCTACTGAAAAAATTTCAAATAAGAAATTTAGATTTTTTTTTTTTTTTTTTTTTGGGACTTCTGTTGTAAGATCTTACCAAACATTCAATATACTAGACTTCTTTATTCAAATAAACAATATAATACTTGCAAAAATGTATTAAGTTGTAATGAGAAGAAGAAATGTAAAACTTTGTCTAATAAAATCTTGAATGGATCGATTTAAACTCAAAAACAAAAAATAATTAATTATACAAAAACTAACACTCATAAAAGCAAACCTTATCTAAATAGACTATTTTCGAAAATATTGCAAAGTAACATACTGTATCTTAAAGATGCTACTGCTAGAAAAGAAGATGCTTGCCTCATGTTTGGCTTTTACACCTAGTTATAAGGTGTAACACTTTAAGCCTGTTGATTGATCCAATTAACTTCATTAGTGAGTCGAAACTATATATCCCAAAATTTGAGTAGAAGTTAATTGATAGTAAGTGAACTTACCCATTAACTTCTGTACACCTAGGTTAGCTCTGATACCATTTGTAACGCCTCAAGTCTATTTACTGGTTCGGGCTAAAACTACGTGATTCAAAAACTTAAGTAGAAATTAATTGGTAATAGGTGAACTTGAGTTTTAACCATATAATACATTTTTTTTTTCATCAGATGTGAAACTATTTTTGAAATATTACAAAGAATATCTATATTTCTTCAAATAAAAATTTATTTACACTAATGATGGGTTCAAACTCGGAAAGTGCCTTACACCTAATACATGCTTACTTTATTTTTTTATATTATATATAATAATTAAAATTTTAGACCACATGAGAAAATATTGAAATGTTTTGATTCAAAATTAGTTTTCTTATTTTGTGGTGATTTGTTTGATGTACGAGAATGTTGTATCTATGTTTATCCCATCTGCAAACTAACTTCTTATCTGCTTTTTGTTAATATATTTTTTCATGAGCATATTAGATAATTATTGATTTGAGGATTCTCTAGGTTTAACAAGGATTCAACAGATTATCATATTTTGGCTATTATTATTATTTTTATTATTATTATTTTATTTATTATTATTGTTATATATATTCTTAAATTAATAAAATTATTATTCTTCATCGTCATCAAATATTTTTTTTTAAAGTAGAAATCAGTAGAAAGTATGACTGTTAGATTTTTTTTTTTTTTTTTTTTTTTGGGTTGCCCATGAGATGTCAACAAGTGCACGTCAACTTATAAAATTAGATCCGGTTTGATAGGAGATTTTTGAATGGGTCCATTCTGTTCAACATTACCGTAGCTCATAGGACTCCATTAAAAAAAAATCTGCCAGATCCAAACGGCGAACACCCCACGACAATTAGCACGGACCTTTTCTAAAGAGAGTGGATAAACCGCAGTACAAGCAGTACCGCTCTCCCAACGCCACTGCTGGTTACGTACCATTGAAGCCTATCTTAGCGAAGCCAGCTGTACTACCCCGGTGTACTACTCTCCCTCCCCCAACTCTCGTCTATAATAAGGAAAATCGCAAATGGTTTGGGCCAAGCAAGGTGAGAGGGAGAGATAATTGATGGATTGATTGATTGATTGATTCAATTGGGAGGTAGCAGTAGCGGTGGAAGGGGCATGCAGAGGAGAGGCCAAGAAAGGAGGCCGGTTCCTGTGTATGCCTCCTCCACGCCTGCTGCTACCACTCCCCCATCGCCGCCAAAGAGGAGTGGCTTCTCTCTTCCTTCAAGAAGGCCTCAGACCTCCCTTCTCAGGTATTTTATTTGATCCACTGCGCTAGATTATGAGCAACTTGCACAAGTTGGTGATAACTTCATGAATTATAATAATATTTTTAGTTCGGATTAGTGCCGCTGTATATTAAATTAAGATTTAAAATAATGACTGTTATAATATTATAACAACTGCTATGATAGTTTCTATACAGCATATATTCAAACAAGTAATGTCTGTTGCATCACCAGAGCCATGGCGGCTGTTTAGCTTTTTTTTGTTTAATTAATAGTTTCAATTTGTATTCTTATACCAACAGGTGATTTTTTTTTTTTTGGATTTGGCGAATGATTATTTAAGCAGTTGACAACATTATTATTCAGTCGTTTTTGATAAAAATAGCAAATAACAACAGCTATAAGTTATTGTTTATAATAGCCATTATTATTTCTATTGGTACAATGCTAATGGAAGTGACGTATTGTTGGGCTTACTAGCATAACTAAAATATGGTACCTTAAAAATAATTTTTTTTAAAAAAAAGTACTTATAAATTAAACTCATTTACTATTCATTAATTTTTAAAAATAATTTTTATGATCCATAATTTTGACCTACTAACAAATAAGCTTGGAGTCTGTATATTATATTGATTAAACCTTGTTTATATTGCTGAAATTTTGTATCCATAAGCAATAAGAAGGTCGAATGATGCAATTATTGTTGTCTTTCAATTGCTACTGTAATTGATCAGCATCTAAGCAATGGACATAATGGGAGGCCTCTGAGCCCCAAGCCATTATGTTTGCTTTCATTTTTTGCGCCAGAGTTTGATGCTCCATCCAGCAGAAGAGAAGAGAACAAGGCAAAGTGATTCTTAATTTTGCCTGTCTTTCAGCCATTTTCTTCTTTCAGGCTTATCTTTAAACCCAATTAGGGTCTCATGATCAGAGATTTTTTAAAAAAAATAAAAAGTACCTTGTGAATGAACTCTAAAGCTGTATTGGAGTATGTTGCTTTGCTAGTTATGCATCACCATGCATCCATTGCAAGTTGGGGAAGCTGAACTTGAAAAGCTGAAAATGTTTTAGCTTTACAAAGGTGTAGAATGAATCGATGGATTGTTGGGCCTCTGGCAAAGAAGAATTAAGATCAATCTCACAGAAGTTCCAGCTGAACACCCTCAAAGAAAAATCTGCAGACCAAATAACTTAAAGTGAGAGTGTGGAGAGTTGCTGCAATGAAGCTTTTGTCATGGGTCCTTTTCTTCAGATATGTTATTCCATCAGCTTAGCCAATGTATGTTGCAATTACTCAGTCCTTGGGTTTTATTTATATGTTTATTTATTGTTTTTATTTTTTTTGCTTGTGGGGGGGGGGGGTGTGGAGTTGCTTTTGGGCGAAACAAGCACATGAGCAATATTAGACCGCTGTAGTTCCACTGTCAAGCCCCTCAAGAACTCAATGTGGCGTCATATGAGCACATATTTTCTCATTAAATTATTATTGGTATTACATAAGATAAGATGCCATCAAGAGGCATCTGCACAAAATCTAAATTAAAAATAAATAATGAAATGAAGCAAAACAAAGGGGGTCAAAATATTTAAAATTCTAGGCCAATATCTTTAACAGGACAGACATTTTCAGAATATACAGTGGGAACAACATGGAGCTTCCGAGCCATCATGGTGGTTTCAGGCATGAAATATGTGCTGAGCTATTAGTATATGATCAAGAAGTGCACCAGCTTCATTCCAGCTGCAGAGACAATGAGATTCTTAGATCTTATCAAGAATGATGTCCCTCAACCAAGGACTACTGATGGACTGTAATTTCCCTCAAGCCCATGAATTTACATGACAACCAAATTGATTGTGCTAATGAACTGCATCAATCTGTTCACCACAATATTGAAATCATTTTCGATGCCACACGCTGCAACTATGCCTAGTTTACACACAGGTATTCCATACCAGGCCAGTGGTTCCAGAAAAAGATGACCGTGAACTGTTAGTGATGAACCAGATGAATAACAGAATCAGAAATGATAATTGAGCAACAAATGGAAACTGCATCATGGGCAAAAAGAAAAGCAAGTTTATATAGGCTCAATCAATTGTCACTAATGTATAAAATGCTACAGATATATAATATATATTGACAAGGAGTACACAAGTCTGATTGGCCATTGTAAGTTAAAGAGAGAACTTCCTTGTATATGTTCAAGTTGCTGGATTCGGTAATTTCCCTCTTCTGTTTCTATTTTTTGATAACTTCCAGTATCAATTTTTGCCAATCAAGCAACCATGTATGCAAAGACTAAGGAAATATAGAATCTTGCAAAACTCCACAAAAAAGCAGTCTTTCTTCTATGCCTTAAATGAAGGCTATGTATCTGCAATGTAAAAATGACAACCACGTGAGAGAACAATAGTGCAAAGAGAAGTACAAGAAAACACAAGAACAATATGATAATGATAACTGAGAATAGCAAGTCTCCAATACTGAAACTATTTAGGTATGATGAATAGAGCAATTGCTTACTGGCAACTCATCATATGGAGTTTCTAGCCTAGTTTTTATTGGAAAATCTACATCTGTTTTTCACAGATTAATCAATGGATTAAGATATATGATTATAGGGCTAGTTTGGGAACGATCCACCAAATCTAACTTAGATTGAGAGGGAAAGTATAAGAGCTTATACTAATGTATGTTTAGGTCGATGTTGGATGCAAATAAAGGGCCAAGGAAACCAAGTAATACCATTCGATTAATCATTTTTGGCAAGGTCCTAGGTTGTTCAAATTGTATTAGAGAGGACCTAAACTATGAGACATTTCAGACTAACTGATTTGGGACTGACCATGGGTTCATCATAGTGTTTGTAATTGAATTTGATTGGATTTGAATTCTTAGTTTGGCAAAGACACTAAGGCTTAAACAAAATGATTATGTGCCTAGCATGTGACGAAGAAGATACTGGGTACATATGTAAGGCCAAGAAATTCAAATAACATTTTCCAACTAGCTATTTTGGGCAAGGCTCTGCATTATTCTGGAAGAAAGTACTGAAGAGGGAGACGAATTAATAACATACATACATACATAGAGAGAGAGAGTGAGGGGGGGGGTCAAGGGCCCCAATCCCCACCAGATTTTTTTTTTTTTTTTTAAAGGATAGCTTCTTTTTTTCCTAATCCCACAATGATTGCGCCCCCAACCCCTGTGATCTCTTATTTTCTCTCACGACCTCTCTCTCTCTCTCTCTTCCTCTAATAACTTCTTTCCCTTCCAATACAGCCGGATCTGGTGGATTGTTCCAAAACAGGCCTTTAGTTGCTAATATTAACCAACTCTAAGACTGTCGTCAGCATAACTTGTGATAAAGTTTAAGATACCCCTATTGACCCATCTGGTAACCAATAACAAAGACTAAGCTTGTTGCTAGCATTTGTTAGTCACATGGCTAGACAACTTTTCTAACGGTCATATTCCTGTAATAGCCGTATGTGCATCTTAAAAGAGATGCAAACCTATCCGGTTTAGTTATAAGATTTAGCAAAATAGTTTATTAGAACATGCATGAAGTCTATTTTGCAAATGTAATATAGATAAATATAATGCATGCATCAATTTAAGAAATACAGAACCATCTGTCTTACTACTAACCTCTAAAAAAGGCGATTCATTGGAACATGAGTAAATTATTTACAGCTGCACCTCATCTTTTAATCTTCTCCAAGCAAATTTGTTCATGAATGTAGTTCAGCAAGACTGAAAAAAGAATGAGCATACCACCACATCAGACTAAAATGAAAAACAGGAATTGAGTAAAAAGTTACACGGTAAGATAAATGTCAGTCATGTAATCCACAGTAACATGAACATCAGTCATGTAATATAGAATACATCTTACCTGCAATTTTGTGGTACCCTCCATAAATACTGGTGAGATCTCTTTATGTTTGGTGGCAGTGACATATAGTTTCTCCAATCATCAAGCATTATTCTTAAATCATGAATCTTGCTGTCCAAACCAATACAACAATTTGCATGCATAGTACAAACTTTACTTAAATCTCTGCTTGGCTCACAAATGCCACCAAAATAAGTAGTACTCAAAAATCTAATTCTTACTCCAATTTCTGTGAGGAATGGATCATACTTAATAAGATTGAGCACATCCTGGTCATGCAGTCCTGGATGATTCTCTCGTGATGAGTACCAAAACTTATAAAATTCTATACTTTGGTTATTAGACTTTACAAAGTTGAATCCCCCATTAGCGCTGTTTCTTAAGTCAGTGGCATCACCCACGTAATGGTCACAAGCTATCTGAAAATCTCCATCTGGATAAAAATGAGGTAATGGATTCCGGAACCACATGATATCTGCATCCTGCAATTAACGAACGATAAGGACATTCAGGAAAGTCTATTATTTCATAAATATATTTGCATAAATGATGTGAAATTATAAAAATCTGCACAGAACCATGATAAGCCCTTTTATATAAAAATCAGCACAGAACCATGACAAGCCCCTTTACTTTTTTCTTTATTCTTCTGAAAATCATCAAAAAGAATTGCCCAACAATACTACAAAATTTATAAAAATCAAACCACACAATCTCCCAAGCACACATGCACATATGCATGCACACAGAGAGACAGAAGCCTGTGCACATGAGAGAGAGAGAGAGAGAGAGAGAGAGAGAGTTTATTGCCATGCACCTGACCTTAAAGAAAAAAAGCCTCCCAAAGAAGGGCACAAGCAATTTGCTGTGTGATATGTCAAACATCCTTTACAACTTGGCAATTGGACACTAAATGCGGTGGTCAATTCAAATCAATTTCCTGTTTGATTCAGTTTTGAATACATCTGATAACTTTTAATATGAGCATGTGTTCTTGAGCAACAAATTAGTTTGCAATTGTGAAGACAATGCTGCAATAGCAACAAACGAATACAAAATATGGTCTGCTGTTTCTCATAAACATTGATTCTTGTTGCTGTATGAGTTGTTACTGTTCTGTTTGGTAGCTTATGACCACCAAGATGGCCAAAGAATTGGCAACAGATATGAGCTGAAAAGTACAGCTCAAAATTTTCATTGTCAACTAGAAATGTAATTGTGGCAACCACCTGTAAAGAGTCCCATTCCTCCTATACCTGTGCCAAAGGTTCTTCAAGGACTCCTAATACTCCCATTGGATTCTTTTCATCAGTAGTATGATTCGGTACACAAAACAACTCAAACTACAGATCTGCAAGTAGATCTCTAATGTAGTTACGAGAAGGGCCACATCAACATCACATAGCAACTGATAAAATAAAAGCAACCCAACTGCCATGAATATCTAGTTGAAACATGACAAGCACCAACATATTTCTGCATTTTTCATGTTTGTTTTTTCTGCAATTTTTGCACTTTTGCTTGGATTTCCATATTTACTACTTTTTTATTGTATCTTCTATTTTAAACCTAAATTAATATGTGAGCAATTATTGGTTCAGAATTATCCATCTCCTCTTAATCAATTTTCTCCTTTCATCGTACTTGTGCATGGGGGCTTGCCTAATGTGGAAATGGACAAGCAGACATTCATGATGAACAAGGAGGGGGCTGTTAATCATCTGAATTCTCTAGACAAGGTAATTGTCACTCTCTTTCTTGTTTGAAAACATTCTTAAGTCAAGATTCTTGTAATATATTCATGCTTTCACATGCATGCTTGTTGAAATTGTAGTCAAATCATCAAATTGCAACCCCTTTACAATTCTCATCCCATATGATTATATCACTTTTTTTTTTTAATTGTCTAGGTTTCATGTTTCAGCTAAAACTAATAGGGCAATTGAGATGGACACAAAATTATTGCCCTCCCCTCCCTCCGCTCCCCCCGCCCCCCCCCAAAAAAAAAAAAAAAAAAAAAGAAGGTATTAATCAATTTTGGCAATTTTAAAACTGGTTACAAATTTAAATCCTAGGAAAGAGCCATTCCAATTTTTTCGTGGAATATGATGCACCATCTCTTGTCCCATCAACACTGGGGAATGTCCTGGTACTCGATACTCAGAATGGTGGGACATGCCATCCAACATGGAAAAGTGTGATATCCTAATACTCAGGATGATGGACGCCCCTCAATCCCACCAAGACCTAAACTTTTGAATGGCAGTGGCTATAGAAACATTTTCTTTTTTAAGTTTTTTTTTTAAGTCTTAAGTTGGTGTGTACTATTATATTAACAGTTATTTTTTATTCAAGCACATAATTTACATAGTATATCAATTCTCAACATTCTTGCTTTCATTTTCTTGAGTTAAAAGAGGAGATAATAAATATTTCCTATGATGGACCAAGGCCTCCAAAAAGGTCCTTGTTATAATACTTTATGAATATTACTATGAAGAACTAAATACAAAAATTTTCCCAAGATTAGCATCTTTTCTTTATATCAAATAATTATTGCATTTTATAATCACATGCATTTGAAAAATAACTATTTAACTTCAAAAATATGGGAAAATATCCAGATTCAATATGTTTGTGAGTTCTATCAAAAAAGTAAAGAAAAAAAATCTGAACATATTAGGCATCAAAATGCTTCAAAATAGCTAAATATAATGTCTTTTTGAGCAACTAAATTTTAAAAAGTAAAGACTAAATAAGCTCTTAATACAGACTACCAGTATACTTAATGAATTTCACCAGTATGCAAAATATTGACTTCAATTGAATTTGTTGAAACTAAACAAATAAAGAATCTGTATAACACAAAATTCTCTACAATGTTTTGTAGCAACTTTTATTGGTTTCTTTTTTCCCTTTTTATCAAAACTCTTTCAGTTCTCTTTTACTGAAACCTGGAGTGAAACTTTCAAAGATCTCCAAGCTACCAACACCAAAACTCTGCAAAAATGGACAAGACCAAAACCAAGTTTTGCAACCTGGTTGCCATTATGGAACTTTGCTCAAAAATCTTATTTGCATTTGAACCAATATCCAATTCATATTCATATTGGCATAGAATAAATAGAATATAGCTAATACCATCATACATCCAGATCAGTTTGAAAGAAATACAGACATAACTAATATATGACTTGCAACCGTATCTGTTTAGAACACATGCATATAATTAATATCCCATTTGTATCCATATCCATTTAGCCAATAAACAGAAACAAATTTTACTACCAATTTAATATTAATAACAATATCATATCTGCTGAATAAATATGGAGATGGATTTGGATATATAACAAAATTTGCTCCATACTAAACCATTTTCAACCTAGATGTTAGTGAGCATTGCAGATCATCAGGAACAGAAAACTAATAAAAGATAAAATTTATGCTAAACTTTAGAATGCCATAGAAAATCAAAAATGTTTCATCAAACAAGTAAACTATCTTATAGAGGAAAATACAACAGACATATGACAGTAAACTTTAGATTTAGCTGGAAAAAAATAGCATGTTTTCTCAAAGCCAGTAGGAAAAAACAAATTCGAAGGTTTAAAACAGAAGGATGGAGATAATAACCAGTGCATGCATTAACTGACAGCAACTCAAGTAAATTCAGATAAGTCAGACTGAAGAAAATTTTGTAAAAATTGTGATACTCTTCAAAATTTCTTAAAATATCTCAAAAAAACCATTAAGGATCCATGCCCTTTTGAAAGGAGATTTTCCTAGTGACTCGATGTGTTTGATATCTTCTTAGGTAATAGCAGTGTTATCTCAGGGAAATGGAGAAAGCGATTACTATCTTATGCAGGCATTGCTCTTGAAAAGAAAAACGGATACACATGGATTAAGCAAGGAACTCGACTCCCAAAAAGAAGAAAAAAATTACAATGTTTAAATGCAACTGCATCACTATTGAAGGCTATGTTTAATAATGAAAAGTTGTGAAATAAAAAGGTGTTAAAATAAATAGAAATATAACAGATAAAATCTTTTCGCTTTTAACATGCATACATTAACTAACAAAGTTCTTAATTATGGGCAAGTGTTGAAAAAAATTGATGCATAAGATAAATTTTGTAATAACAGAAAGCATTCTAGAGTGAAAGTAGAGAACATAGAGAGCACCACAAGCTTGCAAAACAAAGGAAGTTGGCACATCAAAACATGGAAGTCCCCAGTCCAAACCTTTTCTAATACGCATTCATAGCATTTAAAGGAAGATATCAGATAATCATGACTTTTCATCTAAAAGCTGCCCATCAAACTTGGTTTCTTGGCAACAAACATATAACAAGATTCATAAAGAACAATTGCAAGATTAAATGAACCATAAGTGATCTCATGCTGGAATGTCAATAGGTCATGCATGTATTTGCATGCATGTTTTAAGAGATATTTCTAAAAATGATTATGTTATGGAAAAAATAAGTAACACTGTCCATATTTCTTTGGCATGAATAGGTAAATTGTTAAAAACTTATACACATAAAAGGAGATGAATGTACCGAGAAAATGAAGTTGTACCCCTTTTCAAGGACAACTTGCAAAAATTGTATCCTTCTCCACATCATGTTCAAATATCCAGCAGTCATAAAACGTTTCTCTCCTGAGAAGTCCGTTCCGTTGGTAACAAGGGCAAAGCAATGCAAGCGTCTGGACATGCATTGCATGTATGCCTTCTGGTCCAATGCAATTATCACCAAGTGGTTCAAAAGCTTATGTGTACCATCACCAAGCTGGAAACTTTCAATGAAGAGATCAATAACTGATCCACGAGAAGCCCAAGCAGCATTCAAGGTGGTCAAGATTACTGTTTTATCTTCCATGGCTGCCTCCTTCAGAACTCTCTCAAGCCTAACATCTTCCCCATCCTAGAATTAGAATATATATCAGATAATGCCCAAAATTAAAATGCAAGGAAATAATCGCACTCAATGAAATAATTCAATGATTTAAAGTTCAAAAAGGAACATGAAGCAGAAAAGAGTAAAGAATTCAACTTTTTTCCATCCCAATGTCAGAAGATTAAAGTGCACATGGTTTTAATAAGGTCACTAGGGGCAGACGGTGACCAGAATTTGAGACCGTTGATTAATGCAGCACTTATAAAGTAAAGTTTTTTAGCTAAAAGTTCAGATATTGAATTTTAAATTAGAGTGACACTAAAATATGTCGTGTTTTCTTTTAGGTATTAGATTGTGACATCAGGATATTATAAGTTGTATATTCAAACTAAATTTACACACACCACTATCAACATTAATAGGAGAAAATAGCAATGTTAAAATAAATATTATTCTGCCTGTTATTTGATACCATTATATCAGTCGCATATAACATTTGATTTCTCTAATGGCACAACGTTTTGACCTGAAAATTGTAACATTGCACCAAGTCTACCTGGTAAATAGAGTTAATAATCCTTTCACGAATATTTCTTCGGCCCATAATTAGAATTAAACTACATTAAATCCAAATTTTTAACCCAAAATTTTCTGACTTGTCTGTTCATAGTTCATATTAGCAACAAAATGAAGCAATCCTAGGAACAGCATCAGCCTGCCAACTTCTATATTCTATTTCTGTGGCTGTTTCCATTCTCTAAACAGTACGAGACCCGGCCTAGATCAGACCAAACAGACCCGAGTCAAACCAAATGAACCGTAGCGGTCCACACAAAGCGGAACAACTAAGCCACAGGTTCAGGCCTGACCGAGTCACGTGGTCATGCGGAAGTACGATCGTTCCACGTGTCAGATCATTCAAATAATCCCACGTCACGTCACAATCGACGAGGATTCTTCCACTGCTGGGGTCCTTTCTCTCTAACCCGTTCCAGAGGAACAGCAGACCGGGGACCTTTCGGTAAATTCGAGAAACCGGCCCCAAAAAGACGAACGTTTTCCTGCTTTGGTCCTTGGAAAGGGCTTGGAAGCTGGAACGGCTGCAGTAAATAGATCGAAGAGATAAGGGCATTTTGGTCATCCCATATAAGAAAACGGAATACTTGGGAAGGGCACGGCACGGCACAGCACAGCACAGCACAGCAATTGGGACAGATTATTGATAAAAGAAGGTGAAAACGATGGTGAATTTTTTTTTTTTTAAAAAAAAAAAGAGAATCATTTTAAAAAACGGAAACTGGGATTCGAGTTCACCAAATCGACGGCGTCGATGGGATCGTCGACGGCAGGGACGACGATAGCGGGAGCGCGATCAAAACGGACGGAGGGCAGGGGGGGCATGATCAGGATGGCAGCGCAATAGAGGAGGGCGACGGCGGCGAGGACGAGAATAGGTGTCAGCCAGCAGCGGACGGCGTCGCCGGCGTCCGGCGGCGGGGAGGGGAAGGGGGAGGGGGAGGGGGAATGGGGGTGCATTTGGAACGTCGGTGCGCGACGCCCGCTCAAATGCGAGGGCTTCCTCATGTAGAGACAAGGGGAAGTAATAAAGTGGAGAGAAAGAGAGAGAGAGAGGTTTTCTTTTTCTTTTTCTTTTTCTTTTCTTTTTTTTTTTTTGGTTGCCATTTTGGTATTTTAAAAGAATGGGGAAAATGGAAAATAGGACACGATGAAGGAAGAGAGGGGGCCGAAATGGCGATGTGGGGTCGATGCGTGGGAGATGGATCGCCGATGGATGGGGCGAGAGGGGCTGTCGGCTTCGCTGGAGGGAGAGGTTGTCTGGGCACGTGCTTGCACGTGACGAAATTATAAAAGGGAACCACGAGTATCAAAAAGTTTGGACAACCTCTGAGGATTGTCAATTATAGCAAAATTTTGCTAGCTGGAATGAAGCTGTACTCAAATATAATTGAGCTCAATTAGAACTTAGCCTCACATGTTTGAAATTAATCTCAGATCAAATATGATAATTTTCTCAGGCATATATATTATGGTATATTTATAATTTACACTATAAAATAAATGACTCAATTAGGCTACATTCTAATGATTTTTTAGGAAACCGAACTTTAATCCCATCGATCAAAAGCTTCACTCAATGCCTTCAATCATTGTACTATACCCTTATGCCCTTAGACTTTAGTTTATTCACGACACCATCCATGCACAATCAAAAACATTGTAAAAAGGTATAAAACTTAGATTGCCAACTTTTCATTTTTGTTACTTAATGTTATGTAAATTTTAAGTTTGTTTACTTGAACCAGTTAGACTTTAATTTTAGCTTATGTTGACGTTGGAATATGGCCTTTCACGCATCAACCAAGGAGGAATATTTTACTTGTCCAAACAAATATGTTCCTATGTCGCTAATATATAATCTTGCGTTCAAAGAATAGAGTTAACAGGGCCTGAAGTTTTCTTAAGGGAAAACCCTTTCGATGCTCGAGTGAGCCAACACAGAAAAAGGAGAGTCTCCGAGCTCTTTAAACAAGGGTTCCAAGCTCTAAGAATTGTTCAAGATCCTCTTACCAAGGTGATATAGGGCTGCTTTTATATGCGTCTTGATGGGGAAGTGTTGGAGTCGAACTCTTTTTTGAACATGGTAGATTAGGAAGGAGAGAAGATCTTCTTCGGTTTGATTAGCTAGATCCCCATATGAATCAACTCGACATTCTGGATTAAGATGAAATCCTGTGAGAGTTGGTGAAATCTTCAAAATAAGGAGGTGGGCTAACCAATTGAGGAAGGTCGGCCCATCAGGCTTTACTATCTATTAGATGTCGTTGTAGACCCCCATCCATTTTGCATGCCATCCTTTTGCTACATTAGAGGGTCCAAATTGGATTATCACACATTAGTTACCCCCCACTTTCGGAAGTTGAGCTTACTTCTTCACTTAAGTCTCCTTGATGTTGGGTGGTGGCCAAGAAACTCACCAAGGCTAAGGAAGTGTCGCCTTGGATCATCAGGGACAGGTGAGGCACTGGGCAAGGCACATGATGTGCCGATTGCCTTTAAGGTTCCATCCCTTGAGGTTCCTACTTCTTCCACCGCCACTGCTCTATGTGATCAAAAAGAAGTAGTCTCTTCTAATTAGAATTTCAATCTTGTCCTTGAGACTTGGGCATTCGATGCATCATGACCATGGTCACAATGGGACCGATAAGATTTACTTCAATCTTAATGTTCCAGACTTGACTTCATTTTGGTAGGCTACTTTACATAATTTTCTTTATGGAGCTGTAATAAAAATTAACTATGGGGAGTGTTCAATGGAGTATACTTTTCGAACATTCGAGAAGGCATTCTCAGCCAACAAAGCGCCTCCACTCTTTGAGTTTCTTTCATGGCTCCTTAGGCTATAGGACATCTCTCTCGGTTCACCTTTTCACCAACTTCCTTTCTTCTTCCTTCTAAACCATCAAAAATTCTTCAACATTAATGTATTTCTTAACTTAAATTCATAACTTATTAAGATCTTTAGGGAGTTTTTTAGCTAATGAAAAGTTGAACCTTCAGTTCTTTAGGCCACTCATCAAGGTAGCGATGGCAACTAAAGATTCTAAGTTTTAGACTTCTGATGCCACAATATTGAATTACTAAAGGTAATCCCTTAATGATTCATTTTCCTTTTGTTTAAGGTGATTAGCGATGCCAAAGTCTTTCTGTACTTTTGGCTATTGATAAAGTACCCCATGAATAAAACTGGCTGAGTTATTTGAAAGAATCGATAGAGGATGGCTTCAGACTGAAATACCAAGTCTGAGCCACTTTCTTTAATGTGACAGGGATTGCATAGTACATTCGGTGTCCAAAGCTCTGTATAGTAGTATTAGGGCTTTGAAACTTTTTACATAATCAATTAGGTCAATAGTATTGTCATACTATTCAAATTGAGGCATATTAAACTTGGGAAGCAGTGACTCAGTCATGACCTCCTTAATAAATAGAGGCTTGTTGGAGACCTTTTATAAAGAAAAGGTTTATAAGATTAATGGAATAGGTCAAATTAAATGAGTAGACTTACTTTTAGGAGGCCTTTTATCCATTTTGATAATCTAAGATTTTCATGCAAATTACTGTATTGGGCAATTAGACCTAATAATTTAGGTAATAATATTTGATTCTCAATAATCTAAGATTACCATACCATGGTAATATGATTGCTATATAATAGGCGAGTATTTGAAATTATCAAAGTTTAATAATCTTAAATTATGCTTTTGACTTCTATGTAAATATTTAATAATATTTAATTTGATTACATGTTTAGTATACACTTAATAATATTTTAATAATTAATATAGTATTTACATTTCATATTAAATATATGATATAATAAATTATATTAATATTAAATTTAATATTAATATAATATTTAATATTTTTAAAATAATATTATATATTTATATAATAATATATAAATATTAAATTAAAAATGATTAAGATTATGACCTTCTTGCATATTAAATTATTATATTTAAATAATTTATAAAATATATGTAGTATTATTTATATTATAAGTTTAAATAATTTAATAATATAAATATTATTTAATATTTATATAATATATAATATATTATATATTATATATTGTACAATAATATATTTAATAATGTTATAATATATCTATACTATACTATATAATATATATTAAATATTTATATTATTTAAATATATAATTTCTAAAATGATTTTACAAAGACTCTTTGCTTTTTATTAGAACATTTCATATTCTAATGGAAAAAGAAGATTGCTACTTAAAAAATAAAAAAGATTTATAGTAAAAAAATATTTGTATTCTCGAAAATCTGAGCTAATATTATAAAAGCAAATAAAACACAATAATCTTACATTCCTAATAATTTGATTATTAAGTGTAAGATTATCAGGAATGTAAAATTCTTAATAATATTATATTATTATGAACCAAATGCTATGTTAGTAATATTATCAACAGATATATTAATTTATGGTTAATATGAGGATCATGTTTATAGGCACTAGTGAAATTATATGAAAAGATGTATGGGTGGAAGAAAAAGATAGCCAAATGTAATAGATGATGATATTTTAATTATAAAAGTTTATTAAAATTATATGATATATTACTCAAGAGATTTATATTAGTAGTCTTGAAAATAAAAATGTTCAACATAATCTCATATGGATTACATGGAAAAAACAGTATTTCAAACGGCATTGTTTTATCATAAAAAATAACTAGTTTCAATTATATTAAACTTTTTGGAAAGATATTTTTGATCTAAAATTGGTATCTTGTGATCTTTCGTGAAATTTGAATACCTTCTGGTCAAAGAGCAGACGAAAACTGTAATTATAATCCAATGGTTTCTTTCTTTACACTTGAAGAGTGAGTTCTAAGAGAATCCCATCAATCGTTTCTTTGAAGCTAGAGAGCAAGAAAGAGAAGATGACAATATGCCATCCGGCCTCTGATAGGCCATACTTCTGTTTAAACTATGATATTGGGGAGAGAAGTCATTTTGCTTGTATTAAATACATTATGTTAAGGTATTGTCTTATCTCTACAACCTTGTGATTTTGCATAGTTATATGGGTATTGACCTTTGGCATGATGTAACAACACTGACAACATATTTTATATTATGAAATTTATATCCATATTGACTTTAAGAGGTTGTGTATTGCAAATAAGCTTTTAAAATTTATATTTATGGAAAAAAAGGGGTATTACTTCAATTAGAGCCATATCAACATAAATTCTAAATAAATATGGACAGATTGGTATTTGAACTGTTGCTGCAACTATATGATGTAAATAAGTAAGTTTGTGTGAGAGAGATTTTGATTACATTGATTCTCAAAGTGACCAAATAAAAGTGGATGCCTACATGGACATACAAATATTTGGATCCTATACCCTTCTATGAAAAATTAAAATTTTATTTAATTTATTGTTAGACTAAAGACTATCAAAGGTGACTCGACTATAATAATACCATGATTGAAGACAAAAACCTTAACTTATTTTCATCTTCATCTGCAAAAGCTTAAATCTATTATACTAGCAAGAGGCAATATCCAAGGCAAGCATATCCTAAGAAAGTATTGTCAAGCAACAAACTACTTAACAAATGTAGGATTGAAATCTAAGCATGCAATATTTTAGATTAAAAATTTTTCTTCAAATTTGATGTGGATCTTTGATGCTGGTACATGAGGAGTGACCTTCCATGGGAGTTGGTTGGTTGAAACAAAAAATAGGAATAAAAAATTTTTTTACTCTTATTTTTTCATATTTGATTAGAATAGAAAGAAAAAATTTTACATATTTTTAAAAAAATGCCTAGAGTACTTAAGAGGATAGCTCTGTTATTGTGATAACAATAATAATAAAAAAAAAGACTCTGCGTCAATGGTGGATTCTCCGTGAGACCATTATAAACAGCTGGTATTCCTCTCTGTTAACCTGTCAGGAAATCATTGCACAAATGTTTGAAAAGAACATGAGGAAAGAGGAAAGTAGCTGGGTGGTCAATTGAGCAAGCAGTTCATGAGCCTTTATATATAATACACAAGCAGATCATGACTGCATCATTTTAATCACAACAAAAGCTAGCTTAATTAGTAAACGGGCCGTGTCTCGAATGAAAACTTGAGCTAGAAATAGTTTCAACCGAGCTTGAGGATTGCTCAACTTGTTTAATTCAATTTAAGAATACACACGCGTATGCTATGCTCAAATTCAACATAATTCAAAATAGCTCTAGCTTTTTTGTTGCGCTAAATTGTATAAAATTGCTCAGCTTTTCTTAAATCCTTTGATTAAGCTGACTTGGATATCACGGTTTGAAACCGAATTAAGTTGAATTCAGCTCAGCACAAATCCTATAATTTTTGTTTATAGTGATAATTTAGGCTGAGCTTGAACACGAGCCTAACTCCAAGGCAGTCAGCTTTATAAGCTTCCAAGTCCCAACAAAGAGGGGGCAGAGACCTCAAAACCTACTGCTAACGTCGCCAAGCATGATGGTGGCACGGAACCATACTAGCAGTTCAAAAACGAAGAAAAAAAAAAAAAAAAAAAAAAAAATCGGGAACTCACCGAATGGACAGCCGAGATCACCGCCGGTGGTTCGGAGTCCCACCGATCGAAGGACGGGAGCGCCGCGATCGGGGCCGCCGTGCGGTAGATCACGGCGCAGAAGAACGCGACGGCGGTCAGGAAGAGGACGAAGGCAAGGCAGCGGCCGGATTTCGGCGATGGGGAGGCCGCGCCGGCGGCGGCGGCGGGTTGCGTTGAAAACATAACGAAGCGACGTGTCTCGCAAGAACACCACGAGAGCGGAGAGATGACATATAAAGGAAATGGAAAGCAGCATCTGTGACAATCCAATAAGAAATTATATTAAATTTGAGTTCAATTTGTAGCTTGATTTTTATGACTCAAGGCCAGCCAGCACTCAGCTAGCCTTAAGACTTGTTCAAATTTAGAAATCCAAAAAGAAAGAAAGATTTACTCCATATGATGGAAATGACTGATTGATGTTACATTAGGGAGTAGATTTTCAGTCACAATCTTCTATTTTTTTTATTTATTTGAATTGATTAGTGCAATAATTCTTGACAACTACAATTTTTGAATGCTCGTCACTCTCTCTTGGCTACAAAGTTCATGAAGTCTTCATGAGCAGTCGTCATCTTTGCCTGGGTTTATCTGGGGAAGTTTTCATAAACAGTGAGCTATTCTTTTAGGCCTAACTCGTTGTTCACCTTTTTGACGGTGTTATTCTAAGCTAAATTTCTTGATCAGCAATCTAGAAGATTTAAGTCAATCATCCTTTCATCATAGTTAGGAGAATGTGAAGAGAAACAACCAGTAAACTCTGTCGCATGATGTACAAAAATAACTTTTAGAGAAATTTCCTCCATTCACCAAACTGTTACGTTAACCAAGCATGTGCCAATGAATTGAATAGTGCGCTATAGCCTAGCACATTTTCTCAATAGAGATATAGAACTCATGGATGAGTGGTAGGATAGGATATGGATGGAAGCTCAAAAACAGTAATTATAGATATTTTGTTATTGAATTACAAGGCAATTTTTCAATGCAATGGAGTCCTATCTTCAAGATGAGAAACTAAAGATTTGTAATGCATTGAAGGTATATTTTAGTTTAATTGGTTACACTTCAATTTGGTGATGGAGTAATTACACTATATGTATTTATTTGCTATTTTATGTTTTTGACAGTTACCAAATGGGATAATAGCAAAGCTTTAAGCATCTTGGCAACAAGATCTAAATTTATTGGTGAATATAAGACATTATTTGGATGTAGGATTTTTTTTTTTTTTTTTCTCTTTTTATTTTTGAGACAACTTTAATTTTATTATAGTTAACAATCAGAAATGGGAATTCAGTGAACGAATACTGCACGCATTTAGCATTCCAGAATTTCATTACACATAAATTTAATCCTTATGATTGGCAGGTGTTGAACAGGAATAATAGAAGGTGGTAGATGGTATCAAAGAGATAATACGAATGTAAGGATTATTTCCAAACAGCATATGAAAGTAGTCCACTTTTTATTTCAAGTTGGTAATCAAATTGAAGGAGAGAATTAGATTAAACACAAATTTGGACTCAACATTAAACATTTGTGATGAGGCCCAAGTTGTTGGAATAATTTTATTTTGCTGATTTTGAAAAGCTATTTTGAAAAACACGTTTCAAAGAATTTTATGATGGATATTTAAATGGAAGTGAATTTGTATTTAATGAAGTCTTATGGTTTCTGGCTTCGTTGGGCCATGTGAGTTTTGGACTGGTGACTGCACGGGCCACACAGTTTTGTTAAATTTATTCATATTTAATTGTCTATGCTGTAAATAGGTCTCAGAATTGCAGCTATATGCCTCGGTCCAGAAATGCCTTTCTAATTTTCTTTAATCATAATGTTTAATTTTTTTTTATTATTTCAATTGTACGCAACTATTAGCATATTTATCTGAATAATCTTAAATAGTTGCTCATATTTGCATGATAAAATTTTGAAAATAAATTCTGAATATATGCTTTGTAATTAAAAGTTATAATTTTTGTAATTTTACAGCATTGATGGAAATTTCATTTGTAATCTCCATAACCTATAATATGTGCAAAAAGCTAACTGCATGTCATATTAGAATTAATATTTTGTCAAATAATTTATTTTCTTTTTTTCAAAAATAGTGTATAAAATTTTAATCAAATATTTTTTTTTTTTGGCTTTCTAGTAAAGTTTCTCGCATATATATAATTTCTAATCAAATAATCCTTTCATAAAGTTAAATTGACTAGAGAGCTATAACTTCAAACTTTAATCAATGATTCTTTGTTCATCATGGTCAAATTTTTTGTAAGAGCTAAATTACAAGTATAGGTTTGGATGCAAGATTAGCTTGATGGAATCCTATCTTAAAATCTTTGAACAAAGTCAAACTTCAAAAACTAATCTAACTGGAATCCAACATCCAATCCCCTTTAAAATTAAAATTGGCCTAGCCGAATGCAACTACCATATTTGAGTAGAGGCTCAAGAATAAAAAGGATCCCTTTTGCTTTGGACAAGACCGTTTATGTCGGAGGATTACTAATCTCTCTCATTTGTGCCTCATTAAAAGTTGAATGCATATTTCAGATGATACACAACATACATCAGATATAGTAGTAAACATATTTTTAGCATATTCATATTTTTCAAATAAAATTACAATATCAAGTTTCATAAAGGTAAGCAAGATGTTTCTAACACCTTATTATCTTTCATACCATTTATCACTAGAACTAGCAAGATGTTGAACTAACATCTTATTAATCATTTACTCTACTTTGTCCTGAAAATGTATGTAACGGTTATGACACTTCTACATTAAAAAATTTGTCCCATTCAATTTTTCTATTTCATATTATTGATAAAATGTAATAAAACATAGGGCAAGTGGAATACCTCTTATAAATCTAAATAAAATAGATCAGGATCCTTGGTTTGTATTACGAACCTTGTTGTGCCTTTTTTGTCTTATGAATGGCTAATAAAGTCATCCATAAGTTTTCCACACTTTAAATCTTAGGCCAAAGGTGGTTCTCTAGGAAAACTAATAGAGAGAAATCTATTTCTCATATAGAGAGAATGTATGTATTTTTTAATGATCAGAAGTAGTCGACTTCATCCTCTGTTTATAAGGATTATTAGATAGAAGTCCAATCTCATAATAATAGGTTTCTTTGACCACTTCATAGTTATCCCTTTGTAATCAAATAAGGACTCTTAACCTTTCATGATTATTTAGATAGGGACTCTTACCCATATGGATAAGCAATAAATGTCAATGTGGATGCTAGCTACAACATCTTTTACTCATACATATTTGGCATTAAAGTATATTCTTGAATGATCTCTTGTACATTTATTCCCTTCATACAGAAAATGAAGTGTGATAAAAAAGATAAAGATGAGGAGTGTTATATTAAGTTACCATTATACTAATATAATCTACGACTTAATATCTCGTCATGTGTCTCAAACTATTTGGTCACACCAGATCAAGTATTTTTGATTTCTTAAAATAATATAGAGCTATGTTTGACCTCTCGCTTAATGCATTTATGCTCATAATTAATCGAATTTCTTATCCAACTCAACTGTTCGAACAATGAGATACAAGCTATAAGTGGTACTAATTAGTTTTTCCTTAGCCCTTATGTCAATCCATTTATCCTTGATCGCTTTTCTATACATGCTCCGCTAGACCGCATGATTCATGGTCCTTGGATAACATGCTAAAATAGCATCATCAAGTATCAATTTCATGACATAGTTCTAAGTCTCAAAGGGTACAAAAAAGGGCTAAATCCATAAGGCTCATATAGTGATAAAGCAGAAACCCATTTAGTCACTTCTTAAATGGTTGATTTATAGTATATACAGTATGATATGTATGCTATGGTGGAGCTTCCTTTTAGGACATGTGAAGCTAAAACACCATACGAATCTTGGTTCAGTCACTCATCAAGCACTTAACCTAAGCATCTCAAGATAATCACTCTCATAGTGCCTTCTTTAAAAGCTCACATTCATCTATTTACAGGCTAAATGAAAATATGGATCATTTCCATTTCAACTCATATACTCTTACCTTAGCTTTACTAAGGCAACATATCTTTTAAATCTTGCTCATTAAGTAAGCATCAAGATGATTATCATTGCATTGCTATAACTATTAATGTGATCAAAATGTCTGATTGTGCTTGCTTTTTTAGCATTAGGGCAATCACCTGTGTGAGCAAGCTGATTAAAGCATGATGATATTCTACTTTGTAAAGATATAGTGCACTAACTTAAACATCAAAATATGAAAAGAAAAATATATCCGTATTTTATAAATATATAAAGTTCATGGTGTCCACAAAATTTTAAGTCCTATACAAACCCAAACCTTTAACATGTTTATGCAAAATATCTCTAGGGATAAGTTTCGTAAAAGGATCTACAACTATATCACTAGCCAAGATATACTTATAAGCCACTTATCCCTATGCAACTTAACGTCTCGAATGAAATCATATGTGGTGTTAATATGTTTTGACCTTCCATGATGCTTGGGATCCCTTGCATAAGGTATTGCTGTTGTGTTATTACAATAAATCACAATAGCATCATTTATACGTGTTGTTATGCTCAAGCTCTACAAGAATCTCCTCATAACATCTATTCATTTCTCAAAAGCAAGTGAATTAATAGCTTCCTCATAAGAAGCTGACTCATCAGTATTCAACGGAGCACAGAGGAAGGATTCTCCTTCAATCTTAAATCAACAGTGGGGAAACTGTTCCTTATTTGGTTATACGAGGCAATGGATTCTAAAAGTCTTCTAGTAGTATACTCTCACTGATTGAAATAGTTCCACAAGATATAGGATCACTCTCACTGTCTCCAGGAATCATTGGATGAGAACATTACTCCTTATTATGCTCCTTGACAAAGGTAGGTCTCTTTAAGATTTTTATAACTCATATGATCTAAAATCCCTCTTAACTTTACCAATACTTAGGAAATCCTCCTCTAAAAATTCACATAGCGAGACTCTAGCTCAGTGATTCCTTCATCAAGATGTTTACCATGCATCACATAACCCTTAGAGTGATTTGGACATCTTATAAAGATACACTTACAAGCTCTAGAACCTAATTTTTTATATTTATAAAAATGATTGTGAATATATCCGGCTGATTCCCATGGGTGTAAGCCTTTCAAATCAGGCTTTTGCTATTCCATAATTCATAGGAAGTAGTAGAAACTGACTTAGAGGGTATATAGTTAAGAATTTAGGCAATAGTCAAAAGTGCATCCTTCCAAAAGCTTATTAGGAGGTTGGCATCCTTCATCATTGACTTAACCATATCCAAGAAGTACGATTTCTCCTCTCTGCAACACCATTTTGTTGTGGAGTATTAGGAATCATTAATTGCTTACGTATCCTCTTTTCCTTACATAATTCCTTGAATTGATCACACAAACACTCTCGACCTCTATTAATGCGAAAAACCTTTATGCTCTTCTCTTTTTGATTCTCAACTTCAGCCCAAAAGCATTTGAAATAATCCAAACCCTTTGATCGGTGAAACATTAAGTACATCGAAATATATCGTTAGTAATCATCTATAAAATAAGGAAATAAGAGATGCTATGACACACCCTCACACTCATAGGTATGCTGATGTCTGAATGTATTAATTTTAATAGTTAAGATTAAAAAATTATATATTTAGCTAATTATCATCTCCTAATATGTAGGGCAGAATAATATGTCTAATTGCTCAAGAATAAAACACCTACAATTCACAGCATCATCATCAAATGAAGCAATAAAAATAATTGGGATACTACCCATTATTTTTCTCACAAAATAATATTGAAATAATTTATAAAATACACATGCACCAATATCTAATCCATCGTTCCTAACACACATTGGTTAATTGAGTAAAAATTTCCATACTCACCTCATAAGAAAGCGAGATTTAGGTTAAAAATTATAAATTAATAATTTATGTGCCCAAAAATGCATAAATTTGTAATTATCAACAAAATAAATATTCATACCATAAAAATAATCACATTATCAAAATTACTAATACGTGTGATTATGTAAAGAGGTTATGTGTATTTTAATTGTAGATTCTAATTCACTTTCATCGAGCTCTAGTATTGTTGCCCGTTAGGTAAAATAACCCCACACTCGAGTGATGATGCTAGCATCGCAACGGTCCAAGACTTTCGGCCGAAATGAGCTAATTGTGTTGAGTGGGCGTGCAGCCCAGCAATCTAACGGAACCCAGCAGTCTTGGAGGCCCAACTCGCACGGAGCGGCTCGGTTCGCAGCCCGGGGCTCAGCCCGCGCTGGCCTACATCGCGGAGAGTGGGCCACAGCCCATAGCGATGGCAGGCATGCAGGCCCGATGCAGCAGGCCGTGCGCGAGCGCAGCCGGAGATGCCCAGTGCTGCCTGCGGGCGCGGCCGATCACGCGGTGTGAGGCGCGGCCGATGCGGCGTAGCCCAGCGACGGGTTTCAATTTTTTTTGATAAAATATAAAAGAATACAAGGCAGAACAAGTGAAATACCTCTTATAAATTTCAATATAAAATAGATGAGGCTTCTTGACTTGTACTATGAACATAGATAGGTATCGTTATATTTTTCTTGATGCATTATGAACATAAATAGCTATCATTGTCTTTTTTTTGATGCATTACGAACATAAATAGCTATGTTTTTCTTGACGTTTGTCTTGTATTTTTCTTGATGCATTACGAACATAAAAGGCTATCGTTGTATTTTTCTTGATGCATTACGAACATAGAAAGCTATCGTTGTATTTTTCTTGATGCTTATTGTTGTGTTTTTCTTGATGCGTTACAAACATAAATAACTGTTGTCGTGTTTTTTCTTGATGCTTATCCACCTTCCACACCTGATTTTATAAGAAAAATTAATGAAGAGAGATCTATTCCTCGCATATAAAAGGACGTATGCATTTTTTTTAATGATGAAAAGTAATCGGTTTTATCATCTATTTATAAACATTATTAGATAGAAGTCCTAATCGTAATCAAATAAGAACCCTTTCATGATTATTTAAATAAGGGCTCTTATTGCTCTGTAATTATCTTATATGGATAATTACTAAATGTTAACATGGAAGCATCTTACGGTATACATAATCCTTAACTAATAGCCTTATCAGTCATGATTAATAATATAAAAAGAAAAAATAAATAAATAAATGAAGGAGTTTTAGATAACCGACCAAAAAAAAAGAAAAAAAAGAAGAGGACCTTCATATATTTGTGTGCATCGGTCGCCTTCGCCAATTTCTCCTCGCTCCCATTAGTAAAACGAAATTTGCAGCGATGGACTCATATTCTAAAAGCTTAACGCTATGATACCAATGAAGCAATCCGGAAGAGAAACATAAACGGCAGAAAATAAAATGAGAAGAAGTGCAAAAGATCTTTCTTGTGGTTGAACTGCTTTGGATTTTGTCTCCAACGATGGGATTAAGAGCTTCACATGGTTATTTATAAACCACCTACTTTGCCAACTTCTACCCATCATGCCAACTTCAGCAAAGAAAGAAACATGGCTCTCAAATGTCACTCACAATGCCCACAAGCACATGCACTATTCCGTGTCAGGTGTAACCACTTAAGAGCATGTTTTTGACCACGACAAACCCCACAAAGCCAATATAACCAAACAAGCACTCCTACGTTTACTTACTGCCTTCGCAATAAAATAGCATGCGTGAATCATTGCAACGAGGACTATTTGGCCACCCAAATCAACAGGAAATACTACTTTCAGGGGTGCCACAGGAATCACTGGTTTCCAGTAGAACTTTGTACCAAACGGCGGCTGTGTCAAGTTTATGGTTGCTGATACAAGGTGGCAAATTACAAGGGTTGACTGGGTGAGAAATCTTTGCAACTCTCTCTGTTTTGCAGATATTCTTCTTCTGTGCAAAGTTTCGTTATCTTTCTCATCCCCAAGCGATTATTTGGTGGTGGTGTTTATTTTTGCATGTGAAAAGAGGAACCGCATCAAGTTCACCTGTTGTTTCTTGCTTCCACTGTGAATAACTTCAACCCTGCTGTAGAGAATAAGGTAGACACAAGAGTGATGATTATTCTCATTTTGGTCTAAATTTACGCATCAAAGAGCAATCTTTCAATTTGTACTTGACGCCGGGTAAATGTTGATATTGTCACTGTTCAAGACCTACGGACCTTTTGCTTGGCATTGTGGTTGTAATGATGCCTTACGATGTTGAGCTTCCCCGAAGTTTAATAATGGAGAAATAAAGCCGATTTTGAACTTCGAGAAGTCCTTGTGGACCCACTTTCTCTTTGCATCATCAGCAAGGGCATGAATGGGCGACCAATGACGGTACTCTAGTTGAAAATGTTTTGTCTGCAGGTAGTTGCTTTAGAATTGTTGGAATTGCCTCTATGGTTTTTACGATGCAGTCATTGAAAACAATGAAAGCTGATAGATTCGTTCTCTCTCTTTCCGAGTGCGCGTGCGTGTTATAAAAATTTTTAAGAATCATATATATATATATATATATAAAATAAAATTTTATTATTGCATCTTGTTTCATCATGATTTATGTAAAAAGAGTTATAAAATGAGCAGTAAAATATACTCTGATAAATGAAGTGTTCTTGAGAAGTTCTTACATTTTGCCTTATTTAAGATGTCTTAAACTATCTGAAGTAGAATATGTTTTAAGAGAGGTTCATAAGAGTATTTGTGAGAACCACTTGGGGGATAGGACCTTAGCTTAGGTATTATTGGCCAATCATGAATAACGATGCTATAGATTATGAGAAAAAATGCATATCATGCCAGAAAAATTCTTTGGTAATCCATCAACCTTCCACTAAACTTTCACTTATCAATAGTTCATGATCTTTTTTTCAATAGGGAATAAATATTATAGGACCTTTTCCAATCAGCTCCTAGTCAAAGAAAGTTTCTTCTGATGGCTATTGAATACTTTACTAATGGTTGAAGCTAAATCACTAGCTAAGATAGCTGAGAAGAATGTGCAAGATTTTGTATGAAAGTCAATCGTTTGTTAGTTTAGAATTCTGAAAATATTTATCATCAATAATGGTAAGCAATTTGATAATGTACAATTCAAGGACTTCTGCCAAAAGTTAAATATAGAGTATAGGTTCTCTTCTACTGCTCATCCTCGAATCAATAGTTAAGCTAAAGTAATGAATCAAACCTTACTACAAGCTCTTAAGAAGTGAAGCTAACATCGAATTGGGAATGTCCCTACCAAATTATTGAAATAAACAGACTTAGAGTATATAAGCTCGAAGACCTCAATAGCAAACAACTTTCCCATACATGGAACTCAAATAACCTCAAAATTTACTATAAATAGTCTTTACTATTTCATTTCTTTCTTCTGATATTCACATTGCAATTCTATAATTGTAGTTACTAATGAAAGTAGCAGAGGAATAAAAATTCTCTTTTATACTTATTCTATTTTGTAGCTTTTTCTTAAAAACTACTACATGGCTTCATAAAGCCAACCAATTTTATAAAAACCCTATCATGATTGTGGAAACAAAAATCCTAACATGAAAATGAGAATGAAGACCTTGGAACACCTAGAGAATATTGATAGTTTTCAGCTATGGCTGAAGGCACGAAGATCTCAAAGACCTTGGAACACCCAAGGAAATGCTTATCGTCTTCAGTTACATCTAAAAATATAAAAACCTTGAACATCTAAGAAATTTTGATAGTTCTCAGCTACAGCTAGGTGGTACGAAGACTCTAAACAGCCAAATAAATGTTGATTGTCTTCAGTTATATCTAAAAACATGAAAACCTTAGAATATCTAAGAAATATTGATAGTCTTCAGCTACAGCTGAGGGTATGAAGACCCCAAAAACCTTGGAACACCAAAAGAAATGTTGATCACTTTAGTTATGGCTAAAACCACGAAGACTTTAGAATATCCAAGGAATGTTGATCTCTTTCGACTATGACTAAAGCCACAAAAACCTTGGAATATGCAAGGAATATTGATTGGCCTTAGTTACAACTTAAGACAAGAAGACTTTGTAATACTTGAAAACCTTTATATCTAAGGAATATTGGTAATCTTGTTCAAAGCATATGAGGATTTCAATATATCCTCAGAATTCAACACAAAGATTTCATTGGAATTCTAAATTCCTAGATATTTTCCTATGAAGATGATTCCTTAAAATTCCTCATATTTTCTTAAGAAGAGGATTATCTCAAAATTCCTTAGGTTGCGTTTGATGCATCGCCAGGTAATACTGAAAGATAATGTGGATTGCCTGTAAAATAGATTACCACTGGATAGATTGCCAATAATGTTGATTACTGTGTTTGGTATACGCAGGCAATGTTGCAGTAATATTGATTACTGTTTTTGGTATGACAACCAGATTACCAGTAATGTAACATCAAATTTTTAAAATACCCCTAAGTCAAATTTATTAAAAATTGATATATTATTACATGTTTGGCAATATTAAAAATTGATATACTATTACATGTTGGGCCCAAAAACACCTAAGACCTGGAATGCACTTCTTGAACTATGGGTAGTTGCGACATGGCCATATCACGTCCACATAGACTTGAAATACAGAAGGATGATTTTCACACTTTAATAGAAAAATAACATAAAAATAACATATCTAGCACCAAAATTATTGTAGAACTATTTTTCACCAGCGAAATTCTATAGCCACTCACTTTTACAACTCTAACAACACAGATTCCAAACATGGATTTTGCTATCAATATTATACACACTCTACACCAAAATCACAATCTCTCTCGCCGAACAACAATATATCAACCACAACCAAACAATGCACCCATGGATGACATGACTCGATAAATTTAAGGTATAGGTTGTAATTATAAAAGATGTACTATAACCAGAAAACTGACTCAAATGTAAAAAAACTATGATGACAAGACCGATTGCAGTGACATAGTCTTCATAGAAGAATTTCAAAATACTTCCAACTATCTTAGCAAAAAGTATTTGTAGTTTGTTAAAACAACTACACAACACAAAAGTTAGTATGTTCAAATCCAAAACTACTAATAAAACTATCCACCAGCTAACCAAAATGATAATACCAAATTATCATAGATAAATAACCAAACAATCACAATATCAAACAAAACCACAACTAGAAACATAGATTTCCTAACTAGGACTCAAACCAAGGACATCTAATACATGATATATTCTCAACCTCTGAGGTAGTGAAAAGAAGTAAGTCAGACTTGCACTATCACGAGCAATTATCAATCTAGCTTTAACCATCAATGACTCATGCAGCTCCAAATCTTCAATCTCAGCTATTGCCTCATAAACCTTCTTCTTCATCTCTTGATCATTTGCAAGGAATTGGAAACAATCTGCCAACTTATCAATACCTTTACTTGAGCTTTGACACATTACTCCAAGACTGTTTATAGTTTCAATCAAAGGGCCCATAAGAGCAACTTCTTCCTCATTAGAAGCCTTCCTTTTTCTTGACCTTGATGAAGAAGCACTTTGTTGAACATGACCAATAGGAGTTTGGGGAATGGAGTTGTTACTTTCAAATCCTGTAGGATCTACAAACTGGACCTCCTCTTCACTATTCATTGCTTCTGTCAGGATTTCATTGGCTACATCAACAGGATCCTAAGCCCTCTGACCTATTGCACGATCTTTTCCAAATATGATCGAGAGTTTCTCCAAGTATAAGAATGGCTTATTCCGAAGACCAGATGCTTGAGGATGACTCTATCATAATGAACCAATATAAATTAAGTAAACTATACCTAAAGCATCAAAAATTAAATAAGAATGGAGAATTAATTAATATGCTGTGCATTTACCTTGATCCACTTGTCCCATACATCTTGATCACAAGTAATACATTTTTTTGTATCATCCCATCCAAATCCTGATGTATTCAACATATCATAAATAGCACCATATTGTTGTTTCAACAACTTAAACCTTGAATGGATGTGTGGATGAGCCTTGATGCTACAATTAGGTATCTTGTTTTCTATCATCTTCTCCAATTGAGGCAAGAACCCGACCTTGAAATTGCCACCTTCTCCCCTCCATATAGGATCATTCTTCAAATCAAGCAGACATCCAATTAGTATAGCATCTTCCTCTACACTCCATTGACGCTTCTTCCCCTGGTTCCTCCTTTGACTTGAAGAAGCTTCCATTTCTAAAAGATAATAATTTAATACAAAAGATAATAGATGTTCATATTGTAAATTTAAATAATAACAATAATAAGTTGAATAAAGACAAACAATTTGAAAATAACAGTAATAAGCACCCATGTTCCAAATGACAGTAACAAGGTTTATATTAAATTTGTAACAAGGTTCATATTAAAGAAAGACTCAAATTCATAAAATAGTAATACATAGCAAAATTTGCAATAGTGTTGAGAATTTCTTCAAGCTCTGGATTGGTCCAAATTTCTTGTGCCAAGTCATCCCTAAATTGAGTCCAAGCATTTGTACTCATAACGTGATCAATCATTTCTCTTTCATTGATATTTTCTTCTGTCAGGAGGACATCAGGCATCTCATCTTCAATTGGGTCAATTGACATTTCTCTTCTAATATGGTTATGAAGAAGAGCACATGCATTAATGATTCTTGCTTGTGTTTTAACTGGATAAAATGACTTCTCTCTAAGAATCGCCCATCTCATTTTAAGAAAGCCGAAGCATCTCTCGATGACATTTCTAGCAAATGAGTGCCTATAGTTGAAGTATTCTTATGGTGTTGTCGGTTCATGATTTTATCTCCAATCATTCAAATGATATCGTTGACCCCTATATAGAGTTAAAAACCCTTCTCCATTTGTATATCCAGCATCACATAAGTAATAAAGACCTAACATAAGTAAAAATCTTGTTAGAAAATAAGTTCAACATATAAATGAAAACAAGTTTTAATTAACTAGAACTATTACCTTAGGGCACTTTTAAACCTCTTGTTCTTGATAATGCATCTCTTAGTACTCTACCGTCTGCAGCTGATCCTTCCCAACCAGGTAAAATATAGATGGATTGCATATCTTGACTACAAACTCCTAGAACATTCATAGCTATTTCACCTTTTCTTCTGTACCTAAGCTTGTCAATGTCAATGACTGTGCATCTAATGTATGTTCCATCTAAGGCACCTAGACAATTCTACAATAAAAAAATATATTATTATTATGCTAATATAAAGTATTTCTTAAATAATTTAAAATTAATATAATATTTATCAACCTAATTAAAAAAATTACCTTGAACCATTTCCATCTGTAGTCAGTTGAGTTATCAGGAACGGGCTCTGGTTTCTTGAGCAATATTTCATGGCAAAGAAGAATAGATTTCAACACAACTGTAAACTGCCTACTAATTGTCTCACCACTCCTTACAAACTGTCTTTTAATGACTCTATTCTTAACATGGTGAGCACATATATGTAAAAATATAGCAACCATCTCCTCAACACACATATTTTTGGTACTCGACAATCTTCCAGTACTTTGTAACATATCACATAATGCATGAAAACTTCTTCTATCTATGCACGTATTTTCTATACATGCCAGCTCAGAATCAAATACAATCTTCTGTAAACTAATTTCCCTAATTTTGTGTCTATCATACTCACCAAGATCAATCCTTTTTCTCTTGTTGCTTCTCCTATTCAATAAAGCAACATAGTATGTATGCAATAGAACAGTTAATGCAACAATGGCCCTATGAAGGTTGATGTACATTGCAATGATAGATGATAATTTTGGAAGCAACTCTTCTGGTAGTTGATCCATTTAAATGACAATATTATCACAAGAAAAATAACATATTTTTTAGTAATATATTTCAGCAAATTTAAGTAAATATTTCGGCAAATTATATATTAAACTAACATAAAATTTAAAACTAATAATGGGACAAAGAAGGTTGGATGACATGAAGGGAGAGGAGGGGATGAGAATGGAAGTGTGTTGGGGGGGAGGGGGGCCTGAGAGGATGATCTAATGGAAATGTGTTCTCTTTTGGAGACAATGGTGCATGCTAAGTGGGCCTAATCCACTACCTCCTCTATCACATCCACATGCATCCATATGTACATCTGCAGCAAAGATTTTAATCAAAATGCCTAAGACTTCATCATTATTTTCTGGATGCAAAGTATTGTGGGTGGGACTTGGGGAATACCTTATTGCGTGTTAATAAAGAAAATTATGTAAAATGTTGATTTCCATGGATATATTTACACTCGATTTTTTTAATTTATCTGATTTACAAAAAAGAAAAGGAAAAATTATCCAATACCCGGTTGCACCCAAAACACATTCTACATATTCATCATGGCATTATATAAGGCATTACTTTTTTCTGAACGTGACACTTTCATCAGGTGCATACAAATTTTCATGTATTTTGATTATAGAATTGCCCTTTGTTATCAGATAAAAATTTTAACCTACAATGGAAAACACTTGTTCTTCTTCAAAGCACACAAATACTTCCCATCCATAAGATCACAGACATGTCAAAGCCTCAACAGATATTCTCTTTTTTTTATTTTTTTGGTAACTTGGCAAAGCCAGAACTACATAAAAGAACAACAAAGGAACAATATTCAATACAACACCCAAAGTAAATGATGGGAGTCTGACAAAAGAAAGAACCCAACTCAAAACACATAAAGTCATAAGGCAAACACCAACTAGTACAAAGTAGTCAGGAGAAGAAGAGCTAAAAAGAATAATAACAGAGACCATCAAGCAGAGTGAAAAATAAACCAGCTCCCAACATTAGCATAATGAAGAAAAAAGGCTCCAGCCCAACCAAGGTAGGAAAGTAGTACAAAACACCAACAAGCAACGACAGAATTTGAGAAACAGATAAGCAGCAAAGCAGAGGCATTTCAGGATACAAAGTAGTTAGGATTTGAGGCACATATCAACAGTAAAATAGATGCAAAATAAGCAGCCAGCAGTCAGCGACAGTATAGAACCAACATCCAGCACAGTGCCGAAAAAATAATCAACCAACCAAAAAATTAAAACATACCCTCCAGCCAACAAATGGTTAATCTGAATACCCAACAGTGCTTTGGATCTGAGACAGATATTCTTTTTTAAATCTATATCCTATAAAAGCATTTCAAAAAAAAAAAAAGGAAACAATGCGGATATCTATCAAAAAAAATGAATTAGACCTGTCCCATTGATCAGAACTCCAGTAATTACATCAGAAGAAAAGTATGTTCACGGACTTGGCTGTAGAAAGGCAGAGGGGGCAGATCATATGGGGGAGAGGAGGGGAGGCCTGTGTTCACGGACTTGGTTGTAGAAAGGCAGAGGGGGCAGATCAGATGGGGAGGGAAGGGGAGGAGAGGTCGATGATGGCGGAGGGGAGGCTTGAGATGACGGTGCCGGAGAAGAGGGGGAGGTTTTATATGAAAAAAAAAAAAAAACTTACCGATCACTTTTGACGGCTTGAACGGTGATTATCTTTTAGGAGGCGATGGGAGGGGAGCTCACCGGCGGCGATCTTCTTGGAGGCGACGGGAGGGGAGCTCACCGGCGACGTAAGAGGAGTGGGAGTAGGGTAAGCACGATGAAGAGAGAAGGGAAAAAGCATACAGAAGGATGGGTTTTATTTTCGTGGAAGAAAAAGGGACAGGAGCATTTTTGTCCAAAAAAATTATTACCAGATTACCACATCTCCGGTAATCTGATAGCCACCCCTCCCTCAAGCAATCTGGATTGCCTCATGAGAGATAATCCAGATTACCACTGCAAGATAAATTACCATTAAAAAAATATACTAAACCTAATTATCTGATGGGTCTAGTTTAAATTGCCGGCAATCTGGATAGATTACCGGCTACCAAACGCAACCTTAGAGTTCTATGCACAAATTCCTCGGCATTCTCTTATGAAGAGGATTCGTCAATATTCCTTAGAATTTTCCTACGAAGAGCATTCTCCTAGGAAAAGAATTTCATCAAAGTTCCTCAGAGTTTTATGTAGAAATACCTTGAAGAAGATTTCATAAAAATTTCTCAAAATTTTATTTGGACATTCATCGATATTATATTTGGAAGACTATTGGCATTAGCATGAATAGTTTCAGAATTCTTCAGTAAATTCTAACATAGAGGATATATACTTATATTTACAACCTAAGGTAAAATTTCATTGATCAATTTTATTCAAAAATAATTCTTTTGTGGTTATGTTTTTGTCGAGGTTTAGCACTTGCATAAATTCTTAATACCAAATCAAAGTTCAAATTTACCAAACGAATGGCCGACTTAAGAGACGGCCAATCTAAATGGCTGACCTAGAAATACTCTACAAAATGGATGGGTGACCTAAAAAGGACAAATTTAATAAGGCCGGCTAGGCAATGACTGCCTTAAGAATGACAAACCTTAAAAATAGCTGACCTCAAATAATTGATTGATTTAAAGTTTGGCTGATCTATAAAATAATTAACTCATATTCCAGCCAAATTAAAACAAATGCAAGGCCAACAATTTGATGGACCATTAAAATTGTAATCTAAATTACATTAGCTAACCTAATACACTTATAAAATTTTAGATATCTATATTAGTGGTATGTGTTGTTTGGAACAAATTTTAGCAGAGGATTAAATATTCAGAACACGGAGAAAACATAATAGCAATGTAAAGGATAATACACAGAGCTAAAAAAACTTAGAGGAATTTTTATTTCATTAGATTGTTTGAGTGCAACAATAAGGCCTGCGTGTCTAAGGAAATCTAGACAATATATCACAAAAAAAGAAGAATAAAAGAGTACAAGAAATAAGCTAAGCTTTCGTTTCTTTTGCTCGAAGGACTCGACTCAAACTAGAGAGGCAACTTTGTCTTCCTTGATCAAGCTTTCTTCATCTAAAATTTTGTCCTCAAACTCTTTACCCTCACTAGGTGCATAATCTAGCTCTAAGAAATCTAGTTTAGAATAGAGCTCGAATAACTCCTAACATAGCTCAAAACCCGCAAAGAAATCTTTGCTTACATAGCTAACTTTTTCATCCTTGCGTTCCTTAGAGACTTTATATTCTTCAATGATCTCCTCTTTTAGAGTCTCCTTAATGCATTTCTTGGCCTCAGCAAAATCATTCTTCATTTTCTTCATATCCTTTATTATCTTTCCCTTCTCTTCTTCTGATGCTCTTCTTTCCTTGGCTTTCTCAGCCTTCTCTCTTTTTAGCTTGGCTTGGAGTTGAGCTATCAATTCCTTGCCCTTGTTAACTTGTACTGAGAGGAGTCCTTTCTCTTCTTTAAATAGCCTTCTCTCAATCTCTAGGAAGGATTCTAGTTTTGCTTGATTTTCTTTTTCCTTTGCTGACCTATTAGATAATTTGGTGACCATAAGAATCTAACTGAAGACTTCTCCTTGCTCGATGTTGACTTGTACCTTTAACTTATTGATGATAGCCCGAAGCTTATAATTTTCCTCTTCCAAAAGATGACCTAGCTCGGCCATAACTACTAAGCTTTCGTGATTCTATAAAAAAATAACTAAGAAAGTTAATATAAAGCCAAGCTAACAAACATTAACAAACTTAATGAAAATAAAAGATTTACCTTGACTAAGTTTTGGTTGGGTCAAAAATAATTCATCTCTGTTTTGACTTCGAAAGTAGCTCCAATCTTCAGGAAGATAGAACCCCTCCATAATCGTCTTTGCCACTGTTCTAAATAGAGCTGAATCACTCGTTCGAATGTTCCATGAGGAAAAGTATAAACCCAACCTGAGAAAGAACTTAGCTTGGAAGGAGCTATAGTCGATGATGGTTCTTTTCCTGCCTCAACCTCCATATGAGTAGACTGCTCAAGAGAAAACCTTTGAGCTTCTATGGTAGAAGAAGGGATTTGGTCGGCTATATTCGCTTCCTTTGCATTTGGCTCAGGAAGAGCATTGGAGCCAACCTCGACTTGAACCTCGATTGGCTCGAAAGCTACTAGAGGTGATGTTTTCCTTTTCTTGCTCACCTCTTTAACTCTTTTCGCTACCGCCCTTTTTCTCTAACACAACACTTTATCTTCCTTGATAGAAGTGACTGCCTAAACTTTTATTTTCTCGATGGCTTGCACTACCATCGAGCTAATTTTTTCCTCGGCTTTGTTGATCTTAGTCGAGGAAGTCCCCTCCACCTTCTTCTTTTATTGTTTAGTTCTTTTTTTCTTTTTAGCATCCTTCCTTAACTTTTCAAGGTTCAACATTTCTATACATAGTTATAATGAATGATTAGCACCAAGCAAATAAAAAAAGGATAAAAAAACATTTAAGTATGCTACATCAGGCTTAAAACTCACCCAAAGAAGTTGGACTTAGTCTAACTCAAACCAACGCTTCCTCTAAGAAGAGCACTTCTATTCTTGGAACATTCTTCTTTCTCGATATCTAAAAGTAAAGGAATTTTATCTGCCTTAACATTGGGCTATTGCCTGCTTGACCTAAAAGGCCATGACCTACCTACCTCGGTGATAAAAAAGAAACATTCCCTCCATCCATGGATGGATGTAGGGTTTAGATACTTTGCCCATGTCGAGCAGAGAAATACCACCAACCTACTTTCGAGGATGTTCTTTTAAAGCGATAAAAAAAAAACCTAAATAAGGGAATGGAAAGTAGGATATCAATAGAGGAAAGTCTAGATAGAAAGCCGAGCAACAACTTTCATGAGTTGGGAATAAGTTGGTCAGAGCAATATTGAAAAAGCTGAGCAATCGGCTTATACGAGGAAAAATAGGTAATCTAAGTCCACCCTTCAGAGCATCCTCATATAAAATGAGTCATTCTTCAAAGGAATTAGAGGCTCGGTCTGATTTCTTTGAGGCAGTAAGAAAGAATTGTTTAGAAATGAAGTATCTCTATCAGATGCAAACCGTATCCTTTTCTATTAGGATAGGTTCATCATTAGCTCAAAGCACATGAGTACCCTGAGCTAATGGAGATGAGGAAGAGGAAGTTGATATAACCTCTTCGGCTGACATCTCTAACTAAGCAAAGCTAAAAGTAAGAAAAAGTAAAAAGAATAAAGGAAAGAATGTTTATCTAGTAACCCTAAAGCAAGGTTCGAGGAAGTGAAAGAAAGAACACGAGACGAGGGCCCTAAAACCAAAAGAAACCAAGGCAAAACCTCTTGAAGCCAAGTGAGAAAATGATGAGCAGAGGCGAAAATGATTCACTCTAGTCTTCTTTTATAGAGAGGAAAGAGAGAAAATGATCAACCTATCATTGAAATAAGACTTAGATCTTGACACATGGCATCAATATGCTCATAAACAATAAACAACAATTATAAGCCGACTTTCTCATAATAATTGGCTCGAAATTCGAATGGTTTGTAACCATTATCTTTTCATTTTAAGAACAAAATTTTAATGTTTGTAATGATTACCTTTTCATTTTAAGAATAAAATTTAAATTTTAAAATTTTAAAATTATTATTGAATTTTTTTAGCATAACAAATTTCAATAAATAAAAGAGGCAACTCAAATATAAAAGGAAAGAATACCCTAATGATTAGAAATGCACCAAGAAAGATCGGTTGAAGAAGATTAGCCGAGGAATAAAGTAAAGACATAGGAGAATTAGTCGAGGAAGATTAGCTGAAAAATAAACAAAAGTATATACTAGCTAAGGAATATCGGATGAGAAATATTAGTCGAGGAATGAGATAAAGATGTAGGAGAATTAGTTAAGAAAGATTGGTTGAAAAATAAACAAAAGTATATACTAGCTTAGGAAGATCGACTGAGGAAGATTGGTCGAAGATTAAAGTAAAGGTATAGGAGAATTAATCGAAGAAGATTGGTCAAAGAACAAACAATTATATATACTTGCCAAGGAAGATTTGTTGAGGAAGATTGGCCAAGGAATAAGGTAAATACATAGGAGAATTAGTCAAGGAAGATAAGCTGAAGAATAAACAAATTATACTAGCCAAGGAAGATTGGCCAAAGATTAAGGTAAAAACATAGGAGAATTAATCCAAAAAGATTGGCCAAAAAATAAAAAAAGGTATATGTAAGCTAAGGAAGATTGATTGAGGAAGATTGGTTAAGTCGAGAAAGATTGGCCAAGGAATAGACAAAAGCATATTAGCTGAGGAAAATCAACCGAGGAAGGCAGGACAAGGAACAGGCAAAGATAGGAGAAGAGAAATAGCTAAGAAGAAAATTGATTGAAGAAAAATTGAATAGTGCAAAGGTAATAAAAATTTAATAAGTCACTATGGATACATGCTAAACTATAAGAACATATACAAAAAGGTTACCCACTTACCTACTAGCAGAAGAAAGAACCTCCTTCAAAAATCTAGGCTTATCTAATATGATATGAGCCAGGATCTAAGATACAAAACTAATAAAATACCTTAAATATTAGCTATTTTTGTGGCTTGAACTTAAAGATAAGTTCAAATCCCCAAAAGTGGAGCCCATTTGATGTGGGTAAAATTATCAAAAATATATGATGAAGACACATAGCAAAATAAGATGATGACAATTATCATGAATAATTAAATAAATAAGAAAAATCTAAAATTCATAAGCAAAAATATGATTGGCTGAAATAAAATAGTTCAGATTATTTCCTAACCATCTTGTGCACTTTAAAAATTGACTTAACCCTCAAGATAAATAAAATAAATAATCCTGAATCATTCATCACCAAGAAGCCCAACTTATGATCATGAAGCCCAACTCATGGTTAGCATAACATACTCACTCTAGATGCCTATAAATGGAGGACCAAAGCCTCATTTAAGGGGAAACGTAAGGCCCATTCTTCCTCCTCTTTTTTCTATTTTGTTACATTTTCTTATTTGTCCTGATCTCTTGGGCTAAGTTTTTCATGAAAACTCTATGGGCTGATCTATTGCTTTGTCAATTCTTCTACATGAAATCTCACTCGTTTTGAGAGTGATGCTTGCCATGCGAATCATCTGGTCTGTCCATATAGCATTTTAAAGGGCACCTCCATCGCTAAAGTTTGTCATGTTACATTAAATACCCATTTGAAGATTATTAGCCCTTGAAGGGTTAACCATTTTACATTTAGTCTTGTGCAAAAAGATTAAATATCAAAACGCACCTTCGGAGCCACTTGTTCATGGCACGATTCAAGTGGACGTTGAACTAACAAGTTCAGTGTGATTTACATCCAAAATGTCCGACACCGGGGGCACCTATTAAACAGAGAGCAGGTTGAATGGAGTAGGTAACCCAACAGTGTGACAAGACCGACTCGTTTGGTGGTCAAAAAAATAAGGCTGTTCCTGCGTCAGGTTCCATATATAGTTCAACTCAAAACAAAGTATCTTGACTTTCGAATTGCAAAGGAAAACCTTATGCAAAGGAAACTGCACCAAAAATCAAATATGGTGGTCAAACATTGTTCAAAGGACCATCGTCTTTGGAACAGAAAGGCCTTGTGGCGTGTAATAACCAAAAGGACGCTTTTCATATTGCCAGAATACCAACCATGCAGTGCCTCTCAGAAGTTACAATACTGTACGTCTAGTTTTCACCAATGCTAACAGCTGGCAATATAGTAATAGTGGCAAGCACTGGGCAAGGCAACGAGACAAGGAAAGTATTCTACTTACTAAGACTAGAATAGTAGCTCTTGCTAATGTATCCATTATACAAAGTACATACATATAAAGTGTCATGGAGGTTCCAGCTAAGAGGATAAGAGGCCAAGGCTGCCAAGGCCAGCCAAAAAGAAACAATGACCATAACTCGATTCCTCCCTCCCACCAACCCACCCAAAAAGAAAACACTAATGAGAGAGATTTACAAAGTCCAAGCTAAGCACCACAGATAGACATGGAGAGATCCAAATTGATTCTGGGACCTTCAGAGTAACCTGAACACGCACTGAAGTTTCTCCTCAAGGATAAAGAGGTTGCTCCACTGCTTTCACTTGCTGAGGGTGTATTACTCCTTTGTGTTGGGTGAAATGACAAGGATAGTGATAATGAGCAATCATCGACCTCCTCCCTCTCCTCTGAACACTCATTGAATGATGGGGAGATATATGATTGACATCCATTCTCATAGCATCCCTCAGAACTCAGCTTCTTTGCGGATATGAGATTCTGGTCGCTTGGTTTGCTGGTCTGTGATCAATAAAGAGAGAAGATTAGTTTGATGTCACATTTTAGAAGAACATGCTGTAGTTCATTCAACCATGCGTACAAAATAAGCATTGTGATGTTATGCCTGATCTCAAAATCTTCTCATAAATAAAGCCCTAGTATAAGTTCTTTAACCAAAAAGTTGTGCTACCACTCCAAAAGCATTAGTCAACAGTCTACTAGAGGGCCTTCACTAGGGTCTCCAAATGACAATTTTATAGTAATGACAATTAAATTAGTAAATGGAATGAAAAATATGATAGAGATTTTAAATTTTAGTTAGGATTACCAAAGGGCTCAGCTATTATGTTTTTTTTCAATATTTTTTCAGAAACAAAGCTCAAATCTAAGCCATATAATGCCCTTATGTCTTATACCCTTTGAAGTTGCTGTTATTATAAACTAATAATAAAATTTGCCTTAACAAACTAATAAGCAAATAGGCTAGTGGACTTAATTTTGAATGCATTAATTTATGGTGCCAAGCAAATGGATTTATAAGCAATTTCATCTTATTATTAGCACGATATGTACAGTCTGTCCCATTATTTTAGTGGCAGCATCCTAATTGCCAAGAAGATATCATTCGATCATTCATTCATTTAAAAATAGTATTCAAAAAGTTGGTAAGATTCCCAAATCTTCTGAGTATATATCACAGATCCGAATATAGTCGTTGCCCATGGAAGCCCCTTGTCAGCAACTGCCAAATTTCTAGCTCATTGATCCAGAGAGATGCATGAGAATGCGTGGGGAAAGGCTATAACGCAATGCAATAAACTGGTCAAGCATTCATATTTAATAAAATAAGGATGGAATAAGAAGGAATATTCTAGTCATGGAAAGAAAGAACATAAACAGCTTTCCCTCTATTGTGATGTGGTGTGTGAACTATTAAATGCACATGCATGCGGCACGCTCTTATATTAGGAAGGCCAGGCTCCATGCAATCTTTCAATATCAAACCTAATCCTAAAAACCCTAAGAAGAGGTTGGTCAAAGAGGGGATTAGAAGAGTTGAGAAAAGAAGACAAAGCGCCTAAAAGGAGCTGAGAACACTCAAGTGGGAGGCAGAAAAGTCGTCAAGGAAGGAGAGGAACAGGGAGGAGGGGTGGTTTCTTTTATCACTTTTTACTGTACCTTTAAAGGGCCAGATTCTTCCACCATATATCCCGACACTTTGAGCTTGGAAGGGTGATGATCTGCCAACAAGCCAGTCTCCACAGCATCTTTCTGCCACCTGAGGCCCTCCTTCTTTATTCCCCTCCCCACAGCCATGGCTTGCATGTAATCATCAAAGCAATACGGGGAGGTGACTGCCTCACTGATTCCCTGGCTGCATTGCAAGCTTTTGGAGATGGCTTCTGTCTCCATTCGAGCCCTGCTGATAAAATAAGCAAAAGAAGTGCGGAGAGAGATTAGCAAAAGGTGAGGAAAAAGCGAGGAAGAGGAGTAGATGGGATCATCTTTATATGTGACTTAAGTGGACAAACTGCTAGCTAGCTAGCCAACCTTTTCAGAGGAGGGAGTGGAGAGGACACGAACTGGGACTGCAATTCCTTGGTGGGCTTTGAAGAAGGGCAGGAGCCATCATCATCTTGCTCATCAGCACCACCATCATTGGCTTCACATGAGTGCTTTCTTGCTTGCAATTCTGACGACAGACAAGAAGATTCAGATATGAAATAGTGAGAACAAACCTTTTGTCTTGGTGAGAAGAAAAGTTTGATCTCTTGTGAGGCTTGGAAAAGGACTTATGTTTCTTTAAAAATTGAATTTATTACGAAAAACTAACAAAAAGAATAGAGAAGAAGAAAGACGTGAGTTACTTAGAGAAGCATGCCAGACAAAGCTTGTAAAAGCTATGAGTCTGTTGAACTTCACATCTTTTGTTTTTTTTTCGCTATTCCATTGATAGATCACAGAGTTCATTCATTCTGAAGGGCGGCCAAAACCGAATAAATAAATAAATATGTCATTCTGTGGTTGGAGAAGATTTACTGTAAATGGTGCAGCTCCAAAAAAAAAAAAAAAAAAAGGTTTGGCCTCTTATTCTGCGCTCTTTTTTTGGCTAAGCAACGTTCTAAATAGAAATCAAGAATAAAGAAAAAACTGAAACCAAGCTCTACTATCAAAGTTCATCCATGTGACGGAAGAAAAAAAAGCTCTAGGATCAAACCTTATCTATAGGGAGGGGAAAAAAAAATAATGCCGCATAACTCAATCCGTAAGTATCATTAGATAAAAAGAGAAAACTTTAGAGAGAAAACAGAAAAATAAAAGCAGTTCCATCAACAAGACCTTTTAAAAAATGACAGATGTGGCTGCATCAACTAGATGGTAAGTGAGATAGAGAGTTTTCTTAACATAGGTAAATAATTATAAAAATTGACAATGGAGAAAATAACAAGGTTATGGGTTTCATTTTGGAGGAAAAAATAACATCTTTGGCAGGGATGATCTTAACAAAATATCAGAGAGAAAAACCATACCTTGCCTGCCCATGTCATTCCTCATGCTTCTGTACATCTGTTCAAAACCGTATCATCCCTTTGCCAGTCAAACTTTAACCAAAAAAAACAAAAAAAAAACAAAAAACAAAAAAAACAAAATTATAACCATGAATCCAGACCACGTATCAAAACGACCATACCTGGAGATGACTTTTAACATGGGATATGGTAAGTCCTCTAACATCCATCAGCTGAAGGACAAGCTTAGGCGTAGCCTCTGATAACAGCAGCAGCAAACAATGAGATCGCAACCAACAACAGCAAGAGAATTAAAAAAAAACAAAAGTAAAGGCAAGTCCCAAGGTTCAAATATAAAAGGTACTAACTTTCCTGTCCTCCAAGCCTTTCTATGGCATGAACAAAGCAGTGATGGAGCTCAGGGGTCCATCTCAGGCGAGGCACCTTGGATCTGACGTACTGCCTCACAGCTCGATTCCTTCCGCAGTTCCCCATCTCTCCTCCTCCTCCTCTTCCTTCCTTCCAATGGTTTTATTCTCTTCAGAAACTACAAATATATCCGGTACAGCAGAGTAAATCAGAGGAATGGGGAGGAAGAAACGAACCAACTTTTCTTTTTTTTGGAAGTCCTCGCCAATTTCTACCCAGTTCTCTCACCAAAGAAACTTTCTCTCTTCTATATCACGCGTTTTCTCAAAAAGAAAAGAGACTCCCACTGGTCCGTGGGCCTGAGACTTATCTAATAGCTATCCTTCTCCCAGAAACTCATCCTGGCCCCTCTAAACCCTTCCAAAACCCTGCCTTTATACTTCCCTATCAGTTTCCATTTGCGTCTCCTCTCCACAGCTCTCACCTTTTCCTTCTCAAAAAAGCTCTCGCCTTTGCGTCTCTCTGTTACATGGGGTCCTCTAAATATCTTTAGGACTGTCTACGATTAACGCAACACTCGGTGTTGGAGGCCACGGATCACGAGAGGAAGCCATCATTAAGAGGAGTTAATGACTGAAGAGAGAGGGAAGGTGAGCAGAGACAAGAGAGAGAAAGAGTACTAGAGACACAAGAGAGAGGACAAGACCCTCTGAGCCTCTGATATACTCATAAAAAACTTAATATAAACAAAAGGAAAAGAAAAAAAATACCATACGATATATCACCAACCTTCTGAAAATAATTATAATTATTACAGTTGGCCAGAGCTTTTGACTCGCTACAAGGAAAAACAGAGAGAGAGAGAGATAGAGATTTGGGCAACCAAGGCCAGAGGCATGATCACAAGAAAACGGCTATAGAATCTCTGAGCACGCGATTTCTTTGCTCCTCTTCTGCTACACTTTATTAACTTGCATAACTACTATAATTATGTTACTATTTACTACTATAACATAATTCAATGGACGAAGGCTTTTTGAGTTTTTTCTAACTTATGTACAACTAATAAAAGGCCTTTTATGAAGCTTTAAATGGGATTTAGGATTTTTTTTTTATTTTTTTATTTTTTTTATAGGGAGGCATGTAGAATATGTTATTGTTTAGTGTTGAATGGGTCAAAGCATGGGTCCTGCATCTCATCACTCTGTATTCTTTCTTGTCACAAAGTCAACTTTATGGGTAGGCCCCCAAGGGAATGAGTGAGGCTCAAGGATCCTATAAAGAAGGCTTGGGTTTAGCCTATAAAACGCACACAGTTCATGTGGTGTTTTTTTAGGGGAGTTGGCCTTTTCAAATCAATCACAGGCGGTGCCCACCTTTAGAAAAAGGGGGAGCTCCTAAAAACTAAGGGATAGGCTTGTGTTAGGGAAGAGGGAGGAGGGAATAAAACAAACAAGAAAAGGGGTCTTTTCTTCAGTAGCTGTAATTATATTTGGGTGTATTCAAAACTTCAGAGTGGCAGTCAGTCGGATGGCTGGCTATCTCTGAAAATTCCTCCTGCTTCCATGCAGAAGTAGGCAGACCTATTGACCTAATAAAGGGGGTGCCGTGGCATTTGTAAACGCCTTGGACTTTGTAGGGACGTGGCCTCCTTCCCTTCTCTATTGTTGCTTTTGCTTGCCAGGGGAGCAAAGGACGAAAACAGCGCCGTGATGATTTGGGAGTGGAAGTGGAAGACTTGGACCTACTTAGTTTAATTATCCCTGACTTGAAACAAGCTTTCCCTTCTCTTTTTCCTTTTCTCCTCTCTTTCCTCCCTTAACCTTCCTTTCTTCTAGACCATAATAGCTCTATCTTGATTAAAGTTGACATTGCTCGCAGTAATAACTCGGGAAGCAAACGTGTGAATGGCCCCAAGTTTAAGACTTTAATCGAGGCTGCAGATATACAGGGAATAAGCGGTATAGCAGGAGTTAAATCCAGGAGAAATGCAGGTAAAAGTTTCAGTAAGATACCAGGCCTCTGCAAAATCTTGTAGGATATCTTAATCAACATGGATAAATCTCTGTTCATAAGAGGTTTTGTGGTATTTAAAAGTCCCAACTCGAGTATAATTTAATGGTCCAGTAAAACAAAAAAAAAATAAATATAACTCTTTGTCATAGACGGTAATTATGTAAAACCTTTTTTGCGAAAATTTCCATCAAGGTTGTGATTTTTATACGGAGCTTATCAAAGTAAGGTGAGTCAATTTTCTTATCATTGACCGTAGGGGTAGTTCAGACTTCACAGCACCTATCAATGGAATTGAACGTTAAGTATAAACAACGTTGCATTCCAAATTCCAATCATTTAAAAAAGAAGTTAGGTAACCTCCTTTCTGAAAAGAGATCGTGCGATTTCTCCTGTAATAAAATAGTGCTTCTATAACATTCAGGCCGAATTTAATATTAATATGGGAATCAGTGACAAGCCATTAGACAATGAGTTTAGAGGCGTGGAGACACCGAAGAAATCACCTTCACAAACTTACTCTGACCCACTGAAGAATGCGACAGCGAATAAAATGTTACTTTAAGCGGTAAGTAGAAACCGGAAAGGGAACCGTGGACGGACTCGGAGGACAAGTGATCGCTAACAGTACGATTCCTTTTTTTTCTTTTCTTTTTTTTCAACTTGATTATTCCCTAAGCAAGCTATAAAACATCAAAGGCTGTTCTCGGTTTCTAAACAGTGGCTTAACTGTTATTTTTTTTAGTAGACTATAAATATTTAAATAATTACTTATAAAATTTTTACAGACAAAAATTCGAAATTACAAGTTATTTCAGAAGCTCAAAAAATTAATACGAGGTTTATTTAAAGGCTTAAACTAGTTTTATTTCCCACACAGCCGTAATTATCAAATAAATAATTATTTCATTTTTCTGCAGTAATTTTGGGAAGGCGTTGTTCCCCAAGTCTCGACATCAGGATTTTTGCCATCAAAATGATGAGAGTAAATCTTCATAAAAAAACTCAAAAAGAGTTGTCTTAAAAATAAATGTGAAGTCGGCAGCAGGAAAGAAGATAAAGGAGGAACTGCGAAATTTCTTGTCTTTGTTCGCAGAGCCCAAGGAGGGGGGGGGGGGGGAGTGGGGCCAATGGAGTGAAACGTACTCCTCTGAAAGCCCTTTTTCAAGGGGGCAAAAAAACAGAAAAAAAAAAAAGAAGAAGAAAAAAAAAAAAGTGGGTACTTTCACCGCGTACCTCCTCACTCTCCTCGGCGGGAGCACCAACCCCTTGCCCTGTCCACATGCGCTACCTCGAAGGAATGGTGCCGACTTGGATGTGACACCAACCGGAGTTCTCATCCCATCACCACTCCGGTAGGTAACCGAAACAAGACGAAGCCGTAATTACCAGTGGTCAATCCTGGCCTCTATAACTAACATCTCGCTAGGATCCTCTAATGGATAAAATTATATGGATAGCAAATGTGGCGATACTACTGCTCACATGTGCTTTGAAATATATGAGCGCAGATGACAACCAAAAGTACATATAAATTAGTTTTCGTTGAGTAGAAATCTATTAGTCCTGTTTCTTGATTTTTATGGTTATTTTTGGTTTCTTTCGAAACCATATCTAAAATGAGAGGAATTATTTCATTTGTTAATTTTTCTAAACAAAACATTCTTAATTCCTCTGATCACAAATATTGGTAAAAAAGAAATACGATGATGAAAGTTAGATACCTAATATATGTACCCTTTTTTTCCTTAATTTCTCATGGATATTTCAAATTAGTTGAACTCTATCTTAAAAATAATATTAATCCATCTCTTATCCACATCTCTATCCCAACTCATTGAACTCTTTTCTAGATTTAAAAATGAATAAAAATAATAAATAAATAAAAATATCATAAACTAACTAAGAATTTAAAACAAATTAGGCTTTCATTAATTAAAATAACAAAATCAACAACATGACAAATCCTAAATAAATTAGACTCTCTCTCACGTCTCTCTCCTCTCCCCTTTCTCACATTTGTCTCTCCTTCATCATACCCGGCCCCCTTTCCCTCTCTTCTCATTTTCCCCTCTCACATGCCATCCTCCAACATTTCCACACCCTCCCCCCCTAAAATACTCAGCAACTCACCTAAAAAGGCTAATTAGAAGATATTATTTAAATTTCTTAGTCCTGTATAAGTATTCGAAATTTATTCAATGCATAATTAATATAGAACTAAACACATACCAATATAAACTCTTATACTCTATCCCAACTTTCAGTTATTTGCTCCTTCTTCCACCTTCATGTCTAGTTAGGTACATTAAAAATATGTGGGAGAGATTCACAAGTTAAAAGTAATCCACTACTAACTAGAGCTTAGTGAAATGATAAACGGACCTATCATCAAGCTCGTTTGTTATGCGGGCATGTAACCAATATTAAACAAAAATAAGAAAAATGAATAAAGTAGGGGTTTTACTATCTTAAACTTCAGGGATTATTATTACTATAATGCCACCAACGAAAGGAAGGGTGACAAGGCTCAAAATAAGAGAAGCTAAATTACATTTACTCCTAAGATAATGATGAGGTAAGCTAAGATAAGATAAAAGATAAAAATAATATAGATTAATTGATGTGTTGAAAGTCTACATTTCATGATGAAGGATATAATTTGTTTGCACATACATAAAGAAAGAAAAGAAAATAATTGACTCCTAAGTACTAGATATGTATCAAACTCAAAGGTAAATACATGTGTCTTTATTATGGTACCTCCAATGAAAATGAGATTCTTCACTTCATCATGCGTGAGGTATAGTGCTTTTCTAGACCTATTAAAAATCAAGTTCTTCATTCCATGATCCATGACCATTGCTGGCGTCCTTCGAATAATGCCTCTATGACCAAAAAGTTTTCATAAACCTCATTCCATATTATTTTTTTTCATAAACCACATGTTATAATTATTTTTTTCATAAACCACATGCCTAGACTTCATATGCTAGAACACGGAGTTTCATAAACAGGGTAGAGCGAGAGGGAGGCTTCGGTGGAATCGGGCGGTGAGTTTCTATATGCTGAAACACAATTTCTTTATCTCTAATTTTGATCATCTCCGAACCCCGCAAATCTTTGCCTTTTGGATTCAAGATGATTCCAATCACTCTTTAGTCCTCTTGATTGCAGATTTATTCCATCGCCATAAGACTTATGAATTCGATGAGGATCCACTATCGAAAATCTCTCCTTCTAGGATTAAGGTTTGGGGAGGTCGAATTGCATGGGATAGGGTTGGAAAAAAGTTGGAATTAGTCAAAGATTTGGGCATGAGGACAAGGAGATGAGAAGGGATTTCGATGCATCAAAGAAGAAGGATCCCCATTCGACAATACAAGATGCAACTAATAGAATATTACTTCTAACAATTCTTTTTTTATGATTTTTTTCCTAATCAAAGATATATTTTATTAGATTTTTTTGGGCGAATCATGCAGTTGTTTTTAATTGCATGAAGGATTTAATAATGAAGAAGCCGTATGGATTTTTGATACGGTTCGTCTCATCCTGTGCTTTAATGCAATGTACGGTGCTAAAGAGGCACAATGAGGTGCAGTAGCCCGATGCTAAATTTAACTAAAAATCTTAGTGCTTTAAGAGTGCTAGAGCTTCCGATGACTCTGCTGATAAGAAAATCTCTAACCCTTCTTTTTTTTCCTTCTTTTATTTCTTGTTGAAAACCTAAATCATATAGTAATGAGTATAAAAAATTATGAGATGTAAACCACATCTTTTGTTGTTATTATTATTATTATTATTATTATAGTACCATGTTATTATTATTATCATTATTTTAATACCCTCTAGCAAGAGAAGAGGTCATAAAAAAGAATATTTTATTTTTATATTATTGAAAAATTCTCTTTTATCCTCATTTCAGGAACAATTGGTAGAAGGGATGATGTGGGGACTCATATGGCCCGAATGATGGTTGCAAGGACAGCAAGTTTTAAATATTAATAATTATTCTCTCTTTCAAATATTTATTTAGTCGTGCTAGGAAAAATTAAACATTCAAAATAGAGCTAGGAGGACGCCAAATTTTTTTTGGCATGCAGCCAAGCAAGTGAATGGAGGGCTGCAAAAGCATCCAAAACAACTCATGATGCCGGCTTTGACCATTCCTCTCTATTCCCTTTTATTATTTTTTATTTTCTTTTTTTCCACTCATTTACTATTATAAAAATAGAATTTTGGATTATTCTTATATGCTCGCCTATATATGTGCCATCAAATAAAAAACGATAAGGCAAACTACGTGCTTTGGAGAGTTGTCACGTCTTATAAAGGTGAAATTAAAAAAATTGAAGGAAATCAATGCAGACCCGAGATCACTGGTTAATACTAATATAATAGAATAGAAAAAAACTATCTTTTCTGTATATTTTTTTCGATTCTATTGCTCCTGTGGGCTTTACGCAATCGATCGGATCATATAGATATCCCTTCAACACAACATAGGTCATCAAAAGGATCTCGAACGACTCATCAAATCACGAAAGCCAAGTCAAAAAATTGATTCCTATTTGAAGAGTGCATAACTGCATGGATAAGCTTACACCAACCCGTCAATTTTGGATTCAATTCGGGATTTTCCTTGAAAGAAAATCAAAATGAAATAAAGAATAAAGTAAAAAAAAAAAGTAAATAGAAAAAAAATAAGAAGAAGATAGAAGAGCCTAGATTCCAAATGAACAAATTCAAACTTGAAAGAGATCTTTCTGATTCTCGAAGAATGAGGGGTAAAGGGAATGATCGAGAAAGATTTCTTGTTTTTATTATAAAATCAAGATATGTTGTTCTCTTTTTTTTATTATTTTTTTCTTCCCCTTCTCTTGGTGTTGTTGAGAAAGGAAGGAAATGCCGGAGGTTGATTCCCTTGAAGAATCTCGGATGTTTTCAACGTTTCACAAATATGAAGGGAAGTTGTTTTCATGTATGAATTCTTTTATCCTATTTGATCTTGAATGTCTATTTAATTTTGCATTTGATATTTCGGTTCAATGTTCATATTGGAGCAATTTTGAATGATCCCAGCGCCAGTAAACTTAGTTATGCATGGAAAGGCCTTATTAGTGTCATATTAGTAGGTATCCTGCAATAATACTTAGTGGGTTACATCAATAAACCATGCAACATACAACGGAGGTGCAATTTTGTTCTTGCACTGGGTTGCACAATCAATTAGTAACAAAAGTTGAACATGAGAGGGCTGTGCATGAGATTCAATTCAATCCCCTCTTTTTTGGAAGCAATGCATTGATGAGGAAGATATAGACTAGTTGATCGGAGATAATGATGCAAACAAAAAATTTTAGCACCAAATGACACTAAAAGTTATGACCAATGTTTTGGCACCACCAATCTCGACATGTTAATGGGATGGAATAAGTTTGAACATCACAAAAGATAGGCCATTCGATGCTACTTGTAATTGCAATGCAAGTTCTTTATAAAGATTACATGTAGATCATGAGCATCAAGAGTTGGTAGGCCTTATTTTAATTCATATTTGAATCTAATCAAAAAATTAAATTCCATTCGGGTTATCTAGGATCAAGATAGTCTAAAACATAGACCTTAAGAAAATTATATAAATGATAAAATTTTATAATAGGCATAGTTTGCTAGAAATAATAATTAAAAAACACATAAAGATTAACTTTTTAAGATCTCATAGAGATGGATGCCTAGTCAAAAATTGTGGCGAGTGTGTGATTGAAAGGTCCTCCTTAACAACTCAACATATAAATACTATTCACAATATTAAAAGTCTAATCTAGACTTTGATTATGAGTTTGAGATAATTTAGAGTGTATTTGGTGTTGTTTCTATTTTATAAAAAAACAAGTGAAAAGTTAGATTCTTTAGCTTATCTTAAAAGGACTTTTTTTTGACTTTTTGTCATGTAGAATCCCTTCATATGACATTATCAACATCTTTTTTTAAAAGAAACGTATTTTTTCTTTAAAAGTCACAAGAGTACTTTTTTTTAAAGCAATTCTAAACATGTCCTTAGACTTGTAGATGTAATGGATCCTTGACTTTTGCTTTAGATTAGGACCACTAAATATGAGAAACGAGATAATTTATCAACTTTTAAATGTATATGAAAAGGTACTCGCAAAAGTGATGTTTAAATGGGAGATAATTATTGTGAGTTATATCTCTATAAAAGATGAGCTCAGCAGTATATAATTATAGATGCAGAGAGAAATTAATTGATAAAATATTTTCCATGATCTCATATTATTGAATATACAAGATTCTACAAACAACTTATTTAACATATATCGAGTAATAACATTAATATAATTGGCTGCAGAAAATTATTGCTAAAGTAAACTGAATTATTAGATCGGATGTGAATTGTAAAAAGTATACTGCATGCATTAGTTAAGGGTTAATTTGGATTGCTTATGCTTCTAATTAGGATACTAAAAGGTTTATATCCTGCAAATATTTGAAGTAGGTCATATATATCTTAACCCCAGCCTAATCCAAATTAGTCTTTAGATTGAACTAGAAATTTCTTTTGGATTTGTATTGAGTCAAAAGCTGCTAGTCTAATCCGCTTCTAATGTAGTTTTTGCTCTTATACTTTATAAACTAACCTCTTTTTAGCCTCTTTTATTATTATTATTATTATTACATTTCTCATTTCTATTCAACTTGCGTTTTGTTTCAGCGATCTTTTAATTAAACATGCAACAAGGTAGAACAATAGAATTGACAGCTACCAAGGAACCCCAAAAACTTTGAAGGAAAAATGATTAACAGCGTATTTTGTTTGACTACAATTTAACAATTAATCTCAATCAAGTTAAATGTTTTACCTATTTCCTCCTTTACATGTTACAACTACTTTTACATAAAATCATATTTATTTTGTATACAGAGCAAGAACGAATTATAATGATTGCAAAAGTCAATGATAAGAAATATTAGTATTTTTGTTTGCAAATTCTTTTGTTTAATGCTAAAAATATATAAAAAAAACCCTTACATATTATGCATTTTTCTTATGTTATTAACTTGGAATTATGGTTTGCTTCTTTGTAAGAATAACAAATTATCCAATAGAAAAGATTTCAAAATCACTATAAACCTTTCTTTTCTTTTCTTTTTTTTCTTAATTGAAGTTGACAATAGCTCATACTTATGAAATCTAGATTTTTTTTTCTGAATAAAACACTCCTGTAATTGTATCATGAGTTAGTTTTCTTGGTTAATTAGACATATTGTTTGCCAATATTCACGGGACAACCGGTAAGGCTAAAAATCAAATGAGAGTCAACCAAGGATCCTTCTAACATTTTCTCAACTATTTACCATGTTAACGAATAGAACGGCATGTTCTACTTGCCATGCTACCATCTGGGGGGCTATCACAGAGAAAAGAGATTAATTTAAATAGAAAAACGGGTGCCATTGCGTTGCCCCTACGTTTTTTTCCTCACTACCTTGGTTCTGGCGAGCAGTTCGCCTTTGACCAATATCAAATTCTTTCTTGTTTCTCTTTTCCGTGCCATTCGTTCCAATGCACGATATAATCACGATAGCAGCGGCATCAAAGCTGAACCTTCCAACCGTCTACGTCAAGCGTCTGGAATAACATTAACAAAGACAAAGAGCGTCGAAGAGTTCAACACCGTGAAATTAAAGCCAAGAATAGTCATCAGTACCCTTAATTGTACGCCATCTCTCCTGCGTGGGTCTGCGTCAAAGATCCCATCAGCTGGTTTTCCTGCGACGGGTGTCAGCTGGTTTGAGTTATACGCCATTGGGCTTTAAAATATTCACCATTTATGGAGTCTACACGCGACCACAGATGGATGCAGCTGATTAATATACATATGATTTGCCAAAGATATTCCGGCTGCTGAGACTTTTATTTGTCGAGTTCAGCAACAATACTTCTTCTTCTCCTCCTCCTCCTTCCTTTTTCCTCTCTTCTTTATATATATATATATTTAAAATTATAAATATTTATGATACCATCTACAAACACTTTTACTAAGAATCTAGTTGATCAAGATAGCATAGCATGCATTCCATTGTTAAAAAGTCAGTTCACTTGAATAAGTTCTCTATATCAATTTGTTAAAAAAAATTTATTATTAATATATATTTATTTTATGAGTTCAGCATGATGCTTTTTCATAATTTTTTTTTAAAAATCATGTTTTAATCCTACCGTTTAAAATTTGGCTCAAATCTCTTCAACATCTTATATCATTCTCATATTTTTTTGGACTTCTTTTCATTTACAATATCATCCATATATCATCTAATTAAAAAAAAAAATCTTCTAAATATAATTTATTATTATTTTTTCTTAAAAAATTATATTTTTAGAGGAACATTGGAATTCATTATTTTGCTCGTACATCCGTCATTCCGTTATATTTTTGCAGTATTGCACTTTTTATCCTTTCTTTGATTTATAGATTTATTAGAAGCCATTTTAAATGTCAAGCAACTCTATTGTTCTTTTATATCAGTATCTCCAAAATAACTCTCTGTAGTAGAAATGGAAGGTTGAAAAATTTTCAAAGGTGCAGATATAAAAGGATAATATAATTATTCTTACTTGAAATAATTAGTTAGTGACACCATGAACAAAAAATTAATAGGAGGCATACTACTATGATAACAAGGTAACGGATAAAAAGTACATATATGAATAGTAATTTTTGAAGGATTAATTAAAAAATTTATGTTTAAAGAATATATGTGTGTTAGTAGAGAAAGTCATAGGATAGGTAAAAGCCTATGCAATTATTGGAGTAAAGACAAATCAAAATAGATTGGAAGACGAGATTCAGCTAACTTAGGATACTCTCATACATAAAAAATCTAATTATTAGGGATCTAGTATCACCTTTATTCTATGGTCTATGGTCCGAAAAGGTCAACACCGAGTGATAATAATTTGTAGAAAACATCAATTTAACTAATTATCAAGCTTATAAAAAAAATGAATCAATTTTTTTTCTTCTTTGTTTGTTGCCAAAAGACCTTTGTCCCTGCCTCACCCCTTCCCAATGCAGACGCACACATTAACTTGCAATACATATGTATCCCCATTACTAATATATGTGTATCATCAACTAAGCTAAATGCATATATTCATGTGAGGATAAAGGTAAAATGGTCCATAATGTTTAAAACTAATTGTTTTTAAATAAATATGAATATAACTAGGCTTTCCAAATATGAAAAAAAAAAAATAGATTTTTCTATAAATTCCTATAAAAGCAACAACAATGTCCAAGATCATCTAGAAATTTTGTTAAAAAGATTTTTAAAAATTAACCAATGCCAAGCATTTTCGAATAAAACATAGCACTTGCATAGAAGGTTGATCTTCTTTCAATTCTATAGGTCTTAAGTGAAGGGAATCATGGTAGATAGATTACTTGAATGCGAAAGTTCATAGATCCAAGCTTTTATGCTCGTATCTTTTCATACCTCGCATGTGTGTTTTTTGAGAACTCTACACAACAATATCGTCTGCAGAAAAGAGGCTGCAAGGGTTTCTTTTTTGATTCATGCTCACATTATCTCATCCGTCATTAATGGTGGAGGCGGAGGTTTTTCTGGTGAGAGAAACGTTTTCTTCTTATATCGGAAGTGATTCCTATAGTGAAAATTAGTTTCAAAAACTGATTCAACTGCTACATCTTATGTGTATGTTGACCTAGTCAAAACTAGGTCATCTGCTAGCATTAAGATACCATCTCAAGACTCCTTGACAAAGGCTGTTCCAGCTGAAGAGAATATATCAAAAAGACTATAGCTCATGTAATAGGTTGGTGTTGCTATTTCCTCACTGAAGGATGTCAAATTTTTGATTAAAACTACAAGTCTCTATTTTGGCCGAAATGAATGGTAGTGTAAGATTTTCCAGGAAGAGAGAAACTTGTGCGAGGTTTTTTAACGTTTCAAGCTACCAGTTCTTCTTCTATGCGAACGAGTTCCATCGACAATCACTAGGCAAGGATATGTCATCCCTACACGATCAGAGAGTTACTCCATACCCTCTTTGGGTTCAAGAATGCTGCTATGAAAACCAGATTGACAGTTTTACCATCATTTCATCAGCATGAGCCAAAAGAAAATAATTTTGTGGTCTAAAAGAAGACTAGCAAATTAAGTTATTAGTAGTTAAATCTGTAACCTGAACTCAAGAATTTTTCTTCGTACCAAGTACCAGGCATATAAATCGACTCCATGAACTGCCACATTGTTTGGCTTGCATCTTAAATATCCAAACTCGATCAACCCCATTAACGTCGGTTGCATGCATGTGTAGTGCATTGGCTGTGATTAGCTATTTTATAGGACGAGGAGTGCTGCTGGCTGATCGGATGAAGTCAAGACTTCTGTCACCTCCCCACGAGAGGCAGTGAACTTACCGCCCTCGGTTACTTTTGCATGAAAATGGAATTCAAAAGCCAAGGGCACCTAGCTTTAAAGTAGCAACAGCACCATGAACGCGCAATGACGTGATCCTCCCCCACCCTTAATATAATTGCATTCAAGATCTGTGGACTGATAAAAGGACCTGTGTGTGTGGAGAGAGAGAGAGAGAGAGAGAGAGAGAAGGAGGGTCACGGGTGGGGCGGGGAGAGTACGGACGAGGTGCAGGCACAGTAGGGGGCTGGCCGGCGGAAGAGAAGGATGATCACATTCTATACCATCAGAAGAGACCCCACCACCCTCTCGAGTGCATGCAGAGAATAATAACACGACCACCATCATTGTTATTGGTTGTGTCCTCCGAGAGAAGAGGCTCGAGGCTTTGAATGGGAATTTTTCTTCATTCCACGTACAAAGCCATCAGTCCTCTCCTGATTCACCAAAACCGTTCTCGGTACCATCCCTTATCACTTGCGGCCGATCTTCAGAACGATAAAGATAGCTACAGTTCCCTTTTGGGAGCCTCTTCTTCATTTTGTTTGCCAAGGTTTGATTGCGTCGAGTTAGCGAACAAATGAGGTTCGGTGGTCCACTCTTGATTCGGACCACGGATACTGCTCCATGTACAGGGTGGTTGGCCCTCTACTTGGTAGGGAGGTGATGACAACTGGTTTCGAGGTGCTTCATGTTGGTTTTGAGGTCCACATTTGGACCACAAATTGACGGCAGAGCATCCTAGTGAGGATCTCAATATAACCAACACAAGCCAATCCAATTTTCAATGCTGACCATGACAATGCTATTCTTTCACCTGCCATTCTTTGCAAGCACGTTGCATGTTGATCTCCGCCATTGGTTAAGAAAGAAAACGTGGACATGGATGAGCAAGGTGGACGACATAATGTGAGAATATGATCGATACCCATCATCAAAGAGATACCATGAAGGTTGTAACCGATTTTGTTAGATATCAAGAAATATTAAAAGTTATTTGGCAATGAAGAAAACTCACCACCAGCTTTTTAATAGGGTGGCAATGTTCCACTGCTCTCCTATTACACTATGTTGTACTAAAATTTTCTCAAGGAATTCGTTAAGCCATCTGTTGGTTGGCACCCTTCTAAGTGCATGCACGAGGACCGAGAGGGAAACAAATATAGGCTCCTAGTTCGACGGTTCACTAATGCGTACGGTTTCCGCTACTTGGAAAACTTTCTCAAACCACATGGACGTAATTGAAGGGATTCATTGCTAACGAGGTGTGACGTGGGACATGAGATAAATTGCATAGAAATTCCACGCCAGTGATGGAAAGTCAAGGGTCGATTGATTTAAGGCGTTCCAGATACGCATACAAAAATCCATCACCAATGATGGAAGGCCCCTAGAACTCACGGTAAACCCCCCATGAAATCAACTGCCTACCATATAACGCATGCCAATAAGTCATGCTCGATGACTTCCAGGTTCGTAGTTTCTCCTTTTACCTTCAATCAGACCCCAAGGAAACCTCTAACAAGCTCTCAGACAAGACCATTCATCTGAAAATATTCCTCCATGTGATAACCCACTCCAGACGGGCAATCGAGCAAGTCGATCCAAAAAGAATGGACCACATAACAGGTCCAGCTGGAGCAAAATTTCTTGCATCGAAGACAAATGATGAAGCTTACCGGCCATTCACCAACTTTGATTTGGCAATAAAACTCCAGAGCTGATTTGAGAGCGAGGGGTTTATTTAAACAGAAAAATGCATGCCGAGTATCGTCCGGAGATCTTTTACCTCTCTAAAGTCATCAACAGTCTGGTCTGACTCTAAGGTTAAAAAAAAACATTAGGACCATCAATACCCTGGTTCCATACGGCTGAATAGCTGCTGCACCAAATGAAAAATATGATGTGGGGCTGGCACACAGAGTGGACACAGAAAGCATCCAATTCCATGTCCTGCACCTGTCTCCTTGGGCCATGCGAACTGGTTAACACATGTAGACGATTTCCTTATTTGAATAGCAACAGCATTGGACGCACAAACTGAAGGACAAAATAGTAAAGGAAATAACACAACTCAGGTTTATTTGATTCCAGATGGCAGTCCTTATGAAAGGAACCCAAGTTGAGTCCGCGGATATAATATAATGTCACTGAACATCGAAAGTGCTTTCTTCCCAGCTATGAATTAAAAGCTCTCACAAGGAAATCCATGAAGCATAGAATGCACTGAGAGATGAGCATATCATCTAAGGTTTTAAAAAAAAAAAAATCTATAATTTCATTTGAAGTAACAAAGGCTTTGTTAAAACTCGTGAATAAAGGGAAATTAATCTTTTCAACTAGATAAAGGAGATAGATGTAAAAAGAAAGGGAAAAGCAGAAAAAGATAACAAGTTTTTGAAGGAACATAGAACAAGGAAGAGATCATCCATATAAGTTATGGTCTACTGTACCACCTGTATTGATCATATTGTACCGTATTAGTAAGGTATTAGTATAACATTAAGGATCAATTCGGTATAAACTAAATCGATTCAAACCCAATAAAATCATCCTGTACCATGCAGTACATCCTGTTATCAAGTAGTACTATGGCTGAAAGTGAAAAAATATATTGGCTCCGTATCTTGGTATGGAATGCATACCATATCATATCCGACTGTATCATATTGAACCATTAATGTATCAGTATGGCTCTTGATACTAGTTTTACAAACTTTGTATATACAAACATTTAGTAAAAAAATGTTATTTACTTTATTGAAGCCAAATTTATAATGGTTGATATATTTACCCTATTATATTCAATATCACAAAGCAGTCTTTCTGTACATCTTTTTACATCCAAATCATTAGCATAAAATTTCATGGGTAATATATCATGCCAATGCCCGACTCAGCACTAGTACTTCAATCTTTATGCCATATTAACTTTTGATTCCAAAACCATCCACTTGTAAACATTCTATGTGTAGGCTTCCCTAAAGTATTCGAACTATGACAACTCTATCCACAAATGCAGAAATGCTGATGATAATATAAAATATCCCAAGGAGATTAGGCTGGAACAATGAGCTAATCCAAGAACAATAATGACAATAACAACAAAGCTTTAATACCAAACTAGTTGGGATCGACTACATGAATCTTTTTTCTCCATTCAACTATATTTTGAATCATATTTTTTTGTAAGATGCAAAGATTCTAAATCTTTCTTTATCACTTCCTTCCATGTTATTTTCAGTTTATCTCTCTTTCTTTTTTCTTCTACATGTATCAAATCACTCCTTCACACATGTGCATCTTTAGGTCTACATTGCAAATGTTCAAACCATCTAAATCGTCCTTCCCTTATTTTGTCCTCGATTGGTATTATGTCTTTAATTATTGTTAGTTTCATCTTTTTGCGAATCATTTCATTTCTTATTCTATATTTTCTTATATTACTACACATTCTTCTCAACATTTTCATTTCAGTTATATTCATCTTATGTACGTATATTTTTCTAATTACTCAACATTGTATAGCATAAAGCATAGTCAGTCTTATGGCTGCTCTATAAAATTTTTTCTTCAACTTAGCAAGTACTTTACAATCATATAATATTTTATTTGCATTTCTCTATTTCATCCGGCTTATTTTAATCTTATGGATTATATCATCCTCAATCTTACCTTTCTTATGAATAATCGATCCTAAATATTGAAAATGATTATTTTTATGAACTTCATGATCCTCAATGTTTACTTTACATTCATATCTATTACTAATTGTATTAAAATTACATTCGATACATTCTATCTTTTTTCTACTTAATCTAAAACCTTTAAATTCTAATGCATTTATTTATAGTTCTAATTTACGATTAATCCTTGCCTTAATTTCATATACTAGTACTATATTATCTGTAAATAACATGTATCATAAAATATCATCCTAAATATGTTTAGTAAGCTCATCTATAACTAAAGTAAAAAGATAAAGATTAAGAGCAGATCCCTGATATAAACCCACTATAATAGAGAATTCATTAGTATTACTACCAATAGTTCTTACATTAGTAACTGCTCCATCATATATATCTTTTATTATGTTAATATATCTAACAGTACTCCTTTTCTAGCACCCACCATAAGATTTTTCTAGGGACTTTATCACATGCTTTTTCTAAATCAATAAAAATTATATGAAGATCTTGTTTATTTTCTATGCTTCTCCATTAACCTTCGAAGGATGAAAATAGCTTTTATAGTTCACCTATCTGGCATAAAACCAATGAGCTAACCCAAAAAGAGTCAAAAATAATGCTAGAAATTTGGTACATACAATGCAATATGATAAACATCATAATCTAAAGAATACAATGGGGAGCCTCACAAGCATTTCATCTTACTCTATGGGTTAACATGTAGTTCTCTTGAATTTTATGGACTTCCATTTCTCCACAAGAATTCATGTATGAGGTGAAGTTTCTAAATATGGATATGTCAGTTTTGCCTTATTCTTGTTATAAGGAGGATGTGATTCTATGCAAACATATGTGCTTTCTGTGCTTTGACTTCTATTTGCAGTTTTGTGATACAGTATAAGAAGGGTGAGAGAAAAGGGGCAGGTGAGATTAAGGTAAGGGGTAGGTGGATAGTGAGATTTTTGGGAGAGGGTTTAAAGCACAAGGAGTCAAGCCATGGATGTAGCATAGAGGAGAAGGTGTGAGCATAAAATTTGAAGGAAGAAGTCAAATTAAATGTGGTGTATGGATTTATGACATGAGAAAGACCAAGGTACATGATACAGAAGAGACAGGAGAATAGAAATTTAACGAAAAAAGGTAAACCAACAAGCTAAACAATATAGGAAGGTGGCAACCAGCTAACAGTAAGGCAAAAAAAGCAGAAGGGTTGTGGAAAGTCAAGGTGTTCATAGATTAGCACCAAAGTAGGGAAGTAGACAGGAAATACTCACAAAGATGGAAAACATGACCATGATAAGAGAGAGTAGAAAAATGCAGAAGTCAATGACCTAACATCGACTAATCTTCAAAATAGATCCCAATGACCTATATGAATGGAGATAATAGAAAGTAAACAAAGGTGAGTGGCAGAGAGAAAACCAGTCATTTTGTTGATACATACCAATAAGTAAGATTATATTAAAAAAAACATATAAAGTGTTGCAAATTTCCGATGAGTTGAATCTGTGTATCTCATCATTAACATTTATACCTAATCAAAATCAACAACAAATGCAAAAACCTCAAGGTATTTGAAAAAAGCTAACATGCATCATGACACAACTCATGTCTGTGCTAAATTTTTACAAAGAAAAATCGATTGTGCACTATATTGCTTAAAGCTAAAGATGGCAATAGAATTATATCCCAACCAATATACAATTAATAGCATAAACATTATAATGTCAACATTATAGAGTAAAATAAGAGATCACTTTAAGCCTTTTCTCTTAAATTAAATAATCCAGTTATTTTTATGATCAACATGATTGACCCAATTATCCAGATATCTTTTCCTTTGTATTATTTTGTTTGCATCAATTAGTATAATCTATTATTTAAGTATCTATTTGCATATGAAACTTTGTACCTGTATGGGTCTTATAGAGGCTTTATTTCACATATTATTTGTTTGTATTAATAAATACAGCTCCAATCAATCCCTAAGCATTAGACTGGAAGTTGTTGGAATGTCTATGTGGATAAGTGGAACATCAAAGCAAAGCTTAGTTCCAGAAATGATCTCAAAAGAGTGATGGAGAACTAATCAAGATGTTATGATCATAAGCAGTGAAAAACAATTAGGGCTTAGTTACCATGCAAAAGGTAATAACACAACGAGAGCAGTCCTGGATAAAGTTGTGAGAGAATGTTGGAACGTGACTGCAAAGAGCAAAACACTAGTGGATATAATGACACATAGAAAAATCATTATTGGCTCCTTGCAAGAAACTAAATGGAAAGGAAGTAAATCCAAAGATATTGATAATGGTTATAGACTATTATATAGAGATCAGCATAATAATAGAAATTGAGTAGGAATAGTAGTACATAAAGAAATAAAAGATGAAATTGTATATGCAAAAAAGGATAATAGAATGATGGCTATTAAATGAGTTTTAGATGGGAAGATTATTAATATAGTTAGTGCTTCTGCACTACAAGTAGGTGTAGAGCATTAAGAAAGATTAATGCAAGCTATTCTTGAAGGAGAAAGAATACTTACAGCCAATGACCTGAATGGCATATAGGGAAGAACAATATAGGATATGGGAGTATATAGTAGATCTGGCTTTAGGGATAGGAAATGCAATGGGAGATTCAATTCAATTCCTAAGTTTGCAATACCTTCTGACCTGAAAAGAGAAAATTTAACCACATAACATAAATTACTAGTCTTAAATTTATATATCAAGTATTAGAAGAAAAGAACATAAATTAATAAATATCCGAAGATAGACAGTGGAATTTCAAAGGGAAAAATGTTATATCTTCTAGTGATAAATTACTAAAAGAGAAAAATAGAACTTAAGAACTAGCCCAATTAAAATGTGGGACTCAACCGTCACTTGTATTAAGAGGCTTGCTGAAGATATTCTAGGAGAGCCAAAGAGGAAAAAAGATATACAAATAAAGAAAGTTGGTGATGTAATAATGATATAGCAGAGGTAATTAAAATTAAATGGATTTACTTTAAACAATGAAAATTAAATAATATCAATAATTTTATAAAATAAAATGAGGCTAAGATTTGCAAAAATACTAGTAAAGCTAAATATGTAGTATATAATAATTTAGATGATAGATTGGATTCAAAGATAGGTGAGAACGAAATTTATAAAATATCTAAAGCAAGAGAGAGAAAATTTAAAGTATTAATCAAGATATATACATTAAAAATGAGAATAATAAATATTAGTGCAAGATGAGGAAATTAAAGAAAGATGGGGATGTTATTTTGAAAATTGTTAAATGATGATTTTGCTAAAGAAATCTTCAATGAATAAGTAAAATTAGAAAGGAGCCAAGGTTCTATTCATACAATTCAGAAAAATAAAGTGGAGATAGTTTTGAAAAGAATGCAAAAAGGTAGGCATTAAGACCACATGAAATATCTATTAGGTTTTGACAAATCTTGACGGATATTGGATTAAATTGTCTTACTAACTTATTTAATAAAATTTTAAAAACTAGTAAAGAAGATACACAAAATTATTCTAATTATTGGGGAATTAAGCTTACGAGTCACTTTATGGAATGATAGGAAAGGGTAATTGAACAAAGATTAATAAAAATAACAATTATCTTAAATAACCAATTTGAATTTATGCCAAATAGATTCATAATGGAGGCTATCTTTTTACCTAGACAATAAACAATAAATATAGAAAAAAGGAAAAGTCTATATATGGTCTTAATTTACTTAGAGAAAGCTTATATATGGTATCGAGAAATGTGATTCAATAAGCTTTAAGAAGGAAGGGTGTGTAGAAACAGTATATTAAAATTACTGAGAATATATATATTGAGATATTAACTAATATTAGGAGTTGTTGCAACAAAAGAAGTGTATTTCTAGTTACTATGGGCTTGCATCAATGAACGGCACTAAATTCCAATCCTTTTGCACTATTCATGAATGAACTTACTACTAATATTCAGATGTATCATGATGTATATTATTTGTAGACAATATAGCATTGATTAATGAAAAGAGTATTGGATTAAATACCAAAATGGACTTTTGGCAAAAAAAGTTGAGAGGATAAGGACACAAATATTTGTAGATAAAAGATAGAGTACATCGAATATAAATTTGATAAGAATGAAAATGAAGATATGACACCAATTACAATTAATGACCAAGAAATACCACAAAGCAACCAGTTTTGCTATTTAGGATCTATCATACAAAATATTGAGAAAGTAGATGAAGATATATGCAGTACAATTGCAGCTGGTTGGATGAAGTGGAGATATGCATATCTTGGAGACTCGAATTTTATCAAACAACAAGACCTGCCATGTTTGTGGCTCTATTGGGCAATAAAGAAAATACATGAAAACAAGTTGAGTGTAGCAAAAATGATAATGTCAAGATAGATGTGTGGTTCAACTAAAGGATAGGATAAGTAATGAATATATTAGACAAGTTGTATAAGTTGCACCAAGGATAAAATGATTGCAAAAGATTTAGACAGTATGGATGCATGAAAGGAAGATTTAAGGAGGATCCAGTATAGAGCAGTATTTTCATTTGTGTGAAAGCTGGAAAGAAAAAGCGAGAAAGACCTAAGGTAACATATATGGAGGTTATGCAGAAGGGGTGACCCTAAACAGGAATTTTTAACAAACGAGGATCCATAAGACCAACCTTAAATAGTTGGGAGAAGGCTAGATGATTATGGTTATGGTTATGGTAGATAATAGGATTAACTTGCACTAAATGAGGATCTATACCTTGAGTATAATTTGTGGAAAAGAGTGTTTCATACAATTATTCCAAAAACATAGAGCAAAGCTTTTCAATCATGATTAATTAGAAATAATATTGAGTAATCAATAAAATAAGACAAGCCAAGAATGTGTTCAGAGAGAAAAAGATAAAGAGAAAGAAAAGAGTAGTCAAGAAAACACGCCTTTGGTTTTTTTTCTAGAAAAATGAAGCTGGTGGGCAAATTGGAGATTATATATATATATATATATATAATAGATAGATAGATAGATAGATAGATAGATAGAGAGAGAGAGAGAGAGAGAGAGAGAGAGAGAGAGAGTTTCAATGCACAATATGATTTCAAGGTTATATTGCAAACATAGTTCATAACTAATTAGTTCACTACATAGACAACAAATTGGTAATAGTTTAAGACCAATTACACTCCAGCAGGAAAAGAACACTTGTAGATCAATGAATTAAAATATGTCATACATTCTTTATGTTTTCTACGCATATACCTGTAGAGAGAACCAATGGGATCCCTTAAGGTGACAATGCCATGGTCCTTAAGAGTAGGAAAATTTTCTTATAGTGGTACCCCTCATTCCTAAAAATCCATTTTAACAAATAAAAGCATCACTCCTCTGAAGGAAAATAAGATATGGCAGCCTCTAAATCAGCAAATCCCCCTCAATAACTTTATCAGCCCAATAGTTGGAATGACTAACAACATTCTTGGATAGCAATCATCTATTGGCCAATTTTCACATGTAAACATTAGAAGGGAGATTGGCCAAAGTTGTGTGCTATCAAGGACAAGCAACATCCACTTCACACTATTTTTGAATAACCCTCCCACCAAACGTTCTTTCGTCCTACAAAAGTTCTCACAAATGCTGAATTCATCAAGTATATGTTTTGCAATAATTCCTCCTCACTTTTTGGAATCTAGGAGATAACCACAGAGGAGTCCAACTACATTCTAACATCCATACCATCTTGGAATCATTTGAAACTCATGCACTAGATCTTTTTCTTATACAAAGCAACAAAACTAATCAGTCTGAATTCTTCCATTTGATAAAATTGCTTTCCTCTTTCTTATCATATCCATTCAGGAAAAGGGAGAAAATGAACTTAGAGGAGTATGTTAATTGATTGGCAAGCCTTGTTGGCAACTGGACCTAACATCTTTTCCCTTCTTCACTCTCTTAAGTTCCCCATCATTGAATTATGTTCAAAAAAAAGTTTACTGCTATGTTTCATTTTCTTTATATCTAAATAAATTATGTCATCCTCGACAACAGCTTTTACTATGATCATGGCCATGTGGATCATATTTGTGAATATTACATGTTAAACAACATTTACTAGTCTAGACATAAGAGTTATCATTTTCTTATACCAAGATACCTTGAATATGTTCAAGTAATTTGGTATCTTAGAAATAGCGAGAGAATATACAAGCCACGGTCTACTGAACCATCCCAAGCCAATCAATTCGAAGCATACTGAACCGAACCAGCTGAGAACCAGCTCGGTTCAGCAACTCGAATTAGTATGCAGGTTCGGGTTTGGATGGCCATAGGTTTTAGGTTCGGATCTACTTGATCTGTTTATTAAATATAAAAGGGCCCTTCATTGATTTGCTCCTTCATCTCTCCTACACGATCAAAACCCTAATCCTCTTTTCCGATACTAGCATGTCATCTTCTTCGCCCATCACAGCCCTCGCCAATGCCTGTCTCTTCGTCGGTCGCCCTCTTCACTCATCACATCCCTGCTCTCCCTCTCCTGTCTCTCCTTTCTTTTTTTCCTCTCTGTGGCCTACTTGCTATCATCAACTGGTATGGGCTACTGGTTCAATTTAGCAAACATTGATATAAGCATCTCATATTGTTCAAGTTAGTATACAAATAGGAGTCAACATGGATGTTAAAAGGTGCTCAACACAAATAAAGTCTAATAAACCATGTACCTTTAAAGGAATGTTTCCTCTTATACCAATAATAATGCTTGTTTTACTTATTTTCTTCATATAGCTACACATTTTGCAATATGGAACAAGATGAGTTCTTCAATTTGTTGATGAAGGCTTACATTCAGTAATGGAACCACCAAGATTCAAATTTGTCTTCGTCACCTTGGTAGCTGATATATTCTCAAATTTATTGTTTATCATGGCACATCAAAACATACAATAATGGTGAAAAGTGGCTACATCCAACTATCTAGACCATATCCCAAGAAAAACTAAAACACATCCCTTATGAGAAAAACAATCATTGCTTCCAATTAAAATTTTTCAATTTCAAAAGATAAAAGATTATTAAAGTTACTTATAAATTAATTTCCCTTTAATTTTATCTTCATAACAAAAAAAGGAACATACATTTCCATCTTCTTATAAAATGTATTTTGAAAACCTAGAGTACTTAATTTTTTGTGCAAAACCTACCCAGATTTAAGAGTATCACATATAAATTGTCCAATAGTTAGCACCTCTCTATACCATACAAATGTTGCACTTACCAATATTTTATATAGATTAGCATGCAATGATCCAACAGCATAACAACAGACACTCAATGGAACATGAAGATACACCAATTGTATCATCATTTCCCAGTCTTTGGGAGGCATCTTGATAGTGATAAACTAAAATCTATGAAGCTCATCACTTGATTCATAAGTATATCACGTATAATGACTGGTGGATATGCCATTGTTTGATGACTACTAAAAATACATACAAATACAATTAACTACTCTAAAATCTTAGCAACAAAATCACAATTTTGCTGATTGTAACTCTCACAGAAAAGGAATCAAAATATAGGGCACAATTAGAGTGATATTTATTAATAATCATCACTATACAGTATGTATCTTGGCAGCTTAATTGATACAGTGATGACACAAAGTGATTGGTAACTAAAAAGCATATCTAAAATGCATTTGTAAAGCCCAGGTTGAAATTGCAGCTACCTTGACCTTAAGGTCTACAAACACCAAGCATGTTTCATAGAAATATGTAGTTTCATTTGAATGCTCAAGATAAAGTAGGGAAATGGCTTAGACTTACGTTGAAGTTGAACAGTTAATAACAAGAAAAGGAAAGACAGCAGGAATGGTGCAGGTTGAATGGATAATTACTATTGCATATTGATGACAAACATATGGGTGAATTGATGCCTTTTTTTTAAAAAAAAAAAAAAAAACTTCAGCAATTAGGGTGGTGACTCTGCTCTGATTTAGGTGTTTCTTTAATGTCTACAAACACATCCATTGACTTAGGATTTCTATGATTTTTTTCTAGATATCTCTGATGTTATTGAAGGAGCCTCATAGGTAATAAAACTGCCTAAGCACTTGATACTTCCTTGGGCTTTAGAATGGGCAGCTACCACATACCAAGCTTGGCACCTAGGTGAGCATCGTGATGCCTAGGGGCCACATTTGTCTCAAGCAAGAACTCAAACTCATTCTTCAAGTGATAAGGTAATGACATTCCAAAGCTTGTTTTTATGCTTCAAGAGCAATAGAACAAATGCATATTTATCCATTTTAACCATTATGTGACTGTATTCTCTTACTGTATGTATGAGTTAGAGCGCATGCTAAACACGCAAATCTTTTACAAAAGATTTAACAACTCCAAAAAAGTAATGTTGGACCACTCATTTTGAAAATCCCCACTATTTAGTTTGATCTGTACCTTTAAGAAATTGGGTTTAAAAAATTATGTGTTTTTCTCTCTATCCTACAAGTAGGCAAATAAATGAACAGCACTAATTGCGCTAGTGTGCTAAAATACATAATATGACAAATAAATTGAAGATCCACTTCCTGATCTATGCATCTTAAAGCATGACTAGATTTGAATTCCATAGGTTTGGAAGATTAAATTATAAAAAACATAGTATCATGCTATTAAAATCATTAAATTTTAAATCAATTTGATACATAGGTTAAATACTACCAAAACACCTAATTTTTGGGTCATAAATATGTTTTATAGTGTATATTATGTTCAATGGTTTCAATTTTCAGGTTGGATAGTCTATCATTAGTCTTTAATTATTAAATCTTTCACCAAAGCTTCAACATTTCACATATAGTTTAATATATATATATATATATATAAAGAGAGAGAGAGAGAGAGAGAGAGAGAGAGAGAATGGGAGAGTTTGACTTGCCTACACGAGAGGATCTCCACTTAGATTCAATTAGCTCTAGAATTGGATGATAGAGGTCCTACATTGATGATTTGAGTCATTGGATGTGATTTATTTTATATATACTTATACATAAAAAATCATATGTTTTGAAGATCCTTAACCCATGAATTATGTGGTCAAAAAAATGAATAATTTAAATAATACAAAATAATACATATTTCTTTTAATCTCTTGGTGTATAGGCTAGGAGTCTTCAAATCACATAATTTTTTTATATATAAGTATTTTTAAAGATAGTACATGACATCCAATGACTTGGATTATTAACGTGAGAATGCCATCATCCAACGTAGACATGGCCAAATCTAAGTAGAAGGTCTACTTTCTTTCCTTAGTACAATAGCAAAAAAGAAAGGTCCCTTGATTCCTCTTCCTCTATTCATTCTTTTTCTACACTCAATTCCCTCTTTATATTTTCTTTCTTTTTTGTTTGGAGATCTTTTTATTTTTCAGTTGCCAATCATCAATCCAACATTTTATTCTCCTATACAAGTATTATGCTACTTTTATTTCCACATTATAGTCCACTTTTCCTGGTGGAGAAGTGGATGATATGCAGCATCAAGATGACACAAAACATGAAGAAAACAATTAGAATTAGTGTTATCATTTTTAGTTTATGTAACTGGCCTTCCATTGTTGGGTTGAGGACATGTGTGCTATTTTTTTTTATTGTATTAGGGTGTCTTATGTGGATTTGGGGAGCACTGGGATGTCCTCTGTTTTAAGCAGTTTGCATCCATTCTTTGGAACAGCAACCTGCTATTTCTGGTAGATTTTAATGAGTGGATTTCCACCTTGTGGCTCAAAACAATGATTCATGTTCTCCACATTCACCACATTGGTTTATAATTCACATCCTCAAAACAATAGTGACTTCCATCCAAACATATATTCTCACAGAAGTTCTTTGAATGTATATATAGCCGCATCTTAAACACAACCATGACAGCTACCAAACAACTAAATTGATCCCTCATATCAATTCATAGATCTATTCTGCTATCACCAAGGATTATGTTTGCACCACTCTCACTCTACCATGTTGGAGATCACTTTCTACTTGTTAAGTTTTACAACTTATTTGGTCTCCTTGATGATTTTAAGTGTTTCTTTTCTATAAAGCAATTATCAAAGATGCCAACAGAAAGTAAGCTATCTATCCAATCTATTACAAAGTAGTATTATTAGAGAATGAGATAATCTTTTTGAATTTAAATATGTATGCAATCCAATTTCTTCTCGCTGTCAAATGGCGTGACTTCTTTCTGATACCATATTCAAGTACAAATCCTAGGCAGAAATCTTTTTAAAATCTGTTATATTTACTTGGGGTAGGGTCATTCCATGCCTATATCTCCATTAGCTTACTTACCCTGAATCATGCTCATTCTCTATTATGAGGTCAAACATATTGAGATCCCACAATGTTATTAGAAGTGCTTACTATATCTGATGTTTGAAGCATGATATCCGAATTTTTGGCATAGTGGACATGATTCTTTTATAAAATCGAAAAACGAGGAATGAGTGATCAATATGGTCTTGGGATCTATTTTGGACTGAAATTCATGCCCTTGCAAAGCAGCAACAAACAAGTCTCCCCTGAAACCCATAACCTTAAAACTCAAGAAAAAATATATGCATCACTGGCACCTAGAATGAGAGAAAGCTCAGCCTTCCGTCAAAACCTCATCATCCCAGGTTCGGGAAATCAATGAATCAATCGATCGATCGATCGATCGATCAATCAATTAATCAATCAATCGTGGAAACAAGAACAAGGAAATCTGGTCGGGTTTAACGGATACTGACCAGAAGATAGGAGAAGAAAGAGGGAACAATATCAGGCGTTGGCGATGGAGGGGATGAGGGGGATGGGGGATTTGCCCTGGAGCTTAGCGGCCTTCTTCTTCTCTTCAAGCTCGCGGATCTTTTGCATCTGGAGCATACGCTCCATGACCGTGCTCGTACTCGCACTTCTCGTAGGTGTGGCGGCGTGGCGCTTGTTGAGGGGGATAAGAAGGTGGGCGCACTCGTCGCGGCAGGAATGGGCACCCGCGCCTTCACCATCTCCTCCTGCGTCGCGATCATCGGCTTCGACGATCCCAGCTTCACTCCCTCCGCCATTTCCTTCTTCTCGTCGTCTACTTGGTGGTATGGCCCCAGAGACTCTTTGGGCTCGGTGGATATTTTAATGGGTTCATGTATCCTACTGGATATTTTTTACTGGATTTTTTTTGGGAAAAAAAGTTTGAACATACAGGCTCGTTTGGTTCATGGTAAAAAAAAAAAAAAAAAAAAAAAAAAAAAAAAAAATCAAAATTTTATTTTTTATAAATTAAAATATTTAATTTATATATTTTAAGATTTATTTATAAGAATACTTCACGTAATTTAAATTCATGCCGAAGGATGGCATTGCGATGATTTGATCTAAATTTAGGAAGTTGAATAAATATTCTATTTTTTTTTTTTAGGGTATAATTGGTATTCTGCACTACTTTTATGGAAAAAAAATTGTTCAACTAAACGTGACAGTTTTATTCTTTCCTAAAAAAATATCTATTTTCTATGGTCACCAAAGTGATAGTTCAGATATTCTATGCCTGATAATCTAATTTTCAGACATTCTATTCCTATTTGAAATTCACTTTTTGTGAACCAAACAAGCCCACGATATTTATTAGCGAAGGTGGGCATCGCCTGATTAAAAAATTCAGTGATCGATGGACATGCCGAAACAAAAATTTCAGATCCATTCAAATATTAAGTTGAGTCACGATTAGGTCATAATATTTAGCCTATAGTAATGGATTATAAATTTTAAATCCATTTAAATTTTGGATTGAAATCGGACTTAAAATATATTGACCCAACATGACTATAAATATATAGAGAGAAAAAAAATTGAATTTAGCCATACTTATGTGTAGGCAAACCTCACATCCGGTCATTCTTTTCATCCTTGGATGCACAGAGATCTCAAAGTCACCCTACTTTTCCATATTTTCTATCTTTGGGATCCATGATCCGTATGGATTCAAAAGTACAACCAGATCTAGGCTTGGTCATAGATAGGTATGGCCAGATCCAAGTTTCTTTATAAATATTTATATATTTATATTTGAATATAGGATGCTCTAACTATGGTTGTCACATTTGTTGAAATTTATTGAGATTTTTCAGTCAAGGATTGAAGAGTCACCAAGGTTAGTCTAATGCTAAAAAGATAATTATTGTTAAATCTGAACACACTAATCAAAAAAGATAATAAGATATTTGAAATCACTATTGATAAACAATGTATCATTTGAATGAAATAATTAATTGATGATATGTATTGCGTATATGCATATATTTATTTTATTTAAGCATTGATTTCTATTTAATGTGCGATCTTATAATATTTTCATTTAGTTAGTATCGATTTTTGGTTATTTTTCATATTTGTATTAATTATGTTGTGATGTAGAGGGAGTTATTGAGCTCTTAGCTCATACTACTTTATTTAGAGCCATATAATTTGCATAATCGAAGAGGCTATTAAATTTTTGGGCCTTACATAAAAGGACATTATTTATTGCTATAGCCTCATTATATCTTGTCAAAGTATGTTAGATATGCTTGGCATCAAAATAATTCCTTGCTGACCCCTTAACTTGACTCTACAAAGAGGCCATTAAATTTGTAGGCCTTGCATAAAAGAACATTGTTTATTACTCATTACATCTTGTCAAAATATGTTTGATATGCTTGGCATCAAAATGATTTTTTGTTGACCCCTTATCTTGACTCTAGTACTATAAAAAGCTTTGATAACCATCCTCATCTCAAGGGAGACGCTAGAAGAGGGATGGGAGATATGGCAAATTCAGCTTATCTTAGGCATTTTGGAGTTCTAATGTCTCTTGCAATCTTGTTAAATCTTTTCTCCTTGAGCTTAGCTCAACTGCTAGCACACATGGAGAATGACCCTTCTCATCTTGTCTCATCCCCACATGAAGTTGGAGGCCCTTCTCATCCACTAGAGTCTGTTACCTTCCCCTCACATGATGAAGGAGGCCTAAAGTTTTTTATGTTGCCAAAAAACGGTCCACCATCTGAAAGTTCTGCCAAAATTTGCCCTGGCAACCCAATTTGTGAGTAGGAGGGTACTAGAAAGAGATTCTGTTCTTCATCTACACCTTCCAATGTAATAAATTCTGTTCTGGTCAAATTATAAAAATGCTACATTTTGATATTTTGTGATTGATTTATCTAATTTATTTATATTTCCTATACAAGCAACGGTAATGAGAGCTATATTGCTTTTAAGATAGCTACAAAATGTGTTGACTCAGACATCAACCTAAAGTTTAGGAGTACAATTAGATGATCCAAAGATCAAATAAGATGCACCATGGTGTGCCCTCACATTCATAGGTCTACATATATGGATTAAGTCTGATAGCTGAGATGCCTTGATAGGGTTTTCAAAAGATTTTCTATAAGCTTTTTTTGCTAAGCATGGTTCACACATAGGCAGGATAATTTTAGGAAGAAATCCCAACAGGTCTTCTCTAGCTAATTTAGTCATTTTTTCTTACCCTAGATGGCCCTATCTTGCATGCCATTTAACAGAATCAGATACACTATATAAAGATGATGTAACTAAAGAAGTAGAATAATCATTTGAATTTAAATCCAAATCCATTATAAAGAAATTATTATTCAAACGGCCATAGCTGTAAAAGTTCATACCCAAATAGATAATTAAATTCCTTTAAAATGGAAAGAAAAACCTAACTACAATAGTGCTAGAACTGAAAATAGATTACATCAAATAATAGGTGCATATAATATGCCATGCAACAATAGGTCATGCTCTATGCGCATCCTTAGTCGATAAGTGCCAATACCAAGCACCTCCTCCTGTGCACCATTGCCTATAGTGACATAGCGATTGTTTGCTAGTACTTAATGATAATTTACACATCCTACTCGATCTGCTTGCATCCATCAGCTATATGTTTAACTGTTTTTCTATTTTTACGATCTGATGAGAGAAAAAAGAGCAATAAATACATGTAAACAAGCAGAAGTAGGGAGAGAGCTAAGATATGAGTTTATCTTCTTTGACTCGGTGTAGTCACAACTAAAGTGATCTAGATTCTGACAGTTATAGCACTTTACCTTGTTCATATTTTTCTTGCAATGCTTACCTTTGTGGGACTTGGTCACTCCACCATCCTTCAGTGCTAAATTTTCAACCTTTCTATGACCAGTTTTCTTTTGATGTCCCTTTCATTTAAGCTTATTTTCTTTGTATTGTCCCTAGAAATAATTGACCATGTGGTTATCATCATAGCACTGAATTGCATGGGGAGATTTCGAGTCCTTAGCCTATTGATTTTTTACAATAATTCACCACAGTCAGGACATCTTCTGCCTAACAATCCTTGTGGGTAAATTTATTGACTGACACACCAAATATGGCAGGAACCTTTCTTGTTTGCAAGGCTTTTGGAAGCGTTGGGCATTTACTTGAGGCAACAAAGGAATGATACACTATTAGGTCTAGCCGTAACATGACTTGAATATTACAAAGCAATCTCACTACCCATTTAGTTGACTTTTTATCCCTGGCCACCCCAAGTATTTCCCCACAATCAATTAACAGACTTGAACAACTTCTCTTAGCTTTTTCTTCATTATATTCACACACTATATCATTGGAAGTTTGTGTTTTATGGTTGCCTTCATTGTCTTACACATAAAATATGACTTGCTACTTCATCACTTCTTGATGTTGTTTTACTTGAACCAACATGGAATTCTTAGCAAAATTTCTATAATAGACTATAGCACTTTTGAGAGAATCAAATTGCATTCCTACACGGAACGATCAAAATCGATATGTCATTGTATTTTTTTCTCCAAAGATTCTACATTCTCCACCTAATCTCACTTATTCCCTTTATTGATTATAAGTGCTGCCAATACTTAAAAAATCTTCTACTAACACTTTATTGGCATTCTTTTTTGTGAGAATCAAACAATCTCCCTTTATTTAAGAAGCATTACTCTAGCATCAAACTTTATTAATACTTATTTAAATATTTTGTTCCTCACGGAAATCAAACTCTTATCTTTTTTACTTAATTAAAGACCACTCTACCATCATAGCATTATCAAACCTTATCAAAATAAGAAATTTTATTAAATTTATTCTTATTAATTTTACAAAATCTTTTATATTTTAACAATATTCCCAATCCTTCTATTAAAAAATAAAAAAAGATTAAATTCATTTTATTCCTTATGATATTTCTCAAGCTACTTCATTTAACATATTTAAAATATCAATAGCATTAACATATTTTTATATTTTTATATTTTTTTATATGAATTTTTAGTCCATCCAACAAGCAATGTGGGTGGTGCTTGTCCGTCAAATCCACTGCTATTTGGTTAAAAAAAATTATAAACATCGCATCTCAGGTAGCTGAGTTCCTGCAACGTAAAATGAAGCGACTTTTCGAGCTTAGTTTATGGCTCCCAGTTGTTAGGTGCATCGCCAAAATGAGAGAGCAGAGGGTTCAAAGCAAAGGAATACCCCATTTCCGTCTCTTTCTGATGCTCCGAGTCTAAGGAGCTGTTTCCACCTGTCCACAGGGGATCCTGTTAATTTTACAGTAGGAAAGGATAAATAAGGATAGCGTAAAATAGCCATTCAGGATAAAAGCTAGAATCCTTTTCTCTAAAAATATCAATATATATTAAATTCTTAAATTAAATAATTTCCAAGTGTAGTCGAAAAGAATATAAATGGTTGGAATCTCTTTCGCAGAAAACAAAGGTCCAAGTTCTCTTAGTCTTTCCTGTTTTTCCTCCAAATATCATAACGCTAGGGGACATGTAGGATTGCAAATGAGTCTCAAAACCTTTTCATTTCATCCAAATAATTAACCATTCTTAAGGTCATGAGCTATGAATTTTAGATTATATATTGATATGTTTGATGCCATTATAATTAGAATATGCTCAAGTAAATAATGAAATATAAATGCTTAAATATAATTAAATAAAAATAAATAAAAGAAAATACAGTTGTTATGGTAAAAAAGTGAAATTAGTTTCATTAAAAGTTTATTCAATGAATCATAATTAGAGCGAAAAAGAAGAAAGCTTATATAAATCAGATTTTTAGGCTATATCAACTACGGCTAGGTTGAGCTTTTTTTTTTTTTGTCCACTCAAGTTATAAATTTTAATAATACACTAATTCGATTAAGTTGGGTTGGACTGAAAAATTTAAGACCAGACTCAATCCGGTTTTAAGATATGAACCAATTTGGAACTCAATCTAATCATTAAAGCCTTCAAATATAGATCGGATCGGGTTAAATCATAGGTCAACTTGACCAATTTGCAACCCTAGTCATGTGCAGGGTTGCTACAACGATGGCGGTGAGTCACCTATGAGTGATAAGAAAAAGAAGGGTGAGAAAAGTTAAGAGTGGGGAAGGACATTTATCGATGAAAGATGTGAATTTGTCGGAGTCGAATAAATATCAATATTAAATTCGAAGATGGGGAAGATTCAAAGGGGATGGACGGTGCTTAGGCATTTCTTGTAGGTTTTGTTGAAGCGCTAAAATCGAACCAAAAGAGTTTAGGGTTCTTGGGTTCATCCTTGAGGATCTTGAAGGAGGGTTCGAAGTGCTAGAATTCCATGATGGCCATAAGGAGGTAGGGGTGGGAGGAATGGGACAAAGCATTGTTATTAGATCGAATGAAGAGGACAGGTGGGAAAGAAGCAAGTGAGAGGTCGAAAAAATAGAGAGAGAGAGAGATTAGGACAAAGATATCTATTTCCTCTGCTCTAAATTTAATCCTGGACTATAAGCGATCCTCATCTACAATTTTAGTTTTTTTAATTATTTTATTAATATTTATGATCGATCATCGTCTTTCTCCATATGATTTATTACTCAAAGAAAATATCATACGATTTTGGAAAACAAATAAAACCAATCGTCGCTCTGCAGGTCAATTTAGTATAAAATTAAATTCTCAAATAAGGAAGAACAAAACATTAATTTATTTAACACATAACACGTAAATACATATGATGCGGATATCCTGGCATAACTATTCTTTGCGATGCTTGGCTAACATATCTATCACTGAAGGTTGTCTTAATATAATAAACATTTCCCACAAACGGATACATTTCCGCACAAACTATGATAACCCAACCCAGCCTCCCTCTCGCTCACTCGAACAGCTCGTATATCCATCCGATATCGGGTTCCTCGACCAGATCCCCTCCCAATCCCTTCCTCACCTCAGTACGCTCCACAGTCGCTTCATGATCCCCACCTGCTGGAGTCCCCGAGCCCATCTTCTCCTCTTCCGCGCCCATTGTCGTTGCCTCGGGGGCACACTGCCTCCCAGGATCCGCAGCCCCAGTCGTCGTCGAAGCTTTGCAGCTGGATTTGCCTGGGCAAGTGCGAGAAGAAGACTCCATGCGCGTACTCGTACTACTGGTGCTAGCTCGCCCCGTCTGTTTAGACTTGGCCTTCTCGTTGCAGTGCACGTCCGCGCGCTCCTTCCATTCATCAGATGGCTTCTTGGTATGATTCTCCTTGGAGCGGTTCATGGTCGGATCGTTGCTTGTCGGAAATCGGCGCTGGGATGAAGATGTGAGAAAAGGAATAAAGATGGTAGAAGGTGGAGGTCGGTGAGTTTTCTTTTAAGCAGATGAAAGAGATCTTGTATCACTCTTTGAAAAAAGTAGAATGCGACAGGGAAGTCATGGTAAAGGACAGAAGAGCCTTCTTCCTCTCTGTTGATCTCTACGGGATTCAGCAACACCCTAGTTATAGAGCCATCTCTTTGTGTCGGTTTGCTTGGCTCTATACAAGTGTCTTTTTGGTGGGGGTTCAGAACAAGTGTTAACGAATCCTCTTGCCACAAACTCAAGTGAAAAGAAAATGACTTAGTGGCCAAAAATTTACCTCGTCTCTAACTATTGGAACGTTAGCTTCTATTGTAATCTACCATTCCACTAAAAACACAAGTTTAGCTACTATCAAATATTCAGAGTGGCAGATTTGTTGCCTCTTCTACTGGAGTGAGCTGTCTTCCCATCACCGATCTAAAACAAAAGCATGAAAGGATAGGAGAGAAAAGAATAAACTGACAAGAAGGCGAAGGTAACTCATGGGGCACGTCCTGGCTCCCTTTTTCCGCCAGCGAAGCGACAAAGTTAGGCAGGGAGCTTTTCCACTCGCGTCCGAAGAGCTTAGGGAACGATCATGTTCTCCGTTCATACTATCTGACTGGTACTGAAAGGGCTGTTGGAGGCTTCTCGAGACTTTTTTTTTTTTTATTCGTTTATTTTTCCCCTCAGCGGAGGGTAAGCAAGTCAACAAGTCAAAGTGTTTTTGTAGGCTTGCTTCGAGGCTCAACTCTTTAGCTAACTTAATTGAATTAAAAAATATAAAAAATAATTTAATTAGAATTTTTAATTAAATCTATATTCATGATGTTCGATATTGAGTTAGCTTTTTAGCACATTTTGAATCACTCAAATAACACGTCCGTTGAGCAAATTAGAAGTAATTTTATAAATATATATCGTTGATAAATTTTTGATAAATTATAAATTATAAAAATACCATTGATTGAAAAAATGATGATTTTTTATGTTTTTATTTAAATTTTTATATTTTAAAATTATATTGGATGAGTTAAAAGTTAGTTTTGAATTAAAAATCTATTTTTAAATATTTAATTGATATTTATTTCTTTTGTTTTTTTAAAAAAATTAGTATCATATAAGAATTTAAAAGTTTATTAATTTTAGGATATTAGAATCGTATGAAGAGTGGGAATGAAAATCTCTTTATAAATAGGACTCAATTAAGGTCTTTTTATAATAGAAAGAATCAAAAAGGTTGATGGAGTCTTTGAGTATCAGAAATTGAGGATTAGTTTCTAATGATTTTATTTAAAGAGGTGAGTAATCTAATCATAAGTTAGAATATTTTATAAATTATTCATGTTTGTTAAAAGGGATTTGAAACTTTTGTAAGTAATCTAATCATAAGTTAGAATATTTTATAAATTGTTCATATTTGTTAAAAGAGATTTCAAACTTCTATAAGTAATCTAATCATAAGTTAGAGTATTTTATAAATTATTAAAAGAATTTTAAACTTTGATAAGTAACTTGACCAAAAATTAAGATTTTTATAATATTGTAAGATTGCCAAAAAATTTTTATAATTGATGAATGATTATTTGAACTAAAATAGTTACTAAACTTTTATATAATCAATTATTTTGAAATCATGGGATTTTTTAATGATTTTTGAAATATTATTAAAGGTTTAAATTTTGCATGTCATATTTATTACAAATGTAGATCAAGTAAGTAGGCTAATTATAAATTAAAATATTTGTATAAATTGCCTAATTATAAATATCTATTTAAGAATTCATAAATTTATAGTTAAATCTTACTATTTTATTTTCTTATGCACTATTATGTTTTAATACCTACTATTATATAGATATTTTTGCATAGCTATTTATTGCAAATATTGAAGAATTATTATTATTACGAGAATTTTATAATATGAATAAGTAAATATTAATAAATACAGAATTATTAATAATAAAACATGATTGAAAATATTTAGCTCGTAATCCGCTATGTAATAACTGATGGCTGATATCAGGATCCATCTCCATAGAGGATATATGTAAAGGATGTACCCCTATCCATAAGGTTAAATGTGGTCTCTAGCCCTGTCACAGGGATAAATGTAACCATAATCTATGACTTTGAAAAATGAAAACCGATGACATGACATTGTTAACAAGTATTGACATATACATAGATTAATTAATGATGACTTGAAAATCATTGAAATTGTTATACTAATATGATGGCTCACAAAGCCTAAAATTTTTTAGATATGAATAATACTTATATGTACACATATGAATATTCTATAAAATATAATATGTAAAGTTGTAAACTAAAGTTTTTAATTTTTAATTAATGATATACATTGTTTCATAAAAGTTTTATAAATCTTTACTTGCTTGATCCACTAATTTATAATTTGTGTTACTTACTGAGCGAAGGCTCATAAAACTCTATTATTATTTTATTTCAGAGACTAAAACATAAGCAGGAGTTGGGTAGAAGCTAGCCCTTTATCTCAATTAATTATATGAAATTGCTTGCATATAACGTCTTGCATGCTGAAGATTTATTTTCAAGTGTATAGCAGATTGTTATACTTTAAATCCATCACTAGTCTGAAGCATGACACTTGCTAAGCATGCATACAACCCATGCATAAAAAAAAAGACCAGAAATGGGTAGGAAATCTAAGGAAATGAATTAATTACTTTATTATCAACTAAATGACATAGTGGATTTTCCTAAACACATTTTACCACGCCTCTCCATATAGCTAGAGGTCTATTTATAGAACAAATCTAGTCCAATAGAAATTTGACCATAAATAAAATACTTAAGCAAACTAGAATTACAAATTGATTCGACATTAACAAAATAAAGCTTCTAAAAGAATAAAATAGAACTCTTAAAGAGAATAAGATAAGTCCTCTAAAGAGTCTAGGAAAAAAATAACTCTTATAAAGCTCATAATAAAGTTTTCTTAAAAGCTAAAAATCTATTTATTCTTGCTCTTTTGGACTACATCAATTTCTTCTGGCTTGAAGAATTTGGCTACTGACAAATTGATCAGCTCGAGCTAAATGTCTCCTTTATGAGCGCACTAATCTTGTGGTCTTTCAGAGTATATTTCATTCAATCATTGTAACTTAATACAAATCTCATAAAATCGTTCTTTAAACTTATTCAAACATAGCTTGCTATGTAACCATATTTTTTTTTTAATGCTTCAATGGTGCTCCATCATATAAGTTTCCTTGATGAGCCTTCTTTTTAAGAATCATCATCTTTGGTATAGGCCGTTAGAAGATATGCGAATCTTTAGTTGCATCAATTACCCCCATCTTGAAAGACTCAACTCCAAATGAATCGGCATGGGATAAAATATAGTGGCCTTCAAATTTAATTTTGTAATGAATTAAATAAACTTTATGAGCTTCAATCTTTTCCTCTCATTAGATTCACTTGCCTTGGAAATAAAAATGTCACCTTTAATTAATTTATTTGTCATTATATCTTCCTTTTCTTTTTCTTGATAAACTGCTTGATCAACTATTATTGTAGGCTTAACAAATTCTTCCATTAGTTTTTTTTTTTTGGGCAATATCATTATATACCTTAGTGATAAACTGTTTCACACTATAGTTGCTAGGACTTCACTCTTCTTTTACTTCTTCAGCCATAATACTTTTCTTATCTTTCTTAACTTCATTTTCTAACTTATTAGATTCTATTATTTCCTCCTTTCTTCTTCAGTAGTTATAGTAACTTTTTGTGATTCAATTTTAGTAGAATAAATCATTGATGGTATAGGATTATAGACCATGTCTTTAGCACGAATAGGATAGGAAACTAAAGTATAGTATCTTTTTACTTGAAAAGTTGACTTATAAGTAGAACTCTTGATGTATTTCTAATAGGCAACAGGTAGGTACTCCCTTTCAATTTTGAACGCATAGCATTCTAAGTATTAATAGGTTCAAAATGATTATGAGTTGCATATTTAATTGCCTTCCACTAAGTTCTAGCTTCTCTCTTGAGCTTATTTTTAACAAATTTCATACTTCTTTGATCAGTTAATTTATAATAACTAAGATATTTTTTAAGAGATGAAGTCAATTTATGAAAGTTTCAGACTCCAAGTTACCTTGAAAATCAGATACTTTAGGTAGAATGCTTTTGTAGATATCTTCATCGACATCATAGATTCTTGGTTGAGCTCTTAGGGATTGATGAATAAGGTTGATATGCTGATAAATGCTAGGTTGTACTATTCTTCTTTGGATGTTGATCAGTATCTTATCCATCTGCTGCTCCATTCGATCAAATCATTGTTCTATCCAAGTAATACGATCTTCTCGAGATGGTAGTGCAAGATTGTTGTGCAATCGCATACAAGTACTAGATAAGAGGATATGCACTGATTTTAGGTGCGTCAACATCCTGTACTGGTGAAGACTGCAACTAATTGAGGGGAAAGTCTTCTGAATTTAAGAGAAGGCCTTCCTTTTTGGGAATTTTCTCAGTTGGAATAAAGCAGAATGGTTATTTCTTTATTCTAGGCTTATTACCATCTTATTCCAAGGTTATTCCGAAATTATCCGAATGATCCTCTTCCTCAAGTCTTACGGTGATTGGGGTGGCTGCAGCAAAAGGTGGTTGAAGGGAGTTGGGGGCCTGCAATGGCGGATGGCCGAAGGAGTTGGCGGGGCTGTGGCGGTTAGTCAAAAAAAATTCGCCGTGAAGCGGCATGGCTTGGACAACACTGGGATGGGATGGTAAGAAGGGGCATTGCCATGGTTTGGAATAGGGCCTGAGGTATCCCTCTTCCAAACGTAGGCTATGAACAAGGCCTTTAGATTTTTGATCCCCCAGTGAAAATGGCAAGGAGATGGAGCTCTGGTGCTGGCGCTGGCAACGATAGGGCCAATTCGGTGGGGACAATTCGTTGGGTGGTGCTTGTGGTTGGATTGGTCCAGCCAGCGAGGAAGCAATAGGAAAGGCCGGCACTGGCCATGAAGATTGGTGCCAGCTTGCTCCGATAGTGACCTGGTCGGCCTGGGCTCATATCGTTCTGCGGCCTTCGGGCGATGTTGAGCGTGGAGGATAGTGAGTTGATGAGAAGCGGCCGAGGGTCACGATCGGTGGAGACCGTCGATGATGGCTCCTTGGAGGTGGGGGAGGTAACCTTGCCGAGCGTTCGAGGGTGCAGTGGCTCACCGTAAGTTGGGGATTGGCTGCCATATTGGAGGACTTTTGTGGTTGCTCGCCAAAAGACGACGACCTGTGACCGAGAGGGAAAGCGACGGTGATCAATCGAAGGCGGTGGCTGGTCGGGTTCTAGGATGGTGGTGTGGAAGAGCTGCAGCTGTCAGAGGAGCAGCAGTGACCAGGGTAGAGGGCATGGTTGGAAAGCGGCTTGAAGGAGGAGAATAACAAATTGTTCTCCTTCTCTGTTCTTTTCTCTTTGTTTCAACTCTTTTTTTTTTTTATTTTCCTTCTCTTTTTTTCTCTACTTTTCTTTCGCTAGCACTGTAACTAATTCTTTTTAAACCAAAAATTAGAAACGAGATGATTTTTTTTTCCTTTCCCGAAGATAAAAACTGGACTACAAGGAAGACAATAGCAAACGCACGATGAATTTTTTTCCTCAAAGGGTTTTGAAGATGAAAAAAATATAAAAGAATATAGGATGAAAAAGGAGAAGGTTGGGCTCCAATACCAAAATTTCATACAGAGTTCTAGTAGGATATCAAATCTGATATATAGACAAACGAAAGGAGGATAACTATTAGTTTTACACTAGCTCCTTAAGGAAGGGTCTTTAATTCAGTAACTTCAACTATCCGAAGAAATTTATGGCCTTGCACCACTCAAGTAAGAAATTATTTTAAATTAAAAAAAAAATAAATTCATATAACTCAATTCATTATTCATTCATTCAATGGGATATAGTAAAAGCTTATTTACAGAGAAAAATTGGCTCAATAGAAATTTGACTATAAACAAAATACTTGATCGAACTAGAATCACAAACTGACTCGATATTAACAAAATAAGACTCCTAAAAAAGTAAAATAGAATTCTTGAAGGAATAAAATAAGTTTCTTAAAGAGATTAGGATGAAAATAAGATTACAAAGAATACTCATAATAAAATTTTCTTTAAAGCCAAAATTCTTTCTATTCTTGCTCTTCTGGACTGCATCAATAGACCAAGACAAAAAGTCATTTTACAATACATAATGTTATTTAACTGCAACTTAGATTTAAGAAAAGTTTCTTTTTAGCAAAAAAATTTAATAGGCCATTAAACTTATATTTGTTTTATCAAAACCGTCAAAATATGTCTTCTCTTTATTAGTTATCAATCAATATATCGTTTTCTTTTGTCATTAGAAAACAAATATATGCATTAAGTTAAAGATTGCATTCATAATAAGGAGTAAGCATTTTATAATATCATCTAAAAACAACGGTTTATAATTGTATAAAATATTTTCATGAAATATGAGTCAATGCATAGATACAATTCATGTACACTTAGGGAGTCATAGTATATCAAGATTTAGCTATATAAATCCAAAGCATATGACTCATACAAAGTTTTTTATTTTCTTTCCTTTTTAGCATCATAAGGAATAAGGCACATGCATCATGTACGAAAGAGGAATATCTAAAGCATAAACTTAATTAGAGCGAGTAGTTTTGGCATCAAGTTTAATTCAGCATCTTAATTCAGTCATTTGGCTCATCCGACTACACATTAAGCCAAAATCTTCATAATTGGATCAAATCCAATACTTAAGTTGGATCAATACGCTCAATTGACACTACTTGAGCCAATTTTTCAGTCTTTAGCTTGATGAATGGACCCAATTACCAATAATTAGATTAAATTCAAGCTTTGGAATCACTTAGCAAGCTTGATTAGTAATGATTAAGTCAAGTAGAACATTAAAGCTCGGCCACATGGTTCAATTCTCAATCCCCTACCTTTAAAGATCCAATTTCCTTTGGTCCAAGTTAAAGTAGGCAGTATAGTTCAAGTAGCCAGCTCAATCTTCTTAAATCTGATCCAATTGCTGAGTAAGTCAAACTGGATTTGGATGGGTTTGAACCACATGTAGATTGAGATCTTAAATACCTAATTTAGGCCATAATATGCAATCAAAAAAGAAATAAAGAGATAACTTTGTCAGCAAATTAAGATGGTCAAATTGGTTTAGACATCATATTAAGGTTTTAGTCTAAAAGGTCTTAGTTTAAAATCTCATGTTGGACAAATTATTTTAGTATTTATTTTAATCTCAGAAATAGCGCACGGATGTGGATGTGATAGTTTCACGAGATCAGGCGCACGGATGATGAGATAGAACTAGCGCACGCATAGGTGATGAGAAGATAGAACTAGCACACGCACGGGTGATGAGATGCAATTATTCCATCAATATCATGATCCCATGATCAGTGCCCCGGATTCTGTTTGAAGAGATCAAGATGAGAAAGAATCCGCTCGCTGAAAAGCCCCCCACGGAAGTTCCAGTATCCTCTCACTGATCAAGATCCCGTGATCAGTGTGCCAGATGCTATTTCAAGAGGTCAGGATCAAGAGATCAGGATAAGAAAGAACGATTCTAGGATCCGCTCACAGATCAAGATCCTATGATGAGTGCGCTGATAAGCCCTCACGTATCATCCAATCTTGAGGGATTCTGTTTCAAGAGATCAGGGCACGATTAGATCCTTGTAATCCCCAGCAAGATTTGAGTTCACCTCGAAGATCATTAAGAAATCTCATTGAGATAAAGCTCGATTAAGAATTTTTTTTCTTTTTCTTTTTTTTTTTTTTTGCTTGGATCGAACGCCAGCGCCTTGATCACGCTTGATGAAACGAATGCAACTCCACGTCACGTCCTCCATCCATGAATACGTCCTCCAGCATACAAAAGATTCCCTAATTCTAATTACCATGAAACTGATTCCCTAATCCCAATTACCTCGAAACTGAACCCCTAATCCCAATTATCCCAATACCTCACTTCCCTGTCCCTTGAGAAACATTTCTTGATCCCTGAAAACCCGCTGCACTGAAACTCTGTTCTAGCATCTCGGAGTCCCTCGGCCCCAAAGCCTCATCCCATACCCTCAACAACTCCCTACAAGCAAGTCCTCCCTCCCTTCTCCCCGACATCTAAATTATCCGGAACCTTTGCTAAAGCCCTATCTGCAATAAAGTACCTTCCCTAATCCTCTAAAGTCTCTTTAAAGCATGCATAGAAGCTGCTCAAGCCCAGAGCTAGAAGCAATCCCTCATCAAGCCCAGATGGATTTTGATCGAACTTAAATCAAGCGGCGATCGAGCCAATAGAGCCAAATCAAGTGGTAATTGAGCCACATTATGCTAAATCGGGTTAGATTAAATTCTAATCAAGCCTGAGTTGAGCCAAATCAAGCCAAATTGAGACAAGCCAACCTAAATCAAATGACAATCAAGTCCAAATCAAGCTTAATCGAGCTAAATCAAGCCATATCAAGCAGCGATCAAACCAAATCAAGCAAAAATCGAGCCAGATCAAGTGGTGATTGAGCCAAATCTAGTTTAAATCTAACCCAACATAAGCCAAAAGGGAGCCTTGCTCCTGTAATAGACGACATCTAACCTAGATCAAGTCCAAATAAGAGCCTTGCTCCTAAATCGAGCTAAATCTAATTAAGATCGAACCTGAATCAAATACAATTTGAAGTGTTAATCCAAGATTAGGCTAAAACTTAACTTAGATCTAACCCGAATCAAGTATAAAAGGAGGCTTTTTTCAAGATCGTTTTACATTTAACTTAGATTAAATCTGAATCAAGTTAAATATGGAGCTTACTCATATATCATGCTAGATCTAACCTAGATTGAATCCAAATTAAATCCAAAAGGAGTCTTGCTCCCATATTAGTCTAGATCTAACCAAGATCGAATCCGAGTCAAGTTTAATTTGGAGCGTTGCTCCAAATTTGAGCTAGAATCTAACTCAGAGCTAATCCGAATCAAGTTTAAAAGGAGCCTTGCTCCTAGATCGAGCTATATTTAACTTAGATCAAATTCGAATCAAATTCAATATGAAGCATTATTCCTAATTGGGCTAGATCTTGCCTAAATCAAATCCAAATAAAGTCTAAAAGGAGCCTTGCTCCTTGATTAAGTTAGACCTAACCAAGATCGAATCTGAATCAAGTTCAATATGGAGCATTTCTTTTAGATTAGGCTAGACTTAACCCAAGTCAAACCTAAATCAAGTTTAAAAGGAGCCTTGCTCCCAGATTGGCCTAGATCTAACTTAGATCAAATCCAAATCAAGTTTAATTTAGAGCATTGCTTCTAGATCAGGTTATATCTAACCCAGATTGAATCTGAATCAAGTCTAAAAAGAGCCTTGCTCCTAGATCGGACTTGATCTATTCAAGATCGAACTCGAGTCAAGTCCAAAAGGAGCCTTGCTCCTAAATTAGGCTAGATCTAGCAAAGATCAAACCTAAATCAAGTTTAATTTGGAGTATTGCTCCTAGATCGGCCTAGATCTAATGTAGATCGAAACTTAATCAAGTCCAAATAGAGCCTTGCTCCTAGATCGAACTAAATCGAATTTAGATCAAACCTAAATAAAGTTCAAAAGGAGCCTTACTCTCAGATCAGGGTAGATCCAACCAAGATCAAAACTGAATCAAGTTCAATCGAGAGCTTTGCTCTAAGATCAGACTAAATCTAACTTAGATTGAATCCGAATTAAGTTTAATCTGAAGCGTTGTTTTGAGATCAGTCAAAATTTAACCAAGATTGAATTTGAATCAAGTCCAAACGGAGCCTTGCTCCCATAATGAGCTAGATGTAATACAGATCAAGCCCAAATGAAGTTTAATTTGGAGCATTGCTCCAAGATTAAGCTAGATCAAACTTGAATCAAGTTTAATCTATAGTATTGTTCTAAGATCAAGTTAGATCTAACTTAGGCCAAACCCAAACCACGTTAAATATAGAGTCTTGCTCCTAGATCGAGCTAGATCTAATTCAGATCGGATCTTAATCAAGTCCAAAAGGAGCCTCGATCGATCTAGATCTAACAAAGATCAAATCGAATCAAGTTTAGTTTGGAGTGTTTCTCTAACATTAGGCTAGAATCTAATTCATATCTAACCTGATTCAAGTTTAAAAAGAACCTTGCTCACAGATCGGGCTAGATCTAACTTAGATCTAACTTGAATCAAATTTAATTTGGAATGTTACGCCTATATCAGGCTAGATTTAAACTTAATCGAATCGGAATAAAGTCCAAAAGGAGCCTTGCTTCTGAATCAGGCTAAATCAAACTCGAATCAAGTTTAATATGAAGTGTTTCTCTTAGATCAGATTTAATCTAACATAGAACAAACCCAAATAAAGTCTAAAAGGAGCCTTTCTTCCAAATTAGGCTAGATCTAACTTAAACTATTGGTGAAGGGGAATTAGTCCTTAGACTATCGATAGCAAGGCCTAGAAATTTCTAGAAATCTTTGTAAAATAATAATAATAAATTAAGAAAAAAATATTAAAATAAAATAAAAGGAACAAGCCTGGATCAAGGTGTATTAGACATGATCTTAAGGACTAATTTTTACTCCTTTCTATAGGTTGTAAGCAATTTTCCTCCAAGGTATAATGACCCGACTTCATTAGGACATCCTTCCATGAGCATAAATAGGTTGGAGGTATGACCCAAAAGTTTCTTAAATCCTTAAGAATTTTGACTCTCAGAAAAAATTAGAATACAGAAACTTTGTTAAAGAAAAGAGTATAGAAATTATTATACATTAGGCCCTAAACCTAAAGCCTATTTATAGGCTTGATCCAATGGCCATATTGCCCAATCATGGAAGAAAATCATACGCCACGTGATTTTCCTTAATACCCATGTGAGATGATCATGCTCAGCATGGTATTTCCATATGAGACCCAACCCTTTTAGGCTAACTCACTTTAAATTAAAGTATAATTTAATTGAATTAAATTAAAAAATTATCAAAAATTATATAATTAAAATTTTTAATTAAATTTATATTTATGATGTTTGGTATTGAGTTAGCTTTCTATTACATTTTAAATCACTTAAATCAGAGTTCAATTGAGAAAGTTAGGAGTAATTCAATGAACATCTATCACATGAACTTCAAATAAATTACAAAAATGTTATTGATGAAAATAAGGATGATTTTTTTGTGCTTTTATTCAAATTTTTTTTATATTTCAAAAATTATGTTGGATAAGTTAAAAGTTAGTTTTGAGTCAAAAATCTAGTTTTAAATATTTAATGGATATTTATTTCTTTGATTTTCTTAAAAAAATTAGAATCCTGCAAAAATCAGGAAGTTTATTAGTTTTAGGAAATTAAAATCCTATGAAAAGTGAGAACTTCTTATTTCTAGAAAGTCTTTCTATAAATTATGCTTAATGAAGGTCTTTTAATATTAAATCAATAGTTCAAAAGAAAAAGATAAAGATTAAAGGATCAAGAAGGCTTATGAAGTCCTTGAGCATTAGTTTCTAGCAATTTTATCTAGAGAGGTAAATAGTGATTGACCACTTCTAAAACTTATCATATTTTTTAAAAAATAAATATTTATCATACTTATGATACTTAGTTTATATATATTGCATGCCATATATATTGACTATGATTGCCATGATTTATACTCTAATATTACTTATTTATTATTCATGATGAATTGATAAAAAGATGTTGGACTAATGATTTAATGCATAATATGGATTAAGAGATGATTAAACTGAATATGCTGGATGATTTTGGATCCCATCAATGGAGGTTAAATGCTGGTCAATACCTGCGCTAATGGGATATATACATTGGTTAGGATTCCACCATTGGGGGTTAAACGTTGTAGTACCTATGACCTTGGGAGAAATATACTAGGGGTGAAGTACCGGCGAAATGATTCGAGTATAGCAAGATTAGATGATATGGCATATTAAGAAATAGAATTCTAAAAGATAGAAATTATTTATTTTAAACTATTAAATTACATATGTATATTAATATTATATTATATTTCTAGATGGTTAATCATTATTTACTAGGTTGTGGAGCTCATGATTATTTCATTCATCTTTTCAATTTCAGATTCTACTCAGTAGCTGCATGGGAATACTACTGTAAAAGTATTTAGATGTGCGAAAAGAATAAAGAATTTAATACTTAGTTTTATTGAGACTTAGTATTTTAAATAGTAATTTTGTAAAATTTAAAACTTTACAATGTTGTGTTGTGATATCACGAGAAATGCTTTACATATCTGTAAGAAATTTCCTTATAAGTATACAGTGATTGCCTTCGGATCTCGGATTTTTGGAACGTGACATTCAATGTTGGCATTCCAATTTAAATGCATGACTAAAATCCCATCCTAAGATCACGCTACTATTTTTCTTTTTTTTTTCTTTTTTTTCCTTGCTGACTATTTTTTTCCTTTAAACATCCATTTACTTGCGTGATAGAGCCCGTGACTCGTGCCCTTTTAGCACACGATGTCACAACTTGTAATTTAAGGTTTTTTTAAATTGAAAACCTTTTCTTTTACCATACTTAAAATGGTCAACATAGGTCACACTAGGATGCACCACGGAGGAGAGCCTCAATCTGGCGACAGCTTGAGCGGTTCGTCGGCATGGTGGACTGGTGCTAATTTTTTTGGGTGTAGTGACCAGGCGCACCCCTGGCAATGGTCAGTGGGGTGGCGCCTGGATCCAGGCGACGCTGGCCGGTGCTGGTAACCAGCAGTTTGATCTAGAAAGGATCTTGCTACGGGATTAGGAAGAATGATGCTTCTCCTTCATCATTTTCTCTCCCTCTTAGGAATGGTGTGGCCTCCCCTCACTTTTTATAGACGATGCCAATTTATTATGCATTAAAAGGTTTGGTATTGCTTTAAAAAAAAAAAAAACCCGTTCAATGTATACCAATATTGTAATCACAGAGGTATTCTTAGGGCCTTCGAAAGAGATGTTTAGTGCTCAAATAAAAAAAAAAATTTAATTTAATTTGTGCTATCTAAACTTTTTTTATAGGTATTTAAAAAAAAATTTATTTATAATCAAACTTTTGTATTAGATGAAGTTCGTTAAGAGTTGTATTTGAAGTGAACCCTTGTAGTATATGCTTTATTATACATGAAGAAAGCCTTGATAAACTTTGTGAAACCCTAATTCGGGCTAGGTATATTAGACTAGCTCGGACCGAATCAAGTTAAAAAATAATAAAATAAAAAAAATCAGAAGAGTGGCTTAGGAGCAGATGGATGCATGTTCCTCTCAAAACGAGCGTATCTGGATCAATGAGACTTAATAAGAGTGGAAGATAAGTGAGATAAGGAGTGCAGTCCTCTCAAAACGAGCGTATCTGGATCAATGAGACTTAACAATAGTGGAAGATAAGTGAGATAAAGGAGTGCAGTGCAAAAGGTGGCTCCAGACACTCGGGTCGCCCACTTTCACACATCGAGTCGGATATTACGAAGAGTCAATCGAACCCTTGTATGACTTAAGCCGGCTGTGGACGGTGGGAGGTTGGGTCCGGCGATGACTTGGCTGGCTGTGGAGCCGGCGGCGGTGGATCTGGGCGCCGGTTAGCTAGTTTTTGGCGTGAGCTTCAACCGTCCCCTGTTTTTTTTTGGTATTTCAGCCTTCACGAATGTGGGTGCCAGCCGGAGTTCGCACAAGGGTTGACCGGACTTGAAGCCGGCTGTGGCCGGCGGCGGGAAGGAGTCCGGTGATGTCTAGGCCGGCCACAAGCCAGCAATGGAAGAGCTTAGGTGGCTGGTTAACGGCTGGAAGGGTGCTTCATACGGCCGTGGGAGGGGCTGATCCAAGGCATGAGTGGATCAGCCTCTAGTTTGGAATAAACTCCAACCATGGCCGGAGTTGGGTGGGTCCCCGCCGGTACCATGGCCGGCCGAGGACCAGGTGGGGAGACGGCCCCATGATTGTTGGGTGGAGCCTTGGAAGGAGGAAGAAGACTCTGAGGAGTCTTCTGGGCCACCAAGGCATTATAGGCCGGCCTGTTAACGGGCCAAGTTTGGGGGAAACAATTCACCCATTTGGATTTGACCCAATGGAAGTTGAGTTATGAACTATTATAAATATGTAATTTATGAGGCATTATTTGTTACGTAGGTGAGCAGCATCCCTAAGCTACATTTTTGGGATTAGTTAGTTGAGGTAAGTAGACTAAATATGAATTAGTCAAATTAATACTTATTTGTAATTTTTGGCCAATAACATTTAATTGAAAATATTTTAGTATTGAAAATGCTCAGCAATATACATATTTGGTTAATTATTTTTAATTCTATTACTATTATTATTAGTATTACTTATTAAAATTGTGAATTTCTTGATAGCATAGTTGATACTAAATTAAATAGTTATTATTTATAATTTGCATAACATTTAATTATAAATTTGAATATTAATTATTTTTAAAAAAGAAAATTAATTACTATTTTGGTAGCATTAATAATATTATAATAATAGACAAATAAATATGTTCATAAGATAATAATAATATTAATAATATAATAAATAAAGAAAATAATAAAAACTACTTGATCACATGTATAAACTTTAATTGACAAGTAAAGAATGAATAATAAAAGCTTAATGACTTGATGCAGATATCGGGACCTATCTCCAAAAGGATATATATGGAGGATACACCCCAATCTATAAGGTTAAATGTAGTGCTCTGGAGATAAATGTGACCATAGTCTATGACTATGAAAAATAAACTAGTGATGACATAAAAACTGATAATATGATACTGTTAACAAGACATGAAAATCATTGAAGCTATTATACAATATGATGGTTCACAAAGCCTAAAATTTTTCTTAGATTTGAATAATATTTATCTGTACACATATGTATATTCCAAAAATATCAATTCTCTAATAATTTGCATATCTGGATAATCCACTTATGATGATTTGTTAATTCTACTTACTGAGCATGAGCTCATAAAACATCTTTTATTTTTTTTTCAAATATAAGAAACTGAAGTCGGGCAGATGCAGTACCTACCAGATCATTTTTTTAGTTTCTCTAGTTTCTTTTAAATTGTAGTGAACTTTATTTAATTAAAACCTTTGAGTAAAAAGGTTTCTCTTATTTAGTTATATAAACATTTTTTTTTATGATTCTAACTTGAATTCTAATTGTTTAGTTAATTTATGTATTTCAGACACCTTGCATACTTACTAGCCTGTGGCGGATTGTCATAATCTAGATCCACTCTCTAGGGCATAAGAAACTTGAATAAGATGGCTGCCATAAAAGGAAATCTTTCTCTAAATAAAGTTTTTTTCTTTGTGTAGGTATCCATTTTTGCTATATATTTTTACAAAATTATCTCACCAAATCAACTCAGATCAATTTCTATAACTCTCCTTTACCCTCAATTTTGGTCTCTTCACCTCCTTTCCTATCGCTAGTGCTCTCATCAACATGTCCTCCAAATGCTACTCCCACTTCCTTTTGGCCAAGCCATCGATAATACCTCTCGCAATACTTGACATCTATGATAGCCTCGTTATGGACATGGCTTCCAAAGACTAGGTTATTTGATAAAATACTAAAGAGAAATATAGTCTCGTGAAGTACTTACAATTCTTATTTGCATCTTTTGAAAAATATATGTATATATATAGTGCATCCTTTAACATATAATAATTATAAGTGCATGCAATGAAATAATGTTCAGTTATATACGGATATAACTAGGCATATGCCCATGCAATGCACAAGCATAGATATATTTATTAATTATTTGATAATATGCTTTTATAGATATGTCATAAAATATAAAAATATAACCATTAGATTGCATAGACTTAGCATCGAACCAATTGAAATTTATTTATTATTTTTATTAAAATTAAAAATATAATCTTAATGAATACTTTCTATATTGTTAATTTTTTATTAATAAAATTTAATTTCATCTTGAAAAATTATAATAGGTTCCTTGAGTTATTGATATCTCAATTTAATTTCACATTTAAATAATAGTTAAAAGCATAATAAAAGCTCTTTACTAAATTTTAATCTTATCTTGTAAAAAATACAGTAAACTCCTTAAGTTCTTAAGATATCAATTTAATGATGCCTCATTTTTCTATTTAATTCAACATTTAAATAAAATTTGACCTCATCTTGGAAATATATAATAGATTCTTTGAATTTCCAATGTCACAATTTAGCGATGCCTTATTTTTATATTTAAATTATATTTATAAGTATATTAAAAGATATATAATTAGAATAGAGCTGAATAAAGAAAAAAGATCCATGTAGCCAGCCTCAGCCAGTTTGACATTGAGGCTTTGTTGTTCTTTTTTTTATAACAAAAGATCTATAGCCAAACTTTAATGACTTAAATAACAATTAAGTCACATTAAGTCACATAGTCTAATAACGAGTAGTTAACTTTTCTTAGAAAAAATTACTAGATTTATCAAATTCCCAATGTTCAATTTAGAGATGCCTTGTTTCACATTTATTTCATATTTAAATAAAATTTAATTTCATTTTGGAAAAAAAATATAGTATACTCATCAAATTCCCAATATCTTAATTTACCATTATTCTTGTTGGAATAAAAAGCTTAGAAATTGCTAAAATATATCATAGATAATAAATATTAGTCAAGATAGCAAGATTAAATTTAGAAAAAATGGAACATGCTTGGATCCTTTGTATAAGTTGTCTCTAAAGTACAATGATCTCACTCGATTCAAACCTTTTACTATGAGCATAATCTCACGAAAATACAATCCAAAAATTTTTTCAAATACCCAAATGATCAAGAATGAAGAAAAATTAATAATGTATAGTAGAATTTTCGAAATGATAAGAAGGTAGAGAACTATTATATCATAACCTTTGAACCTTGGGCCTATTTGCAAGCTTAGTCCAATGGTTTTTTGCATGAAGGCCATGTGAGTGATAACCTCAAGCATTAGCAAAACTTTTCTTCTTAACAATATTTTCTCTAAACCATGTGCGCTTATCCTTAACGTCCATGATTTCCACCAAGTGCACCCCTTTGAAGCCCCCCATTTTTTCTTTTAAACCCATTCCCAACATAACCACATATATGAATCATGCTAAGTCAGTGATTTTAAAACTTTTAAACTTTTTTAAATTCGATAATCCCCTATAAAACTTTTAAAATTTTAAAAGCTATTAAAATTAAATAACATAAATTTTTGAACTTCTTGTATTGTGCAATAGGTGAGGCATCCAATGAACTTGAACCCTACTTAGTGTTAATTATATCAATCTAAATGAACCATAGTAGATTAGATCTTAAATTAGGATCTTGGCTTAGACTTCTACATATTACACACACAGTACAGATCTATTAAATGTACATGGTCATAGCATATTAAAAGCCTTGTATTTATTATCACGAGAGTTTGTTAAGGTTAGCCAAACCGTTAACCAAACCCTTTGGCGCAATCTTATATGATAATTCTTATATAAGCAAATCTTTCAAGAATATTTGTGACTTTATACCTTGCAAATAGTTTTTCATTTATCACTTTGTAAAAGCACTTTGTAAAATTTGTTGGACTTTTTGTAGAGTTTAGGTATCAATTGCTGATGATTAAATAATGGGTTTAAGCCCCGTCCACTTCAATGATTCTTAAACTTTGCTCCTAGATAATATCTTGGTCAACTAATCTATCAAGTTCTTCTTTGATTTGATATATTCCAAGGAAATTGCATCATTTTTTTTGTATTGTATTATACATTTATGATGAAGTTAGATATGTTGGGTTATCTTTTTATTAGAGCTCTTTTGATTAATCAGTTCAATTATGACCTTATTATTGCAATGGATTGAAATAGCTAAAACTGGCTTATGTGCTACAAGTAATTCTGATATAAGATTTTTAATTTACTCTGCCTTAACATAGATGGTATTTAGAGCTATTAACTTAGCCTCTATGATAGTCTGAGATATAACAATTTGCCTAAATGAACCTCAAACTAGGGTATTATCATTGAGAAGAAAAAATATCCAATGATTGATTTAAAATCCATAAAATCAGTAACTCAATTTGCATAACTGTAATCCTCAACCACTTTAGGGAATCCAGTATAAAGAAGAGAAATTTTAGAATTTCTTTAAAATATCAAAACATCATTTCTAAAGTAGTCCAGTGGATAGATTGGGATTTTGGGCTTACTTAATCTTGCTGCAGCATAGGCAAATTAGTTCTTAGTCCTGTTTACTAATATAAGAGAAATCTAATGATTTAAAAATGTTTTAATTGATCAATTAGATCACCCAAATTTTTTAGATGAATAATAGGGCCATATGGAGCGGACATAGATTGTTGATCAGATAATCAAAATAGAACCAACATTTCTTGCTTTGGAAGGCTTAAGTTCTAATCAGTTTACGCAACTTGGCCAGCCGACATAGGCATGATCCTCCATCTTCTTCTAAGAAATGTTCAAATTAAATCACCGTTTGTTTAGAGGGAGACAGGATTATTATTATTACTAGTTATAGTGCATCTTTTCACCATGGAGGAATGTTAAGTACCAATTTGAGCCAACGGCCTGTGGAGAATTCCATTATATCACACTGTCTTTGATACGAACTGCTGGATGGACGTCGACGTCTATTAGGCAAAGTTCATCCCTTCAACTCATTCGGAGAAAAAGAATGCTTCCCTTCGATTCATTGTTGAACCAGTACGTAAGGAATCATCTCACCTCAATGTTTGTCCTCTCATTTTTCCGACATCTTTATGACCAAAGAATTCCCTTTAGAAGTCATTAGCATAGAAATGAAAAATAAATACCGAAAAATAAATACAGCAAATCAGGTAGATGCCCCCCTACTGGCTTGATGGATCCCAAATATTTAACCCTCAACGTGGCTCCATGCATGTGAGCTGTGGGAACAAGTGTCAGAACGTTGCATGTGCCACATTTGGTTCCTCAAAAATCCACATAGTATTTCTTCCACTTAGAATAATATCCATAGGAGAATATCTTGATTTCTCCTCCATGAAAGCTCACGATATGTTGGCCAAAACTATCAAGACAAAGCGAAAAGCAAAAGCCATATATTTTACATTTATAAGCATGACAAGTCCTAACAAATTTTATGTGGGGATCTATTTTAAAAGTAGAAACCTGGTAGCAAACAGCTATGACTAACATTAGTTTATAATGTTCGGGCTAGTCCAGCAAAGCTTCAATTTTAGGGATGCTGCTGGGATGGTTGTCTCGACTCGGTGAGTATATGATCCAAGTTTTAAGAGAATGTCTTGGTGTCCTGTTACTAGTTCGTACATTAAAAAGTTTATATTCCAATTCTTAGAACTCAACAACTTTATTAAACTATGTCCAAACTGATGTCTCTGCACTCATGTTCAGTCATATATATTTTCTTAGAATCATAATAACAATAGAATGGGCTTCGTGAATTATGAATTAGTCGAATATTGACATCTCCACGTTCAAACCTACATCCTATTTATTAGACACTGAGATGAAAAGACTTAGGATAAGCTGATGTCCACCCTTTAAACACCTGTGGATTACACACATAATATTTAGCCGTTTGTGCGCTTATAATAAATATAATTGTGCATATAGTTATTGTACAGTGAAAAGCAACAAAATTTGTTTTAAAAAATATTATAAATTATATATTAAATAGCTGGTTAATAAGAATTAAACGTTAAAATTTAAATCATAAAAAAAGCAGTATATTAATTAAGCCAAAAGATTTATGAAGGTGGTGCACATGATAAGAATGCACTATTCTCATCCAAATTTTGTTACCCATAAAGACAAAGAGAACTACCACAATGCAGTATCTTTAAATCGATATCTCAATTCGTGTTGTATGTGAAAATACACGACTCGTTGTAAATACTAAATTGTCCTTTAAATCACGGATGCATGTGAAAATACTACATTTCATTTGCATTAGGAAAAAATATAAGAAGATAAACGATACACGGATGCATGACTCTTTGAACGGCTCTATTCAAAGATACCACATTGATAGCACGCAAGTATGTGAATTATTATTTACTTAAAATTGATGGTATCCGCTGTTCTTCACGTGAACCAACCATCAGACCCACATGTTCTTCAATGTTTTGCGATAATTTTTTTTTTTTCCTTTCAGTGCTAGACTAGGTAATGCAATTATTAAAAGATATAGAGAAAAATGCGTACGTCTCTCTCAGAGAGAGAGAGAGAGAGAGAGAGAGAGAATCATCCACGAAGCAATGATTGAGACTTGTGTGGCGGTAGGTGAGGGAAGAGCATAGGAAATGGTGGACGTAAGATGACAAAAATATCATGGATAATTATAGAAAAAGAGACGGCCGTAGATCCGTGATACCCTGGCAAAATAAACTGCCACTAAATTTTGTGACAATTACGAGAATAGCATTACCCGGTGGCTGACATCACAAAAATGATACGAGAAAACATGAAGGAAATGTTAAGGACCGGGGCTACGAAGATAACATAACAGTAAGAGAGAGTAAAACAAGACAAAGGAGAGGAGTGAAAGAATAAAGACAATGAATGGAAGGTCGGTAGGATCGTGAAGCTGTCTTGGTTAATCTGGTCAAAGTGTTTGCAATGTGTAACAGGGAAGAAATGTCCACCCATCGTAATATATGGGAGGTAGAAATTTTGAGTAGCGGAGATCAAGTAGTTGGACAAGAGAAATGGTAGGTTTTGCTACGTCCAAATTCAAAGGAAGCTCATAATAGAATCTAAGAGTTGAAACCTAACATTCCTTGGGTTGAAAGAAAGAGATACGTACCAAACCACTGTCTCCCTTCTCTCCCCGGCTCACTCAAATTTACGCAGCGCATGCATACATGCAAGCTGGTCTTCACCTACCTTTCTCTCTAGATCATCATGCAAGACAACTAAAGGTGAGAAACATCGTCTCACGCACACAATGGTTGTATATTGCATAGGAGCTAGGCATTTTATCTGCACCATGCTTTTTTTTCATAACAAGGATAACCTGAACGAGAAGCAGGACACGAAAACAAAAGGAAAAGATAAAGAAAATAATAGATCCAGTTTATCTGTCTGAGAGATCTAATGCTAGAAAGTAAACGAAACAAGAGATGTAATCCTCTAGTATCTATATCAGAAACAGCTTCCCCAATCATTTCACCATGTTGAACTACATACCGACATGACCTTTGGTTTCTCTCTTCCTCTCTTGGGTCTTTGATATCTCTATCTTCTCTACTACTGCAGGCTTCCACCGTCGAAGGATCAGCTAGAGAATGCAGACTTCGTTTCAAGATCCAAGGAGCTCATGTCGAGGCCATGGTGCTGTTCTCCCTGGGAAACCCCGCCACCCATACTCCTTACTATATTACCGATCCCGAGGAAGTCTCTGGTCAACCGGTCGGAACCTCCAAGGCTTCCAGCTGAAATGTTGTTCTGATCCATGTTACACAAGCCTGAATTGAAACCACGAAAACCCCCGGCTTCTTGTTCTTGCCCACCAGTTGTGCAACTCCCACCAAGTGATGCTACCTCTCCGGAGCCAGCAACAAGGCCAGTATTTCCAGTTGCAAGCGAATACATTAGGTCTTGGAGGCGGGTTTCATTTTCCATTTGATATCTGAAGCCATCTCCACCACCATTGCTGCCGCCACTGAAGCTAGACTGGAAGATAGTGCTCTTTGCACCAGAAGATGAAGAGTCACTGAAACCTCGAAGCCAGGGGGACCCGCCACTTGTTGTCGAACCCATTTGAGCAGCTTTCTGAAGCAAAGCGGTTGCAGACATCTGAGGAAGGAATGATTCATTTTGCATCGAGATGGTAAAGAGAGAAGATATGTCGGCACCCATGTGATCACCCATAAGATTTCCTGAGAGAAGTGTGGTCGATTCGGTACTCCCATTTCCATTGCTAAATTGATCAGAAATAAGTAGGCGACCATTTTGGTTGCTAGCATTGTTGCTGGTGTTGAGGCCGCTTGCGCTGCTGCTGTTGGAGAAGAAGCCAAGGTTGAAGAGATTGACAGCGGTGGCCGGGGAAGGGCCGGTAGTTCTGCCTTGGAGATCAGGGAGTTGCATCAGCCCTTGGAAGGGCTTGTTTTGGAGCAAGGAACGGTGGGACTGTGTTTCTTCATTGAAGTCGTGGTTCAAGCCGCCGCCAACGAAGAAGGCAGAGGAGGGAGGGGGCTGAGGTGGACGGAAAGGCGAAGAGTTTGAAGATGAGATGAGGTGATGATCAAAATGGGATCCACTGCTGCGGCCTCCACCAAGCCGAAGGAGGTTAGAGGATGGGTGGCTTTGGTATTGTACTGTAGTATTTTGACAATTTACTTGAGACAGGCCTAAGGCCTTGCTACTGTTCCCATATAAGTGACTTCCGATAGTGCTTGGTCCGGTCGGAAGCCCCGCACCATCTTGTGCTAGAGCATCGCAAAAGGCTCTGTGAGTGATGAAGCTATCGCGCCTGCATGAGTTAGAAGAACAAGTCCATGTGCTGCATTAGTTTTACTTCATTGCACAGAAGTACATCAGTGACTGCAATAATTCATCAAATTTGTTGACTAACCTTATGCAACTTAGGGCTAGCATGTTAACTTGGTTCAAGTTTACAGTTTAGTTAGCCAAATGCATGGATAAATATCTCTAAGAAGTTACTTTTCATTTAGAATAGCTCTAATTAATAAGTGAAGTACAGTTACACATAATTACATGTCCCCGATTCATGGCTACTCTTATAATTTTTTCTGAGACGTCATTGAAGAGATCACGGAAAGGATTTAATATCCAGATACCCAGAAGGCCGTATGAGTAAAGAAGCGAAGTATTTAAGGACGAATGGAGGAAAATTAATGGCAGAAATTTTAACATTCACCAGAAAGCAAGAAATAGAACCAATGGGTATCAAGCGTGTCCACTGCCCCAAGATACCATAGTGCATCAAGAGGATAGAGAAGAAAATTCTCCTTGAAGTTGAAAAGGATCAGTCCAGTCAAGGAGAAGCCCGTCTCACGGACATGGAATCCAGCTATCAATAACACCCCCCTACCATTTAGCTCCTTGATGTTAAATTTCAATTCATACGAACCCTTCATGGTTCCGAATGAAAGAATTTAGCCAAAACGATGAAAGCCACTCGCATTTTTTAGTACCACCATTAAATGCCCAACTCCCCTCTGAGCCTATCATCCTTAAGGCAGCGAGTAAAACAAGCAAATTATATTCACATTGTTAACTCGTCCTTTCTAACAAATTCCTCTTGCAATAAATGAACCCGTATGCGACTCATTCGTAACCCCCGGGGGCTTCCAAGTTCCAACCCTAACGTTGTCACGAAAGGTGGGCCTGCCTGCATCCAGCCAACCCATAAGAGAACAAAGTTGCCAAGCTGCTTACATGGCAGCACGTGAACAGGAGAGAGAAAGAGAGAAGAAAAGGGTGTTGGTTGTAGGAGAAAGACAAGAGCCTTTCCAGTTGAAACTCTCTGCCATGGCAGGTCCTTTAGACTATTCACGTGAGCGCAGTGCCTTACTGCGACCTCCCAACACAAAAGTTCTTTACCGAGAATCCAACGTAACCTTAGCAACAGACCTTACCCTATCTGTTAAAAAACAACAGCAACGACAACAGCACGAGAGGAAAAAAAGGGAAAAGAAAACCCTAAACAACAAACACCGAAACCAAGAGAGCTAGCTGACTGGAATGCATCTGATGTACAGAAATCTAAGATGATATGTCAGAAGGACGTCCCAGTGATGGATGAGCGGGAAAGCGGTACCTGGAGAAGAGGGTGCCGCAATCGCAGCGGTACTCGCGGGTACCGCAGATCTTGGAGTGCGCCTTCCAGTCGGACTGCACAGCGTAACGCTTCGAGCACTTCTCGCACTTCCATTTCTTCTCGCCGTGCTTGCGGCAGAAATGCTTCTTGATGCCGGTGAGGTCGCCGAGGGCGCGGGACGGATCATGGTGCACGCATGTCGGCTCTGGACACAGATAGACGCGGCGCCGCACCTCCTTGGTGCTCTTCTGCCGCAGCTTCCATGGCAGGTTGTGGCCGCGGCGGTGCAACTGTAGGTTCTGCTCCCGCTGGAACCCCTTGTTGCACACCTCGCAGATGAAACGGTTCGTCGCCATCAGTGTCTTGGGCGATAAAGCTATCACTTCTGCGTCCGGATCTGTTCACATGTTCTTCATGAGTATTTTTATTGTAATTAATTAATTTATTTAACCAACTAATTTTGTATTATTCATTTTAGTAGAGATATGCCATTTACTGGCTGGTTATTTTATATTAGTTTGGTGAGTGGAAAACTAATAAAAGCCATGACTGTTGAAGAAACCATAAAATTCTAACGTAGTTTGTACTTGGATTGAGAACCAAAGTTAAAATTATTGGCGGAATATGGAAGCAAGAAATTATTTGAGTTTGGAACATTTAAAGGGATATGAAATCTGAAGAAATTCTTTTGCTCTTTTGGATTAGTGAAAAGAAGAAAGGAATTGAAATGACTGAATGGGTGATAGATATGTGGAGGAGTGAAAAGAAGGAAATGGAGAAGAAATAAGCGCACGCCATGAATTCTTGAGAAATTCCAATTCATTTATTTGGGATACATATTGAAGAAAGGTGAATAAATTTGAAGAGATAAGAAGAAATCATAAAAGTCCCAAGATTTTAATTTCTGAACATGGATCATGGAAAATGAACTCATTTCATTTGACCTGGAAACAGCCTGATTCACTGACCTCATGAATTAATGTTTCTGAAGATTACGTAAACAAGAATTAAAAAAGAAGAAAAAGTGAAGATTAGGTAAGAAAGCCCTAGTAAAGAATCTGGTGAAAGTTGGGTCTAATTCTCCAGATCAGGATTCTAAGATTCTAGAGATGAATTGAAAGGGATAAAGGCTTCAGACATGCAACAGAAGAGCATGTGTGAATCATCATGCTTGTGTGTGTGTGGATCTGTGGATACTTGCTTGGATTTCCTGGGAGGTTTCTCTTCTTTTTCACCGGAGCTGTGGTTTGGGGAGTTGCTGAAGAGCTCGGCGTGGACGCCGACTGCTGCTGCTTCATCTGGTTGTAGTGTTCATCTTCTTTGATTCCAAAGGGTGCCGTGGACGAACCCGAAGCCATTTCCTATGTCAGAGCCAACAGCAACAGCACTTTTCTGCTCTCCCCAGATGGTTCACTTCCTCTGGTTTCTTCTTCCTCACCTCCTGCTATTTTTTTTTATAATCTTGTAAAATAACTGACTAGTACAAATCAAACCAAAATAAAAATTCCCACTATCCACCATGCGACCGTGAGCTTGATCCCCTTCTTTTGTTCCATCTATCTCTCTGCCCCCAGATTCCTCCTCTAAATCTGAAAGACAAAAAAAGAAAGAGAAGAAAGGGAGAATACCCCGACTACGTATTGATCTCAGACACCCACTAGACCACCCCTCCGAAAGCCTTCAAAACTCTTCTCCTCCTGCGAACTCTTCCTATATTAACAAAAGAACAGACACAGATGGAAATCCAAACAAGCAGTTGCACTCAAAACTAGTAAAAGGACGAAGGACGAAGTTGGGGGGGAGGGGGGGGGGGGTGTGGCGGGCGGTGGGGTTTGGTGGGAAGGGCGGCTGGGCTGGGGGCTTATGAGATAGAGGGCAAAACAAGAGATAAGGGGAAATAAGAAAAATACAAACCAATTCGAAGACTGCTTCCTGATCTTCCTCCTCGTCTTCTACTACTCTTACTTCTCGCTATAGAAATGAAGAAATGGAGGTGTGGGGTAGGGCTGGTGCCCGTTCAATTTCTTTCATTTCCCTGTCATACTTTTTCTTCTTCCACACACAGATGCTGTCCCTAATTATTTTGCTCCTTTTTTTCAACCATTTGCTCCACAAAAAAAAAATTCCTCCATAATATATATATATATATATTGATGGAAGTCTCGCGCAGGTTAAAGGTGTCATTATGCGGGTGAGGATTGGCTCCACCGACCGTAGGACTTACCCTCTCATCACCTTTTCACCTCAATCCCGATTGGCCGCTTTGTAAAATGGAAACTGTTAAGACACACTAATTACGGCGAGATATAAATAGAGAGTTCGGGCTTTGCTTTCCTCCTCATTTGCCAACTATCACAGTTTCTCACTGCAGTGAGATTAATTAGTAGGGTATGTCGCCCCATGTCCTTTCCGTATCACGAGTTAAAAGTATGTATAAGCCATACTCCTAACTAGTTGTTGCTCTTTTCTCGCTAAAATTTGTATTTTGTTGGTCAATACCGGAGGGGAATGACAGTACATATTGTAGTGTTCATTATTGCATACAACATTAAAGTTTGGATGAGCTACTGCTCATATGAAGCATTCACCTAATAAAATACAAACATGCAACTCAAGAATTGAATGATTTTGCTCTAAGGTTTACTATTATTCCTTTCTATTTACGCCACATCAGGGTACATATCATGATAATGCAAATCTAATCAGGGTGCAGTGACTACATTTTAAAGCAACAAAACTAGTATCAGCAACTAAATGGTGTGCCTCATAATGAACGGCTAATATGAGGTAATAAAGTTGTATAATACCAGTACAACACAGTACTTGGTTGATTCTACATTTTTGATGTAAATGGTTAATTGTACACAATGCCGAATGCAGAGTTAAATAAATATCTGTGCCCACATATGTGACTGGCTGGTGTGCACATGTGTTAGCCGACCTTATCACCTAGGTGGCTAGAGAATCTCCATCTTGATCATTAAGAATATTACATGATTGTGTTGCCTTATTTATCAGATCCTACATCCATATTACTATCTTGTTCACCAAATTGACTAGCTATGCCATACCATACAATTATCTAATGTACTATACTGTACAATTAAGAAACATTTTATAAATTACCTTTATGTATCAAGTATAATGAGAAGAGTAGAGAAAGATTTTATTTCTCCTTGGTCTGTCTACATTTTCATAGTAACTAAGCCATGGAATTTTTTGAAATCCCAGAATTCTTCCTAGCTGATCCAGCAGCACCCATATATCTACCTGCTGCTCTTTCCTCCATCTCTAAGGACCAGATCTGGTCCTCTAGAGTTTCAATCTTCTTGTCGAGGGGGCCTACATGGTGGCGCTACGCGCCAACATTCCCCATAGATTGTCTCCCCACTGGTGTTGTCGAAGCCCCAATTGACTCGCCACCAATGTCGTTCCCGACGTGGCTGGCCGGACCTTCCAACAACGTTCTGGCTGGTGCACAGCGCCCAGAAGTTCTCCAAGCCTCCATCTCTGATCTCACCGGTGTTGTCCTCAGCGAAAAGCCTCGATCTACTTCACCCCTCGTCCCTTGACAGAACTACGACAAGAATTGCAGGATCGTGGTTTTGAGGCGCTAGATCGTGATCATCTTCTACTTTATCTCCTTTTTCACCTGATTTGGCATTTATTTCGGTAGAGGAGGTGCTCCTATGATCCGATTAAGGTGCTCGGATTTGGAGGTTTCGACAAAGAAAAGACTGATCCCAGTTCTAAACCAGTGAAGCAGCTCGACATCTGGTTTAGTCCGGTTCAGCAGCATCCTATTGTTTGATCTGCTTGGGCATTCTCAACCATGAAGGTAAGGATGATTTTTAGCATTTTTATCCTTTTTTTTTTTTAATTTTAAAATTATGTTCAATAAGTTAAAAGTTAGTTTTGAGTTAAAAATTTATTTTTAAATATTTAATAGATATTTATCTTTTTAATTTTTTAAAAAAATCAGAATTCTGCAAAAACTGAGAAGCCTATTAAATTTAGGAGATTACTATGAAGATTAGAAACCTTTTGTCTTTATAAAATCTCTTTATACATAGGAGTCAATGGAGATCTTTTGATATTAAGGATGAAAAAAGTAAAGGTTGAAGGATTAAGAAGATTGATGGAGCCTATGAGCATAAAAAATTAATGATTAATTTCCAGTAACTTATCTAAAGAGAGGTAAGTAGTATTTGACCACTTCTAAAATTTATCATATTTTTAAATAATTAAATATTTATAACCCTTATGATGCTTAGTTTATAAATATTGCATGCCATGCATATTGACTATGATTACCATAATTTATACTTTGATAATGCTTAATTATTATTTATGATGATTTGATGAAAAGATGTTAGACTAATGATTTAATGCATAAGATTGATCACAAGATGATGAAACTAAATTTAAACTTTTAAAGCTAACTATGTTGGATGATTTTAGATCTCACTAGTGGGGTTAAATGCTGGTCAATACTCATACCAATGGGGGATATACATTAGTCAGGACCCTATCAGTAGGGTTAAGTATTGGTGGTACCTATGACATTTAGGAAAATATACTGATCGATAACCTGCCTATGGGGGTGAAATACTGATATATGATTCAAGCATAGTAGAATTAGATGATATGACATAATGAGAATCATAATTGTGAAGATATAGATTATTTATTTTATACTATTAATATATATCTGTATATTAATATTATGTTATATTTTTAGATGACTAATCATTGCTTACTAGGCTATAAAGTTCATGATTGTTTCATCCTTCCTTTTTCAGATTCTGCTCAGTAACTGTGTGGGAATACCATTAGGAGATGCTTGGATATGCGAGAAGAATAAAGAAATTAATATTTAGTTTTATTGAGACTTAGTCTTTAGTTTTGTAACTAAGTGCTTTTACACTTAAGTGCCTTTTAAATTTTAGGCTAAACTATAGTTTTGACCCTCGAACTTAGTGGGGTGTGTCACTTTGATCCCTAAACTTCAAAAAGTTACAAAACTGACCCTATACTTCCCTTTTTGTTCCCCTTTAGTCCCTACCATTAAACAAGGAAGACACCGTTTGGTTCTGTCCAACGTGGCAGCATACGTGGCATCCATTGTGGCGAAAATGAGGAACTTGCTTACGTGATGCCCCTTCTCCTCCCCCCATCCCCGAGCGACCCACCTCCCCCTCACCCACCCCCCCCGCCCCATAACACCGCCCCTTCCCCCCCTCCATTGCGCCCCTTCTCTCTCCCTCCTCCCATCGCGTCGTCCCTTCCCCCCGCGGCGGCCCTTCTCCTCTCTTTCCCCACCAAGGTGGGGGCGGCCAGGGAGAGAGAAGCAGTGCAATGGGAGGGGGGGGGGGGGAGGGGAAAGGGCGGCACGATAGGGTGGTGGGGAGAGAGATGCGACTGGAAAGGGCCGCCGCAGGAGAGAGGGGAGGGGGGACGAGGGGAAGGCGGCACGATGGGGGAGGGGAAGGGGTGGGACGATGGGGGGGCGGGGAGAGAGAAGCAGCCGGGAAGGGCCATCGTGGGGGTGGGGTGAGGGGGGGGGGGAGAGTGAGGGAAAGGGCCAGCGCGATGGGTAATGAATTGATAACTAGTTTTAACTTGTTTTCACCATAATGGATGCCACGCACATTGCCACGTCGAACAGAACCAAACGATGTTTCCTCTGTTTAACGGTAAGAGCCAAAGGAGAACAAAAAAGAAAGTACAGGGCCAGTTTTGTAATTTTTTGAAGTTCAGGGATCAAAATGACACACTCTCCTAAATTTGAGGGTTAAAACTACAGTTTAGCCTAAATTTTATAATTAAAACTTTATATTGTTGCATTGTAATATCATGAGAAATGCCTTACATATTTATAAAGAATTCCCTTATAAGTATGCAGCCGTTATCGTGGCTTCTAGCTCGATATTCAGGTTTGGGGCATGACAACTTAAGTTGTATTAGAGCAAATTAAGTTAGGTAATAAATAAGAAATAAAAGATGTGAAGGGAGTGTAGGTGGGTAGAAATTAGGTCGACTAGATATATATGGAATTATTTTTGTTATGAAGTTTTATGTCAAAGTTGCACAGTAGAAATATGACAGATCTAAATCAAAATTTTTAAGTATTGTGATTAGAAAAGGATATAAATAGAAATATATGTGGCTTGAAGATAAGTATTTATAATTAAGGTATTTCGATAATGGAATTATTTTAAAGAGGGGGAGAAAGACTCAGCCTTTTTGGATTAGCTCACTTTAAATTAAAGTATAATTTGACTGGATTGAGTTAAAAAAATTATAAAAAATAATATAATCAAAATTTTTAATTGATTCTAAATTCATAATGTTCGATTTTGAGTTATCATTCTAACCGATCTTAAATAACTCAAATCAAAGTTCAATTAAGAAAGTTAGGAGCAATTTAATAATCATCCATCAGTGCTTATGAACTTCAAATAAATTATGAAAATGCCAATGATTGAGATAAGGATGATTTTTGATATTTTTATCTGAATTTTTTTATATTATAAAATTATGTTGGATAAGTTAGAAGTTAGTTTTGAGTAAAAAAAATATATTTTAAATATTTAATCAATATTTATCTCTTAGATTTTTTTAAAGAAATCAGAATCCTACAAAAACTAAGAAATTCATTGGTTTTAGGAGATTAGTATCCTATAAAGTGTGAAAACCTCTTGTCTCTAAGAAATCTCTCTATAAATACGGCTCAATGGAGATCTTTTGATATCAAATCAATAGTTCAGAAAGTTGAGGAAGATGAAGGTTGAAGGATCAAGAAGATTGATGGAGCCTTTGAGCATCAAAAATTGAGGATTAGTTTCTAGTAATTTTATCTAGAAAGATAAATAGTGTTTGACTACTTCTAGAATTTATCATGGTTTTAAATAATTAAATATTTATAATCCTTATGATGCTTAGTTTACAAATATTGCATGCTATGCATATTGATTATGATTACCATGATTTATACTCTGATATTGCTTAATTAATATTCATAATGTTTTGATGAAAAGATGTTGGACTGATAATTTAATGCATAAGATTGATTAAAAGATGATGAAACTGAATTTAAACTTCTAACATGACTATCTTAAATGATTTTGGATCCCACCAATAGAGATTAAACGCTAGTCAATACCTACACCAATAAGGGATATACATTGATCAGGACCCTACCAGTAGGAGTTAAATATTGGTGGTACCCATGACTTTTGAGGAAATATATTAGTCGGTATCGTGCCTGTGGGAATGAAACACTGATGATATGATTCAAACATAGTAGGATTAGATGACATGGCATAATGAGAACTACGATTGTAAAGATATAGATTATTTATTTTAAACTATAAAAATACATCTATATATTGATATTGTATTATATTTCAAAAGGGCTAATCATTGCTTACTAAGCTGTGAAGCTCATGATTGTTTCATCCTTTCTTTTTTATATTATGCTCAGTAGCTGCGCGGAGATGCTACCAGGAGAGTACTTAGATATGCGAAAAAAATAAAAAAATTAATATTTAGTTTTGTTGAGACTTAGTCTTTTAAATAGTAGTTTTAAACTAAGTGCTTTTATTACTTAAGTACCTTTTAAATTTTATTATTAGAATATTGCACCGTTGAATTGTAATATCATGAAAAATGCCTTACGTATTTGCAAGGAATTCCATTATAAGTATGCAATGGTTGTTGTGGTAGTTTTTCTCCAAATTTTACATGCGAGATTACTCTATCATAATATGTATATAAATATTATGCTTTTAAAACTTAACATGAATTGATCTACCATTAGTAATCACATCATAGCATGCATAAATCTATTATTAATGATCATAGCACAATATGCATGGATATACCAATAGTAATCATAATATTGCATATATCAATTTATCATTAGCAATCATAATATGGCATGAATAAATATGCCATGTGGATTCAACACAAAGAACATAGGGCAAGCAGAATACTTCTTTTGAATCTAAATAAAATATATCAAGATTGTTAGCTTATATTACGAACTTCATTGTTCCTTTCTTGAGTCGTACGATGGCTATCAATCATCCACAATCTTTCCACATCCCAAAATTCATAGCAAAACTAATGGATTCCACATTCCAAACTTCATAGGAAAACTAATGGAGAGATCTCTTCCTCACGTGGAGAGAATGTATATATTTTTTAATTATCAAAAGTAATCAGCTTTATCCTTTATTCTTAAGAATTATTATTAGATAAAGAATTCTAGGTCTTTATGACCATCAGTTATCTTCTCATAGTCAAATTGAGGACTATTAACTTTTCATGATTATTTAGATAGAGACTTTTATTGCTTTATAATTATTTCATATGAATAATCATAAAATGCCAACATTCTTAAGATAAAGAATTCTAGGTCTTTATGACCATCAGTTATCTTCTCATAGTCAAATTGAGGACTATTAACTTTTCATGATTATTTAGATAGAGACTTTTATTGCTTTATAATTATTTCATATGAATAATCATAAAATGCCAACATTAATGGCTATTACAACAAGGTTTTAAAATTTATTAATGGACAAATGGACTGGTCATATGGTCCTAAAACCAAAATAAAATAAAATAAAATAAAATAAAATAAAATAACAATCGAAACAAGGAAACGGGATGCGAACCACGATCCCGTTCCCTGTTTCCTAAACCGGAGATGGGACTCCCGATTGAAGGCAGGAATCAACGCCTAATTAGAGAGGGATCAGGCTCGCTGGGAGAAGCCAGATCTATAAAAGATCGAGCCAAGCTTCGTTCCGGGAAGCCAACAAAGGGCTGACCGACGGGAGCTGATCGGAGGCGTTCGGATCTTGGAGGAGTCACCGGAGAAGAAGTCATGGGAGGACGTGAATCTTTTTCCCTTCCTTACGTTTTCCTTCATCTTTTCTTTGCAAGTCCGGCTAGCCGTAGACCGGCGATCGTTCCAGGTGAATGTACGAGTAGATGCCCTGTTCCATGCGTCCCTAGCTGGCAAGATCGGTGATGGTCGATCATGCCGGCATAGAAGGAGGATCAAGGCTAGTGAGGGAGATAAGAATGGATAGTCTTATAAGATCAAGATTAGCACCTACGGATCGTAGGAAATCTTGAACTCATTCCATTTTCCTGTCCCCTATTCCATGGTGCTGTTGGCCATCGTGGGTGCGTTCGACCGGCAAGGTAGTCGGCCAACCAAGAACTAGGAAGAGGCATACCGTGGACTCGCCGGAACCCTTCAAGGGTGTCTTCCCGGTCAACCTTCCACGGCATGGAAGGTGTTGTCAAGGCAGCCACGGGATCGTGCCATCGCGTGTGATGATGGCATGAGGATCGGGAGGACAGCTGCACCGGCTGCTAGCCAGATATAAGCCTAACGGTGTCAGCGGTTGAGAAGAAGGCATCGGAATCCAAAGAAGGGTCAAGCTCGTAGCAAGGAAGAGATTGTGATCCTCTGTTCGTGGAGTGTGCCGAACTAACTTGGTAAAATTAAGTGGGCTTGGGCTCTAGCTGGGTAAGCCATTTAACCTTAATTAAAGAAAAAGAATGGTATTTAAATTAGGGTTTAAGTTATGCTAATTGATTAGTCCTATAGCAAACTTTAAACTAGGTGTGAGGACATGCCTAGATTACTAAATAATGGGGATCACCACCATAGTCCTAGAAAGGAACATGAGGGCTTCAGTAATATTGAACCCATTAGACTAGGAGAAAAAAAATTAAAATTAATAAAAATAATATAGATATGTGCTAATTAAGCCTAAATTATGCGTTAGGCTTGAAAGAGAACCTTGAGTTGGATTAGCTAATTTTCTTGATAGGTAAATTGGCTAGTTTTAGAATTTATCATGTTTTAATTTATTAAATATTTACAACCCTTATGATGCTTAAATTATAGTTATTACTTAATTGTGTGCATTGTCTACTTTGCCATAATATGCATGCTGATATTGATTAGTTATAATTCATAAAGAATTGATGTAAAATATTGATATGATGATTTAATGCATAAAATTGATAACAGATGATAAGATTGAATCTTAAAACTTCTAAACCTAACTATGCTGAATGATTATAGATCCCACTAGCGAAGGTTAAATGTTGGTCCATACCAATGAGGAATATGCATTGGTATGGATCCCACTAGTGAAAGGTTAAACACTGGTAATACCAATGATCTTGAAAGACATATATTGGTCAGGACCCTGCCTGTGAGAGTAAAACAGTGGCAAGGTGATTCAAGCATAATAGGATTAAATGTCATGCATAATATGAACTAAAATTATGAAAAATATAGTTTACTTGAATTAATTGTTATATTACATCTACTTATATAAAACAAATATGTTGATATTATGCTATATTTTCTAAATGGCTAATCATTGCTTACTGGATTGTGGAGCTCATTATTATTTCATCTTTTCTTTTTCAGATTATGATTAGTAGTTGCGTCAGGATATTACTAGAAGAGTGCTTAGAGATGCAAGAAGAAATAAGGATTTTCTTATTTTAGTTTTGATCATTTTAATTAGACCTTTTATATTGGTTTGTTGTGATAGCATGAAAAAGCCTTGTATATTTGTAAGGAATCCCCTTATGAGTATGAGGTGGTTGTTGTGGCTCTCAACTCGAATTTCAAGTTTAGGGTGTGACAACTTAAGTGGTATCATGGCAAATTAAGCTACGTAACAAATAAAACTAAAATGAATTGAGTGTAGGAGGTAGATAAAAGATAAGGCAGAACAAAAATATTGATAGTTAAAGTCATATATACTATTAGAAAAGGGGGTTACAAAATGAATTCTAGCCACTAATTTTGTTCTTGGTGGAATAGGATTACATGGCCCCACGTAAAGGAAGGCAGTTGCTAACAATGCTGTCGGAAAATCTTTAAACTGATGGGTTGATGATACTTCTATACAAAAAAGAGTTAGTAATCCCCCAAAAAATACTAGGACAGATCCTTAGGGACCAAGGATGTACCAAGGCAATAATTGGTATGATGCAATTACAACAGTAAGTGCAACAGCAGCAAGCTTAGCAACAATAGCAAGAGATGGTCATGACTCATCAAGAGCAAAGGAGCAGTATTTTAGAATTTAAGAGGTTAGCACCACCTCTATTCAAGGGTACCATTGAACATTTTGAAGCTAAACTTTGGATCAAGGATGTGAAGAAAGCCTTTACAACACTAAGGTATTAAGAGGAGGATAAAGTAACTTTTGCACCATATATGTTACAGGGCGAAGCTTATGATTGGTAGAAAATGTTGAAGAACATATATGAATATGAGGCTAAGCCATTGACTTGAGAGAAGTTTCGCAAGGCCTTTTACGAAAAGTATTTTCACCATATCATAAAAACATGGAAGATGCAAGATTTCATAATGTTGAGATAGAGAGGCTTGACTATAGCATAATATGAAGCCAAATTCATAAAGTTAGCCAAGTTTGCTCCAAAGTTAATAGAGGATGAAGAAAGTAAGGCCCATAAGTTTAAGATGGATCACAGAATTGATATCAAGAAGGTAGTGGCTATTTTAGAGCTGCGTACATATTCATCAGTTGTTAATAAAGCCTGATAATAGAAAGAGAAAACAATGAGGAACAAGCTAAAAAGGAAATGAATCAGAAATCGAGACCTAGAAATAATGATGGGCAAGACAAAAAGAAGGTCAAGAAATTTGCCAAGGGTTCAGGGAATGATAAGAAATGCCTTAGATGCTAGAGGAATCATGATGTGAAGGAGTGTCCATTTACATTAGGAGCCTATTTCGAACGCGGTGTAAGAGGACACAAGGCTGTTGGCTACCCATAGAAAAAGGAAAAATCAATTGCCACTCAGAATAAAAAAAAGAATCCAAAACCAAAGGTTCAAGAAAGAGTTTACACCCTTACACAACAAGATGCTCAAAACACAACTGCTATGGTGATAGGTACCATTCATATATTTGATGCCTATGCCTTAACATTATTTGATACTGGAGCCATACATTCATTCGTATCTGCTACCTTTGTAAAAAAACATAACCTAACTGTTGAACCTAATGGCATAGAAATATACATAGTTATTCCTATGGAAGGTATTCCTATGGAAGGTACACTGAACTCTAATATTAGTCGTAAGACTTGCCCTCTCAAAATAGAAGACAGGAAATTGCTAGCTAACTTAATCATGTTGGGAATGCAGGATTTTGATGTTATATTGGGGATGGATTGGTTAGCCATGCACCATGCCTCAATTGACTGTTAAAAGAAAATCATAAGTTTTTAGATTCCGAGGGACGTAAAATTTAAGTACATTGGGAGCACAAGGAATTCTCTCCTATGAATCATATATGTGTTGCAAGCCAGGAAAATGGTACATAAGGTTGTGAGGGACAAAAATTTGAAAAGAAATGTTAGGAATTAAAGCAGTTCTTAATATCTATCTCCTAAAGGGATCGTTAAGAAAGAGCAATACTCTTGTAATTGAAGAGCAATGTTCCTTTAATTATGAAACAATGTTCCAGATATGGAAGAACACAAGGTTCTTCTAGCATAGTGTGATGCTTCAAGTACTTGGCCAAACTATCTTGAATTAAACTTTGGGTTTCAGCCTTAAGTTTATGGGGTAGCAAGATTCCTTTACAAAGGAATAATGTTATTAGGCTATGTTTGATACGAGCCCAGAGTCCAATCACCACTAGGATTATATGAGGAGCAATGTTCCTTTTTCTTTAGGTGGAGGAAGTAATGCTTTCGCTACAAAGGAGCAATGCTCCTAGCAATAATATGGAGCAATACTCTAGGGTGTTGGTCTTGAGGGTTATCAAAGGAGGAGGAACTTTAACTTCTATCTCTGTGTAATGCTCTATTCAAGATGGGGAAGAAGGGAATGTAGTGCACCTTCATCAGGACCTTGGAGCAATGCTCTATATTGGGAATTGGGCCAGATTTATATTTCGAAGGTTTAGAGCATTGCTCCTAGGTTTAGGGATGCATTTATAAATGGTTGCTAAAGTTTTAGGAGTAGAGGGATTCTTCTTCATGTTGGATGGCTTTAAAAATGAACTAATGCTTCCATTGGGAGGAGTAATACTCCTTAAAGAGGTGGAGCAAAACTCCAAAGCACTGATCTTAAAATAGGTATAGAACAATATTGACTACAGAAGACCTTAACTTGCATTCCATAGAGCAATGCTTTATTTGATAATGAGGAGGAAGAGAGATGGAGGGCCACCATTAGGAGCTTTGGAACAAAGCTCTATGACAAATTGTGGCCCATCCTAGAAGTTGGATGCTAGGCCTGCAGGATGCAAACCACTATGGATGGTAGCAATCTCTTTACTTCATATCTATGAGCAACCTCTTTACTTCATATCTATCTTTTTGTCTTCAAAGATGCCTCAAGTATGGTCACTAGGGCTTGTGGAGAAATAAAGGATTGCTATTTCACATTAGATGGCCCAATTTGGATGAACTAATTTTTGTTAGAATGATTTGAAGTTTGCTAAATGCCTAGTTTGCAGGCTTTGGCCTGCTATAGATTGCCTTGACTTTTTTACTTTATTTTTAACTTTTGACTTTAGGAATGCATGATCCCTAAGTGTTTGTGAAAGGGTAGAGGGCTACTCTTCTATAGTAAATGACTCTAATATAGTTGGATTCTATTGCTGCAGGGGGAGTTGAAGGTGACTATCTTGTTGCAAGCTAGCAAGGATAACACCTTCTCACCTTCATCTTGAGTTTTGGGACTTTGAAGATGCCATGGTACTTAATTTCTTGTGTTTCCAGGGTAGTAAGGATCTTACCTTAGTAAAGGGAATGACTAAACATGAAAGAATTGGGGTGGGTTTTCAAGTTTAGGTAGAGAAAAAGGTTGTTGACCATAGCATAAGTGGCTTTTAGGCCATCATGGAGGTTTAAAAGGAGAGAAGCATGAAGGATTTTTGGAGTTTTTGAGTTTAGGAATTGTATGACAAGGCTTACCAAAAGTTTGAAAGCCTAGAGAAATGTGGAAGGGGAGTCTTTTTGCTAGTTTTTAAGGTAGGCTATAGTAGGGCATGCAGCAAGTTAGCATGGTGGCTTGTTCCATGCCTGAAATATGTCTAAGGGTTTTTGGGCATAGGATTCAGGTCCTTAAATGCAGGGTCTTTGGTTCTCAAGCATGGGATTCAAGGCTTTGGGGTGGAGGATTTCAAAGGATTCAGAGGAAGTAGGCATAGGGTTCCTAGGACATGCTTAAGTCCCTTCTTCAATGGGGGTTAAATAGCCCTGCATGCGCTAATCTTTTGCATCGAATCCTCCTTTGATTCCATCCATCTGCTGTGTCCTCACCCATTGGAGGATAGCTGAGGTATTGATAGCATGTAAATGGATGCGGGACCAAGGTAGGATGGGGCAAGAAGGGTTAGTTGAGGCATGTGAAATAGCTGAATGTGCATGGAGGCTAAATGCGCTCGGATAATGTGCATGGATTTCCCTATTTCGCTGAACTCCCAACCATCCAAGATGTTTTTTGGAGTCTTCAAAGGTGGACTTCCTTCTAAATAGGGTGTGGAGGGCTAGAGATAATTAAAGGGACATTGAAGGTATGTTGAAGCTCACATTTGCATGCTAGAAGTCTACATGAGTAGTAGATGTGCTGAAAATTCTAGTGCATTTGATATGGGTCAAACCCTATATAATATATGTCATTTATCATATCTTTCATTTGTGTCAGAATATGCAAATGGAATTACACAAATATTATATATACTTAATTAACAAAAATTTCAGTCATGCATTTTCCCATTTCTCCTCAAATAAAAATCAAATTTCTCTATTATTTGTTAATATAAAATTTAATAAATATGATGATGATGATGATGATGATGAGGACAAACCCCTAGCACTCCATAAGCAAAAGCTTGGCCCTATTTCTGGCATTTAGGGAATGTCTTAAGTGATATATCTCGTTTATATTACATTTGTGGCTACTTAATGTGATTACGTTAACCCATACATGCTGCTTGGGGACCTCCTCCACTGAACCAAATGCACTATTGTAATACCCCACGGTCCAACATCAGATGTGAAAAAATAGTTTGAGGAATTTATAATTCAAGTTTACCTACTATCAATTAACTTATACTTGACTTTTTAAGACTACGTGGATCCAATTTATTAATATGTTAATTGAGCTAGCAGGTAGGTTTGACATATTACAAATAGTATCAGAGTTGTTAACATATTAATTGAGCCAACATGTGCATTTGGGATGTATCTGGATGTATGAAAATTGGTGAGCAGAAGAAAATGGCTACTCATGAAGCAATGGTACAGACCAACTAGGTCCAAACGTACTCGTATCGTTGCTCTAATTTTCAAGAAACTTGTAACCAAATTGTGACAATATAAAGTAATAAATATTAAGAAAGAATAATTCCACACATAAAATTAAAATCTTAGGGCATGCAAGGCATCCTATTAAAAACTGACTTCAAATAATTTATTAATTTTATTAAAATAATTTATAAAATTGATCAACTCTAATTATTATATCCATGTCTATAATAATATGAAGTCCAAATAAAATTCTAATATAATAACTGGATCATTAAATGATTCCTTAATCAAAAACCACATCAGTTCTTTAAACATAACTATTCTATCTGAATCCCTCTTATGACTCGATCTTTGAAACATAAAGATTTAAGATTATTTTTGAGCTAATGCCCAATAAGAAAATCTTAATCATACTTCAAGGATCAAGTAAGCATAATAATATAACTTAAAATACTTGTGCATCATAATAGTACTTAAAATAATATTTTTATGCATATGCTCATAATCCAATAATTTGCAGTAAAATGTCTTACAAGTTTTGAAGAAATATATTATTAGTTTCTTTTAACAAATAAAGCTTCACTAAAGTTTCAAATGATCTAATAATCAACTCTTCAACCAATAAACTATGGCCATATACAAACTCTATAGTAGAGCCACAAAATAGAAACCACATATAACCTTACAACATGGGTTATAAAAAGAAAATATATATATTCCCTATGAAAAGGGTTTCAGTATCATAACCCTTCATACAAGGCCCAATAGATTGGATTCATATATCACAAAACATAACTTGACTGAAAGTTAATAATGTATACATATTCAAAATAATTTTTTTCATATGTATATAATTTGCAAATTTACTTAGATATTTTCAAGTATTAAATTTTAGGCATAGTTCTTAACATAATTTTATTAAATTTTATCAGAACTTGGAACATGTACTGGTTACATATGCAAGACATACTTATTTTATCCAAATTTTTGAATAAACAAGGAATGCAAAGTAATTACAAAATTTACAATCACCTTTCATGTCAATATATATTTACATATATTTCAAATTTATACTAGCATAAAAAATTTAAGAATAAATTTTATAATTTATCAAATATAGTAAAACCATAAATATGGATTTTCAAAATACAAGAATATCTTAATAACTTATTATATCTAATTTTTTGTGTAAATAAATAAAAAAATATTGGTAAAATACTTTAATGTCCAATGAATAATTTTAATAAAATACTCTAACTTTGATTAGATTATTTATAGAATTCTGAAATTAAAATCTTATATAAGTTTAGAAATACTCTAAAGATAAATAGGTTTGCTCATTTCAAATAAAATTGGTGATAATTAATCCTCAAATTTTGATGCTCAAGAGCTCTATCATCCTTCTTTATTCTTTAACCTTGATCTTTTGAACTATTGATTTGATACCAAAATATCTTCATTAAGCCCTATCTATAGGAAGAATTTGTAAAGCTAAAAGGTTTTCTACTTTTTATAGGATACTAATCTTCTAAAACTAACAGACTTTCCAACATACTAATTTTTTAAAAAAAATCAAAGAAATAAATATTTATTAAATATTTAAAAAAGATTCTTGACACAAAACTAAGTTTTAACTCATATAACATAATTTTAAAATATAAAAATTTAGATAAAAATATCAAAAATTATACTTATCACTATCAATGGCATCTTTGTAATTTATCAAAAGTTTGTATATATTCATAAAATTAGTGCTAACTTCCTTGATTGAACTTCTATTTAAGCAATTTAAAATGCATTAGAAAGTTAATTCAAGATCAGACATTATAGATATAGATACAATAAAAAATTCTAATTATATAATTTTTGATAATTTTTTAACTAAATTCAAACAAATTGAATCTTAATATAAAATGAACTGCTCAAAAGGACCGGAACTTACATTGGTATTCTAGTTATTTCATTGAGGAAAAAAAAAAAAAAAAAAACGAAGCAAAAGTTACCACGCCGTGTGCATGTAGCTTGCCTTCACTTGTGGTGAAACATAACGCAACCAAAACATTTTATTCCGACTTGGGTTCTATGGGGAGCATACAGTTGATCATTTTTTTCGTGTGTAATTTTCATACATTAATATGTTCCTCTTGTAATCCAGTGACGAACATATTGACAGCAAAACTGTTCACTAATATCAACTCTTCTTAGTATGGGATTCCCTCTCTGTGTTGCTTTCACCGTGGGCTGTCAACCTTTCAAAAGGAATCCAATAATATACAAGAAACTCCAGGTGAGCCACAAAACGTTACACCTATGGTAAAGGTATTTTCCTATCCAGGAACTGACGTGGGAGCCATCACAACAAATGCCGTGACTCGGAGGAGTAATGTCGTTGTCATGTGTTGATGTTAATTCTGTTTAATTTCATCCAAGAATTACAATCTTCCATTTTCGTTTTTCTCGTTTCAAGGAAAAATTTGGTCGGTTTGAATCAAACAAATGGCATCAGGGCTTCAAATGCAAAATGAGAAGGATGGTCCATCAATGTTACAGTTCACATACTTCTAGAGCACGGTGAACCTTGAAGCAATATATATGTACATATAAATTTGTGTGTTTATTGATGGTGATTGTGTTTTCATCCAAGAACTACCATCTGCCATTCTTGTTTTTCACAATCAATGCAAAATAGGGTCAGTTTCAATGAAACAAATGGCACCTAGAGTTTAAATGTATTCTTCACTGAATGAAAAATATAGTCCAACAGTGTTACGAATCACAGCATCTAGGGCACTGTAAACCTAGAAGTGTTGACAATGTTGTGTATATACCATGCACGCATAAAAAAAATACCTGAAAGAGAGAGGGAAGCTAAATGATTTTGTAACCTACCTTCACTGTATGGTTGCCGAATAAATTTTAAAAGGATAAGCTTAGGGGATAGGATTAATTCATGGAAGAAAAATTTTGTACATTTAATTGTGTTCATTTACTTTGGGTTGGGTTTTAATACAGAAACATAAAAGCTCACACCTTTTTCGTATGGAGAGACAAAGAGCGGATAAGGGCGAATATATAATTGGAGGGGATAACTTTAGTATATGGCGGAATAAACCTATCACTTTCTCTTCAACTTATCTCTAATCATGGTGCAGGACTCTTCCACCAACCAAAAAAGTGCTTGGTAGTACAATTATAGAATAAGGGCCTTATTCCATTGATATGCCACCTACCGAACACATTAGAACACTGGCTTGAGATTCGTATCCAAAAAAGATCGCATTTTGAGTAGGGGTGCACAGGTTTGGCTCAACTTGATAATGAAATTGAACTATTCTTTGTTGGGTTGATTAAGTTTAGCTCCTTAATAATACTGGGCCGGTTATGGTATATTCTAAATTTTAGAAACCCGATCAGATCAAGTCAACTGTTAATTTGAGGCAAGGGGTTAGGTAACAAGTCAAGTCAAGCGTTACCCCATCCTGAACCAAACCAGTCCACTTACATGCATACAATCTATAACAATATATCATGTGGTTGAATTTTATAAATTTTTCACACAAGATTTTCGTTAACTATTACTATATTTAATAGAGTATTGATTGATATAACATTTTATATTGTAGATTTATAAATATTTTAAATGTATGTTATTATTTTAAGATGTTTTTGTATGCGTTATATATAGCCTTTTGTTATTCATGCTTCTATTGTTAATTTTTTTATTAAATAAATAATGATTTATTTTTAATAAAGATTTTGTGTAATCCAAGCAATAAGTCAGACAACTTGATCTTGAATTGCATTGGGTTGTGTTGATTCTACCATCGATTTATTTTGGTTCAAGTTCTAAAATTTAAGAATTAATCGGAATTGAATTGGTTTTGGATTACCCTTTGATCCAGCCCAACCAAACAAACCTAGAGACCTATGTCCATCCTTAGCTTCTACCATTAATGTACATATACATACATACATATATACACACATATATATATATATGAGATAGACTTGATTACATTCGAATGTAGTTAAACCTAAATTCGGTCATCTCTTTCATCCTTTGATTCATGCAGTTTACGGATTCAAAAGATAAAAAAAATGAAAAAGATGGGTGGTTCCAAGATATATATGAATTCAAGAGTAAAAGAAATGATTAGACCTTAAACTTATGATTTTTTTATATAAGGACTACTTCTCTAATTGCGTGATTTATAATCAAGATACTAATTTTGTATTTCATGTCAAAGAAGTGCTTTTTAGATTTTTTTTTTTTAAAAAAAAATATGTTCCTTTCGTTGCCCAAAATTCACTCATTTATGGATGTGATTAAATTTAAAATAAGTGAGGCCATTAAGCACGTTTTCGTTACTGCTTAGTTTCCGGTCCTACATAATGGTTGGGAATTGGTGCGGTTCATGAATGCTGATGCTGAGTAGTGTCACTCAAGGACTCTGTGATAGCAAGGGGACGGAGTATCATTTAGCTGGTCACCGAATTATAGGTAGCACTGTTGATCTAAAGGTGACGAAAACGGGCGATCTCTAGCAATTTTCACTTGATTAAATTAAGATACACAACCTCTCTTCTCATGTAATTTTGAATACATAAGCCATGGGTTAATATTATGTAGAGAGAGAAAAGGAGAGCTGAATGGAGTTATTTACCTGTTAGTACTTTGACTAGCGGTCTCTAGGGGGGAACTAAAAGAGATTCTTTGCTCCAGTTCGGCCATGCATGAAAGAGACCTCGTTGTAAGGACGCGAATGGTCGCCCGCCCCTCGTCTTCCAATTTCCAAAATTTCTGCCTCGTGGCTTCAAATTCCAGATTTATTCTCCTCCATCCATGGCCGGCGTGGACGAAATCCTGAGTAAATTTTAAGAAAATAGGGCTCTTTTTGTTCCTTTTAAGATGACTTTGACGCATCGTCCCACAAAGTCAGGTTGACGTCGGGACTCGAAAGGCACTCGAAGCGTAAAGTCGTTCACATGCAAACATTTCGGAGATTCAACCTGCTCTACCATTTACATGCAAACATACGTAGGGACCAAGGTTTCTTGTTATTTATAACACACCTTAGTCCATAATAATTTGAGAAAACAATTTTCAAAGCGGAGCAACATTATAACCATCACTAAATTTCATTTATCTCTTGGTATAATTTGTGGATCACAGTAGGAAGTGTGCAAAAAGAAGATTCCTAAGGGAGAAACGAATTAGTCAAGGTATGCTAATGCGTGCTTGGAATGCTTCCTCTTTTTTTTTTTTTTTTTTCCTTCAAGAGCCCACATATCACAATCAACAATGCTAGTTATTGTCAAAGTCATCTTGAAGTGATAATGTAGTTGAAAGGCATCTGCCACACTCTCTAATCTATTTGACGCATAAAATTCCAAGGTTAATGGTATTTGTCTAGAAGCCGAATTTTGGCATTGTTAAGTGGGCTTTTATCACCAATGGGCTCCAGTGATTCCAAGGAAATCACAAGGTCGACGACAAGATACGAGCCTGAAAACAAATCCCATTAATCTTGCTATATTTTTCTTTTTGCTACAGCATTTGAATCTTCTCCAAGTCAAGAAACTAGAGATCCATGGCTGAAGTCAAATTTGGAAGGCAGATTTGAGACTTGTGGCAGCTCCCTTGATGTAACCACAGAAAAAGGCAGCTCAATGACTAATTCTTTAGCTATAAACGATCTTTTTTTCCCAAAGAAAATGGTTCTAATATGCAAAAGAAGATCAAAGCTTATAATACTTACCTAATCCATTATATAGAAAAATTTGATGGTAATCATATCTCACCCACATCAATTCATTGAGAGTTGAATCTTTTAAGGTGGAAGGAATTAATGTAGTTAAATGTTCTTATATTTATCAATTATTCAAATTAAAAAAGCTAATGCCTACAAAGAGAGCTCACCGAGGAAAATCACATCATGAACTGTCAAAGATCAAAAGGAAAATATGGTTACATTAAAAGTTATATCTTAGCAAGATTAAAGGGTGATAAAATTCATGTTAAGATAGTAGGATGGAATATACTTTATAAAACCACCAGATTAATATACATAATTAATATATATAATTTTAAAGAAGAATAATATATGACACTTAATTCATAAGTATCTGTTATGCTTAAATTTGAAGTTTATAGCCTGCCGTATCAGAAAAGTAATTTAATACGCATCAACGTAAAAGAAAGCTTCACAACATTAATATTGTTAACATCCGAAAGTGACTCCCAAATGCCAATGGATGAAATAAGTCTTGATTAGAATGGTAAAGCACTCTCCAGCCAATCTATGCGTGTGCTCCTGTAAGAGAGAAAGATGTCAACTTCCATACTGTCCTTTCCCTTAGCGAAACCACCTCGATTGGGATGATATGAGATGCAAAAGCGCAGCTATTTAAGGCCCAACTATAGGTCCTACTTGCCCTCCCTTCCTCCCTTTTTATTCAAGTCCAAATATAGAAAGGTTTGAGTTGCTACTTGAATCAATCCATTTGATCATTTTTTTAAAGACAATGCATATGAAGTATTGAATTATTGGTCCTTGCTTTTTTGTCGTAGGCTAATATGGAAAGTTTTGTATTTAATTCATCTTATAGATAATGTGTCCTTCTTTACCATAGCTTAATGATATTCTAGGATGGTGACTAAAATTACCTTAAACAAATCCTCCCAAGCAGGTTCCTTACAGAGGGTGTACAGAATCTAGTGCCCAACTTTGTCGATCTTAATGTTTACTTATTTATAATAGAATCTTTCTTTTTTCTTTTTTAAGAAAGTAGTCTGACGCAAAGTGGTATGAGCTTGATGGTCCTTAACAAAAGTAGATTGATGCAAGGTAGTTTCTGAGAACTAATCTGGCTTTTACCTAATAGACTGGTGTAGGCCAGTTCCTAAGAGAACTTGAAAGTTCATTTTAAATGTCTTCCTTATGAGGAGGTAATCGAACCACTATAGCATTGTTCTCCTATAAAGTTAGTGTAGGACGGTTTCCAAGGGAGCATGAAAAAAAATATTTTATCTCTTAGGCGAGAAGGCGATTGAACTACTATGGCATCGCTCCTTTATAGGGAGAGCATAGGATGGTTTCTAAGAGAGTTTGAAAAAATCATTTGGAGTATCTTTCAAGCAAGGAGGCAATAGAACCGTTATGGCATCGCTCCCCTATAGGAAGGATGCTAGATGGTTCTCAAGAATGTTTGAAAAAACTATTTTAATTATCTCCTAAACAAAAAGATGATCGAACCACTATGGCATCACTCCTCTGTAGAGAGGGTGTTAGATGGTTCCTAAGAGTACTTGAAATAATCATTTTGAGTATCTCCTATATAAGAAAACAATCAAGCTGCTATTGCATCGCTCCCCTACAGGAAGAGTGCTAAAAGGTTTTCAAGAAAGCTTGAAAGAACCATTTTGAGTATCTCTCTAGGGAGGTGGTGATCGAACTATTATGGCGTTGCTCTCTTATGAGGTGAGTACAAGGTAGTTTCAAGAGAGTCTGAAATAATCATTTTGAGTATCTTTCTTATGGAGTGGCAATTAAATCACTATAGCATCACTCCTTAATGAGTTTTGAGTTTGAGGAGACTTTTAATTAATGTCAACGAAGTAGATAGGTTACTATTGCTTCTCAACTGTAGGAATAGGGCAACCATTATGATGTCCTCTGAAAACTAGGATTGAAGGAACAAAGCCTTTGAAATTGGTTTGCCCTTGATTGGTGCCCAAGAAGTTTTGTGGCCATTTTATTACAGTTGCTGATGCTTACCCTTAATTTTCATAGCTGTTGATACTTGTCCTCATCATTGAAGGTGACGGATGAGGGTCGAAGTGCCAGTGATTATCATGACAGTTGAGGCCATGAAAATGGAGGGAATAATTGATACTTGTGGGACTGGAATGGAAGCCAAGAAAATTGCCCCTGCTCCTTTTGGTGTTTGGGCTGTTGGAATAGCAGAAATCGAGGTATTCACTGATAAAAAAAAAAAGAAAAGAGAAGAATGTTGTCCGCTGATTCCTGGTGTGGCGAGATGGTGATATCACCTGACGTGAAGATATGATTAAAATTGGAGCAATATCACCTGACGTGAAGATATGAATAAAATTGGAGCAAGTGGTTGAGCTTTGCCCGCACCTTTTACTCGAAATAATAGAATTGAACTGAAGTCATTGCCCACGCTTTGGTCACATTAGAATAGAGTTCTTCATAGAGAGGTATCATAAAAATTCATTGCCCATGCTTGGGCCACATTACAAAGGTGCTGTTGGATTTTTTAACAACCTGATGCCAGAATCCTTTCCAAACCATCGATATGGCAGTTGGTCATATAGTTGTGGCAAAATCTAGTACCGAGGCTACTTGAATATGAAACCAAAAAAAAAAAAAGCATTGCCTTCAAAAATATATATATGCATATTTTTGGACCCAATCTGTAGCATAGTAGAAATATTCTCCACACAGTATGATATTAGTAATTTTTCTGGATCAAGTATAGATGCATAAGGTGGTGCATTCATAAACCCCCCTCAAAGCATATTATTTTCTGCTATATTGGCATTTTGATCATGTAGATTCCAAACGATTTAGTTTTATATTTTTCAAGTTTTCATATTATATTTTCTGATGGGTGTGAAGTTTTCAGGTTTTACGGCCTAGCCGCATCTTATTCATGGAACGCTCCTGAATTTCAAACGGATGGTCTTATTATATGTTGCTGCTGCTGCTAGCGTTTGTTCTGTTTCCATACTTTTGGTTTATTGCATGCTCTTTTTTTTTTCCCCCTGAATATTCTGGAGCTCGTGCCATATTCATGACGACTTTTTCTTTTTCTTTCTCATTGTCCAATCTTCCTTCCCAGACGAATGTCACCGAACACCGTAGTGGATTCTGACCATGATTACAGTAGACTGGCTTTGCTTTGTCCAGTCTACCCAAGGCTTTTTATCGTTTTGGTCCAGGAAACTTAGAAATTTGAAAAAAAAAAATGATGGGAATATTTCTTTGTGCCATCGTAACAGCGGCGTTGTGTTTAGCCTCCGGTTACTGATCGTCACAGGCACGCCTGTCTAATTAATGCAAGAAAGAAAAAGAAAAAAGAGAATTAAAAAAAAAAAAAAAGAGAACTGACAAAAATCATGCAACGAGAAGTGGACCTCCCAATAAAATTTCAATAGCAATGACCCACTGATGGAACAAAGTTTTGTTAGCTAGCCAGTCTTAAAAATGCGCGCATTGCGTGTAGACGACCAAAGGGCCAGTTCGATGAGATTATGACTCAGCCCCAACCTAGATGCGAAAGGGACCGCGGGTGCTGTAGCTTTTTGATTTAGATTGACCTTTCTTTCGATGAGCCAGTTGTCAGAGAAAAGCGTGTTTTACCCGCAGCATAGCTGGGGGAGAAGAGCGACCCAGGAGAGGAGCGACCCAATTTTTGTGATTTAGACTGATTCTCCTCTAATAAGTTGCAATCAATCCTGTCATCAAATTATCATCGCCTTTTGCTCAGAAAAACAAAAAGAAAAGAAATTATCACTACCCTTTAGTTAGAGACTCAGTGAACATTGGATTTTTTTATTAAAGAAAAAACGTAGGTCCACATGAGTTTCACAAATAGGTTCATCCGATATCTAAGGCACGAGGGAGGATCCCAATGAATTCAGAATTTAGTTCTGGTTGGGGTTTTGTGGGTTAATTCTACCCGTAGTTATTAAGGCAGTTACGTATTGCTGCTAAAGCATGGGCCATCCATGCAAGTCCGAGAGTGCCTTGCAAGAGGCCCTTGCCATGGCTAATTCTCTTCATCTGAGAAGGATGGTCGTTAAGAGTGATTGCCTAACCTTTTTAGCAATTCTTGCACGAAGCCATGAGCCAAACCCAACAAGAATTCATTCCCTGGTTAGGTTAGACACCGTCAGAGGTCATGCGCAAAGCAAACCAGGCGGAGCGAATTACAAATCATGGGAGATAAATTCAAGTTGAGCGGGTTTCGATTGGGAAGTCCATGGAGGTCTGGTTGATATCTTGGGGAAAAGATGCCAGTGGTTCTTGTGTGTCAAGGATGTAAACATAGCTGTTAACAGCCCAACTCACTCAAATCACAGCATTGAATATCTAAACCATGTCCACCCAACTTTCCAATAAGGAAACAAATGGACACCAAAGCTAGCCTGACTAAACCAGCCAATTCGGCCGCTCAACACAAATAAAAGTCAACGAAAAAATTGCCACAACTTCTTGATTACTTCCATCAGATGACGCTTGCAAACTTATGAGGAAGTTCTGAAAATAGATAAAACAACCGTCCAAACTTAATTATAACAAAGAGCAATGACTCGCTTTAAACTTCGTGAGGTTCCATTTTGTATACGAATCATCATGAACTACATAAAATAACGATCAACTCTATAAAGTTATTATTGAATAAGAATTAGTTTCCCCGAGTTTTAAAGGGTGGAAGCGTGTGCATAAAGTACTATGAATGACACAGTCTTTTGAGTGCGTGATGAGAATGATCACTTGCACAGCACCTTTTAGTTTCCAGTCAGTTGGAATTATAAAAGAAAAGGAAAGACCAAAAAAAGAAGGTAACTGAACTCTTCTTAGATCACTTAGTGATGTCCATGTCTTGCCCATATCTGAAATGGATCATATTTACCGATTCAAGCCTTAACCAAAAGATTTTCATTGCGATTAGACCATGGATTATGCCAGTTCCAAAGTTCCTTGGGGGAAAAAATATTCTGAATTCAAAAGGTTATCGAATTCTACTGTACAAAACATTTTGTTGCAATCTACATGACAATACAACATGCTCTTACCACCAGAAAGGAACGCAAAAGGACAAAAAAGAAAAAGTGACAGTTCATTATCATCTTAACAAGAGGATATGATATGAATCATATGGATAGCAAAAGCAATAAGAAAACCATAAACATGATCTGCAAATCAATCTTAGAAAGGGTGGATGCAGAGTGCATCTATTAAAATTGGCATTCTACTAAAAACTTCATGATCCACCTTTTCTTTTTAATGATAAAGGTATGCAAGTCACCTGCCATTTGACATTTGACATTGTTTAGTCGTTATGGTTTACTTTTATCCACACCTCAAAACTATGAACATTTAATATCATCTTATAGATGACATCTTTCTCCCTTTTTTGAGAAATGGTCATATGAATAAAATCTTGTCATCCTAATATAGATAAATTCTGACCAGATAATAAAACTTACCTTGACCTAGACTTCAGTAGGTTTTGACAAAGATTACATAGATTTTTAATCTCAATACGGTAAATCATCAATTCATTTGTGGCACCCGAAGACAAAATGAGGGCACCGATGCTCTCTGCAGAGCTGAATGGTCGGAGCCTTGTTTGGGGCAGCTGTTGGCCCCCAATAACAGCTGCCAGAGAGAGATCATAACTTCCATGGTCGGTGGACATTAAATGAACCTGCCACCAGGCAGTGCAGCAATGGAACTTGCTGGCTGATGAATGACGTAAATAAAATATCTTAACCAATATATAATGGTTTAATAATCATGTGCTGAACAAATCAAATTCCTCAACTGACCTTGATAATCAAAGCCATTTCACACAAGAAGGAGAGCAGACAAAATTTCTCCCATGGTCTTCTCTGGCACATTTTTTTCATCGTTCAGCTCTGCTCCAGACTCAAGCACTGCAGCATCCAGCACCAGCTTCCTCCTTGCAATCTCATATATGTTCTCATCAACAGTGTCCTTGGTAACAAGCCTGTAAAATATTTAGATGAAAAATGATCCAAAGAGATTCTGTAATGCTCACCAAAAACCACTTTGGTATTGCACGTTTAGAATGCAAACGAATCAGTTTCCCTCTCAAATCACAGTTTTATAAAAGAAATTCAAACGTAAAACTAAGCAAGCTTATTGGAAGCTTAACTTCTAACAGTTTCTGAGAATCCATACTTGTCTCCAGAATACCTTAGCTTCATGAACTCATTCACCAACATGCACAGTATTAATGAAGATTTCAAAGGACTTGTTCAAAAAGGAAAAATTCCATGAAACTTTTTAAGTAGAGCTATGATAGAGTCAAAATAAAATTTGGAGGTATGTGCCAACCATTCCCAACTAATTGCCAAAAACTAACCAGACAACAATAAGAAACAATTAATGAGATAAATCCCTGATCTACATAGAATCTCATAATTGACCTTCAACTTTTATCTGACAGGAAAAAATTGACATCATATAACTAATTCTTTACTCTTCAACAACTGACCTTAAAATCTCTGGCCATCCAAAAAATGACTTTAGCAGTTGGACTGAATTAACATGATATTACATGGAGTAACATAAAATCAACATATGCAACATGGGGACAAACAAACTCAATTCATAAAAAAATTGTTGAGTTATAACATTTAACTGGCACATATTGTCAAAGCATTAGTTTAACAATGATGAAAAGAATGAAAAGTTCTTTAACTAGAAATTAACTTGCATGTCACCCTGTTCTGTGCTGCACGTGTTCAAAAGGGCAGTTGGCACAAACAAATATGACACGATAAACTACAAATATTGAAAAAGTAGGATACGGTACTCCAATGAATAATGCATGTATGTATGTACACACAAATAGCATACATACATACATAAATACATACATGTGTATGTGTGTGTATGTATGTACTATGTATGCATGTATGTATATAAAAGAAGTACACAAACATAGTGCGGCTATCAGAATAACAAGATTCATGCTTTATCATTGACCCCAAATTCATATTCCATTCTACAAAGAGTAACATCACAAACTCCAAATTTAACCATTCATGACTAAAAGAATAAAGAAAATGCCCTTCTCATTGTTGGAGAAATCAAGGAAATATATAGTGTATTTGGGATGCATCTAGAGCACTTTTTTGTATTTTGAAAAATAAGATATTTAACATAAGTATTGGATGGGTATCCTAGAAATATCCAACAAATATAGGAATTCAATACATATTTGAAGAGACACGGCATACAATATAAATTAATCATGCTTCTTCGCAGCAATATAATAAGATTATATGATAAACCATGCAACTGATATCACACGTCATAAATATTTTGTGGTTATTGACTTAGGAGGAAGCATAGTGGACTCTCTCACTAGCTATCCAGTGATAAACAATGGAGAGATAAGTGGAGATATATAGCAAATCGAAGTTTACTCCATTATTTGCAATTAACATCATACCAAGTACATCACTATTTATAGGCTATGAGACAATTCCATAACTCTTCATTGACCAAGTATTTAATAAGTACAACTATTGATCCACCAAGTACATCTCATAAAACTCTTCATCCACAAATGCCTTTTCAACTAATATAACATAAATCTAGAACATGACTCTTCTTCTACCTTGACCCTTCACTTGGACATTTGACTAGTAGACTTTTGACTATGCCAGGTAGGACTACATGTAGGAATCCCCAAGTAGAGAATCAAAATTACTTTCCAACAGTTATATAATTTTTTAAAAACACTAAAATTTCATTATAGGCATTAAATAATTAACAGGATTCTTCAATGGAATATTTCTAGATAAACCTTGTTTACAAAGATGATTTGATCATCAACAAATGTATAATACTATTAGAAGTAAATTCCTAATAAACTCTTTGACTTGCCAACTCGATGTTAGTCATGCCTCTCCAACATGATAACACAGTATCTTATATTATGACAAGAAATAGTAACAGCTGAGCTGAAAATTGGAGCAACTTGGTCATACCATTACCAAGATGTGTCATGAAAATTGGAGCAGGAACTAAACTTGGCAAACTTAAATTTTAAATCCATCTTCATTTAGAGGTAAAGGGATATCCAGGTTGCCCAAGGGGCTAAATCTTTGACCAATCATCAAGACAACATATTCTAATTTTTTGGAACTGTGAACCAGACACTTTGATTCCTGAAGTCCTGGAAAACAAGCAGTGAAGTCTCAAATTAAATTCTAAGGCATGGCTGGTTTTGGATGTTGAGGAAAGAAAACAAGTGGTTTTATACAGCACCAATATGTGGCTCGTGTTCATAGGTAGCAATACATCAATGCCAAAGTTTAAGTACAAATATTCGATTTAATAATTTGAGAAAGCACATAGGTGTCCCTGAAATCCACTAATTCGGCTCATCATCATAATCCAAATGACCTAGATGTCCTTAACCACAACCTTTAGTACAAGAACTGATCTTATTTGACACTTGAGAACAGGGCTAAATTGGAGTTGGATGACTTCTAGTCAAGATACAGCTAGATGATTTCTTTTCATTAATTATTTGACTACAATCACTAATCAAAAGTAAGAGACAGCAAGTACAGTTCCTCTTTGGTAAGAAAGGAAATAACCTATAGAGAGTCCAAAATGGCATGCTACCTGTCAGCTGAATAGCAAGCTTTAACAACGCATGGATTATCTGCAGGTGATGAAGATGACAAAAGGCAGCACTAGAGAAAATATTAAGCTTGTGAACTAGGGTGGAGATGCATTCTTAGAGACCCTTTTTCTTCATAGGACTAAGCTGAAACAGAACAGGAAAGGAATTACTGGAAGGACCAATTGAGTTGAATGTTATGGTTGTCATTACGCACTGTCATTGAATCGACAATGAAGTTTTTATAAATCTCTCTTTAATGAGTTTCTTCAGAAAAGAACCTCAAGTAGCTCAGAACAGCTAGACCAAACTCTATGTCTATGCTGAAGTAGAAACGATGACTTTGAGTATATAAGCAATCCATGATTCTTAAATGGAAACTGGCTTGGTGATCTGGTTGGTGCAAGGCCGTGCATACATTTGCATCAATAATAATTCTGGGTGTTTATAGATTTATAACAAGGGTGCTATTCCCTTTATGCTAAATAGAACTGCATCTTCCATTGCAAATATTGATATCATAAAACAAATGAATAAGAAAATGAGAAAACTCCTCTCTAAAGCTCACAGCTAGATGCCTAGGCCGGCACTCAGAGGTCAAAGCCAAATAGAAGTTTCTTTATTTAGATATTTCTTATAACAGATCACAAAAGAAAGATTTTAAAATTTTCCTTGTAAAGGAAACCATTTGATTCACGTAAACGCATCATCTCATCTCCTACATGACTCATTCTTTTAGGGACAGACACAAAATATGTCTCTACCTCTATGCCAGATTGCCATCACCATTTAGAATCTTAGATAACATATATATTATTCTCAGAGTCCTGACATGTTTAGAAGGGATGTATTCACAACATCCAGAAATACTATAATACAGCACTAGGATTAAAGGGCAAAACTAAAATCTAAAATTCATTTTCAGTTACTCATTAGAAGTACCATCTTCTTTTGAAGAGGACCTAATAAATGCAATAATCTATCCCATAGCCTTTGGGAGATATGCCATAATTGTTGAAATTTGAGCATGGGCCTATGTTGTTGGGTTAAGTGCCCAATTAGATGATACGTGAACTTTGTTGATAAGAGCTTGAGTTGAATCCTTACTAATGTCCATGGTAGAGGGAAAGAAAGGTCTGTCACATTAAATTTAGTCAAAAGATCATAATCACTAAAGTTTTAAACACCATGAGATCAGGCTGTCCTGAGTTCTCCATGTGATAGGATACCCTGCATACTGACATCTAAGATTATGTATGTCCCATGGAGGTCAATTTACTGACTTGTCCTATCCCAGTGCTTGTGACAGCGGGTTGCCCCACCGTCATGATCAATCTGGTCTAGATTGGAGCATGTTATGGCATCCAAGGAGGGGCCATTCTTTGTGAAGGTGAGTCTGCTCTAAATTTCCTACCTAACAGGCTGTTGGCTTTACCTATTAGCTAAATATGATGATGCAGTTGGACTTCCTTATGGGTCTTTTGGATATGCTTTGCTTAATCTTCTGTAGTAAATTGTAGAAAGTAGGAACAAATCTAATGCATTAGACCACTCAGCACTCATAATAATTCAGCTTTAAAATAATTGGAGAGATTCATATTGAGGCTAAATAAGATCCCAAAGTGTTGCACAACAATCTCCTTCAAAGGATACCCAAGCTCCAACTAATGGACTCTGTTTGGTCATTTGCTTAGGATGCTAGTGCCAAGCTTCCTCCAAAATATGCATCATCAATAACCATGGTATGCTGAACTATCCTGAATCGGGCAGTTCAGGACGAACTAAACCGAACTGGCTTGAACTGGGACAGTTCGGCCTATTAGTTAAGTACAAAGGGAGAACCGACCAAACCGACTCCAAACCGATTGTACTGAACCGAACTGAATTGGCCGGTTCAGCCCAATTTTGGGCAGTTCATGGCTTAGAACCTAGTTCATCTAACCGGTGCACCACTGGTCCGATACGATATGCTCGTACCGAACTATATCGGTCTAGTACCGAAATGGTACCAATTCTCAATATGACGAACCTTGTAAATGCCAATGAACTAAACAATTATCATCGGAATGACATTTGAATCTCTAAGAAATCCCTCATGTGAGAAACAACAAATAATTTGTTACATAAAACACAAGAAAGCGGTATGCAACTAACACAAGAAAGCGGTCAACAAAATGTGGAGCTTAAATCCTCTAGAAAGCCTCTAACACCATCAATGACATGTAGAGACCTGTATTGTGTACAGATTTTGACAACATGACACCTCATATTATTCCTACCAATATCTCAAATGCACGGAGCTTAATAAAAATGTTCATGTAGAAAAGCTATAATTTTGTTGCTTGAAAAGTTGCCATTGATTCCATTGCCATGTGCTTCTTTAATAATGAATTCCAGTAGTGCAGTACTAGAGAACAGAAAAAAGGCATTCATGTCACATGAAAATAATGCATCAATTTTTTTTCCTCAAAATTAAAAGCCTAGGACCTCCATACATGGCAAGAAGCAAGAAATCTATTCAGCTCAATGCATCTACCACCTGATTTTGAATACGAGCTTTGTTTTTAATATAAAGTGTTGTCTTGAAAGAATTCTAGCCCTTGCCATGTCTATAATTAATCTTGCTGATACCACAATAATTTAATAGTAGCATACAATTCTTTATCATAAGGGAAATACTTCTTGAGAGTCAATTTTTAGTTGAAGGCATAAATTTACATTCTCAGCCAAGCTTTATGCTTCTTCAAACATTTAAAGCAGCTCATTCCGCTTCACGGACTTTGTCAAAATTATAAGAGAAAGAATTGGAGCCTCCAAGAAGAATGATACAACTGAAAAGGACTGAAGTATCCTTGATCCCATCTCTTGCAAAGGAGTATGCGCTTGTATACCCATCATGACTATCACAAGAGGCTCCCAACAAGTTACCAAGATCAATGTAGAAAATATCAGAAATATACTTAATCTTTTTTCTTTATTTTCATTAAAAGGCCAAAAGGCATCCAACATCCAACAAAAACAATTTCTCATTCCTCCCTAAAATAGTGTTTGAAAGAGTACATATAGGTTACAGAGTTGAAGATAGAAATAAAAAAGGAAACGCAATTTTAGAGTTTGCAATGGCATATAATTTAATATTAGCCAACACATTTTAAAAAGAGAGACTCATTTAATAAGTTTTAAAAGTGGATATAATACTAATCAAATAGATTTCTTCTTCATTAAAAAAATTGATTGAATTTTGTGCAAAGATTGTAAATTTATTCTGGGTGAGAGTTTAACCACGCAGCATATATTGATGGTTATGGATGTATGTATTCAAAAATAGAGAAGAGCTAAAAAGTATAAGAATCCGAGAATTAGATGATGAAATTTGAAAGGAGAGAAACTAATAGCTTTTAAGGATAGAATGATAAAGAAAAATGGAGTACAAATAGAGAAATTAATACCATGTGAGAAGAGAAAGCTAATAGTATTAAAAAAGTAGCCATAGAGATGTTAAAAGAATTAAAAAACAAAAAAGTCATATGATAAAGAAACTTGATGGTACAATGAAAAAGTTTAATTAGTTGTTAAGGCTAAAAGAAAATGATATAGAAATCAACCTAAATATAGGAATCGAGAAGTATATGAAAAATATAAGATAGTTAATAAAGAAGTTAAAAAGATAATAATACAAGAGGCTAAATGTAAGGCGTGCAAGGCATGCAAAGAATTATATCGTAAGCTAGAAACTAAAGATGGAGAAAAAGGTTTATACAAAATTGCAAGACTAATAGAAGAAAAACTAGAAATATGATTTAGGTTAAATACATCAAAGATAACAATCAAAAAAATTTTAATTAAAGAGGATGAGATCAAAGAGAGATAGAGAAGTTATTTTAATAAATTATTAAATAAAAATCATATAAATAATTTGGGATGCTCTACTAGTTCCATTATGGATAGAATCATGACATAAAATCGTAGAATTAAGATATCTAAGGTCAAAGAGACTATGAAAAAGATGAAAAATAGAAAGAACAGTGGGATTTGACAACATTCCCATCAAGGTTTGGAAATGTTTAAGTGAAGCTGGAGTAACTTGGGTAACAAATGTATTTAATAAAATTTTATAAACTAAAAAATATCAAATGAATGGAGGAAGAGCACTATAGTACCAATTTATAATAATAAAAGCGATATTCAAGATTGTTCTAATTATCATGGTATCAAGTTCACGAGTCATACTATGAAACTTTGAGAATGGATTATTTAGCATAAATTAAGATGCACTACAAAAATATTAGAAAATCAATTTTGCTTTATGCCAAAAAAGTCGATCATAGAAGCTATTTTCCTTCTTAGGAAGTTAATATAGTAGAATAGAGAAAAGAAACAAGCTCTTTATATAATTTTTAATGATTTAGAAAAAGCATGCAATAGAGTTCTTACAAAAAAATTATGGTGAGTATTAGAAAAGAAAGGAGTAACTATTAGATATATTAATACAATAAAAAATATGTATGATGAAGTAATTACTAGTGTCAAAACTAATAATAGTAATACTAGTTAAATTCCTATTATAAAAGATTTACATCAGGGATCTACTCTTAGTCCTTATTTTTTTATTTTAGTTATGGATGAACTTAACATATTCAAGATAATATTACATGATGCATGCTATTCGCAGATGATATATTACTAGTGGATGAAACTAAGGCTAAAGTTAATCGTAAGTTAGTATTACGAATAAATGCATTAAAATCTAAAGATTTTATGTTAAGTAAGAAAAAGACAATACATAAAATGTAATTTTAGTATAATTAAGAAAAAGATGAATGTAGAGTAAAAATTAAGGACCATGAAGTTTCTAAAAGCAATAATTTTCTATATTTAGGATCGATTATTCATATCCAAGGAGAGATTGAGGATGATGTCCCTAGGATTAAAGTAGATTGAATGAAATAGAGAAGTGCAATTGAAATATTATGTGATTGTATAGTACCAACCAAGTTGAAAAAAAAATATTTATAAGACCAGCTATAAGCCAACTATACTTTATAGTGCAAAATATTGGGCAATTAGAAAATTGAGTGTACATAAGATGAATGTGGCTAAAATTAGAATGTTGAGATAGATGTGTAATAATACAAGAAAAAATAAAATAATAAATGAAGTAATTTGTAAAAAGGTGGAGGTAGCACCAATAGAGAACAAATTAAGAAAGACGATTTATATGGTTTGGACATGTGCAAAATAGACCTAAAGATGCACCTATATGAAGGAGTGATTTGATACATGTAAAAGGAAAAAGAGATAGAGTTAGACCAAAATTTATATGGAAGGAAGTGATTAAAAAAAAAGGATTTAAAATCTTCACATCTTACAAAAAAAAACATGACTCAAAACTAAGCAAAATGGAGAAAAAGGATTCATGTAACCGACTCTAACTAATTTGGAATTAAAGCTTTGTTGTTGTTGTTATTGCTATGCATAAAAGCCTACTCAATTGATAAACCACACCAACCTACTTGGCCATAGGCACATTTTTCAATGAGCATGCCACTCATTTGTTCACAAGAAACATTCTCTAGCATACCCTAGTGAGACACTAATGATCCAAACCATACTTCTTAATATTTTACTTGGTCATTTACACGACCAATGCTTCTTGCATGTTTTGATGGGTAGCTCCAACACCTAAATTTATTTACTTCACCTTCACTAACCCATAGTTATAAACTTCCTATCGCAAGCCTTGTCTCTTCAACAAACTAATCATCATTTCTTCTGCCATAACCCTTTAATTTTGATCTGTTACCTCCTCCATAATTGAATTTGAGCTACTGCCAGCATTTCTTTGTTTCACAACTCTGTAACCATCTCATGGAGCTCCTGGTTCACCTTTCCCATTAGACTTTTTCCAATCGATTCTTGCGCTTGATTGCTCATGTAACAATGACAATATGTGTTGGAAAGCTAACTTACCATCAAACGCAACAAAAGTGGTTTGAAGCCCAACCACTTCACATGCCAATCCTAGTAAAGAATTTTTTTCTGCTGTCTAGGAAAGTTGTTGGTAAAAGCCTACCTTGACCATTGATGTACTACCACATACATCATCATTAATTTCTCCTTAGGATATCTGCTTAACTTACCAAAATAAGACTTCCATACAAATTAGGAAACCCTGAAAAGACCATTTAATGAAAGCACACATTGGTCCTTTTGCCTTAACTTCCTCTTTATTTTGCTTTTTTTCATTTTTCTTCTTCAATTAATCATAATGCCTACACAGCACATATCAGTCAAATGCTATATTCTATAGAACATCGCTTCTGTATTGTATATAGAATAGTTATGCAATATTTGCAATAACTATGGTTCATAGTTTCCATACTAATCAATATTAACAGTCATGGCACCTACCACACTATAATTCAATTAAAAATTTAATATTACTCATCATGACCTACAAATTGTGAAATGTTTTGACTGATGGCCAAGAATTCCACTTATATGGGTTTGGCTTTAGTGGATCAATAATTCAACATATGATCCATTAAATTTGAGGAAGTTCTATAAGTGGATCTCAAAACAACACTAATCCTTTCAACCTGAAACCTGCTTTGAGCCTTGGTGAGATTTAAAATCATATATAACACAAATTTTAATAGCCCTTACTTTTTCATACTTCACAAAGTTGGTAACTTGATGTGTTTTAAATAATATAATACATATTTTGATATCCTTCACCTTGGCAATTCTTTCCAAAGAGGGAAAGATTTGTAGCAATTTTTTCCCCTCATCTAGTTCATGGTATCAAATGCACATACTCCACCATATAGTTTTAGTAGACATGGATCTTGTGGCTTGGATTTTTTCAGTTTTGCTTACATGGCCACGCACTTAACAAGAAGACATATCTTGAATCACTCCAGCAATGAAAATGTGCACAAACAAGAGCATGAATTTGCACAGGCTTGATGGACCTAATGGGCCTTGAGCCCAGCACACTTGGTTATGGACTTACTCTACATTTGCACGCATGGTAGGTTTTGGACTTTTGTACATAGACACATTTATTAAAAGACTAGCATTGAATTGTCATTATCAATATATTAAGTCCTAACAATTTTTAAGGAAAGGGAAAACTCTCATAACTTTATCAAATATCTTTAGAAAATTAGGTCTTTGATTGAAAATTGAGCTACTATTTATCTTTTAGGGAATCAAAACCAAGATTTTAAATCTCATGGGATGGAACCGTTCCAGTTTTTTCATGAAACGAGATACATCACCGTCTCGTCCAGACACTTGGGACAGGGAGTGTCCCATAACATCTCGATTGAAATGCTAGGACGATGGCGGGACGGTCGCATCCCGACACTTGCAACAGCAACCTATCTCGGCATCTCGTGAGACGTCCCGTTAAGACCTAAAACCCTGATGAAAACCAACATGATGAATTTTTGTATTGCATATGTTGCAACAAATCATAATTATGTCATTCAAGATCTAGAGATAGGCCTTTAACATGGCAACAAGCTGATCATAGATAGATACATTCAAGATTGTAGCCACAAGCTAACCAATTTATTTTTAAAAGCATGTCAGGCCAGGAGGAGCTAGAGTCATACAAGTAATATCCGTGTTCAGTGTAGCCTAGACAACTAGTTTAAGGACCAAATATTGAGATGAGCTCACCAGAAGTGTCGGCCATTCAAACCTCCAAAAGGGCAACAAGAAAACATTCCTACAGAGCATATATATATATATATATACACAAAGACATATATGTGATATGTAGTTAACTTCAATAATAGCACTTTTCATAGGAAATTTCCACTTGTGTTTCATTATATACTAGATAAAAGGATAAGTTTAACACTTCATTTAAATGTACATATCTATTTGGCACTTAATATGGTTAAGAGTTCAAATGCCAACAATAACGTTGGAGGATTCTTCAACAAGACACTGAAATTCTGAGCAAAGCAATGATCCTTTGTGAACTAACGTAAAACAAAAGGCTTCAATTTGAAGCCAAGGAGTATTGCGCTGTGTCATCTAGTGTCCAAGTGTATGAAAGTGGTTCTAAAAAGTTAAGTGCTTAAATAACACTAGTCTACATTTTTCCATATAAGAAGTGCATTTCTCCAATGGCCACATAAATGAGGACTCAATCCAAGGTTCTAGCCCATCTTTGTGTGCAAACGCATACATGTGCTCACCTACCTTCCCACCCACAAGCAGAGATCTTTCTGTCTACCTACCAAATGTGTGCATGCATATATACATATACATTTGTATGTATGCATACATATGCATGCACATTCGGGCAGACAGAGAAACATGCGTACGCATTCTAACATTCATATGATGTATTTATCTTAAAATGCATGAGAATTATCAAGGATAATGACATGACACCTTTACACTTGTGTCACATTTAGAAAGGTCTTCAGACTGGAATACCACTTTCATGAGTTGACTTTTTTAGCTTTTCAAATGTGTCCATAATTATATCCTTATCTATTTATTGAAATAAAGGTTATTGGAATGGTAACTCTGAGCACACTGGGTATTCTGATATTTGAGAATTTTAAAATGCTTTCCTGTAATTATAACCAGAAACCAAGTTACATTCCATGCGAGCTATACTTACAAATTGACCACCTCCAATATATAACTTATGGTCCAGATAATTAATATGGTACCTGTAAATGGTAACAGGTTTTACTTGGCCTATACGGTGACAGCGATCTTCAGCCTGTCGATCCATTTGTGGGTTAAAGTCCATGTCATGTATGATAACTGTGTCAGCCCCAATCAAGTTCAGCCCCTGTCCCCCAGCCCTCGTTGAAAGCAAGCATGCAAAAATAGAACGATCATTGTTGAAGGTGTCCACTATAGTTTGTCTTTCTGTTACTTCAGTGCTGAAATGTTGAATCACAAAGGTAAGATACATTCCCTGGCTAAAAGTACTTAAAAACATATGAATGTGCACAAACTACTTTACCTGCCATCCAGGCGTCTATATGTAACTCCGATAACTTCCAATGTCCACTCCAGAATATCAAGCATTGTGGTCCATTGGCTGAAAATCAAAACTCTGTGGCCATCCTTCCATAAAAGAGGTAATAGTTCGGCTAAAGCCTGAATCCGCAATGACAAATCAATTAGATGCAAATGCATTCAGATAAGACTTTTTTCAATTTGGTACAGCATAGTGGATTTCCTTTCATCAGTTTATCTTACACTAATGATTTTCCCTTTGGGTTGTCCATGTTATCTGGTATTAATTGCTACCCAAATTTCATAAAAGGTAACTATACCTGACATTTTGCAGATCCCAGAACATGTTCATCTGAAAGAGCACCCTTTGCACCCACATCGCCATACGAAATTAAAAGCTGAAAAGTAAAAGAACGTGAAAAAAGGTTTGCAGCCAAGCAAGTCTATAAAACTGACCCCAAAAAACAAAAAAAAAAGATCTCATACCCAAACCAAGATTTTGATGGTAGACGTTTAAACATACAGAAAAAAAGTAAGGAGTTAATCATCTCTATAATATTAACATTAGCCATAGATGAGCTGTCTAAAAGAATCATTGCCGGGGCCCATAAGATGAATATAGTTGATTTTATAAATATTATGTCATACCAGGCTCGATTGACTCATTCAAATGCTCAGGTTGTTCTACTGAAAGACAAATTCAAATATAGCATCCACTAACTCAGCACAAGCTCAAATACAACTTGACTAGTGAAACAAGCTTGATCCGGGATGGCCCCAATAGATTTAGGCCCATTTTCTTTCATATCATACATGTTTATATTGCAACGACAACAACAAAGCCTTAATTCCAAATATACATGTTTATATTAAATAAAAAAAAAAAAAGGAAATTTATAGGCTAGTAAACATATAAATGCAACTTGGTTAGCAAAATGAAATGCATTTATAAATTCGTATGATTATTAAAATCAATTACATCTAGATTAATAGAAGTTGGGATCTTATGGTTAGGGATACGAAATACAAAACATACAGTGAAATCTTTTCTTCCTCACAGATCTAGCTCCTGACGCCTACAAACCTCTATATTCAAGCATCTTTTGGTGATGCCCACAATTAATCAAGATCAGTTCTAGGTTTCATAACTTGAAAATCAAATCCAGAACAAGTTCTTATTAACAGCATATTCCAATTAATTGACCCCCTCCAAATCATGATTTACCATTATAAATGGAGTCAACAGCAATTATTTGCCTAACCAGCCATAGTTTTTTTTTTTCTTTTTTCCTTTTGGCCGCTGGGAAGGGAGGGGGAAACTAAAGGTATGAATATTAAATAATTGACAATGATGAAAAACCAATGGTATTTTTTGCTCAAGTTATTGCTCACAAAACGAGTGTATCTTCTACCTATTTAAGGAAAAAATATGTATTTTTCTTAAAAGGCATAGAGTATGGACTGAATTTGAAAGTGGCTAATTTTGTCAGATGAACAGTGAAAAAGTAAATTTCAACCACTCATGGAGGACCAAAAGTAAAGCAATATGGATACCGCACCGCGTAACGCAGTGCAAGGGGTTGCGGGAGATGAGGTCAATGTTGTATCTCCTATGAGTTTTTAAAGACTAAAGACTTCAAATAATTTCCTCATTGACATCACACTCAACTTCAACGGTCAAACAAAGACAAGCTCTATTTCTTAACTTCACAAGAAATGAAAACCAGCACAAAAATAGTCACAACTTTGAAGCAAAGAAATGGAGGAGAGAAGCAGTGAGATTAAATAATACACAATTAAGAATCTGAAGGATTGATTAATGAGTTACACAAAGGCTAGCAACAGATTGGCCAACAACATGCACACACTAGACCATGTCAACCAGAGATTAAATGAGAAATATTCACAATTAAGACAAGAAGACTAAGGTCTGGTTAGAGCATTCCTAATCACATGTCAGCCAGTCATATCAGGCAAAATTCTCTCACTAGGTGATGAACCTATCAAGAAGTTCCAAAATTTCATGTTCTTCAAAATTATCATATTTAATAGACTTTAGCATGTTGCTTTCTAGTTAAGTAAAAATCTCTTCATACTCTTGCCAATATTAGTTTACCAAGAACAGCAACACGCATGAGGATAGGAAACTTTTATAAACAGGCAAAGCTTTTCAATTTCAACCAACATGAGAATAACAAAAACTCTGTTGAACATCACCATTTCATAGTTCTAAAACTCCGTTCAAAAATCAGCCAAGTCAACTAGACTAAATAAATTTTTAAGTTGACTCAACAACTGACTCATCCTCCACAAAATTTAAGATTGGGATCGATTTTTGATCAATCAACTTAGTGATATAGAACTTGGATTGGATCAGTTTACTTGATGGAGTCTCAAGCACATAAAACACCCATGTTTCACAAGTCCTATCAACCAGGTTTCAGCTGTTGCAAATAACATGCTAAGAAAGTTTGGGAGACTTTATGAAAACATAAAAAACAAGGGGATCCTGCAATAACCCATTTTATTTTCCTTTTTGCCAATTTGGACTACTATTTTTGCAAAAGTAACTCATTTTCAGACAGTTGAATGCACATTTTTTGACAGTCAATGCACAATTTTGGTAGTGAATACACTTTTTCTGTTTTATTATGAAGGCACATATTTCAAATAAGTAATGCACACATTTCTGAAGGGCTAGATGCACATATTTTTATATTTAAAGGCTAGAGTGCATCTGTGGGGCCAAAGGCAAAAGAGTCCAGAAATTTCAAAGTGGACCATTTTGAAAGAAACAAAAAGAAAGTAGCCAGATCTGCAAAACAGAAATAACGTGGGTGACCAATTAATTCCACCTAATCCCCCATATTTGAAGGCAGGTTTTCCGTTCAACACCTACCCTAATCCCCCATTCCTCTCTCCTTTGTTCATCTTCTCATAGCATTTGAGACTGGTGGTCGACACCACCTCAAGGCCATCCTAACAGCCGGCTGCCTTTGTTCTCCTGCCCACTCAGTCACTGGCATCACCTCAAGGCCAGCTGAGTAGCCAACCACTCCTGGTGACCAATTAATTCCACGTAATAACCAATACCCAACCCACTACCCACTTGAGGTTATAATACTACCCAAAAATTCTTAGGAACGCTGTTCTCCTCTTCTCTACAAAATCTTTTTTCCCCCATTTGAGAAGCTTCAATTCTTCTCTCTTTTTCTATCTCCATTTTTTGCTTCTTTACTTGTCTACACCTTGGCCTTTGTTGTGCTGGTGCTTTTGTTTGTCTTGACATATGGTGTATCATATCATATCCTATTTGGCACTTTATTTTGTCCATTTTCAGTATCATATTCATAGCTTTCTTCAGAAAAGATGTAACTGTACATATTCCCACCATCACTAGGTCCTTAGGTACTTACAAGCAAATACCACATCCCCTTTATTATTTGTACTCATTAACTTCTAGTCTAATTTTCCAATACCTATATTTTATGCTCTTGCTAGTGCCTATCAGGTTTTCATATGCATCCATAAATTATAATTTTTCTATAATTATATGAAAATAGTATAATTATATGAAAATAGTATTTTTATAATGGTACGACAAATATAAGTTATCAGAGTCCTGAAATCAAGACGTCATGGGAACTTGACCAAGTCTTCAAGCTGACTCGGCTGACTTTCAAGTCATGTTGAGTTTCTGAGTTTTCAAAATACATGTTCAAAATACCAGAACATTTATATCCATATGATACAGAACTAAATACACAGGTTTTTGGAGCTCAAAATCTCAATACAACAAAAGTTTGCATGGAAGCAGCATTCTAAGACTTCAAGAACCATATGTTTGTAAAAAATTACAACACACCGGTGGAGCCAAAAACTAGGGGGACGTTCATTAATAACAAAGAAATAAATGCATGCATGTCCCTTGCATAGGGGATGCAACATGGAGGTATGGAATGCATTAACGAGCTTCAAATAAATGTTTCTAGCATATAGCTTGAAAATTGGTGATATGCCTTAATTCTACAAAACACAATGGTACCATCAGGAGCATGATTGTTTTTATTAGTACCTAGAGTATAATTTCTAACTTAGCCATGAATTGTGCAACCAATTGAAATGTAAAGGAAAACTAGTAGTCTGAATATCCACTCTGCAGGTGGCCATCCATGAAAAAGTTGCATTTATAGAATATGTTGCAAGTTAAGTCAACTAGACATGCCATAAAATGTAGGAGTAAGGTGACACCAGAACAACAAATTACCCGATGAATTGCAAAATCATTATAGTTCTTAAGCTCTTGAATTACTTTCTCCAAGGTACATTCAAAGCCAAACACACCCTTCGGATACAACATTCTAGCAATATGAATGACATCCTCATCACGGTAAATACGCCTCACCAGTAATGGATGATTTGCAATCTGACATCAGCATAAACATAAAATGATTACCTACACATATGCATATAATGCAAAGTCACAAATAAAACTATAAGCACCTTACGAAACTGCATAAAATAGTTCGAAATCTGGCGCTTCGGGAAGAGACCAATAACATTATTGGACATTCCCATTGAAGGCTTCATCATACGGGCTTGAGAAGCTGCACGATACTCGTTTATGGCATCTTCATAAGCCTCAGACTGTTCTGCACCCATGAAAACGTACCGAACCTGCAAATTTATTAATAATTATTATAGTATTATCTAAAACTAAGACTAGAAAAGGAATTGCATGACTTCAGGCTCCCATAAAATGTTAATCTTCTAGAAACTTTTTTTTTAGCCGAATTCTAGAAACATGCTTGACAAATGTGAAGACTCCGTCTTAAGACTTACATGTTGTATCTTCGGGACAAGTTGCTGCATAACATCTGATTTCAAGCGTCTCAATATGAATGGCCCTAAAATTGATTTTATACGTGGAATCAGATCACCATCTTCTGCATTTAATAGCTTCTTCAGGTCAACATCCCCAGTTGCAAAAATATCAGGCATCATGAATTCCAACAATGACCACAGCTCCTGCAAATATATATTTTGCAATGATATAAGTAGTTTTGTTGGATATTGAAACTGGAATGTATAAAATATGAGACTTAGTAAATTTGTATAAAGCTGTCTCACATGCAAGTATTAAACAACAGTACATAGTTTACTAGAATTAAAGTAAAGAAATGTTGTACTAATACACAAAGTCTTGTAGGCTAATATACTAAAAAAAAATTCTCATAACATCCAGAGAGAAGATGAATACATGTATAATGTTGAAATAGGACATCCTGACCCAACAGCTTACATGTCACAATCAATATTTTAAGAAGTAAACGCAAATGACAAGGTGACTAAGCTCTAAGAAAAGCCATGAGCCTGATGGGATATGGCATACACTTCAAAGATTACCCATTCAGATAAAAAAAATTTAAAAACATGCATTGCCTTTGTATGTATTTTTGTTTCAATTTTGGTATGTTCATAATTGTCACATTGCATACTCCAAATGAGCACAGATCTTAACCATAAAGTCACTGTGTTTGCATACGAAGTCAAATTTTTTGGAAGTTAGGTCCACATACAATAACATTATGCTAAAGTAATTAAAGTGACTTTTATTCCCTTCCCAAGGGAACTCAAAGAATCTATGCCTATCCACTCATTACTATCTTAACATAAAGCAAAAGACATACCACACAGGTACATGTGACATTGTGAGAGAGAACCATTTCAATGGTGCTGGGCCATCTCTCTCTCTCTCTCTCTCTCTCTCTCTCTCTCTCTCTCTCTCTCTCTCTCTGTGTGTGTGTGTGTGTGTGTGTGTGTGATAAGTGAGTCTTGAAAAATGATTCTCCAAGAACTTCCAAAGGCTTGTATCTTCATTATATAAAGCAAAACATGTGTCATATATGGAGGCTCAAGTAAGAAACTAACTTGCATCCTCAATTGTACGGAGTAAGCATGCCCATCATCAGGCTTCCATTATCCCCACAACCAATTGAAGGCAAGGAGTCAATCATTATTTTTTATTTTTTCCTGCCACTGAATGTGGAGTCAGATCTGAAATCTTAGTATGATATGCTATTGACAGTAGCCTCTTAGATTTGCACCGATTTAGCAAATACATTTTTTATTCTCACTTGAGTTGATAACCAAACTAGAACTCAACATTAGTATCCTCTACCTTATTCTTTTTCACCTGATTCTGTTTGTTTCTTAATCTTCCAAGGAAATCCCAAGGCTTGCGCAGTCAAGGCCATAACCTTGACTCTTGAGGTTGAGGCTTACATGAACACAATGAGAGTCTGAATTTCTTGCATTTTGCCTCCACCTTCTTAAACAAAATGCATCAAATAAATGATGACCATAGAGTGGTTATGCACATATCAAGAACAAAAGATAGCATAAGAAACAACAATCAACATCAAAGAAGTAACGAAATCATTGCTAAAGCAAGCAATAAGCTTTAGATGGGTATGGCTAGCTTATGTTGCAAAGTCCATCTAATGTATGATTCAGGTTGCACCGCAGTGGTTTGCTCAAAATCCCTTAACGCTACCAAACTAGGTAAAGGCGAATTGGGTTTTATGTAAGAAAATAAGGCCCAAGCAAGCCCAGGCCAAGCATCGACAAAAGTTATAAAGTCCAGACTACCCTACGTCTGACCCGAATTCACCCATTCATACATCCACATGTGAGTACATTTACATACATACATATATACATAACAAAATACTATATGCATATATATACATACGTACATACATATATGCACATGCATGCATATATTTATATACATATACATATATGTATATAAAAATGTGCAGGTGTATATATAAATACATACATATACAACTCGATAAATACACACACATGTAAATGCATGCCAAGATTTAAAATGTTGAATATACCACATGGCATACCAACACATATCACAAGTTTTATCAACATAATATCAATCCATATCAACACTAGTGTATCATCCATGACCAAACCAAACAAAGCGACATGAGTGTATCATCCATGACCAAACCAAACAAAGGTGAAATCAAGACAGTTTCGCCTTTAAGTTTGGGAAAATGGCCGAAACTATTCCAGACCAAGCAGAATTGTTCGGTTCAGCTTGGTTCTACCCAACACCTACTAATTCCAGGCCAAAGTGAGTAAAAGAGAGGAGAAAGTGCTACAAAGGCCCTTCCACTTCTCGTTTGAATATAGCAAGGGCATGGGAGAGCTTAAGAGTGAGGAAAATTTAGAGAGAGAGAGAGAGAGAGAGAGAGAGAGAGAGAGAGTGCGCTTTTACAGCCACTACTTGCCCAAATCTTCATTTTAGCAACGTAAACCCCCCTCCCTTCTCTCTACTTGTTTGATTTTTTTCAATGCCTAAACAGGCCAAAATTGAAAAAATAAGGAGAAAGCACACAAAAAATTTTGTATACCGGCATGGTTTCATTATATGCAGTAAATCTAAATGTTATCTACACATTGATGCCATTTTTAGATGACAAAATATATTTTCATATAAAAATAATTAAAAAATAATTGTTCATAATTTAAAGAACATTGGTAGCATGCTAGGGGTGTGTTGCCTTTTTTAACATCATTTTGTTTACATTGGACATATTGATGGCTACTTCAACATGAGCCCAAATTTAAACAAATTTCAAAATAAAGTCAATAAAGCATAATCAAAGGCTCTGGAAAATATATAAGTGTAATATCTCTAGTAGGTCGCTACATTAGTCCAAGTTAAAATATATTTTAATTTTAAATAAATATACATTTTTTAAAAGTCATTAAAAAATCTAATAAGTTAGCAAATCACAAAAAATTATTTTTTGGAGATAAAGCAGACATGTTTCTAGAGTAATAGGGCCAATTTTGGAATTAGTATATGAATTATTAAATTTATTAAGTGATTTATAATTTAAATCAAGTCTCAGGACTAGATTGTGAATGAGATCTAGACATCTAAAGCAGCATAAACATTCCAAGAGGGACTAGAAGTGAGTACCTATTATGTAATTTAAATTTTAAAGTTCTCTAATATATATGTTTAAGGCATTTCAGGCTATAGTCTATTAAATTATCTACTTTAATTTATTTATTTTGCACAAAGCACATGGCACACAATACCCAGGACCATTGTGAAACAAAAATTTTCTAAACCATAGAACAAGTAAAACTTTAATTCCAAGTTTCCAAACTTGAAAACATCTTCAAAAACCAAAAAAATTGAGAAAAAAAAGATTAAAGGAAGAGTCTCAAAGCCTTGAATCAGTACTAAATCTACTGACCCAATGTCAAAACAGTACAGCACCCAATACCAGTTCAAGAAACCTAGATACACACAAACTATTTTCAAAATAACAAATTTAAAAAGGCTTTCAATCAATTTTTTTATTCCTTAATAGTTAATACCATTAATTCTTTTATTTCTTTTTGATTGCCTTGATGAAACATTAATTGCTGAAAGAAAAAAATGAAAATTCTTGAACAATCCCTCAAAATCTTAAGGTCATTGACTTGTCCCATTAAAAGCAAAGATAAAATAGATAATCAGTGCCACTCTTTATGGCCAAGCATATATTGCGATAACATATTCCATGCTTACCTTTACATCTACCATAGCCCCAACTTCCCTCTGATCTTCTTGAACTAAACTGGCATACCTATCGCTACTGCTAGCTCTGTCATATGCTGGATAACCCATGGTTAAGCCATAGTTACTCAGTTATTCATCCAAACAGCCTCACTTTTCATGTGGTTGAAAATAGGCAATCAATGGGACTTTACCCAGCTAACTTTAGGTGGGGAGGTGAAATAACTTGAAGTCTTGAACCACCCCCTTCATTAATTTACTCAACCAAACTACCCCTCACCTTCTCTTTACCCCTTTCTATTGATGCTTGGAAGAGGGTATTTTTGTCCTATATTACCCACTTAACCCATTCCACTTTCAGGCAAACAGTTTCCATCTTACCAAAAAGGGCTGAATAAGTAAGCAACAATCAAGCAAACATAGGTGGTTTGCTATTCTATAACTAAGAATACAACAACAATAAAGCCTTAATTCTAAACTAGTTGGAGTTAGCTATACTATCCTACTACTACGAATATCAGGTTAAATACAATCGAAATTATCTACCCCCTGATTAGCTATCCTATAGCCAAATGCAGCCAAATGAACAAGCTATTAGCAAGTAACACATGTTTTGCTCAAAATTTAGCTCGAGGTCAGCTAACTCAATAATAAGTAAATGAGCCAAACATGAGCCAAACCCAAATCACTCATGTTTAGATTGATATAGCTTGAATATGAAGAAATAAAATTAAATTATTTATTAATTAATTTATAAGTAATTTTTTTATTATTAGATATCAATAAGATTTATCTGAGAAGGAAGTTTACAAAGGGTTGAAGCATAAGTACACATAATTGTCCCCATCCTTAATTGTACACAAAACACACTAGCACAAGGTATGCCTCTTGGTTCTAGCACAACACTATTGAGGAGGTGATTTACCATATGTCATTATGGACTGACACCAAGGAACATATTAGTAGCCATAGCTGCATTTGGTTCAAGAATAAAATTTATGGCTATGAATAGTATACCGCAAGTTATGCCAATTTTTGTATCTTTTGAATATCAAAAGAAACGTTTTGGAATAAATATTGAATTATGGATTTTTTGTCCATTAAAAAGGTACCAAGCAAGCATAAAAGGTGCCTTTATGCCAAGGAACAGCTTATGACAGCCCTTTTGGAAATAGTTATGCGTGTCATAAGCAAGTGTGATCAGCATAACTATTCCTTGGTTATGTCTGCTTCCCAAATATTGTTAGACAAGCATAAGGCTTACTAAAAGCCCTATGACTACTTCATGCATGAATCAAATGCAACCTACAGGTATAATGTGATACAACTAATACAGACCAATACATATCAGTACTTAAATCTTGGCATTCAACCATTAGATTCTAATCTAAGAGCTTCAATTTTTGAACTATGGAGCTATTAGATAAAGTTCCAGAAGCCAATTTAAGTGGAATAATGAAACAAAAACATAACAGAAAGAAAACCCAGCCACCAATTCTCTCTTGTTCTCTTCATTCTATTTCAAGATTCAAATAGTGTCATTCATATCTGATTCTTAATGAGGCATCTCTCTTTTATTTACCTCTCTCCTATAATCACTACCACCAACTTTCTTATACAAATCTTTTGCGTTCTCCCTCATAAGCAAAGCACCCATTTTTCTCCTACTCTCTCTCCTTCTCCCCCCGCGCCCCCCCCCCCCCCCCCCCCCAACTCACCACCATGACACCCACTTCCCCTTGTCTTTGAGAGCTCGTTGATGGCAGCCCATTCATTTTTTATTGACCCCTTTTTTTGTTGTTTTAGCTATAGCTTCCTTTCAATTTATGTTTTCAATCCCCTACTCTTTCCTATCCTCCCCTCCCTCTTTTCCTCCAAGATACGATACCTTAATATGTTTGAACTGTGAAGCCAAGCTTTAGCTAGCTTGAAATTTGAGTCAGAAAAACCTAGCAGGAAGACCCAAGTTTTGGGCCAAGCTCAAGCTAGCTAGGCTTGATTTCAAGCCAAGCCTAAGACAGCCCTAGACCGATTGAGTTTGGTTCATTTACGCAAACCTCACATCAAAGCACATAATTTTGAAACTTTTTACCCATGCTTCTAGTAGCCCTAGCTTGGACATGAAAATAGTCTACCTTCTTCGCTCCTTAGTTCATATGCAATCCAGCACTTGCTACTAAACTTATAATAAGTTTCCCAAACATTTGCTGAGGACAATAACAAATCAAGAATTATTGCACACTTCTCTAATTCTCACCTTTAAAATGTTCCAGGTTTGGCTAATAATTCTTTATATTACTTTATCCACCATCCCTTTCCTTTTTTGGAAAAGGTTGGATGGTTATGGCTACGGCTATGGTAACCTTTTTGAGGCAAAAGAGGAGAAAAAAGATCTATATAGTAAATCAAGAATCCAGAAACATCAAATCATAGCATTTGATCAATTTCAGATAGAATGGGCATGTGTTAGCCTATAAAACTCCATATCTGCTGGTACCAAGAAATATTGATGAGATTGCCCCAATTTTACAGGACCAAGGGTACTAAGGGCATTCAGAAACCTAGTTGCCCACCAATTTGCTCCAATATGCCCTATATAGACCAGATCCCAAATCCATGATTTTTAGTTTCTAGGAAATTTAGTTGCATGGATGACAATCAATGGTGTGAATCTTCCAATTTAAAGAGTCCATCGATTTTGAATCATTAATTTTTTTTCCAAATAAATTTAAATGCAGACTTTAGTATGTAAGGTGTGTAGCTTGACTCATACATACATATAAAGTTTTAAATCTCGTGGGACAAAACCATCCTAGTTTTTTCATGAAACGAGATGTGCCACCATCTCATCCTATTCCTACATTAGGGACATGGAGTGTCCCAAGACACCCTAATTGGGACACTGAGACAACGGCGGAATGGTCCTGTCCCGACACTTAGGACAGCAACCCGTCCCAACGTCCCACGAGACATTACATCAAGTCCTAAAATCCTCCATGCATGCATGCATACATACATACATACATACATACATACATACATACATATATATATATATATATATATATATATATATATATTGGTATGTGTGCATACAAAGTATGCATGCATGCATGCATGTATGTTTGTATGATGCCCTCTAGGAAGCATAGATATTTAAATTGTATGTTGTGTCCATTTCATACATATCAGAAATCAATTCATTTATATATTTCTAGGATACATTGTTAGGTACTCATTTTAAGCATGATTCCAAGTCCCGACAGGACATCTCGAGGGATAGCGGGACAGGTTGTCATCCAAAGTGTCAGGACGATACGATCCCATCATCATCTCAGCATTCCAATTGATGTGTATTGGGACATCCCCTGTCCCAAGTTTGGGATGGGCCAAAACGGTAACACATCCCGTTCCATAGAAAAACTAGAATGGCCTTATCCTACGAGATTTAAAACTTTGATTTTAAGTACCTATCTTTCAACATTTAAAAAGGATTTCTTCTCAAATCTCTAGAGATACCTCCTTAGTACCTCAAGAGATGAAAAGAGGGTTTTGTTTTCTTTTATTTTTGAAGGAATGTTAACCTTTTCATGATGAATGAATAATTTTGGAGTTTGTGGTGTTGATATTATCGTATGGAGTATATGGTCTATAGACTTGAATGATAACTAAATGATGGAACTTTTAGATGTTAATTTGGAAAATCAATACTTTCTAGATGCATATTTATACATACAAGTGTGTGTGTAAAAGAAACACATTAGTTAATGCTTGTATCCTAGCTATATTGTATCTTATTTTTCAAGATTTGTCATGTCAGAATAATTACATCATGTCATATCACATCTATACACATACATACATATATGACATATATCTATACATAAAAATATATAGATATACATTTATTATTTATATAAACCTACATCTGTAAGTGCATATGTATATACATAGACATACAAAAACATGATTGCACGTACGCATGTACGTATGTCTATGTTTTATGTGTATATTGTGTGTGTATGTGTACATATAAATTTTGCCTTACTTTATTCTATTTTCTCCAGTTTCATTTATTTTTCTAATTTTTCGGTCAAAATGCCATCACTTGCATCAAAATTACAAAAATGGACGAAGTTGAAGCCAAAACTTAGCAAGCCCAACAAAAATTGAAGTCAAGTCTCAAAACTTGATTCTCACCCTCACTTGATTCCAAATTATCATATGCTACAAATATGGCTACACTAATATTATGGCAACTTTACTAGCCTTATATCAAAGTCTTTGGTATCATTTGTTCCTTGCTATTGTTTAAGGCTAGCATTTTATGTTGATTGCTTTTTGTACCTCATCATCCCACCACCAAGTTCCTTTACATCTCACTTCTCAAACCTCCAAGAACATCTCTAGTGACTCTCTTAATATAATCAGCCATCTAGTCCCACATTTTATTTGGTTCAATTCTCGAGTTCTAATTTTTCCTCTCAAATAAATTATTTCTAAAATATTTTGCATTCCCCCTTCAAATGATTTACAGTTTCTTTCAAAATCTGATTTTTTATGTTCCATATTATTTATATATTTTTTATTAATGTTTGAAAGTGGAAATGGCATTTTGCTTGGACTATAGAAATCAGCATATATTTAGAATTTTAAAGCAACAACCTATTCACATTTTCAGTTATTATTTAGCATTCATATCTCTGAAAGCGTCAAAAAGTCTATTTCCCACTCCACTAATTTGATTGTGAATGAGAAATGTTTATGAAAAATTGATGCCTTCCAAAATGGTTGTTAAAAAAATAAAAGTAACATCAGAAACAGCAAAAGGCAAGCAACATACGTGCAAATCATTTTGAAGTGGAGTTCCTGTCAGCATTAAGCGCTGACGTGCATTTTGTGCAACAGACATTAGGTTTTTCCAGCGGAAGCTGTTCTTATCCTTCAAAACATGAGCTTCATCCATTAGCACACAACTCCACTTCCACCGCTTCAACACTTTGCGATCATCTTTTTGCTGTGCACTGCAAAAAAAGAGGTGAAACATGGGGCAATTTCCAGTGAGATACTAATCTAGAGTCTGAGACTGAACATGTTATTAGTCTTAACATAATAAACTTGCAAACCTGCGTCTTTCAAAAAGTGAATAGCACACAAGGAGCACATTGAATGGTGGAGGCAGACCAGCCTTGCCTAGGGAGCTTAACTCCTTTGAATAAGTGGTTCTTCCAGATCCATGAAATAAGATGACAGAAAAAGATGGACACCACCTCCTTAATTCTCTTTCCCAGTTTTCTAAAACTGATGCTGGGCAAACAATCAGGTGGGGCCCTGGATCATTGTCCAAGTGCTTTAGCAAGGTTAGATATGTGATAGCCTGTGAAACGAAAGAAAATCATCAGAACATATTCCCTTATGGTAAGTGAGTTCACAATTCAACATGTAACCCACTTTACCTGCACAGTCTTACCAAGACCCATTTCATCTGCCAAGATGGCTGCATACAACTTCTTGTTAGAAGGAAAATATGCATGATGAAGAAGTGAACAAAAAAAATGTTTTGTCAACTAGGAGCTAAAAGCCAGCCAACTTAAGGGACATGCCTCTATTTATGGCATGAACGCCCACCGAATCAATATAAACCATGAAGTAAAGATAACTGTGACACAGTTTATCCACCAAAAGTCCAACAAAAGCCAAAGATCAGTAAACATTATGGTATTAATCGAGTAAAGGATTTTAAAATAGCATATGTAAAGTTCAATAAGAGATTCATCATCTCGTCATTCTTAGCTTCTTCACAATGGATGACAATTTACCAAAATCAGGTCTCATAGAAATGTAACAAACATTTTACTTTCTAGCTATTAGAGCCAATATGGATATTCTAATCAATCTAAAAGATACGAAGGAGCAAAATTATTACAAAAAGGAATCCAAGAAGTTTAGTTGTTAATATTCTTGAGACCAAATATGCCCTCATTGCATAACAAGCCATATCTCAAGCAATAGAGCAATTGTGATAATGGCAATGAAGTTCTCGGTGTCAGCAAGATTTTGGCTTTTGATATGGTATGCTAGAGCTTTTTGGTCATAGGTTATTCCAAGAGTCATTCACCCCTCATCAATTGTCAATCATGAAAGTATCAACAACATCATAAATTGCCCTATAAAATAGAGCAAGAAAGACCATGCAGTCCCTCTGATCAATGGTCCAAAATTAATTGCAAAACTTGATGTATGAGCAAGGTTACCAAATTCCATTGCCCCTAAATTCAACAATTTTATACTCCTATATATTTCTTTTCTATGATCTATGAGTACTACTTTATGGCCCTTGATCCAAACAAAATGTTTCAGAGTAAACAGAGGACTGCAGTTCCATATTTTTAAAAACATATTACTTAATAAATACAATTCCCTGCATCAGACTTTACTATTTCTCAATTGTAATAATGATCCACTCTTTGTTAGAATATTTCAAGTACAGGGAAAACAAAGTTTGTTTCTTATTTTCTGGAGTTTAAACTTAGCCAATATGGTCGGTGTCCCTACCTATGAACCAGCCTAAAGATTTCTTGCAGTTCCACCTCTTGTCCAAATTTGCTCTCAGTAGGAATTTGGCACCAAAACTAGAGGACTGGCATTCTCAAATTTTGATGCACAATACATCAATCCATTTGCTGTCCCCATATGAGCATATTACATAATAAGATTTTAGTTTATGGTATTAGTAGTAGTCATCCGGGAAATTTATGATCATGGTTAAGGGCATAACCTGTTAGAGATCTATTTAAACATAAATCTATGATGACACACTTGAGTTTGATAAACCATCTACTTCAATGTGTTTATTCCAATATCTCCCTCCTGCATCTTTTTCCTCTCTTTTAATTTGGGGGCTGGGGCTTTTAGGGGGTTTTATCATCAACACTCAATCCCACTACTTGTACTACTCATGATAAATCAAGGATATCTTATCCTAGTTTATCGCAATAAAACCATGGGCAGCAGCTACAAATTTTTTCAGTCAACTATATGAATACTCTGTCAATCATCCCTATTCAGTACATATCCACTATGACAATCAGCCAGAATGATTTGTTCAGTACTATTCAGTACATATCCACTACAAATATTGTTCAGATTACAGATGGTAACTTTCATTCTTTTTCTTGATCATTTGAAATAAACCCCAGTGCACTACTATTGCCAGGACACTTGACAAGGGTGCCAAGCGTTTAGGCATCCTTAAGTGTCAAATAGGGCACCTCAAAAAAGACCAGGCACAGGGACGCATGCATACATGCATACAACCATCTCAAATTATAATCACACATACATAGACACATTTGTACATTGTGATGCTTATCCAAAGAAAACCCAAAATGAGAAGAAGAAGGATATGCCTGGGACGCATGCATACATGCATACAACCATCTCAAAATATAATCACACATACATAGACACATTTGTACATTGTGATGCTTATCCAAAGAAAACCCAAAATGAGAAGAAGAAGGATATATGTTGCCTAACAATTACCATCATTTAAATTACAATAGGCTTGCAATTCTTTTTTTATGATTATTTGAAATAAATTCAAGTGCATTGCCTATGCGTGGACACTTGGCAAGGTGCCAGGTGTCTAGGAATCCTTAAGTGTCAGATAGAGCACCACCAAAAAAAACTAGGCACAAGGGGGCACATGTACATACATGCACATAAATACGCATTCAAGCATACACACATAAGTACATTATGATGCCTTATCCAAAAGAAAACCCAAAAGGGAAGGAGAGAGACATATGTTGTCTAACAAACAAAATACTAGAACAATCTTGAACTTGCAAGTTATTTAGCCTACTCCTTAGGCACCTTTAGGGTCATTGAAGGTGTGTTAAGGTGCTTAGGTTGACAAATAACCATAACAAATTTATGCCAAAAAGAGAAGACAGATAGATACATGTCTCACAGTTGAAATTAAGAGTCTTTTACATGACATAGTATAAGTGCCAATTATCTGTACTTTTTGCTGACATCAGTAGGGCACTCTGAAGTGGAGTGTTCAACCATGTCTTGTAGCATCCTGCCATGACCAAGTGTCTAAGTACCATTAAAGATCGAGAATCCAAGTACCATATCACCAAACTCCTTAGGTATTCATTGAACATGCCTACATCATCTCAATCCATTCTCAACCATTTTGTTATCAGCTGTTAGAGCATCTAATGCACTCATTCTTAGCCCTTCATTCATGGTATTACAAAATTTCATATATGATTTATGACTAAAATGCTCATCTTATATGCCCGTGCCTTCTGTATTATCAGTCATTTTGAAGCATCCAACATCTAACATTATGACATGATTTTTCCAAAGTTGTAATTCTAAATAATAACCTACATCACTAATTGGCAATCCACCTTGCCCCTTAAAAAATCATATGGATTGAACTTTAAAAAATGCTAAACAACTATCAAATCAATAATCCTATGAACATCATTTAGAAAGTCTACTGCATCAGAAATCTCAATCCACCTACCCACAACTTCCTTAGGAACAAGTAGCATTTCATGATCCAATATTTTTCCCATATTAGTCAGATTAATGAAATTATAACCAGACACATACATCATTTTTGAAGAAAGAGGAGGCCCCACCATTGGAATTACAGGGAATGACCTTTTGACATGAGAAATCAACAAGTTAGCCAAAAATAGCTGCACATTATTCCATTGCTGACTAGTAACAATCTCATACTTACCACTTTGTTAGAGCAAGAACAAAGGAGTGGAGCATTGAATTCTCATACATGTCCCCATACTGTGAAATTCAATAAAGAAAAGGAGGAAAAAGAAGAAGAAGAAGAAGAAGATACCATCCTCCATCACAGATATATATTAACATGATAAATGTATATTGGATAAATAGTTACTCATATTTATATCAACCTTCTGATGACAAATACAAAAACTGGTACATGTATGACTCCAATCTTTAAGTTACCATGTGCATTTGATAAAATATTTGCTTATAAATACAGAAACTATCCTGATACAATAACATGTGGCATATGAACACAAATAGTTAGCAAGTAACAATGGTTGGATGAAAGTTGGACAATTAGGCTGGACATGTATGGTAGAAATTGCAGAAGTTATTGTGAGCTCATCCATAACTTTCTCCATACAAATGTGGCTACAAAATAGCAAGGCATGAGGAGTTATAGTGATGTTTCCCCTTGCACATGACCATCTATACTGATATCTATATTAGTATTTATTTCTATAAATGCATCTGAAACTAAGCAGATCCTTAGAACTAGTACACATATTGCATATACTCTGTCCACAACTTTCTCACATTATGAACCCCCAAGAATTATAGACACACTGCAAAAGAATCAGCAAACAATTTATCTGAAGTACCATAGATGGAACACCAAAGGACAAGGAAATGATTGTGAAGCTGATCACTAATCTTACCTCCACCAATATTTTTCCTGTACAACAGTAGAAGAAAATTAACACCAACAAGCTGATAAGGCTTCAGAATCGGCTCAAAATCCGATTCTTCACTCGCACAAGCAGCTTCGATATCTTCCTATTTGCAATAGCATCACAAAGTAAAAGATATTGATATATCTACAAGTCACTAAAATGACACTTGGATAAACTATTATAAGACTAGTAGAATTACCTGGGTAACAATCCTACAAGAAGAAGCTTCGACTTCGGCATATCGATCACAATCTTGAACAGACGAGCCGTAGAGCTCTTGACGCAGAGCTGCCGATATCTTGGCACACTTCTGCAGGGCCTTACCGACTACATCAACCTCCTCTTCATCTTCTTCTGCTTCCTTCTCCTCCTTCTCGTCTTCAATACGAAATTCATCTGCATCCTCTTCAGCGGACAATATATCAAACACCTCCGTCACATCACCAGCATCGCTGTCCTCGTCCACGATGAACCGCCGGCCCGGCCTGCCCTGCGGCGGCCGAACCACTGTCACCTCGTCATCGTCGTCGTCCTCCAAGTCCACCCGGCTCTCGAGCACTCCGGCCCCGTTCTGGCTCGAGACGCCCGGGGGTCTGGGGCGGTACATGAAGGACTCGATCGGGGGAGGCGACGCTCTGCTCTTCTTGAGGATTCTCGAGGGCTTGAAGGAGTGGTTCTCCCACTCGTCGTCGGAGATCTCGTCGAAGGCGCGCCTCATCGCCCTAGAAGAGAGCGGAAAGCTAGGGTTTTTTCCTCGGATAAAACTGTAGGAGAGGGTTAGAGTTCGGGCTCGGAGCGGGAAACCGGGGGAGGAGGAGCGCGAAGAGCTGTGGGTTCGACGGCGAAGGGGATGTCAGAAATTTGGCGGTTCAAGCGAAGAAGCAATTGTTCGAGCGGCACCCCTTTTCTTGGCATCTTTCTGGGGGATATTTTCGCTTGCGGTGTGGTCAACCCGGGGAGGAGCTCAAGCGATTCCGGACGGTCCTCGTCAAGCCTGATTGCCTTGGCTGGAGCTCGGATAGGTTTCGAGCACCCGTTGAGTCAGGCCACAAATCTTAGCCTGATGATTTAGTTGGCCTTAAAATTAGGATTTTTAGAGGCCACCCGTTGAGTTAGGCCACAAATCTTAACCTGATGATTTAGTTGGCCTTACGGTTAGGACTTTTAGAGACCAAATTGGACCTAGATCCCTGATTAAACCTTCATACTCTAATTTCTTGGAATTTATAAATTGTGGTACATTACTTGACTTTCTTTCCCTTCAGCTTACTAGTTTTATTGTTGATGTTAACTGCTAACTTGGCATCCCATATCAGGCCATGTGTCCATGATAGGCAGCATGGGCACCTCTGCCACAGCATGACAGAGGATAAGAGGTCTTCGTCGCTCTGTGCAGTAGCAGAGAAGAAACGAAAGATAGCTTAGCTCCTCTCTCATTCGATAGTTTGCTCTCTCTCTCTCTCTCTCCTTGACCATAAACGTCTTCCTCGTGGCGTGGATTCATGAGAACTCTAGTAGCTCCCTCCCTAGCTCGCAATCTAGCAATGAGGTACGTTTTCGCTCCTCCTCCTCCTCCTTCCGTCATTGGTATCAGAGCAAGGAGCCAAGCATTCATTCCCTCTATAGATTAGATATTGGTGTAACCATGTTCATATATGTTTACCTAAGGCAATTATAGATATTTGGCAAATATAAAAATATGCATTTATATTTATTTTAAATATATATGATTACAAATCAAATATTGAAAGTTTGGATATAAATATGGATAGAAGTTGGATGACTAAACTATATATCATCAAATAAAAAATGACACTAAGTAGAAGATAAATTGAGTCAATGCTACATCAATATAATTGTAATTTTTCTTAAAAGTTCCTTAGCACTATTATTTAATATTAAATAGAATTGCAAGCAAAATCATATATTTTGATATAAATTGGGTAATTATATTTGGCTATAATTATAATATTAAATAAATAGATGGAGTAAAATCATATAATATTAAATATTTATTTTTTTAATAAATATAGATATGAATGTAGATATCGATCGAATGCTTAATTCATATTCATATTTATATTTATTTTTTTTATCTAGTTTTGAGTGGATGCTTAACTTATTCAAGCATAGAATTCAATCTAATTTGAGCACCAATTCATTATTAGAATCTTCTGTCCAAAGATTTTATGCGAAGACACAGCATTTAGAACCAATCAAGCACATAATTTGGTGTGAGTCTGATCGATTCAAGCTCAACAACCGAAGCAAGGTTATTCTAGTTAGGTTTAATTGGTTTTTGGACTAGACTCATCATAGGATCTGAAAAAATAAAAAAATAAAAAATTATATTTAAACTCAGCTCAAACTTCAAAAAAATTTGCAAGCCGCGTTAGTGCTGGTGTGTAACCCAACTTAGCCCAGCTGGATTCTAACCTTATACAATGATAAATAAGTAAATAAAATTACAGATTCAAATAGCTTGGCAATGGATTATTTCAACCAAAAAAAGCTAGGAACTTAGAGGGTTATTTTTGAATCAAATGCTATTGTTCTTGTGCTAATTTTACCATTATAATGATTGAGTGCTCAAAATTTTCAGGCCTCGTGGTTTGCTTGTTTCCGAGTGTTCCCTTTCGCGTAACCCACGTGGCAAGCACGAGGCTGCAGTACGGTTCTTGGTCAGGTCGGTGGCGGGCCGGTGGCGGTCAGATTAGCTCGTCGGCTCATGATCCAGAGCTCGAACGACAGCCACCGCTTTCTTCTACCTGACTTCGAGTCTCTCTATGTATACATATAGGGAGAGGTGGTGATTGACGGAAGAGCAGGGGGGAAGAGACGCGACTCTGCGACGATGTCGGATGCGTACAAAAATATAAAGGCGGGGAGGCTGACCTTCAAGGGCGGCGATCTCGCCACCGTCAAGTCCATCGACAAGAAGAAACACAAGAAGAAGAAGAAGGCGGCGGTGGAGGAGGACCCCACCGACGGCGCTGCCTCCAACGGCGAGGACGCGGCGGCGACCAGCGGAGAGGTGTACACGATCGACGCGGCGAAGCGGATGAAGTACGAGGAGCTCTTCCCCGTTGAGGCAAAGAAGTTCAGCTATGACCCCGCTAACAAGTCCCGCACCAGCGCCCGCTCCGTCGAGGAGGCCCTCGACGACCGCGTCCGCAAGAAGGCCGACCGCTACTGCAAGTGATCCTTCCGCCACCGTCTCCTCGATTCAAGGTAGGGTTAGGGTTTTCTTGATGAAATTGTGTTCAATTTTGTGCTGAAGTGTTGTTCGGATTTAATTGTCATGCCGTTGCTTGCTTTTCGTTGAGTAAGATCCGGGATTAAGTTCTATACTTACCGATTTAATTAGATTTGTTTTTCTTCGAAAGGAATTTATTCTTTGGGTTCTCTCTGATATAATGCTAGTTTGTAAGACAACGTGATGATTGTAATTCTTCAACTGAGACTTCAGATTATTGAAGTTCCTTTTCTAAGAATCATGTTAGTTTGTGAAATTATCGGTGGCATTCGATCCACCTCTAATTAGATGGAGAGGTTGTTAATCCTAGTTTGGTTGGAACAAACAACTTCCCAGAGGAATGATGGTAAACTAAGTAGATCAGCAACGGTCAGTTATGGAGAGATGTCTGTTGCTTTCTTTTTTGTCCCTTTTTAACTATTCAAATTTAAGCTTCATATGCGATTTTTAGTTGGATTTTTGAGGTATTGTTTGAAAATACACATGTTGGATTTAAAGCATGCTGATCCCTTATTCTTGAGCAGTCTGATCAAAACATTGTATCATATTTTAAATCATCATAGGTATAACTTAGCTCAAATTGTTGGATCACAAAGGTAAAAGATATTTGTTTTACTAAAAATAACTGTAAATTGTTATTCTCACTCCTGAGAAAAATTAAAAGATTAATCATCTGGTTTTCTTAGTTTTGAATTATGGTCATAGTTTCATTGAACTTGCTGGAACTGTAGGGGAAATCACTACCATCTAGAGGACATAAATGTGAGAGTTTAAGAGAGATGGTAGCTTATGCTTTAGCGAAAAGAAACAAGGAAGTATGGTAATTTATTTCATTAACTGGAATGAATTTGCATTCATAAATGAGAGGGATGTTCGAATTGATAACTTTGAAAGTGTTCAACACTATCATACAACAACAGCAACAAAGCCTTAGCACCAAACTAGTTGAGGTCGGCTATATGAATCCTTTTTTCTATTCAGCTTAGTTTCGAGTTATATTTTTTTGTAAATTGCAGAAATTTTAAATATTTCTTTTATTACTTCCTCTCATATAATTCTCGGTCTATTTTTATCTTTTTTTTCTTCTACATGTATTAAGTCACTCTTTCGCATAAATGTATCTTTAGGTCTATATTGCATATGTCCACATATCTAAGTCATCATTTTTTTAATTTGTCCTCAATTGACATCCTATATGGCATAAATATAAGGAATAAACTCTTAAGAAAATGGTGGATTTTGGCTGCCAAAAAAAGAGAGAATGTGGTAAAAAGTATGACATGGTTCCCAATTGATGATTTAAAAAACGTTTCCCATTATTTAATCTGGCTCAGAATCATAGAGGTACTGCTTCTAATTAGGATCATGAATAAGGCTGCATAATTAATTTTAGTTACATTTGATATCTTTACATTTTATAGAAAGTTTGGCTCTAAACAAAGTAGAATGAAAAAAAGGATTCATATAATTGATCCCAAGAAGTTTAGGATAGAGACTTTGTTGTTGTTATTATTATCACATTTGATTGGATATTGACACATCTGTATTTAAAATTAGATTTGACTGTTATTTTATATATAAAACTAGTATAGTGGCAAAAATCTACAAAATTTTCAAAGTAGTTTCTTGGAAATAAGAGAACTTCAGCTAATGTTATCTTTTATAAAGTTAATAAATTTCTAAGAAGCAACATTGCCCATTTAGAATCAAGAATAGAATAACATATTCAACTATCTCTTCCAAGACAATGAGGAAGTAGATGACACATGCGTGTACACACACACTTTGGGGGAAGGGGGGGTGATGGGGGATCATTATTCTGATGTAAGTATTTCCTCTTCATTCCATAAGTGGATGATCGACCATATGAAATTCCAGACAAATGCAGTTTCCTTTTTTTTTTTGCATTTCATTTTTATTATTTTATATATGTGAATGCAATAATACCTTTTTGTATTGATTAAAATGATGGATGAATCCTATTATGATTGCTATTGGATAAAAATCTAAATATGTCAAACATTGGTCTCCTTTAGAATGTGGAATTTTCCTCCAAGTTGGCTTGATTGTATGAAACATGAGAGAAATCACATGATAATATGTCTGAGTTTGTGTAAGGTGTCAAACAACTATTCATTTGGTAGATATTGTCAGATTGGGAAACAAAAAGCATACATTTTATTTTGAAATTTGAAATTATTTTTCTATTAGCCAAGCTTCTTCAAACCTAAACATTTTGTGAAGATGCTTGAATTGACCATTGATGCCACATGCACTTGCTTCCTGACATGGGAAATATTTTCTCATGGTTGCTGAACATTGGATCCGCCTTTTATCAAAATTGTTCAAGCATGGCTTGTGATTCCTTCACCTCTAGATGCATGCATCCACCTTTGGTGGATGCTATCACAGTTCTTTGTAATATCTATACAATTTTTTGACTTCTTCATTGGTTATTGTATCTTCCCAAATTCCAATATTCTGGATGAAAGGTGGGTGAATCTGGATTTGGTTTTATATCTGATTTGAATTTTAGGTGCCAAGATTAAGATCATTTAATCTCTTTCATTCTCACCTTTTCATACAGCCAATCAGTTGAGTATAGTTTTTCTTAGGCTTTTATTTTCTAGTTTTTGTGCCATTTTATGTTACATTTTCTTGGATATTTCTAGGGTTTTGGCTTCCTAGATTGTTAGGCAGAGTGGGATTTGATCAAACCCAACCTCCCCCCCTTGGTGCACGGCCAACCCAAAAAAAGGGGAAAAAAAGGAGCCCTGAAAGGACTCAAATTAGGTTTAGTTTAATTGGGGAGAAGAAAGAATTTTCTTCAACCCGCTCAATTTCAAAATTTCAGAATATAGACAAATAGAATATTAAAAATATTTTAAAGTGGGGTTCTATGCCCTTTACTTTCATTGGAAATAAATAAAATTATTAGGTAGATTCTCTATTTATGCTAGTGAGGTTTGAATCTTCAAATCCAGGTCGAATTAGAAGAGATTGGAGGAAAGTGCAATAAACCTCTGTTACTTTCTAATCAGTTTGTATAAAATGGAGACCCCCACAAAGAGGGTTTTTGAAGGTCAATTTTGATGGATTTGACAATCCATCTTCGGCCAAAGCTAGATAATGGTTTGCCATATTGGTTTTGGTACCTGCATTGGTAGTTGCTGGTTTAGTATTGGTATGGGCTGGTTTGTGGTATCAACAATCATTATGCCCTGTAGGTATTGGTCTACCATCAGTATAGCATGGTATGCCTAGTATGAGTGGGATGGGTTGGTATGGCGAAACAAGGGCTCGATTCATTATTGGCAATCATGAGGGAAGAATTATTCAGGTTGGAACTATTCCACTTTCTACTAGGCTTATTTCCCATTTTCAAGCTCACTGTTGCTTGGGTGGGGTATCAAGCTGTCACTGTCAACTTGAAAGGCAATAAGGATAATCCTTGAAGGTGATTCTCTAATTGTTGTCAGTCGGTGATTCTGTAATTGTTATCAATTGGATTAGGGGGACACTTCTCATCCCTGCTGATGAACATTCAAGCTACTAAACAAGGGCTCTTGTTGTTTATGTGCCTACATAGGATGCACAAAGGGGACCACAGATGATTTCTTGCTGACTATGCAGTTTCCACAATGGAACATGTTCTTTGGGGTTCCTATTCGTAGTCAACTCTGTTATCTTTCATGTGCTGATGCTATTAGATGAGTTTTCCTAGGCTGTAAGTGGGGTGGCATCTTCCTTGCAACTACCTGAAAAGATGCACGGGGGGTCGGGGTGGTTGGTATTCGGACTGACTTTTGTGAGTAGAAAGTAGTCCTAGGCCTTCTCTTCAATCTTCTCCTCTTATTCTTATATTTTCTATTATATTTTTCTCTTCTTTTCCCACTTCTTATGCTACAACACTGCTGTCAACAATAGATTTCTAGTTGCTAAATAGTTATGAGACTAGATCTGGGATTATTTTGTTTTAACAGCAAAGATAAGACTCACCAGTGTTGGGAAATACAGTTCAAAACCCTGATCTGAAGTTAAGTTCTACTGAATTTATCCATGTAGCCTTCTGTATACGGAAGGGCTAGAGTACTTTGATATAAGGTGGACATGGGAGAAAATGATGAATGATGGGTATGAAGATTTGCTTAGAACACCAGGAGCAAATGTTGGATAGAAGATTTAACAAGTTTGTTATGTTGATGGAAAAAACAGTGTATCCTCTGGATTTTGTGATTCTTTTGCAATATAAGATGGAGGATGTTCAAAAGGTAGATGAAAATCCATTTAAGTTGCCACCCATTTGAGTTGCCACCTTGTATGGATCATGTGGCTGAAAATCAATTGTGCATTGAGGATTTGCTAATCCAAAATATTTTACCAATGACTCTTGTGATGGAAATTTCAATGGAGATTTGCTCAACCAAGAACACATCAGCAACAAGCCATATGTGAAGCTTCAATAGGAAGATCTAATTATTACATGTAAGTTTCACAAATTTATAAATAAATATATATATATATATATATATATATATATATATATATATTTATTAGTAAATAAAATTTATATAAAATTTATATTAAACATTTACAAATTACAATATAAATATATTTACAAATTATTTTTGTAAATATGTTTATTTGGATTTATTAATATAAATAAATATATTTATATTTATTAATAAATAATTTATATTTGGATTTATTTATTAATAAATTTTAAAAGTTATTTAAATCCTGAGTTATATATGTGAATAACTTTTATTTTATTAATCTGAGTTATAGATTTTCTTTGTTTATTTCTCATATTCATTGATCATAGATATTATATTCTAAATTTCAATATTAACAAAAACTAGTATAAGAAAAAATAATGAGAAGTGCTAGCTTTATTTTTGGACTTCAAATTCTCCTCTTGCAATTGCATAGACAAAGTGATGTATCCAAACAATGAATTTTACAATCCTCAGAAAAAGAATTCATTTTCAGGAACAACTACCCAAGTAGGAAATTTGTGAAATTATGAAATTTTGAAATACTACATTTTGAAATGCTATATTTAAAAATTCTGTGAATTTTCAAAATGCCTCATTCAAATGCAACCTCAAGGTATATATTTGGTTGCATGAGTTATTGTTAGGTTTCAATTTTTAGTTGTTTTAGGCATCTCTGTAGATAAAGCTATGTTGGGTTTTGAGTTTTTCATTTTTAGAAAGTTTTTGAAGACTGATTACTAGGTTGTTAACAGTTTTAGTTTACTTATAAAACAAGCCATATAAAGTCTATAAGAGGGTCTAATAGGGCTAGATCATGACTATATCACTTCATAGACACTGATTATCTCTTAAAATTTTATTTATTTATATGCTCTTTTATTGATTTAATAATTGGATTTTCTTGTTGAAGCTTCATTTCTGGCTTGCTGATGATGTAATCTTCATTAATCAAGTTTTCATTGAAGTTGTCATCAAAATAATTATTTACTGAAATATTCTAGCTTTCTAAATCCTCAAATCAGATGCTCAATACACATTCAATCACTGATCTCATATCCAATGGTGAACTCTCCATTGGATCTTCTTTCGCCTTTTGGACACCCTCTAATCTTAGATCATGAAGGAAGCTCAAAGTTCAAAGAAAGTTTTTCCATTGACATAGCAAACTTGTTTAATGTTCTATCCACCATTCACTTCAGGTGTTCAAATGGATCTTCAAGCCCAGCATCCATCATTTTCTTTAGTGTTCTCTGCTCTAATTGAGCAGAAATCAGGTTTATATCAAAGTTTTGTCCTGCATTTCTGAACAATGTTTTCTTTTTATTATTGGCATGGAACAGTCCTAGATCTGATCTTCTAGAAGAGGAGAGGGGAGGAAAGAAAGCTGCAAAAAAGGTCCCCCCTATAGGTCCCCAGATAGCTAGCCATATGGCCCCTTACATAGTCTTTATTGACCACTTTCCTTTCCCATATGGGACTCTTACAAATTCAAACCTAATTTGAGCCTTTTCAGGACTCGTGGGCAGGAACAAAACTTCTGAATAAGTCCAAGCAATTGATAGATTGACCAAAGCCCACTTTAACAATAGGATGCTGAAAGCCCTAGAAATTGCTCTAAAAAATTAACAAAAAAAATTATGATGAAATTCGAAAACAGCCTAAGAAAAGTTCAAAATGAATTCTGCCTTGATCTTTTAATTTTTGAGTGCACTAGAAATCCTTGATGCAAAAACTTTTGGATATAGAAACTGAATATTGGATCCTCAAGATAGAAGATAACTACCCAAAGCTTGATTTGAAAACTTGGCTTCTAGTGATTATTAGTCTTGTGAGAGATGTAATTTTTATACCGATTAATAGAAAGAATGCATGTTTATGAAAGTATGAAAATATATGAGGTGTTGTTTTATTTTATAATTTATTCTTTAAATGTAAAGGTTCATTACTTTTGGTTCCAAAACATTAAAAGTTAAAGGTTATCATATAAATATAGAATTTAAATATCAGAGAAAAATACACGTTTAAAAGTTAGACTCAGACTAGACACCATTGCAATGTCAAATATATTTTCTAGTTAGAATATCACAAAAACATATGTACCAATTCTTTATGTATCTAATACCAAATTTAAAAATATCTAATTTTCAGTTTGAATTACAAGTGACATTAAGAAAATCATTTTCTTGATTTCTTTACAATGAAATTTCCCTCCATATGGTTCTGGGTTTGATTCCAAATGATTTCCACTTTATTCTGAAAAGAAACAGAAATAAAACTAATATGCCCATTGAATTTGGGAATTTTATGATATGCCACAAGATTATGCTTACGTGTTTGTTGAAATATATTGAAAGACCCATATTTTTAAATTGATGTCTAATTTTTTTCTTGATTTTGATAAAAATACATTTGTTGTTTTGGATTTATAAGCTGCTAAGAATCTTGAATATGTTTCACCAATAATTTACTTCTTGGAATCCATACCCAAGTGATTTCAACTATCAAAATAGTTTAAAAATAAAAGAACCCAAACATTATTGTAAAATTTATTGGTGTGGTTTTATATATCTGTGTATGTAATAATATAAATACCTTCATATAAAACAAATGGAATTATATAAAGTCAGATTAATGAGCCCTTAAACCTTTGTTATTAGAATCTCGAGCGGTTGTGAGAACATGTATGGTGCTAATATAGTGAACCAAATATTTTAAGAACACCAAAGTAAACAAATGCCATGGTAGTGGTTGGAGGTTTGAATTTCTAGAGAGTTTCGAAGGCAAGTACAATACCGTTAGACAGGGCTATCATTTGGCCATCAGATTTTCAACTCTGTCTTTTCATTTCCTCCTCGCTGCATCATTTCTCTTACCTCCAGAAGTTCTCTTGTTGGTTTTGGAATGTGTGTCATGAACATTTAACACAATCTTTTGCTAACCGTGTCAAAAAAAGTCAGCTCTCTCCCCCAAAATAAAAACGAGGTTTAAGATTAGTTAATTGTTTACAATTCAACGGACTCGCATATGACAAGAATGAATTACTAGGTTGCTGGAACAAATATGGATATTTGCCATTAGACTTTTCCTCATTCCATCTATGTTAAGATCAAACTGAAGATAAGTACCTGAAATTATTGGATGTGATTATCCTTTTTTTTTTGTAAATAAAAAAAAAGAAAACTTGGGAAACCAGGAAGCTCCTTTGAAGGTGGAAGCCAATCTCACCAAACCCTGTTTTTGGAATAAACCATTTTTCAGCTTGATATAAGTCAAGTACAAATGCCAGATAAAAGCAGATTATGTGGCCTGGAAGCCTTAGGAATAGTTTAGGGAGTTACTATTTCTTTATTTTGACATGGTTTGATGAAAAACTATATTGGAACTTAGAATTGCTTCTGAGCTCTTTAGAATTTTAGAAAATTGTTACTCATATATCAAAGCCTCCAATGTAAGGAAATGGGATATGCTGCACGCTTGGAAGGGGAAATGCAAGCCATCAGATTGGCTCGCTAGCCCACGCTTGTTGTCCTCTAGGCCACTATTCAAGTCTTAGCAGGATGGGAGCTATCTTAGTTGTCTCGTTCCATCCTAGAGAGATTCTAGGATTGGTTTTGGACATTTCATTCCGTTCTATCTTGGTCATAATATATAATAGTATAATTTTAAATAGATTTAATTTATTATAAAAATATAACTTTTGAAGTTTAAATATGTTTAAAAATCAAATAAAATATTAAAGCTTCATAAATATATATTTTTTTAAAAAATTTATTTTAAACAAGTACTGGAACACCTAATCGGATCGGGATGGGATATGGGGCATCTCGTTCTATGGAAACATTAGGACCTTTCTATCCCATGAGATTTAAAACTTTACTCTAGACTATTGTTATGTGAGTAGAGAGCATAGAGAAGCCTTGCCAGCTTTTCAAACGCTTTTGCAAGAGATATATTACAAAGAGATTCTAAAAGGGGATTATATGCCCTAGGAAAAGCTTAATTAGGAATAGTTTAGGGAGATAGTATCTTTCTTTTGGCATGACTCAGCAAAAAACTACTTTATATATTGGAAAAATTGCTTCTGATCTCTTTTAAGTTTTTTAGCTTTTTTTATTAAGATTCAAGCTAGTGGTTAAAATGGAGTATGAAAGGGAAATTCTTGACAGATATAACAGAGCCTTTAATGGGATATCCTGTGGACCTGGAAACGGAAAAGCAAGCCATTGGACTGGCCAACCTCTTGGAGTAAAAGTCAAGGCATTTATTGTAGTATATAGTCCTTTAGACCTTTGTTACCTGAATGGATAACGGGAAGGTTGTCAGCTTTTAGGAAGCAGTTGCTGGAGCAATATACCAAAGAGATTCTGAAATGCGGCTGGCATCATAAGAACTTTTTGAAAACTAAGTTATGGACCTGTCTTTGTTTCTCAGAGATTACTCCAGACATTTTTATAAACCAAAGTGTTGTTTTGGTTATGCCATATACCAAACCATCTAGAACAGTCCATGACTAATCGTGGCTCTTCAAAGTGTCAAGGCACTGAAAAAAAAAAAACTTAAATGTTCCTTATCTTAAATTGTCAATTAGAAGATGAAATTGCTATTGTAAGATATTTACTACTACATCAAATTGTTTCCAAGTGTAATATCCGTGATAATTCTAAGGTCATTTAAACTTTGATAAAAAGATTTTAGTTAATAATTTAGATTTGTCCAAGAGATTTAAATCTCTTGACCCAGTAAAATCAGAAAACAAAAGAGATTGTCCTTGTTGAACCCACAGCAATCCATATCTGATTGAATGACGGTAAAGTTGTGCATTGAAGTGATAGACCATGAAAATAGAAAAAGATCTTCAAACATAAAAGAGGAAAAAAAACATTTAATTCAAAATCATCATGCACTGTGCATCTTAATTGATGCTCTTACATAGGGTGAGCTTAACAACCTATAATCCATATTATACGGAGTAAATTATGTATTCTTGACCATTAAAAATGGATAAAAAACATAGAAAGATCAGCAAATAGTTCTCTAAAATCCTACTGTTTGTTTTGTCAGATTGAATGGTAAATATGTGGTTACACGATTTCATTGAAAATTTTAGCATTGACAATCATTAGAACCAATATGTCTTTCTCATCCTGACTCATTGGGGTGTCTCAAGAGGTTCCTGGAATGGCCATCTTTTCATGAAGGGCATTTGTGCATTCAATTTATATATTATTTGTTTTGTCTTCTAGCTGCTGCTGTATGTTGCTCTAAAATTAGATCTATAACAAATTATGTGAAGTTAGCATATATGAGAGAGGAGAAATATGATGAAGGAAATTAGTGAAGTTACTGAGCAGACAAGTTCAGAGATTGACAATGTGTGGCATGTTTTGGTGATTGCTTTCTTCCCCTAGGCTTGCACAAAATCCTGACTAGTGAACCATTTCTTGAAACTGACCCCATTGGTGGGGGCATTTCTTGACCGTTACAATTTATGGGATTGGTTGGATCTCTGGTGGTTGCTAACTGAAAGAAACCTACACATAGTTTCTATGATATAAACATTTGAGAAATCCTTGATGGACAGCAAATGCTTGAAGTATAATATCTATTTTTTTTTTTCTAATCTATTCTTCTAGGAAAGGTTCTAGCTGATCTATTCCAATATGAAGTAGTTGATCTTCAGTTTGATTTGCCTCTCGGTAGGCGTGAATTCTCTCTACCTAGGAATGTCTTTTGATTGTTCCATGACACTTGACATTAAAGGGCTCATAATTTGTAAGGAGTGACTTTAGCAAGTTGGGGCTAGAACATTGTTTCCTTCAGCACGATTTTATTCGTCCTGTTCTCCATGTTCATTTTAGCTTTTTCTCTTGCTGCTTTGAGTTTAGTTTTTGAGTTTATCATTTTCCACATTGATTGTACCTTCTGCAGATTGTGATTAAATACAACAACTAGATGGGTATCAGACTTACCCCTCGCCCACCAAAATAATAATAATAAAGCTTGTGCCATGAATCAGGGATGTGTAGTAGTTGCTATCACATGTCAGTTTTGTAGAATGTTGTGGCCAGTATATAACATTTATTGACCTAGCAATCGGCTGCAAAGAAAATTCGAGACTTTTACTTTGAAAGAAGACATTGCATTAGCTGCCATGTATGTGTTTTTCTTTTTCACGCAATCTGTGTGCGGTGTCTGTTCTTGTGCTCTTGGTCATTTGATTTTTTGTGAAATGTAAACTACCTCTTTTGATGGGAAGTCTCTCGTTAGCAGGAATCAACTGCTCTATTTTTTTTGTTTGTTTTTTTTTAAGCTTTTTACACGACGAAGGGATTTCTGTGCTTGTCATTAACGTCATATTATCTTTTGTTTGTCCTTTGTGTTATGCGCTGATATTACAAGCTCTAACTTATTTTGTTGTTCGTATAATCCTTGTAGGTGGATTTCTTCTGCTTCCTAGGGTGATTTCAGGAGAATCTAGATGGCCCATGCTTAAGAAGACTTGCAAGTGAAAATATTCTTGAAGCAAATGGTAGGTCTTTAAAGTTGATGGTTGTATAAAACTTAGTAGCCAACATGTTGGTCATGCTTCGACTGCTAAGCACCTTCCATGGTATGTATCTTGAATCTTTGTCACGCAACTCCGTGCCCTTTTCAGAACTCCCGTTATCAAGCCGTCATGTCCATCAGGCATGACGCATGCTAGTACTTTGAAACCTATTTCGCTACTGAAACAGCGTGTCGGTTCGATATAAGGTCTTTGGAGGACGCTTACGTCGAAAGCGGATGGTTTAAAGAGATGGGTGTATTCAGGTCATCTGCATTCAATTCACTTTGGGCTGCTGATAGCAAAACCAATTTAAGAATATTTTATTTTTTTAAAAAAATTATTTATGTTATCAATTGCAGAGCCTGACAGTTAAGTTTAAATTATGTGAAATTCTTTTCTTTTTTTTTTAAAAAAAAGTTATTGATTCGATAAAATGTAAGCATTCAAAGAGGATCCTAACCAAATCTAACGTATCATCGCGGAAGAGATGAGTGGCGAGACAATTTGCATGAAAAATTGACTGCCATCACTGGAAAAAAAGGCACCACTGTTTCTCAGTTTTTCCTACTTTCCAGGGAGAAGAAAATCAATTCTCTCCCTAGACGATCTTCTCCGGATTCACTCAGCTTCATCCAAGCAAGCCTAACCTGAATTTCATGAGCGAATTTAAGTGACACAGGCCCCATTTAGCCGGTCAAGTTCTAGCGTAAGCCCAGACTCTTCTCAATCTAAAATCTGTTCTGGCAAAATAATCAGAGAACTGAAAAATTAGATGATGCCAACAAAAAAAATTTAATCATGATTTGATTTAGTATTTGCTATTTGGTTCGTTATCCTTTTAAGATTTATTTTTCTGGTCGAAATTATCTTCCAGATTGTAATCATCATAATTTTCCAAAAGTCGCTTTACATGGACACGCTTAATCAGGAGGGTTTAATGCTCTTAGGGGGCATTTAGTTATTGGTAATCCACTTTGGTAATTTGAGATTACCTTATATGTTACTATATTTGATAATTAGATATGCTAATTTAAATGATAATATCTAATTTTTAATAATATAAAATTACCGCATATCCTAATAATCGGATCTTACTTGAAATTACTAAGGTACCATAATCTCATATTGTAGTTTTGACGTCCATGAAAATATTTGATAATATCTATTCAGATTATATATTAGTATGTACTTGATAATATTTAAATATTTACTATTATATTTATATTTGATATTAAATATATAATATAATATAATATAATATATTAATATTAAATTTATATTAATATATTATTTAAAATTTAAACAACGTTATATATTTATATAATAATATATAAATATTAAATTAAAAATTATAAACATTATGACCTTCTAGCATATTAAATTATATATGTTTACTATTATTTGTATTATAAATATTATATAATATCTAAATAATATAACAAATAATATATATTAAATAATTGGAGGTAGATTTGGCTACATTTAAATATTATCTAAATAATGTAACAAGTATTTTATATTATCTAAATATTATTAAATATATCATATATAATATATTATTAAATATTTATATTAATATATATTAACTCATATTATAATACATATTACATATAAAAAATTTATACTATAATAACAGAAAGAACAAAGTCTTAATCCTAAACTAGTTGGGTCAATTACATGAATCTTTTTTTTCCTTTCATCTTTGTTCTGAGTCATATTTTTTTTGTAAGATGTAAAAATTTTAAGTCTTTTCCTATCACTTCTTTTCATATGATTTTTAGTCTACATTTACTTCTTTTTCTCTCTACATATATCAAGTTACTCTTCTGTATAAGTGTATCTCCAAATTTACATTGCACATGTCCAATCCATTTAAGTTGTCCTTTCCTTAATTTATCCTTGATTGGAGCTACCTTTATTTTTTTACAAATAGTTTCATTTCTTATTTTATGTTTTCTTATATTACCACACATCCATCTTAATATTCTTATTTCCACTACATTTATATATAAAAAATTTATAATATTTAAATATATAATATTTCTAAAATGATTTTACAAAGAATCCTTACTTTTTGTTAGAACTTTTCATAGTTTAGCAAAAAATTCCACTTAAAAGATAAGAAATATTTTATAATAAAATAAAAATAGAATTCAATAATATAGTAATCTGATTATTGTGTTTGGTTATTATGAATCAAATATAGTAATTTTATAATTTTGAGAATTTCTACATATGGGACTACTAAGGAAATTTGGGACAAACTTGAAGTTATTTATAAGGGTATAAATCAAGTTAAAGAGTTAAAAATTAGTTTTCTTATTCTTAAGTATGAGCTTTCTAAAATGAAACCTAATGAATACATGTTTACTAAATTTACCAATATTATAAATGCTTTGAAATCTCTTGGTAAATCTTGTACTAATATTAAAAATATTCAAAAAATTCTTAAGTCCTTGCCAAAATCATGGGAGCTAAGGGTCATTGCAATTATTAAGGCAAAGGACCTCTCAAAGTTAAGCTTTGAGAAATACATCGGATCCCTCATGATACATGAGCTTCCAATAAAGGATAGGTAAAGAAAAAGAAGCAAAGAGGTATAGCCTTAAAATCTTTAACTCTAACCCATATTTATGATGTAGGAACTAATGAAGAGGACACTGATGAGGATGAGGAGCTTACCATGCTCACCCAAAAACTTAAGAGATTCTTAAAGAAAAAGAAGGATGATAGCAAGGGAAAAACAAAGAAAGAAGTGAAAAAGGAAAAATTAAATAAGAAGCCAAAAAGAAGGCAATTGTAGCTACTTAAAGTGACAGTAAAGATGCCCCCTCTGATGAAGAATCAATCAAACAAGAAGTAGCCCACTATATTTTATGATAAATGAGGTAACTAACTCAATCACAAATTATGATGACTCTCCTAGTTACGATGAGTTAATTGTTGCTATTGAAGAGATGCATAACGACATAAGAAAAATAGGTTTTAAAAATGCATCTTTAAAGAAATTAGTTAGTAAACTTGTAAAAGAATTAGACTTTTAGAAAAATAAAAGTGCCTCTTTAAAATTTAAAAATGACTCTTTGAAGATAGAAAATGAAAGGTTAAAATTTTATGATTCTTCAAATGAGTATTTTTCAAAGGAAATGAACTCCTCTCTTGAGCATAATCTTGAATTGTTGAAAAATAAAAATATTTCTTTCAAAGATAAAAATATTTGTTTTGAAAATCGAAAATGACAAGTTAAAATTATTTGCAAAAGAAAATGAGATTTTATAAGTAAAGATAGATGATTTAAATCAAACTCTTTATAAATTTACTAAAGGGAAAGAAAATTTTGATAAACTATTAGCAAATTTAAAATATTACTTGCGAAGAGTAGGAATAAGGTATTGTCCAACAAGGCCAAAAAAGTATTTTAAGTGTTTCTTTGCGAAAGTTATTTCATTATATGATCATTCTATTATTTATTATTATTAAGGTAGCAAAAGATACTTTTTTTATTCATACCTAATTAAAAAAAATATCCACATGGGTATGAAGAAGGTATGAGTACTGAAGGGAACCAATGTCCAAAAGAGTCTTTATACTAACTCAATTGGACCCAAAAAGATTTGAGTACAAAAAATACAAACTTGATTATATTTTGTGGGCATGTCTCAAGATTGACCCTTAGAGACATTTACAAAAGGAAATTCAATTTTGGTAACACTATTAACTCTTCCCTTATGCTAGTTAAAAATTATGGTTTATGGTTAAATTGTGACTATCTATTTTGATACTTAAAATAATCACATGTTTTAATTATATACCTTATAATATATTGCATGATTTGATTACTTGAGAATAGCTTCTTTTATTGATTGGTTTTTGAAATGGATTGTGCATATGTATTTTGATGGCTTAATCCATATGCGCTTAATTCGAATATTTATGTGCAAATTGATAAGTCATAAGCATGTTTGATGATATGCTTCCTTTTAAAAATGTAAGATACTTGATTATATTTCAAACTTCCATTAGAAACTTTAGAATTTCAAATTGTCATGCATGCATGCTTTAATGATCTTTGGTAAAAAAAACTTCAAAAGTTCTAATATTCAATTTAAATCATGAGATACTTGATTTTGATTATAACTACATATTTTAATGATCATTTATAATGAATTATAATTGGGAATGAGTGAAACTAGAAAATTCATGCCTCCAATTGACATCCTTGATTCATTGTCATCAACATATGCACAAATACTAATGGTTGATCATTATTTTTTTACATATTTTGCAATAACAAAACACATCTATACTTTTGTATACATGATTTTCATCCATTACCAAACATTTATATTGCAAATGGTGTTATGTAATGATGCTAGATGCATAATTTTTCTAAGTCTTTGTTTTGGATAAAAATCCTATATTTTCCATTCTATATTATAAATATGCCTTATCCTTCATGGTGCTAAAAAGAGAAGAGAATTAAGCCTTGATGCTAGGACGTAAAGTCATATATTTCGATGAAATCTTGATATGATAAAATTATGTTGTGGCTTTATGTCCTAATCTTTTGATATAGGTTGCATCTATGCATAGGCTATATATGTTGAATAGGATTTTTGGATGATATTGATTATGCCTTAAATACTTGCACCATGATCAAATGCAATCTATTTATTTTCTCCTTATCTAATGATGGATACATCATGTTCTTCTTAATGCCAAAAGAGAAAAGAAATGTTAATTGATATTTGATAGAACATGAAAAATTAATTAGCACATCATTGAATGTTTAATTTTTGTGGGCACATCAGTTTTCCAAAGGAAGCTTTTAAATCTAAGTTCTAAGATATTATATATTATGAAATGATATTTTTTATGTCTTGAACTATGATGCTTTATAAGTATTTGATTTTGAAGGAACCTTCAATTTTTAAAATGAATCTCTTATAAATATTATCCTCCTTGTCTTGAAATATTTTATATCTTTTTAACAATACGAAAAGGGAGAGTGAAATACTAATGAGTTTATGGGTTGATATTGAGTTTTCATCAAAAATTCTAATTATATCAAAATTCTAAATTTTTCTAAAATTTTACATACTCTACCAATACTTTTCCGACACTCTAGGTTTTATACATCATTTTGAGATGGGCTTTTGATATATTCTTATGGTATGAACACCTATTCAATTAAAAGCTATATCTTGATTTAAAACACCTAAAAGGAGGAAAAGCAAGGGTTGAGGAGGAGCTAGACATAAAAAAATTCAGTATATTTGATACATGCACTAAAATTGTTTCATGCACTTAAAGCATCAAAATGCATGCAATATCTTGTGTTATTATTTTATGGATCATATCTTATTAATAATGCATATATACTTTTTAAATAACTTAAAAAGGGGAAGAAGAAATATTGATTGATACATTGATTAAAAGTTACTTGTTGGATGATATGAGTTGGAGTTGACTTATTATCGAGCAACAAGTGATACTACTTATTTTTGCTTATGAATGACTTATGGATATGTAACAAGTGATATTATTATTTAGTATCGTAGTACATATAGGTTAATGTTTATACCTTTTTGTCACTTTAATGTATATTTTTGTCATAAGTCTTTAATGACTTATGATCGTTAACTATTGGTATGAAGATTCAAACAAATTGATATTTGACTACAATTGTATCAATATATATATATATATTAATATTTGTGTCCATGCATAATTTTTTTTAATATGAGCTCTTATGACATTATGATTTAATGATAAACAATTTATTATGCTTCTACCCTCAATTGTACATTTTTGTTATAATTTAATGGAAGAAGTAAGATTGATTGTGATTATCATTGAATGACATACTTTATCAAAAGTATAGATCTATACATTTATATGGTTGATTTATAAAATTTTTTGATGATGTTCAAAAAGGAGGTCAAATAGAATTATTTATAAATTACATATACTCATAAAAAATAGCGAAAGTGTAGTAAAAATTGAGATATACCCTTGATGTATTGAATATTAGCATTTTTTTATTTGATATCAATGATGTATTATTTGAGACATAAAGTTAAGAAGAATATATTTATACCAAATATATATATGTTCACTATGACTATGATACTTTGTATTTAGCATATTTGGTAAATACATAATTGAGTAATTCTTTATATTCCCCATTTTATCTTACAATCAATGGTTTGTTATCATAAAAAAAGGAGGAGATTATTGAATTTAAAGGTTCGATAATATATGTTTTTGATAATAACAAATATATTGATTGAAAGACTAATGCAATGCTTGAATTTGTGATGATGAGATAAATACCATGATCGGAACGAACCAAAACATGAGCGAAATTACATCCGGCATGTAGTTAATTTATAAAGAACTCAAGTAGAATGTAAGAAATCGAAGTTGAAGGAAATAAATGTCAAATCAACTACCATCTTATGCAATAATATCCAAAAGGAAAGCTATTTATTTGTAATTTTCTTTTCTTTAAGGATACATTGTACAACTTAGGAGGAGAATAAATACACAAGGCTCAATATATTCTAAAAATAATTTACTTTAGATTTTAGATCATAATTAAAGTAAAATTATTATAAAAATCTAAAACTAGGTGTGTGCAGTCGATTGGACCTCAAAATGGTTGACCGAAGACTGTACCAGACAAAGCCCTTAAATTAGGGTTTCTGTCTGGCCTGGCAGCCGAGTGCCATAGGCTAGGGAGATCAACTAGTCTAGGACTAACAGTCAATTGGCCCAAGGCTAACAGTAGACTGCAGGGCTTCTAGTAACCCAACGATCATATTTTTAAATAACCTTTGGAGCTGCCTAAAAGTCCCAATGGCCATATTTTTGCTTGCTTATAACATAAGGGATTCTTGGCTAGTTTGGATGTGAAGAAATGAAGTGAAAATCATTGAAAAATCTTTGTGAAAAGGGGTTTGTAAGCCTAAGGTATATATTCATTTCCTTCCCAAGTTTAGTAGTATAATTGAAAATCTACTTTGATTATGAGAGTGCTCTTAATGTTTCTCTTGTAAAAAAGATTATGGGTTCCTCCTTAGCTCATCTAAAAGGAAAGAAAAAGTTCATCTTAAACCTGATAAAAGGATTATAAGAATTCCTTCTAAACCCAACAAAAGGAATGTGTAAGGGTTTGATTCACACCTAATTAAGAGGATTTAATATAATGAAAATCCTTAGGAGTCTTGCATAGCGGATGCAAAAAAGAGATGCCAAACAACTGTAAAATTTTTTTTGCCATATTTATTTTTTTTGCTCTTTATTTACTTATAATTGCATCTTATTATTTTTACATTGTTTATTTTGGATTTGTGTTTGAAATATTTGGTACTTATTCTTTATTTTTAAATTGTTCACTTGTGTTGATCTCACATTGATTTTGATGATTACAAAACAATTAAGTAAGTTACTAATGAGTTTGGTGAAGACTCATGATAAAATGCAGGCATACATGAATCACCATGATGATCAAAAATTATTCCAAGCTCCTAAATGGATTTATAGTTCAAGAATGATCTTTCTATATAAGATCAAGATCCAAGAAGAAGTTTTTAAACTCAAATCAAGTGAAACTCAAGTGGATGGCATGTTATCAAATGAAAAAAGTTCAAGTCATAAGAGCTAAGGCACTGATTTTTCTTTAATATAATGAGTTCTCTTAGCCTTGGAATGAGTTTTCAAGTTTTGGAGTCATTGATCTACTTCCACGCCATTTATTGACACTTAAAATAGAAGTTTGAAACCATTAGCCGACTATTTTGTAAGCTATCAAGTCAAAACTGTGCCACAAAAGGGTTAACAGTGAGTTTTTCCAAGTTAGTCAACTAATTAGTCGACTACTGTGGCCAAACAGTGAAGAATTTCAAGTTAGTCGACTCATTAGTTGACTACTATGGGCAGAACAGTGAAGAATTCAAAATTAGTCGACTCTAGAGTCGGCTACTGTGGCCAGAACAGAGAAAAATCCCAAGTTAGTCGACTACCATGCCGACTAACTTCCTGGGAAGCATAGTAACGGCTAGTTCTGACATTCCAACGGTCGGAAACGGCTAGTTTAACGTTCCAATCCTTCAATAAACTATAATTACTCGTAAATGAAATGGATTAGAGAGAGATTGGAAGTATTTTTGAAGGATTACAAGTGGGAAAAAGAAAAAAAAATCAAGTGAAAATCAAGAGAGAAATCAGCCTTCCTCTTTTGAAAAGAAAGTGTGCTGCAGAGTTTGAAACTCTATTAAAGCTCATTCAAGGCTTCTTCCAACTCCTCAAAAGGCTTCTTCAAGTGCTCATAACTCTAGCATTTAAAGAGGAGAAGTTCATTTAAAGGGAGAAGATCTTCAAAAACTGTAAAGTGCTTTTATTGTTGAATTTGCTCATTAAGAAGCTGTAATTTCTGAAACTCTCTTTCATTATATGCTGTTTGAGTTTCAACTTGGTTGAAACTTGTGTAGGGTATGCCAAACCCTTAATTGGTGGTTTGTAAGGCTCTCTTATGCCTGAGAAATAAGAAGCTAGCCGAGATAGCTAGGAAAAGGCTTCCTTGTGCCTAAAAAATAAAAAGCTAGCTAGATTAGCTAGGTTTGTAATCGTTTGAAGAATGATTAGTAGAGAAAATTTCCAAGAGATTCTTGGAGAGTGGATGTAGGTGCAAGAATTGGCACCGAACCACTATAAATATCTGTGTTTGTGTGTGCTTATTGCTTTTGGTGTTATTTGCTCTTCCAATCATCACTTCACTCTCACACAGATTTTATTGTTTTAAAAAATTGCACATTCTTGCCAAAAGTTTTCAAAAAATCCAATTCAGACCCTCGTTGCTTAGCTGGGCAACAACTTGTTTTAAAATGCATAATTTTTTTAAGTTTAAGTTATTTTTAAATTATATTTAGAAATTCACTCCACACTGAGGTTGTCCCGAGTCAAATAGAATTTTCTTTTTGAGAGACCGGTATTCTCAGATAGGCCTAACACATTCCGTTGGCTCAAGCCCTACCGGGTGACCATCTGTCATGTTTCACTCGGACCAAAGGGTATAAAAGTGACAAGCTGATATCTTTTCCAAACCTGTGTGCTTATAAAAGTGACAGCACGGCAAAGTTCATCCAAACGCACCTTTTACATCATTTGGCCCTTGGCTCATGCTTTAGAATATTAACCGGAAAATTCTTTATTAGGCGGAGTTTTATGTTTTAAGAAGTCAATCTTGCCAAGGTTGGTGTTGCTTCAGCAAAGTAAAATTTTGATACCATCAGAAATTAATTTAAATATCCCACATTTCTTAAACGATTGATATTGCAACTATCAAAACCAAGATATCGATGGGCATCATTTCTAAATTACCTCAAACTCTGCTATCCATTTCTTTTAACAGATGTAATTGTGCACAATTTTTTTACCACTACTTAAAATGAGAAATCAGAAGTACAAAAGGCTTCATTCTTCATCTATATAGACAACCTCTGTACGTTGGCGTCCAGTAATCTGGTCCAGTATTATCCCTGTAGGCTTGAGGAGTGCAAGAAAGAGGAACTAGGCAAAGCCCTCTACTCCTCAGATCAAGCTTTGGCTCAGAGTTGTCCTTCCTCTCCAACTCTCCCCATGTATTGTGATCCTGAAGCCAATATATTATTGATCCTTACTATGTACTAATCTTAGAGTCTCAACAGTAAATTAAATCTTTCAGTACCTTGCTACCTCCTGATTTCATGTATGGGTCACTGAGCAACTGCAAGAGCATCATAGAATTAGTAAACTAGGTCAATACATTGAAATAGCATCAGAAGTAGTGTTCATAGAAGAAACGCTACTAGGCCCCTTCATGCATACTTGTAACTAAGGAGCTAGAATGCTAATCAGTACAATGTTTTATTTTTGTCCTAAACTCCATTGCTGGAGTCGTATGACATCCAGTGTGCGTGCTTTTTATCAGCAGTTGAAGTGGGAATGGACTCAAACTCGCACTTATTTTGCGACCCTTCTCTTGATACCTTTAGTTATAACCACTTATATCGTTCTCGGAAGTTCTTGCATGAAAGTAATAAAGCAGGGCTGCGTTGAGAAGCAAAATTATAGTTGCCATAATAACAAATAAAAACAAGCTTCGTTGTGCAGTTCAATCGTTTCCAAATCGATTACGTTACCTGTACTTGCTCTTGTAAAAATCTGATATAATTTATTGCCTCATATAGTACCGATGCGGTATCCGTCTGACGTTGAACAAAAGATAAATTTAGAATGTGTTATTTAGCTGAGAGTCAACACATTTTAATAAATTTGTAAATATTTTACCTTTCCAAAAGGTGACACAATTTGTTGGAGTGCAGTGATTTTATCTCCCAGCTTGACTTTCGGCGCCTGCAACTGTATGCAGAAAATTACTTCTTTTTACCTCTTGTATATATTAGGTTTAAATGATAAGCAATATATTTTTTATGCTGAAATAATGCTGGGAGTGCGACCGTCTCCGATGCCACTGAACATAAATCGCTTTCTAATGCAAGTACAAAGAAGAGGAGTGCCAACTGCCAACCAACCAACCAACCAAGAGCCTGTTTGATGGCATGTAGGTTGGCCCTGTGAAAGCCTGCTTCAGCTTTGGCTAACCCAGGCCAAAGACACTTCGGTCCATCTCTTCTTTAACTTGGGTCAATCGAGAGCCAAACATGGGCTCCTTTTGCCTAAACTGAGTTAAGATGCCCAGTTACGGACAGCTAAGCCGGCCCTAAGGAAAGGCAGGCTAGCTGCTTTCGTCTCCATTTTAGCTGTCTTCCACTTTAAACAAACGTGGAAAGTTGGAAAGGAAATGAAGACATGAGCACCAACATTTTTATTTCCTACTGGACTCGGTTTCGGCTTACCTTGAGAGATGATGTAGTGGAGCTTTCATGTTTAGACTTCTTGAAGAGAGCTTCTGAGCTATCGTCTGATCTTTTCTTTTTCCCTTCACTTGTTATTCCGCTGCTCCCATTTCGTCTCGTCTACACGTAACAAATTGATCATCTTTTATTTTTAACATATAATAATAGTAGTAGTGGTAGCAGGAGGAGGAGGAGGAGGAGGAGGGGGAGGAGGAGTAATGGTGGTGGTGATAATAATAATAATAATAATAAAACAAGAGAACTGTTGAGATGCTGGAAAATACATTACAAATTATCAATCAGCATACAGATAATAATTTTAGTAATGAAATATTAATGGAACTTACCGATGAAGTATCTAAGCCTTGCTTCTTGCTAGAAGAAACTGAGACTTTCATGTAAGACTTGGATTCTCGTAAGTCCACTGCTGGCTTGTTCGAAGAGCCGGTAAAAGTGATGAGGTCTGACAAATTCCTCGTGTTAGACCATGGTGCGTATGTCATCTCACTGCAGAATTTTTGTCTGATCCCTATAACCGAATTGTTGAGATCAGTTCGGCATCCGATATTGTTAATATTAAACGACCTAAGAAATGAAGACATGGAAGCTCCCATGTCCTCATGATGTTGGATCTCTCCTTTCGTATCATGGTCATAATATGGAGCGCAAATTTTGTCTGTCTCCCCAGCCGTTGCGTTTCCGGGACATGATGATGAATTAGGAATCTCGTGTTGGATACGAGGAATATTTGACGCAGAGTACTGAGCCATCAAGGGATTAATAGAAACATTGCCTGCCGACGGTGGCATCTGGTGATGGAACTGCGGATTCGGAGGAGCTATAGACCAGTTGCTAACCAAGTCCGATAAGTTGGTCAGTCTTTCAGGCTCGATATTGCTTCCATGATAGCTGCTCAGATGTTTATCCAAGCTGTTGAGCGAGGATGATTGTGTGAACTCCCAACTGCTGTCCATTTTCTTGAGGTAATCGCAGGCTGGGTCGAACATCGATATGTCTGTCGTTAGGCTCTTGGAGTTCAGCACCTCGAGGAAGTTCTCTCCGTAATCATGGTTGTTGTGCGAGTCTCCACCACTTCCAACGTTTCTGAAAGACCATGGCCAAAGCTTGACTGTTAGATACTTCATGGTGAATAACGTTCTCTCTCATGAATAATGAACATATCAACAAGAAGACACGATTCCTGAGTTTTATAATTGACTAAATTTTTATATATCCAGATTTAACTATCAGTTAAGAAAGCTTGATTTACTTACCATTACATGAACTAAAAAAGCAGAACTATTGATGAAATGTTAAAAGAAATAAAAGATATCACTTCTTAAGAAGATGAAGGATGAAGAGTTTTCCCAAAAAAATAGGCCAGGTACCATTTAAGAGAGCTCTGTACTGCTAGACCCTGGGTAGCCTCTCCACTATATATTTTAGTTTCTATTTGCCGGAGACCACTCTAGTAGATCTCCATACCATATGTTTGCACCAGCAAAATTTTTATCTATATTCTTCTCTCCAAATTCTGTATTACTAGATAAATAGTTTAGATTCTTCTCCACCAAGTTCAATCAAAACAAGGCTACGAACAGTACTCACAACAAAACTTGGCTCCACAGGTGGTTCTCGACAGGTTCGGCAGATGATGAGTCCACGGTGAGGCCAGAGTGGTTGGAAGCGTTGAAATAAGGCGAGGTGGTGTTGGAGATGGAGAGGTCCTCGTCGCACGGGGAGTTGGAATGGGGGTTCGGAGGCTCCCATCGGCCCGTGGTGATCCAAGAGGAGAGAGGGTTCGCATGCACCTCCCACCAGTTGTTGGGTGCCGTGGAGGAGCTGGCCACCGAGGCCTCAGACCCTTCTTGAGCTGCCATGGAGTGCGAGAAAGCACGGACGGAGGGGCCTTCTCTGGCTTTTGGAGAGGGTGAGGGGGGCTTTTAAGGATGATATATCCGTTGGCGTGACATCAGCATGCGGGCGTTTAAAATTTTAAAAGAAGAAAGAGAGGAGGAGGAGGGGAGGATGGGGGGCAGCAAAATATGCAGAGCCTTGTGTTCTTTCCACTGAGGTCGTGGGCAATTATTCTAGGGAGGCCATGAGTCCTTGAAGGACGCTAGGCTTTGGGCTTGTGGTTGGAGTTGGTGGGTCTCTCTCTCTAGCTGTTGGGTCTCTCTCTCTCTCTCTCTCTCTCTCTCTCTCTCAACATTATTGCAACTGATCATTTTCTTTTATAACACTACATTATTTGAGATGAACGGAGATAATGGCAAAGAGACGGTATCCTTTCTATTAACAAAGTGGAAGAAGCTAAGTATCCGTTACGTTCATAATACGCTTGAAGCTTGGTGCTATCTGTGTAGACTTTGGACTTGTATTTGGTTTGATAACTTGTATAGAACATTATTATCATCACCATTATCACTATTGTCTCCTTGGTCACTTGTACTAAGAGAAATGACTTCCTAGCAATAGGTGCCTGCACCGGAGTGGTCCCGTGTCGATCCGTTTATACCATGGGGTGCTCGCCTTTTACTGTTGACAGTGAAAGGTTCCATTCTTCACTGGACCCGAAGATGATCTCCGAATGTTTCTCTTACAAACCCTGTAGCAGTCCACGCGTGCTCATGCGTCCTTATTTATGGTTATGTCGAACTTATTTTATACATCAGTGCTGACAATTGTTAGGTATCTTATACACCTAGAAGTTGCAACACTGTGCGAATATTCTCATGAAATAAATGTAATTTTTCTTTTGGTTCATTCCATGATTCTTGCTTCGTGCATCTAGTGTCAAAGGTGATCTGACTTGGTCAAGAATTACATATCACAATCAAGTATGTTTCTTGGTATATCAAACTATTAGAATCCTTGATTAACGAATCTTGGTAGTGTTGCCCAGGGAAAGTATATAAGAAAAATAGATGTTTAAGATCATTACTATAGCTTCTACCCCATCCTAAGTAGTGTCAGTAAAACCAAGGCAAAACCAGTAAAGTACAAACTTGGAGTTGGTGGTGTTGGTGGAATAGATACTTCAAGGATGCAATTGATTGCTTCCATTGTGCCTTTTCCCGCATATTCCAGGAACAGTCATCAATAAGGTAGTGTGGATACAGATGTATGAAGTGGTAGAGGGGGAAGATCCATCCAATGTCTACAAAACGCTGTGGGCCGATACAGACTTGATAGCTGTAAAGGGTGGAGAATTTTGTGATGGAACATACATGTTTGAAGTTGAAAAGCAGTTCGAGTTTAAGCTAATAGAAGTCGAGTACCAGATATTTTAGAGCTAGCTACCAGTCAAATTGCAATAAAAGGATATCTTACATTGGAGATCGGTTAACACGGATGAACCAGATCCATAACCATCCCTACAGAAGAATCACAGGGCTACAATCCTGAAGCTTTCAGTAGAGTGAGCTCGGTTGATGTAGACTGAATAGAAAGACAATAACAGTCCAACTTTAGTTCAAATCCCTGATAACCACTACGAATGGCATCGAAATCAACAAGATGGACAGACTAATTCAACAAGTCACATGAGAATCTGGTTTTAGACTTTTCTGATCCCCACTGCTGCCAAAATACGACGAGCGCACGTACGAGGGGAGTTGGTGGTGGTTTTGTGGCCATGGTTTTGCTTTGAAGTGTTCAGTAAACATTGAAAACCATGAAGGGAGCAAAGCTTAGTGCACGAAGGTAATCAACCATCTCGTCCCTTATGTTCCATGCCATTGAGATAGCTATCAAAAGCAGGATCTTAGTGTCACATAAGCTTAACCAGTGTCCTGATGTAGAGGGACATGCGCATGAATTAGTCATACTTCTTCTTAATCTATGAATAAATGTCTTCACAAAGATCAAATTACCTTGCTTTATCAGTCTTTAATCCACATAGTCGTTGGTTTAAGGTGATCGACATAACTATGGTACCTACATCTCATATTAATTATAATGAGATACCATGATCTGTGCTCCTTTGCTTTCGCGTACTGAACTTTCGCTTCAATTATGCTCTCTTTATTCTAATGCTTCTTTCTAAAAGCCAGGCTTGCTTAAACGATGGCCTAGTTGGTGGGAGTGTGATTGGGTGGTGGCTCCCCACCTTAATCTCAGGCTGTGACATCTACCTCCACTAGAAACCCCTATGGAACATTTGCTAGGCTTTTTTCCTCTCAAGTACCTTTCGCGCCCATCACTGGCCACCGTCGGACATAGTTGTTCTTCACATCTGATCCACATCCATCAGTGTTTGTATTGAATTTGAAAATAAGAAGTTAAGCTCTAATTATTCTGTTAACTTAAAGAACCCTAGGGATGAAAATGAGATTGGCCACCTTTAATTAGGTCCAGGAAAGACACTCCATAAACAAAAGGGATGTTGTGCCCCGCCCCCGCCCCCCACCACCCCCCTCTCTCTCTCTCTCTCTCTCTCTCTCTCTCTCTCTCTCTCTCCCCTCTGATGGCATATATTTAATTTTATATTGATATATTATGCAGATCTGAGATAAATATATAGAATTAAAAATTTTAAATAATATATTTTTAGTTAACTTTTTAGGTAAAATCTTGGACTAATACGCTGATATCATAGTTAGACTAATATAGAATATAAAATATTATAGATGGGCTCATAATATTTTTAACTGAAATTAACTAGAGTTGGATTGGATTTGGATTTGGATTTGGATTTGATTAGAACCTTAGCTCAACAAAACTGTTAAAACTTAAAATATAAAAAAAATATCTAAAACTTCGTATTAACATATGTTTAATTTTACATTGACTATATATTGAATAAAAATTAAACACTTATATAAAGTTAAAAAAATTAAATAACTTCTTCTTAGCTAACTTTTATATATGTGTGTGTATGACGTTCTGGTTGTTACATGCATTCCATACTTCAACATTTCGAAATCCAAGGTTTGCATTGCCATTGCCATTCCAACTCGGAGTTGACGCGGCTGTCCGAGATCAATTGAATATTTATATGTAAGGCATACCACGATTCTACAACGCCTCACCAAAATCAAATTCGATGCGTCGAACAATCATTCGACTGTGCAATTATTCTACGGTAACATTATATTCCTGATAAGTTGGCACGTGACAGGTGGCAATACCATCTCTATCTCATTCATTCCTTCATTCATCTAGCCATGGCTTTAACAAAAGAAGGAAGCACGAACCCCCACGCTTTCTCCTTTTTATCAAAGCTAATAAAACCAAATGGCTAATGAGGCCATTATCTCTCTTAGTGGTAGACCTTGTCGTTTAGTTACGGGAACGCTCTTGGAGGGTCGATCGTAGGTGGACAAGTGTCTAAATGGAGGAGTGACGCCCATCTATGAAAAAAAGGATAAGACAAAAGAGGTTTCGTGCAATGAGCACGCGAACCTTTGCAAAAATTAAAAAGCAAAGCATTGATGGGAGGAGGGGTTTGTTTACTTAATCACCGGCAAGCTAAGGAGCGCTTTATTTAATCCATGTTGACCCCGTTTTAATCGATCACCTATGGAGCCACGGAGGGCTGGATAGGCTAAAGGCAAAGGAATTCCTGCCTTCCAATGGTCTCTTTTTATGCCTCTCATTCTCTCTCTCCATCTTTTTAAAGACAAGGCCAAGTTGAGACGTAAGGTCTGCCCACTTTCCACTAAGGTTGGTGGGCGTAGACTCTGATGGGTGACAGAAATGGTTTCATATGGCAGCGGTGCTAGACTTTGGAAAGGGGGCATGTGTCCGCGGTATGGTGGACGACATGAGGAGGGGGGTGGGTTAAAGAGTCTTAAGGTTTACCATGGTGAGATGATGAGGGAGGGGCATGGTGTATTGGAAGACCCTGATTATGTCAACGCGTTGGGGTCTTTTGGTTGAGAGAGGGTCCTGATGCTCCTATAGAGCACTGAGGTGGATGGAAGGATGGAAAGGCAAAAAGGTCGGTCATCTTCTATGGCAGGCGCGTCATATTGTCACGGTTAGTACTTGATATTGTTGTAGACTCTCTCGACGCCTTTCTCCTTGGAGCTACATGCACTGAACTGTGAGAATTATTCATTAAGGCACAGCCTAGTGGGTGTTAATTTTGGGTTCAAGCCAAACTCATGCTTACCTGAAAAAGCATTTGGATTATGCCATAGAAATTTATTCAAAAAATTTAGTCAGAAAAGTTTTAATTAAAATTAGAATAAATTAATCAAGATTAAGCGTTAATTAAACATTTAAAATCGGTTTCTCTTTCGTTTTCGCAAACATTCCACAGTGGACAGAAAGAAAAATTTCGGCGATTGCTAGTAGGAAGAAAGATAGCGAAAATCTTTGAGAAACTGGACCACATATCTTTATCTCTTTTTCATTGTCATTTGCCTTTATATTTTTTCTTCTCCTTTTCTTCTTCCTTCCAATATTTCGGCCGGTAAACCATCATTGGAGAGTATGGTTTTGAACTCCTTCACCGTGGAGCATTTTTGGAGCTAAAGATAATGTTGTCGATGAGGTAGGGAGGCTAAGAAAATATCGCATTATTGCTCAGCTTTATTTTTCATTCCTCTGTTTCTTAATAATTTTCTCAATTCCAGCTGATAGGGTGGGAGATATTCTAATTAATGAGTAAGGAAGGATTGGAGCGAGACGAATTTCTGGAGAAGTTCATATCGTCACCAGCAACTCTGGTAAGGCGAAGGTAAAATTTCTCCTTCTTTATTTTCTAGTTTAATCTGAGAAATTGATGAAATTTTGGGAGACCCATGAGTTGATTAATGTCGAAGTGCTTGTCGAGGAGGGGGGGTGTCGCTGTGGCCGCCGCCATGGTGGCCGGAGGCGAGGTGGCACGTGTGAGAGAGGGAGAGAGACGAGAGAAAGAGAGAGAAAGGGAGACGAGAGAGAGGGAGAGAGAGAGAGAGAGACGAGAGAGAGAGAGAGAGAGAGAGCGAGTGGGAGAAGAAGAAGAGGAAGAATGGTGGCTCTCGCTTCGAGGCATATTCAGGTTGGGGTGTCAACGCGTGGGACAAGAAGGTTGCAGCCTTCTTATTGGGCTGGACCTGAACCAGTGAACCAACTGGTTCAATGGGTTAAAGTCTTCAAACTAATTTTTTTAAATTAAAAAAATAAAAAGAAAATATTAGGATTTAATTATAGAATTTTTGGAAATTAGCTAAACTCACTCTGTAGATTCAGATATGGGCTTAGAGATGCGTAATTTGATCTCTATTTCACCCAAAAATCATATGTTGTTCATGTTGAGTTGGAATAAAATGATTTGAATAAGTACAAGGAAACACATTTATTTAAAATTATATTGATCAAATTTGGCTTTGTGAACTAAACCATTGTGATTAGCAATGAGTTTAGTTTTGGTAATGATATTTAAATCAATTAACAGCTAAGGTAATCATTAAAAAATTTACCGACAAAAGTAGGGGCATTTCTGTAAATATTGTAAAGTTAGTAAAAACTTGTAAAACTAGAAAATAATTAAATTTAGGATAAAAAACAGTAAGCAGGGGGTTGCTAGACATTGAGTGAGAGGGGTAAAAGAGTTATTTTCAGATTTTGGGCTAGAGGGGTAAAATAGTAATTTTTTTGTTATAGATTTTGATAAATTGATTATTTATATGAGATTATAGGTGATCGTTGACTACATATGTTGCATTGAGGAGTTATTGGAGTAGTGATCTGAGGTAAGAGTTATACACCCTACTGTTGTGTAATATGTTTTCATGATGTGCATGCTTGCATATATCATGCTTTATTATGGAATTTTCTTGCATGATTTGAGATGAGTATTATGAATTTTTGTGGATCTGCGTGTATATTACAATATATTATTTTGATATAAATAATTTTACGTTTTTCAACTGTGCTCATGAGTTTTGGCATTCTGGCATGTGGTGGCTTGGTGGTGCTATGGAGATATTTGAGGGTAACTTAGTTGGGAAAGATGGTATATGTAATGAGTATTGTTGGTACGTAGTACTAGTTCTGACAGTAAGTTAGAGTACTGTGGTACCATTACTAGCCTAGACTGGTGGCTCGGGGAAGGGCATGAAGGCCGTGTAAGCCGAGTAGAACACAGTTATGGCAGTTGACATGACTGAATTTATTATATTGGGTACTAGTATATAAACCAACCTAAATGGAAGAAGTATCATCAGGTTAGGTTGTTGACACGTAATACTGGCTCTTAAACAGGGACAGTATGTACCAGCAGTATTGCCTCGTGACGTTTACAGACTAAGGGAGTGGCTCACTTAGTGATGTCTTTACAGGCACTATGGTGAGGGTTCTAGAGGGAGGCCCAGGGCGTATTGCTTACTAAGTGAGTGCGACTTGCTTAGTGGTGTTTTGCGTGTGAGGGTATGGATGTATGGGTGTGAAGGCTATTCTGAGGTTGTGGTATGAGTATTCTGATGTGTGGAGGTGATGGTGGATATATGGATGATTTGGGTGTGACTGTGGTCACGTGAATAAGTTGGTGATGGATAAGGACTCTTGGGTGGCTTAAATATTTCTTTTTGAGCAGGGATTTTATTAGTTTCTCGAATGGATATATGTATTATGATATTGTTTGTTCAAACATATTTTGACTATACTAAACTGTTTATTTGACATATTCATAATAGTAAGTGTAGAAGTTTTACTAGGCTTTTTAGCTCATTCCATTATATCTTATTTTTTTGCAGCAGATAAAGATGATACATACTTGATAAACCAAAGCCTCAGAGAGGGACCTCAAGAGTGAGATCAGGGAGCTATTGTAGTTATTTTTTTGGGTGTATAGACTTTTGTATGTATCAGATGAGGATGATATGTACAGGTTTGATGATATAATATAGAAAATAATATGTGCTTTGGCTTTTATAGTTGTATTTCATGATATATTCAGGTTAAAGTTAGTAGGCCTAGCATACTCTTAAGCCTTGCTTTAAGGGTATGTGGCCGTGTTGCGAGCCCCTAAACCGGGATTCACGATCAGGGGTCGTGACAAATATACTTTCATTCCTGCCTTTCCAAGTAAACCAAAGTAAATAAGCTAGAAAAGATATTAAGGATAATTGTTGAGATGAACCTGGAGTCTCTAGAAACAATGATAAGGCTTAATTAAAGTGCCAATAGCTAGAGCTAGAGTCATAATAGCGATTGGTGCCATTGTGACTATCGAGTGTCTTGAACCTTCAACTATGGTGTTGATGGCAAAGATAGTGGTAGTTTAAGATACCATCGATATGCAAAGTCTACAATGGAACTTTTCTTCTTTTTTTGCTTTTTCTTTTTTTCTTAGCTAAAGTATAATTTTAATCCTCAAACTTTGGGGTGTATCTCATTTTAGTCCCTGTGCCAATCCTTATCGTTAAAAAACTAGTGACGCCTTAAGGAGTCTGCCAACTTGGCATCCAATAATAGGTAAACAAACGAGAGAAAATAAAAAACTTTTGCAAAAGTATAAATAAACCAAATCAAACAGAAAGGGTTATGATAACAAACTTGATGTCCTCGTTCTAGATCCCATAGTTCAAGTTGGAGATGTAGAGCTTGGTACCCATCTCTATAGCTAATGCTCTAGCTGGCAATGCTGGATAACACCCCATCTGGCCCGAGTTCATGTTGTGCTACCATGCTAAATCCAAAGCCTACAACGGAGATCAAATGAGAAAACCTCGACTCAAGAAGAGAAGGAATGAAAAAACCTAGACTCAAGAAGAGAAGGAATGCAGAGCAAAATCTAGTCTTCCCGATAAAACAAGGGATGGAGTGCTTGCCAGTGCGGTTAGGGAAGCGGCAGGAAGGGCCAGGGCCAAATCCTCATCCCTGGCCACAGAAATTTTAGGAAGAAGAAATCTTGTTCTTCTTAATAATTTCATTAAGGGACATGTCAAAGCTGCTCGACATGATGGGGAGATTGAAGAGGAGGAGATGGGATCACGAACCTATAGGTTTTCGAAGAGGGGGCAATGGATTTGGGAGGAGATTGAGGGAGATAGGATTTCCAGGAGAGGGGAACGAGTGACAAGGAGACGGAGAGAACCAAAGTTAGGAAGAGATCGAAAGATTGGGTGGAGAGTGGACAGGAAAGAGGTGGCATACATGGATACCATGTAGGATGCCCAATCGGTAGGCTTCTCACGGTGTCACCAAAGTTTAATGGTAGAGATCGAAGTAAAATAAAACAAAAAAGTTCAAGGACATCTTAAAAAATTTTGGTAGTACAAGAACTAAAGTGAGACACCCCCAAAGTTTGAGGGTTAAAAATATACTTTAGCCTTTTTTTTTTCTTTCTTTTTTTTTTCTTTTTTTATGAAACATGAAGGAAAGGGTATGTTATGCCTTATTACTCTCGAGGAGCATACTTGACTATGCATTCCCTATAGGAAATATATTTTTCCTTAGTACTCTTGAGGAGCATATATGATTATATATTCCTTGTAGGAAAGAAGATACCAGACATTCTGTTATAGACAAAATTCAGTGTCAACATTTATGAAGGCCGATCGTAGACCATAATCGATAGTTATAGAGATCTTCCATGGACTATAAGACTTTATAAGAATGCTTGGCAGGCATTAAGAAGGTGCTCAATAGAATGTGTCCTACAAGGCTTTGTAATATGAAACCTTTTTAGTATTGTCATTTTATTTTAACTCCCATAAATATTATATCACATCACTCTTTAGTACATCTCTTTATATAAATTGTGTGCATTTTATATGCCAAGTTTTAGTATTCTTAGCTAGGTCTTTCCGCATCTGACACATATGAACATCCTCATAACATTCTCATTATGCACGCTACCCGTAAGATCCATCATAGATAATTTTGATCTTCCAATTTAATTAAATTTTTATTTAAATAATTAAAAAATATATATTTTATTTGAAAATTATATTTATCTTGTTTCTCTCTCTTTTGAGAATAAGTCTCAAATTATATTAATTTATTTGTTTAATACTAAGGAGCAACTATAGTTGAGTGAAGTTGAAAAGACCAATGAAAGTCGATAATACACTATTCCAGCATAATGATAGAAGTGATTAACAAAGAAGGTGACATATTATCGTACCTCTAACTCAAGATCTTGAGCCAAGGATATACTAACTACTACAAACTTATAAGATATGACATTACAAGTATGCAAGATATTCATTATGATATCATCTAATGTTATGACATTGAAAGTACTAATACTACTTGGTATGATAAAGGCGATCAAAGAATAAAAGATCAATAAGAAAGATAAAAGAATAAAATCAAAAAAAGAAAAAAAAACACATAGATTTATATGGTCTGGTCCACTGGCCTACATCCACTGATAAAAGAAAGCAAAAAATTATACTATCAAGAAAAACTAGAGATTATAAGGACTGTTCCTTATCAAACTCTAAAATTATTAGGATCTCTTCCTCATTAGAGATCTCTTCCTCACTATGCCATCAAATATCCTAATTCGAACTATTTCAATTCTAATTTTACATTATTGCCCATCAACACAACTCCACCTTAAATAAGCTTATATATAGAGAATTAATATCTATTAGCACATATATGATAGGAACAAACCAAATCTATAATATAATCATCCTTTAATTTGGCTTCTTCAATCAAAGAGAGAACATGATCGGAATCATTAAAATTCTTTTGCCAAACTAGCCTTAGTACTCTTTTCAGCTTTCTTTGGTCCTTGATTATTACTATTCTGCTGTTTATTTTTCAGTTTATAATAATCAACCTTAACATGCCCTTTTTTCTTATAATAATTACAGATCAAATTTTTATGCTTCGACTTTAATTTGGACTTATTTCCACCATCTATCAAACTCTTTTCATTAGATCGCTCTTTGACTACCAAGCTTTCTCCTTGGCTGTTACTTATATTACCTATTATCTACCTTTCAATTAAGTCTTTAGAGAACAAAGTTGCTTTAATCTCTTTTACAAAAAGAGAATTCTTCCTATAAAGCAAAATATTTCTGAAATATCTATATGATTGAGATAGAGAGCATAATAATATTCATTTTTCTCTTTCACCTTAACATCAATTGATCGTAAATCCATGATAATTGAATTTATTCATTCAAATGAAACTTAATGGATGTACCTTTAGCCATGCATAGCGTGAACAACTAGAGCTTGAGATACAATTTATTTGATAGAGATTTTGTTAGATATAGTGTCTTCAACTTTTACCCTAATGAAGCAATCATCTTTTCATCCATAACTTCACATAATATCTTATCAGATAAGTACAATTGTATTATAGTGAGGGCCTTGGCATTCATTTCTTCCTTCTTCTTCTTATACAGCTCAAAAGACATAATTTCTTTTAAAGAAATGCCTTCTGCAATCCTTGTTGCATTAAGATAACATGCATTTTAATTTGCTATAAAGCAAAACTATTAGTAGAATCAAACTTTTCAATCTCAGGCTTGTCGTCATCTTTAACAAAGAAGTAGACCTTTCACCGAAATAATAAAAGAATTTCTGAGTTTATCAAATAAGCCTTTCAATAGATTAAGTTCCAAATAAGGCTCTCAACTAATTAACTCTGCCAAATAAGCCTCACAAGCAATTGAGCTTACCAAATAGGCTTTTGAACTAACTAAACTCATCAGATAAGGTTATAAGCTGACCAAGTAAGTTTTTAACTAATTGAATTCATCAAATTAAATTTTCAACTAACTAGGCTTTCTAAAATAAGTGTCTCAACTAGGCCTTCTAAATAAGTGTCTTACCAATCAGGCTTTCTAAATAAATCTCTTTGGCAATGGGGCTTTCTAAATAAGCCTCTCACCAAGCTCTTTACCAAATGGATACTCACTAAATCAATGATGCTTACTAAAATAGTTTTCTTAAAATAATTACTCCTATTCTATATTACTTCAACTCAATCCCAGACTTATTCCACTAGAGCAACAAAACCTTCTTTGTTTTCTTTTCCAGATAAAAATAGAATTTTATTCTTCCTTTTCTTTCCCTTCACGCCAGTACGGCAGCTCGTTCTACCACCCCTTCGCAACTTCTCACCGGCGTCTCTCGCACTCCCCCAGCCACAGCACCACGAACACAGTCTTCTTGCTTCACCGAGGCCACAAACGACCTCTAATTTTCACCGATCTTCACCGGTGGAGGCCACGGATTGTCCACTTCCTCCTCCAATCTGGTCGCCCACCAGCCACGCTCACCGGTGCACGTTCTCAGCAGCCGAAAAAGAACCCAAATCAAGGTTGCCGGAGCTTGGACACTTGCGGTAATGCCTACGCCTCTGGTCCGGCGGGACTCATGGCTACGCCTGAGTGGGATAACAGGGCAATCGTGCCCTGGTTTGCTCGTTGTCCGCCCCTTAATCAACGTCGAAAAACTTCCCTTCTACTCTCCTTCCAATGCTTGGCCTGGTCTGTGACTTCACTTTCGCCGTGGCTTATTTTTAGTGACCGAGCCCTCACCAGTTCTTCAACTTGTTGTACGGCAGGGGCTCACAACTGTTGAAACTCCGCTCCAGCCCTGCCTCCCCAACTCGATGGATCACCAGCCAGCCACTCTACAACCGAATCCTCCACTGAATGGCTACTATGGGCTTCTAATCGCGCTCACTGGCATGTTCTTACCGGAGGATGCTCTCACCGGCCTCCCACACCGACGCGATGTGCCCCAGAGATCATCGCCCAGCCAGTCTCGTCGTTGGATCGTCGAACTTGACGGCTTCTTCAACCAAAGCCCTGCGTTCTCCTTCACTAGTGCCGACAAATAGGATGGCCGACCAGTTCTAGCTCCACGATGGTGCTCATCCCTCCTGGACGAAATAATTAAAAAAGGGACAAGATCCTTGGTGGGCTCGTGGATCGCCACTAAGCCGGACTCAAAACGGGTGTGAAGCGAGCTTAATCTGAAATACGACCACCGCCTTCCGTGCAGAACTCCTCAAAATCAGATGCTTTGAGATTCATGCAACACACTTTAGGGAGCAATGGTTGAAACCCAGATTCAAGAAATTCTAGGCTCTCATGCCATTTGTTATGGCTGTAAAAGCACTAATACTACTTGGCATGGCAAAGCCGCTCAGGGAACAAAATATGAATAAAAAAGAAAAAAAAGAGTAAAATCAAAAGAAAAAAAGAAAAACAAATAAATTTACGTGATTCGATCCACTAGCCTACTTCCATGGATGAAGAAGAGTAAAAAATTTTACTATTAAGAAGAATTAGAGATTACAAAAATTATTCCTCACTAAACTCTGAAATTATTAGGATTTTTTTCGACTAGATACCTTCTTTCAAATCTCTAGATCCAGATACATGCCAACATGATCCTCCAAAACTCTCGACAATAACTCTGAGTTATCCAATATTCACTGAAAGCCAGTGCTGCATGTGCTTGTATAGACGAGAAACATATAGTGTTTTATATGAGATAAGACTAGAGTTCTATAAGGATATGGAATATGTCCTTCTTTGTATTTTGAATACCAAGCCTACACGGAGTATGTCTGAAGTCCTATGTGGATAGGAAAAATATTTTCATCTTGAGCTTATAAAATTCAAGACAAACTCTAACATCTAATAATTGAATAGTGAAATTAAATTTAATTTAATATTCATCATATTTGAAATAAATTTGTAATGATTTGAAATACATCACCTGTCATAATTATGGTCCTAATCAAATAATCCTAGGTCACGATGCAAATTTCTTTTGCTCAAATAACATTACCCTATCAGTGCACCGACAAATCAACTACTCTGGATTTGCTATGAGAGAATAATAAAATAATAAGCTTAACAACCAAACAAGTAATAACCACATTAACTAGATAACTCATATAATAAATCAAGAATAAACATGCTATGCATATAAATAATGCTACCATATCCAATACGAAAGGAAGAAGAGATTCATAAGTTTTCTAAAAATTTAATTCATTCATAGTAATAAATCAAATCTGTCATAAATCATCTGAACGGGACAAACTATGCATGAAATCTCAGAATCAATTAGTATATAATCCATACTGATAAGGCATCCAATTAATGTACAATCTCTGTTGGAAGGGCATTCGATCAATGTACCATCTCTACTGAAAGGGCATCGAATCAGCATACAATATCCCTATTGAAATGGCATCCAAACATATCCAGCTGGGTTTCAAAATCTATAATAAAATATAATCGAACACAATTCATGAATTTATCAAATAATTTACATATAATAAGCATCAACTAGGCTTCAAATTAATTTTTTAAAAATCAGGACATCTTCAAACTATATTAGACTTTCTAAGAAATACTTTTTGAGAGCAAGGACTACTAATGCTAAAATGACATGTTACCTAACATTGATGGGATTCAATGATGCCAGGCTATGCCAAGGCAGGGTCTACTCACCCTGACCTCTTCCTCATGGTTACCTAAGATGCGATTTTGAGGTCCTAAATTAGACCCATGTCTGGGTTTCAAACCACTTAAGGGGTGTTTGATTCGTAAAATTCTGAAAGATTCTTAGGCATCTTATGAGAATATTTTATGATCCCTATATTTTAGTTTAGTAAGTCCAGGCATATTGGGCATTTTGAGATGTCCATAGGAATCAACATGATAATCACCAAGAGGATAGTAATGTGAGATTATTACCTGTGAATGTAACACCAAAATCCTCAGGCAAAAAAGCCTCTTAAATAATTTGTATATAATATAGCTATAATTAATTATATATAAAAATTTTTATGAAATAATATAATTAATAGTACATATTTTATAATATAATATGTTATATTAAAATTTTAATTATTTTTTATTAATACAAATAATAAAAAACTATGTTAATTATACATAATAATTAATTATTTCAATTAATTATATTTATATAATTATTATATTATTTTATACTAATATATTAATAAAATTTAATATTATGTACTATAATATATACTATAATATAAAATTTATCATATAATTAATATAGTTTAATAATATTACATTATTATTTTATATTATATTTATCTTATAATATGATAAATAGTTAAATATAATATACATTTTATATTATAAATATATATTAATATGTTTGTTAATATAATAAATATATAATTATTATTATGATTATTACGATAATATTATATATTAATTATTATATTATATATTATTATTGTTGTTATTAATATTTTGTAATATTTAATTGTATTAAATAATTATAATAATTATTTAATTATAATAATATATTTTTAATAATTATTTATATTAAAAATATAATACTATATATTTTTTATACTATATAATGATAATTGTTATATATATATATATATATATATAATATAGATTCTATTGTTGTATGTTAATTATTTATTTACATGAAATTATTAATAATAATTTGTATTATATTATGTAAAAAATAATATAATTAATTATTATATTTTATATAATTATACTAATATAATAAATTATTATATACTTTATATAATATATAATTATTACATTTGAAAATATGAGATATATTTGGAATTTTAATCTTTTTTTCGGTTGGTAATTGATCTTAATGAAATAGAGTCCGATCGATGTGATTTTTTTGATGATTCCCAAAGAATCTAATTGGTGTTAATGGCCCTTGATCGATTAGGGCAATAAGGAGAAAGCTAGATGCTCTTGGCCTCGTCTTCGGCAAGATTGCATGATGGCTTAGGAAGGAACTCATTAATGAAGTGGGGAAGACTTCAATGGTGATCACTGATGCAAGAGGAGACTGGTTTTATAGGGAAGCTTAGTCTCCTCTCTCCTTAAGGTTGACTAGGACTTGGGAGTCCTAGTCTGATTAGAGGTTGGTGAGATTCTGCCTCCAAGTCCTAGTCTGATTAGAGATTGATGAAATTTTGCCCTTGATCAAAAGTCTTCACCGCCCTTGATGGAAGAAAAGACCCGAGTCTCTATGACTAGATCAATGTTTCGAGCTTTGATTTTGAGCCGGATCACACCCTAACCTAATATAAACTTTGTTTAATAAATTAATTCAGGGCAGGTCAGGTGGAGTAGAGCTAGCTTGGCTTCATACGGGCCATCCCGAGGGACCGGGCATCACACATATCTAGACAACAAAATGGGTGACATGCAAAGTTGCAGTCTTATCTCCTATTTGAAAAAGAATTTAATTTTTTTAAGTGAGAGATTCAAGACAATTAACGTCACAATCTTACTTGTTTCTCTGGAGGATCCAAAGGCGGGCAATTTCAGCCTTCCACCAATACGACCCGAAAGCTCCCGCTGCCACCCATTTCAACGCCTATCCGAATCCGTTTCCGATCTCCTGTCATCACAGGTGCAAGTCTGATGTGACTCGGTTTTCTCCGACAAATCCCTTCGTCGTAGGCAAGAATAGCATTCGACGTGCGTTCCATCTCGAAAGCTCCCAACAGCCCTTCTATCCTCATAGTTTTGCCTATTAAAAGACAAAAAAAAAAAAAAAAAAAAAAAAAACTAATATGCGGTTATAGTAAAAACAATTGATGTCAAGTCGAAATAGCAATGGTTTATGATGAAAGCGGGGAGCCGCTCCTTATTCTCTTGTCTATCATTGCTTTAACCTCCGATTCCCTTCCGTTCCATCCTTGATCTTCGTTCCTATCAAAAGAATAAAAGCTTTTTTATTTCTATTCTTATCCTGTTTATTTTTAATATTAAAATATTTATTTTTTAATTTTAATTCTTATTCACTATATTTTAAATATAAAAAATAAAATATTAAAATTTATATAATAAATAAAATAAATTTAAATAAATTGAACATAATTATAAATTTAATGAATTAATTTATAAAAAATATATTAAATTATAATCTTAAAAACATAATAACATAAATTTATGCTCGTAAGTTATTTTATTAAAAATAAATATATTTAACTATAAGTTTTAATCAATATAAAGAAGATATATATGTAGCCTTAAAATATTTTAAAATTATATATAAAATTATATTTAAAATATTAAAATAATATAATAATATTAAAGTAATATAAAATATATAGAATTTATGGTTGAGTATTGAAGATTTTATGCAATGAAAAGTTTTCTTGTCATCTCTGTCTCATCTTTAGTTATCATGATAAAACTTTTTTTTATTTCTGTTCATATAAAAAGAAAAATTCTTTCATTAGTGCTCCGTGCGATATGAATAAAAGGAAATAGAAAAAAATTACCATCCATAGCTTCACCCAAATGCGTAGGATTGTTTTTTTTTTTTTTTTTTTTTTACTAGATGTTGGCCTATCCAAAACAACAACCTAAGTCGTTAGGTCAACAGCCATTTAAAGATACCGACCGGTAATCGAAAGATGCCTTCTCTCTCTCTCTCTCTCTCTCTTAATTTTAAATATTTAAATCATTATGTTTGTTATCCACGGAGCTCCATCATGGCGAGCTGGCAGGGTCCTCCAAGCAAAAAGTGAGCCAATTATTTTCCTTATCTCTCTACCTCAGTTTTTAATTAAATCCATTTCTTTTCTTCTCCTTTGCTCAAAGGGCACCCGTCACTTTCACCGTTAATTTCCTCAAGCTTTATCTGTTTAGTGCCTCAAGCTTTTTCCTTTACTTCTTAGCTACTATTTTCATTTCCTCCTGTCGGCCGGGGCTTTCTTTTGACAAAATAATAGAGTTAGGTTGTTCACCGTTGCAAACTCCCACCACAATTTGGTTTATTGACATGCCTCCTTCCCACCCCCCCCCATTTTGATACCTTTGCATCATAGAGCTCTCATGGGTAATTCTTCTTTTAACACTTAAAATTTTTTGGTTTTCACCCCTAGTAGATCATTATCTCCTAAAGGTTAGTAGTATTGGTGAATATAAAATCGACTTCATTGTCAAAATTTCTTCTCCCCTCCATGTATGAGATTGGTACTCATATTGTTATTTTGTTTGGTGTTTCTTTTACTTTATTTTGTTTTTTGTATCCTATAGCTTCACTTTCTTGAATCTTCCAGTTATTACTTGCTCAGTTGGTTTTATTTGCACTATGTTATAGAAATTTGAGTACTCTCTCTCTCTCTCTCTCTCATGTTTTTTGTGCGTGTTCCAATTGGGAAACAGGGACAAGTAAGGTTCTTTTGTAAGTCCACACCATGAAGGTGGTATTGCTTCCACTTTTAGCTCTCTATTTTTATTTGGTTTCAAGTGGGGAAAATAGGAATATTTCTTCGAGACCTTCTGTTGTGAACATTGGAGCTGTCTTCACATTCAACTCGACAATTGGAAAAGTTGCCAAGGTTGCAATCGATGCGGCAGTGGACGATGTCAACTCTGATCCAAGAGTTCTCCTCGGCACGAAGCTGGTGGTCGAGATGAGGGACTCCAGTTGTAACGGTTTCATTGGCATTGTTGAAGGTACCACATCACATATGTTCTATCTTTCTACAAGCTATAAAGCAATCAGCATACTTTCTTAGTGTGATTGTAGCGTAAACAATTTTAGTAAAACAATCAAACTTCATTGCCAATGGCAGCTTTGCAGTTCATGGAGAAGGATATCGTGGCAATTGTTGGCCCCCAGTCTTCTGTAGTCGCTCATGTTATTTCACATGTTGCAAATGAGCTCAAAGTCCCACTGTTGTCCTTTGCTGCAACAGACCCCACACTTTCATCACTTGAGTATCCCTTTTTTGTTCGAACCACACAGAGTGATTTGTTTCAAATGGCTGCTATAGCTGAAGTAGTTGATTATTACCAGTGGAAGCAGGTAATTGCCATCTTCATTGATGATGATAATGGTAGAAATGGGGTAGCTTCCTTAAGGGATAAACTGGCAGAGAAGCGCTGTATGATATCTTACAAAGCTGCATTACGGCCTGAAGCCACCAGGAGTGATGTGATGGATTTGATGGTCAAGGTGGCACTAAAGGCACCCCGGGTTGTTGTTCTACATGTAAATCCAGTCACAGGACTCCTGGTTTTCTCAGTGGCAAAATATCTTGGAATGATGTCGAATGGTTATGTTTGGATTGCAACAGATTGGCTTTCCTCGCTACTGGATTCTTCAATGCCTTCTTATATGGACAGAATGGATACAATGCAGGGAGTTCTTGCTTTGCGTCAACATACAGCAGACTTGAAAAATAAGAGAGCCTTAGTTTCTAAATGGAGGAAGTTGACCAAGAAAAAGGCTGGTGAAAATTTTCAGCTTAATTCTTATTGTCTGTATGCTTATGATACGGTTTGGACAATTGCTCATGCAATGGATGCTTTTTTTAATGATGGTGGAGTCATTTCATTTTCTAATGATTCAAGGTTGCATGATGCTAAGGGAGGGGCTTTACATCTTGAAGCAATGAGCATGTTTGATATGGGAAATCTTTTGCTTGATAAAATTCGAAAAACAAACTTTGTAGGTGTGACTGGCCAAATTCAGTTTGATTCTGATGGGCACCTCATTCACCCTGCATATGATGTGCTTAATGTGATAGGAAATGGATTGAGGACTATAGGTTACTGGTCAAACTACTCTGGGCTATCGGTCGTGTCTCCTGAAACGCTGTATATGAAGCCTCCAAATCGTTCCAGTGCAAACCAGCAGCTCTACAGTGTCATTTGGCCTGGAGAAACAACAACGAAGCCTCGTGGATGGGTTTTTCCTAATAATGGGAGAGAGTTGAGAATTGGAGTTCCCTATAGGGTTAGTTACAGGGAATTTGTCTCAGAAGTGCCAAGTACTGACTCAATGAAGGGGTACTGCATTGATGTCTTTGCTTCTGCTGTAAGTTTGCTGCCGTACCCTCTTCCTTATAAGTTCATACCTTTTGGAGATGGGCTCAGGAATCCTAGTTATACCAAGCTTGTAGAAATGGTTGCATCAGAAGTGAGTATGAATTCTTTTTGTTAAGTTTCTTCTTGGGATACTACAAGAATGTCATGTAAGAGTACAATGCCAAGCTTGTCAAAAGCAATAACTGGCTCAATCATGCTCACTCACTTCCTTTACATATTGTAGGACTTTGATGCTGCTATTGGAGACATTTCCATTGTTGCAAATCGCACAAAGATTGTTGATTTTACACAACCATATTTTGAGTCTGGGCTTGTCATACTGGCCCCTCTTAAAAAAGACCACTCAGATGCTTGGGCTTTCTTGCAGCCATTTACTGCGGAAATGTGGTGTGTCACAGGGCTATTCTTTCTTGTTGTAGGAGTAGTGGTTTGGATTCTTGAGCATAGGATCAATAATGAATTCCGTGGTCCTCCAAGGAGACAACTAGTTACCATCTTCTGGTAGGTTTTTATTGTAAATGCATGTAAATTAATTCAGGTTAATAATTTATGTGACTTGTTCTATGCCTATAGTTCTTTAATCATTTGTATGACTTTGTCTGACATGCATGCCAGTTCCTTTGATAAAGTTCATTGTTTATTAGGACTGAGACAGGCCCAGCTTATTTATGCACATAGATGTGTTGCATATAATCAGATATTTCAGATGGATGAATGAGAGGAACAATTAGCAATTCTGAACAAACATTAAATTGTAGTAGACCTTCTGGTTAAACAAATAGTTATTAATGACCATTTGTAAGATTGTTTCCCATCGAGTGCATTTTGTTAAAAAAATGAACTATTAACTTTTGAGACTTGTACAAACACAGTTTGGCTTCGATAAAGGCCATTTAGCTTGCTTTTGTCTGTAAAGAATAAGGTTGAGCAGTTTAAGAGGAGGAAAAAGAAATCTTTGAACAATTTAGGACTAACCTGAGGCTAAATTATTAAGCATCAGTGCATTAGATGAGATAAATGCTAAGCTTTACGATGTGATGTACTTGCAATTTAAGTTTTCCTTTTTTTCCCCTTAATCATATGTTAGAAGTTCAATTTGAAGTTTTATCTCATAATCCATAAAATCTCTGTTATCAGATGTAGAGTTTACTTAAAGTTGTCTGAATAGAATCATAACTTGATTTTTGTCTCCTATCCTTCTAATGTCATTATAATTTGTCCAGAAATTATTTTTCCTGCTACATTTGATGAATTTGGATGAATAAAAATTTTGTAATGATTACCATTTCAATTTGCTTGGGTGAGTTAGCTACCTGAAGTTGGAATATGATTGTCATATTTGCAAGTGGTTTGTTTAAAGCTGAATTATTTTCAAGCTTGTCAGTGAATATCGTTAAGTAAAGTCAAAAAAACTCTATCATTTGACTTTTTAGGGTTACTTTGAGTCCCAATATATTGGGTTGTGATAGCAGTGTTATGCTTTTAAATAAACAGCATATGCTCATGTAAATATGTGTGCTGTGTTAAGGGTGACAATATAACTTAATTATGTATAATGAGCTATTGTTTTTCATTAGTGCCTACTCCTAAAGTTTGTTGTGTCATATATGAGCTACATTTAAGCAGCTATGGCCTATTGTAGCTATTGAGACATTCATTGCATTATGACATCTCGTTAATGGTTTTTCAAGTTGACAGAGCATGACCCTTGGTTTTTTTCTTTTTTTTTTTTTGAAGAAATAATTTCATCATAGATTTTGTATTTTAATGCGATTGGGTTATTCTCCATCCATGGGTGCTTCATGCTTCTGCTTCATATATTTCAGGATTCCTATATGTGAATTGGTATGATTTGTGTGGAAAAAAGCACCCAAGGCTAGTACATTGCTCTTACAATGAAATAAAACTTTCAACATGCACATACTATATATATTACATGGACATTGGTTTCTCATAATAAGCATGGATCTCTTGGGAGAATAATAATTAGTGACCTTGACTGGGAAAAAATGGGTTAACTCGGTTAAACAAACACAGATGGTCTATAGGCCAATTTTAAAATTGCCTGACCTGATGTAAATTCGTAATCAAAGCATGAGATTTGCAAAAATCAGATGCATATTGGTGGGCATCTACAAATCAGATGCAAACACTATGAGGGCCCATATGTATGGGAGCACCAGCCACATAAGATCATGCACACATGTGACCATGTGGCCTACCAGATGTTAAGATCAGGCATCATGAGCATGCACAGACAGTGCCCATTAAAGTGCATATAACCAGTGATTGGTGAGTACATATTCTTGAGTGAAAATGTATTGCACTGAAAAAAAAAATCTAGCAGTGGCCTTACATAAACTTGGATTCCATGGATGCTGCTCTTGTGTACTGCTTTTTAATTAATTAATTAATTTTTTTCATTCTTAGGTCATTCTAACTATCTGAAAAGGTCAGATCTAATATATGTTAACTTGTATTTCCTTTTCTATTAAATTCTCCCTTTTCTAATCTTATTGATTTATAATTTTTTTAAAAAAGTAAATTAGTTTTGGAACAAAACACTTGAAATTAGAAATAAATTACCAAAAGTAATTAGATTATTCATTTTGCCCTTAGATTAATATTGGAATCGAGTTTTTGAACCTTGTCTCTTATGAGCTAGCTAATTGCTATTTGTGGTTTCACTTGTTTGCGTTTCACCCCTCATTTTCTATTAGATGGTGACAGCAACTTGTTGGACTTGTAAATTGCTAAAGGGGCATATATGTTTTTGTTCAGGTCAAGTTTTTACTTAGTTTTGGTTTAGGTCCCTATCCTCTAGGTAGAGTTTTATTTTTGATAGTTTCAGCAATTTCGTAGTTTTGCTCCAAGCTTCTAGGTTTCTAATAAAAAAGTCATGAAAAATCTAAAAAATTTAAAAAAATAAAAAATAGAGAAAAATTATTGCACATCATTTCATTGTGCCTTGAGTTATTTAGGATCATTGTGCAGTTTGGATAATTTAAGACTGAAATTTAAGCTTAACATAATTTTCACTAACTTTTATAATTATCCTACAATTTCTGTAATTTTATAATTTTTCAACACTTTTCTCTTTTTTGATAATTTCTTATATTTTCTCTAATTTTTACATTTAATTAAACTTTTCTTTAAGCATATTTCATTTCAATAACTCATCTAAATTAGAAAAGAATCATTTGAGTATATTTCAATATAATGCAATTTAACAAGGAAGAAAAGATGCATCCATGTAAAAAACCAATTTTATTTCACTATTTTATTTTAATATATCATTGAATTCTGAAAGAAGAGAAAAGAAATCTCATTTAAGTAGAAAAAGAACCATAGGAAGTTGGAGCCCTTTCTAATTGCTAAAGCTGCCCATTCAGATTTCAATAGCAAAACTTACCCAAATAACTTATATTAGATCATTAGAGCCCTACATAAATGTGATATCGAATAGTATCAAAAAATTTTAGAAAAAAAAAAAGAAAATATTTAATTCATATACTTGTTAAACAAAAAAAAGTTAAAAAATACCAGTTTTGGCCATTGAAACTCTGCAAAAGTGGCCAAAATTGCCGAAACTTGGCCGAAACCAAAAAAAATTTGGAGCTTTAGACTAGTCTCAACCAAAAATTTCAAGCCTTGTTTCAGATTCTAAAGCATCTTGGAAAATCTAATATAAACCCTTGACTTTCACATTATCATATTTATGCATATATCATATGCCTTTCCCTATGATTCATTATCTATCATAGCAAACTAAATAAATAAGTGCATTCAACATATATGAATGTTTTCAACATGGTTCCATGGATTCAATCTAAGGTTGGGAACAGGTTAGGCTTGTTTGGAGCCATTATGGACATACCGAGAACCAACTTGAACCTTGCATGAAGCATATCACTTGAATTTTGCTTGATATTATACTAATGAGTTAGGGGATTGGTGGGGTCTAAAACCCTTGAGATTTGGCATATAGAAGACCAAAGTGATCGCCAAGAAGCCATAACAACTAGGAAGTGAGAATGCAGCAGGAACATGAAACACTTCTAATGTAGAGCAAACGATGCTTCTTTTCAGATCACTTCTCAGGATTAATTAAAACCAAGGATTCAAGTATCACTAACATAGGACATGATAGCTAGTGGTTAGTGTGCAATGTGGCATGCCAAACTGTTTCATGTTATGTTGAAACAGACAAGCTGGTGCTGCATGCTGGTATTGGCGCAGAATGGCACATGCTGGCTGGCATGAACTTGCATGAGATAACACTTGAAACCCTGATTAAAAATATATTTTTTAAATGAAACACCATTTTTTTCCTTATTTTTGTAAGAATTTGCACCCTCTAGACTATATATAAGAGTTTTTCAAATGAAAGCATTGTGCTGATTGCTTTAAAACCATTAATACTTATTTTAGCCTATTATCATTATCATGGTCTTAAAGAAATCCTTCTTATTGTCCATATTGCTCAATTTGTAGCATGATGCTTATGGTTCATTATTGTGTTGAGAGTAGGTACAAGATGACATGAAAGAAACACAACCTTGTAAATCAGTATTTTGCTATGCAGATAGAATTTTCAACAATGTTGAGAATTATAATTTTCCATAATGCCTACATTTATTCTTACTAAACATATTTATCAATATGTAGTGATCAAATCACTCAATCTTCCTATTGCCAAATTATGTAGCAACTAATTCTTTATGATGTTGTCATCTGGCAGGTTCGGCTTGTCAACTGTGTTTTTTGCCCATAGTGAGTGAACTTAAACTGCTATAGTTTCTTAGTTTTAACCATGGTATGCCATTCTGTCCCATACCAGTGCGTACCAGATATATTATACCATACCAATATCGAACTGATATGTGGTATGAGGAGCAATGAGTATTGGTATGCCAAACCGAATCCCATACTAGGTGTGTCAACACCATACCAAGATGGTACTGATATGGGGTCCGGTATTGAGATTTTGAACATTGGTTTGAACCAAATGAAATTCTTTAGACTGTTATATGTTTGTCCTTTTTTCTTTCTCAGAAGAGAATACTGTGAGCACACTTGGGCGTACAGTGCTGATAATTTGGCTATTTGTGGTTTTAATTGTCCAGTCCAGCTACAAAGCTAGTTTGACTTCAATTCTCACTGTGCAACAACTCTCATCTCCTATCAAGGGAATTGACAGCTTAATACCTAGCAATGAGCCTATTGGGATTCAAGTAGGTTCATTCACTGAAAATTATCTGGTTGAGGAGCTTGGCATTTCTAGATCCAGATTAAAAATTCTTGGTACTGCTGAAGAGTATGCTAGAGCCCTTGAACTTGGTCCTAGCAATGGAGGGGTTGCTGCTGTGATAGATGAACGACCATATATTGAGATGTTTCTGTCCACCTACTGCAAATTTGCAATTGTTGGAGCAGAATTCACCAAAAGTGACTGGGGATTTGTAAGTATCTTGTGGAAATGCAGATATTCTTTCATTTTACTTTCTTCATTCTTGCACTTAAATGTAAATAATCTAAGCTACAGAGGTTATAATACACTTCATTTAACTACCAAATAAAGAGAAAATTTTGTATTTTTCCCCTATCCTTAAGTTTGACTATATTAGGAATTTGACATATAATCTGCAATTAAACTTGAGGGGCAAGAGATGGAGAGGCTGCATATATTCAAGGGTTAACTAAGGTTAAAAACTCATTTTTTGTATGATCACAATAGGCTATGTCTCCTACTCCATAAAATGTAACAAATTTAATAGCCATGAATCCCTTGTGCTCTTTTGATGAGGCAGAAAAGCACAACAAAAGAGTAGCAGTCAAGATTACCAAGAAATGGCAAGGTCTAATCTTATGTGAAAATTTCTTAGGACATTAGTATGCTTGCCTATTGTGTCGGTTGTAAAACGAAGGGGCCCAAGTGATTTCGAGGGCTAAAACTCATCTCATTATTGGAACCCTTTTAAGGCATATCCTTTGAGCATGACTTAGACTAGTGCTTAGGGTATATCTGACAATGGCATGACATTGTTTTTTCAGGGATGATAGATGGTGGTATGCCCTAGACCGTTTGATCTGGGGCTAGTTTGGGTGGGGTTCAGTTGTGGTTCACTCAAATTAATCCCAATCTAGGGTTTGCTGTACTAGGACAACCTCGATTTGGTATGAACCAAGTGATATGTTCTGAGCTGCCCAATTCTCTAATCCTTAGTGAAAACCAATAGTCTCAAGTGCCTCTTTTTGATGCATCCCAATTGTTGCTGGTCACCACCCAAGTTCCTATTTCCAGGTACCAACCAATACCAACTGGGAAGACTCGATTGTTATGTACTAGAGTCTCAGATCCATCCTGGGCTTTGGTATCTTTCTAGTCTGATTCAGGATGGTCAAGCCTAACTAGTACAAATCTGGATTCAAATCATTGGATCAAATATTTTGATAAGCCTTGAGATTATGGATAAGGGGTATCGGAGGTTGAGTGTATTTTCTTTTTTAGTAAAATTAGATTTTTTGAAATTATAAGATGTGGGTGGGATATTCATATCCTTATATATGCATGGGATCCCATATTCTTAATATATATAGTTCATTGCATTAATATAGAATCTCTCTTATCTCCATGTTTAGATAGTCCAGAATCCCTATTCAAGTAAGTTTGGAAATAGGTTTTCACTAATGATGCATATTACTTGGCTCAAGTTCATAGCCCTTGTTCAACACCTGTGCGCTCAGGTTGAAAATATGTTTTCTCCTAGTTAGCTTTCAGATTTTTTCAACTAACAAAATAAAGATGTATATGATATCCTCATAAAGGGGCAGCTAGTGCATGAGGTTTTTGCCGCTATAGGATATAGGGAGGATCAGATATATGCAGTATGTAGCTTAAAGAGGTATCATTATGTATTTCTAGAGCTCTGGTACCATGACAAACAGAATAAGCTGAAGAAAGAAACTTAACAGCAAGCAGCTCCGCACATATCTACATGAATGTTTGTGCTCCTCTGTAAGCATGTAATACTTAATGCAAATGATGCACAAAGTTACGATATATACGAACTATATGATTCACTCCATCTTTACATATGGTTCTTATGTGATCTCTGTGGCAGTGCATTCTGTACATTCTAAAGATTAAGTGTGCACTTAGCACCGAGCCATCATTAATGTCTATGCCAATCATTTTTCCAGGGTATCTCTCTCTTGATTCTTGACTAAAATTACTAGGAAATTCGGCTATAAATTGTAAGGCTGATGTTGTTTCCCAAAATATATATAACACTTGTCAATAGAAGAGCAGGTCATGAGTTCTGCACATGCTGGTGAATCATACTTTTACCTGTAAAGCTAAATCTATACAGATGAAAATTGAGATAGTTCTTGCAGTTTAAATTATGGTGTAAAGCCCGTAGTTTCTTCTTATGCATCTTCTGAACGTTAGAGATGTATCTTGTTCTGATTATGAAAACTCATATCCTGAAAAGTTCTCTTTTTCTCTCTGTTTAATATGATGTATATTTTCATATCCAAATCAATCATTCTGTTCTTTTATGATACCTATCAATAACTCCTCAATTCATGCATGATTAACAGATTATATTTCTATTCCTTACATGTTTATCATCTCATCATAGGCTTTCCCACGAGATTCCCCCTTGGCTGCTGATTTTTCAACTGCCATTCTTGCACTGTCAGAGAATGGTGATCTCCAAAGGATTCATGACAAGTGGCTGACAAGAAGGTCATGCAGTTCTCAGAGCAGTGATCTGGAGTCTGAGCCTCTCCATCTGAGAAGCTTCTGGGGTCTATTTCTCATATGTGGAGTGGCTTGTACACTTTCTCTCATCATATACTTCTTCATTATGTTACACCAGTTTATTCGGCACTATCCCCTGGAGGAGTCTGGCTCTTCCGGCCAGGGAAGTTCACGATCTGGGCGCAGCCTTCATTCATTCTTCTCTTTCATTGATGATAAGGAAGATGTGAAAAACAGATCCAAGAGAAGGCAGATGCAGCTGGCAGAAAACAATGATACCAATATTGAAAGCGAGCTTAAGTTTGTTAGCCCATAATACACTGTCTTCAATTTCTTCATCCATATCTCTAATTGTAAATACATGATTTGGATTATTCCTTGAGAAGTATATTTCTCTGGTAGGAGTTTGCCTAACCTGTACTCAGACAATAAGATGATAATTTGTTTGTGCTATCGGAACATTTCATGTGAGAATCAAATTAATAGCATATATACTGGCTCTTTTCGGAAGAAATGCTACTCTTAACTATCATTGGGTCCTTATTTTACTTTGTTTTAAGTATAATTTTGAATGTTATAAAATTTATGTGGCCCTTTGATATGATAATATTCTCTAGGTCTCAGTCCAACTGTGGTGAATTAAAGGGCATTTTTCTCTAAGAAATAACTTCCAAGAGAGGGCTGTATAACAGTTGCACAAGGACAGACTTCCGATTTCATGGGTAGTAGCTTATATTTTTTTAATCATGCATCAAATCCTTTGTCTAGTTGCTGAGCATGCGAAAGGAAAACGTATTTTGTTAAAGGAATCTTGTACTCCACCATTTGGCTTTCGTTAGAAAATTCCTAAGGAAAAAATTTCAGAAAAACCCATGAGGCCAACATTCATTAAAGATGGCCTGAAATTATTGTTCCTCTTGAATAATGTCTCTCAGATAAAAAAGAGCGGTTCCTCGTAGTCAAAATGCAAGCAATCGGCTTCCTTTATGATCGACCTATTCTTTATTTTACTCGCTTTTGATTGCTTCCCCCCTCTTCGATGTTCGAACAAAAGGGGCGAGGAGATCTAATGGCCTATTACATAGAAAAGCTAATGACTCTGATTTGATGCCAGTAGCAACCATAATATTAACATCTGTTGCCGGCTGGATGTTGGAGTATGATTTAGGACTTCATACTAAAGTGAAAGTGTTTGAGGTGATTTTGATGACACCACTATAACATCAGCAAGCCATTGTAATGAAGGACATATCCTGTAAAAAATGGGTTGGCTCAGGCAATAATTGAAAATTTTTCATGTTTAATATGCTAAAAAGGGGATGAATATTGTCCTATGATCTCCGAGCACATTATTTTCGAAAAAACTGTGAAAAAAAAGATTGACTTAACGGTAACTCAAAACTTTTCATATTTGAACTTAGATAAAAAAAATAAGTAAGAACTTATGATTTAAGGCTTAAAAAGGCAAGTAAGGATTTATAGTTTAAGACTTCTAGATATGTTGTCTTTGAAAAAATTGTAAAAAAGGCTGATTTGGGTATTAACCCAAAAGTTTTCATATTTGAAATAACGACATAATGGGTAAATAAGGTCTACAATCTCGATATTGGGTGCGTCATTTTTAAAGAAACATCTAAATAAGTTGTCTCAAATACTAATCCAAAAGTTTTTATATTTGGATTAATGATGAAATAGGCAATAAAGCCTATACTCTGATATTGAAGTATCATCTTTGACGAAACTACAAAGCGGGTTGATTTTGGGTACCAACCCAAAAGTTTTCATATTTGGATTGACGACAAAATGTGTAAGTAAAGCCTATGATCTAACATCAAGAATACAATCTCTAAAGAAATTATAAAATGGGTTGATTCAGATACCGATCTAAAAGTTTTTATATTTGGATCATAACAAAGAGATAATTAGGGCCATTAGATGCAATTTTCATGGTTCAGATTGGACCTAGCACACTAATTTGGCTAATTTAGCTGTATATTAGGTTAAGATCAACATATAGTTCCATAATCCAGTTCAGTCCACAATACTTTTAGTGTCAAATAGGACTCAATTAATGCAAATTAAGTTAAAGTTACTAATTAGGCTTAACTACTAGTCAAATATAGCATTTTAAATCAATGACTCAACTCAATTTCTAATACCTAATTGCCAACTAAGGTTAAATCTTCGTGGATCAAGCCAGATCCAATACTTGAGCTTGACCAATAAACTCGATTACCAATAATTAGGTTAAGCTCAAGGTTTAAACTCAACGATTTAGCTTGATGGAGTCCAAACTTCATGAGTCACATTAAAATCAACACATTGGTTCAACCATCCGACCTAATTGCAGCAAATCAGGTTAAGGTTTGATATTCTGGCTTAATCAATTGACTTGAGACTCAATAAGCAACTGTAAATTGAGTTCAGTTTCTAAGAATGACCTCAATTCAAAAATATGGCTTAACCAATGGATCATATTATCAGCATATAATTGATAATTAAAGTCAATTTTCACAAATTAGGTTAGGTTTAACATTCAGGCTCAATCATCTAGCCCAATTAAATTCTAATTTTAATAAATTAGAATGAACTTAATATTCTTGCTTAGCCACATAGCTCAATTCTTAACCTTCCTTCATTAAATGGCTTCAGGACAGGCATAGTGGTATGGTTTAGGTATTCAGTCCAATTCAACCTAACATAATTTCGAGTCATGCTAAGTTAGGTCCAAACCAGATCAAGCTTGATTTTAATTAGCTTGAACCAAATCCTAACCTCTAATCATGACCTTGAGTGCTTAATTTAGAGATATGTCAAATAAGAAATGGAGGAAAAATATTATTATGGCTTTATTTACCCATATCTACATGCACTCAAGAAAATCCTTATCAGATTTATTTCCAATGGTGACTTCCTACATGGCATTTATGGTGCACCTAATTCCAAAACGCGCACCTATGTGAGAAAGCCAGTATAGTCTTCTTTATTTGATCAAAATTTAAATTATTTTAAATTCTGAGAAAACTTTCACATGCCCCTAACCAGCTAAAGGGTTGCTAGATTCCTTGTGAGGCTCAAATCCCTTGGATAAAGCCCCAAGAAAATGAAATCATGCCCTTTAGATTCTTCACACGCCAAGGGTGCTTCTAAGCCCTCTCACCCATGTGATTTGATTGAGATCCTTTCCTTTTTTTTTTTTTTTTTAAGCTTCTTAGGCCTCTATGCTATAGGCCGCCAAGGGTGTTTCTACATCTTTTACCCGGTGGCGCCCCTACTCTCGTCTCCTGCGACGCCGCCCCTTCCGACGCCGGCGGACACAACCACTACCACCCTGCTTCTAAGAGGAGAATGATGAGGGAGTGATGGTCGGTTGATGTAGAATGATGAGGAGAAACCTGGAGCAAAGTGGCACGGACGGTGAAGTCTTGCCCCAGAAATCAGTGGAAGGAGCGGTGATAGGAAACATAAGATGGTATCCGGCCTCTTATCCGGTCCCAAATCTTTTCCACTGAAGCCAAGAGGCTAGAGAGAGAACGATAGCATACGAAAAGAAGACGCCTAATCCATGGAAGGTTCAGCCAAACAACAGGCGGGCCGACGAGTTCTGGCAACCGCAAGCTGTGGTAGTCTGCCATGCACCTGGAAGCGATGAGGTTTCGCCGCAAAACAGGGCAAACAGGGTGTTTTCTTATTATCCCAAAAGTAGAGATGAATCAGGTTGGACAAGCACCGTTACTTTAGCGGTATCAATAAAACTCATGTACTCGATATTCCATGGATGTAATGTTACTGGTGTAAAAGAAAGGTAAAACACAAACGCTATTATGCCCTCTACTCCTTCATTACGAAGGACCGATTAATAAACACGTTGAGAATGACATGGATAGACTACGATGAAATTGATGAATATTATAATACTGCCTAGTGCTATCGTTCAACATGTAAAATAAGGATGGATCCTTCGGTCCTTCGTTGACGCGGACGTCGACCAGAACACCAACAAGAAAGGCACCGCTATGCCGTGGAGTGCAGGCCTCGCCATTTGCCCTATTTTCTTTCTTTTTTATTTTTTTATTTTAATCTAACCAGGGACTAGGAAAGAAATAACCCATCCAAATTAATTTAGGATTAAGAAATCCTAAAATCTGAATAAAGAAAATTTCTTGTTAAACAAGATCAAGAAAGAGAAGAAATATTAAATTAAATTTCTGAATAGATCCTTTATAAAATAAAATTACTATTTGTTTATAAATAGGGCCATGAGCACATAATTAAGAATATCCCTAAACCACAATCTAATAGCATATCAAATGTATAACTCATAACGAGATGATAAGAAATAGAATTCTAAATCCATATATGCTTGCTCTGATAATATATGTAGGAATTTTTGAAGATAGCATATATGAAATTTTAGAATACTAAATATTAATAAAATAAAATTTTATTACCGTATTTGTTTATGCCATGATTTTGCAAGAATATCTCAAAGCATTCATCGTGCATAAATTTTTTTCTTCTTGCTCCTTTTTAGATGATATTTTGATAAAAAAATAAATCATAAATATGACGAGAAAAAAAAGTAATTAACATATTTATAATGAAATCTTAATAATTTGTTTAATTACGAGTCACTATTAAACTTTAAACCTATACAAATAATCAACTACATTGACTAATAAAAATATATTAAAATTTAAATTAAATAAATTATATTTTAAACAATAGTGAACGCATTTGATTTATATTTAATTATATTTTTTGGCACCACCGCTGTCATTCACAACCACAACATCAAGTGGAGAGTTCTTTCGTTTATGCCAGCAGCGGAGGAAGCTCCGGTCGTTGCTACTTTTAGCTTCGACACAGTTTCCACATACACCACCCCCCCCCTCTTCTCCGCAGGGCTGCCTCCTATTAGCCCGATGTACGATACCAACACAAAATTCAACCATTAATGCATGCACATATTAATGAATGGAGCTTTTAACATTTTTGTTTTTAATAAAACTTGACAAGAGCGTGCCAGGGCTCTGAAGGCAAATTAATCTTATTCCCATGTTATAACAGCTTATGGACTGATATGAAGGGGATCAATAGGGACTAACCTTCGTTTCATGATGAAAGCAACGAGGATCTAGTCGTCAAGAGAAGGAGGCTATCAGAATCTCCACAAGATGGCACCCAAAGAGCGGTGTTCAAGAAGGAAAGGAGATCGTTGGAGAACAGAAAGAAGTTGGGAGAGAGCTTGCTGTCTTACGGCCACTACCTTACCAAAAGGGTATGATCGTGGATGCATGATATGATACTGGGTGCCTGATCAGCCAACAATCTTTTACTCATCGACATAGGAACTATGTTTACAATCTCATTTCACTTCTTTCTTTATGCAGTGTAATAGGGTATGCGATCCGACAAAACTTACGCATAGTGTAACACATAGTGGAGTTACTGCATTAAGTCAACATGTAACTAATGCAGCACAAAATCAATCCAATCTTGTTTGTGTCCTAGAAAATCTAATTATACCTGATCAAGTACTCTTAACCCTCAAGAGTCTCAACTTTGAGTAGTACTTATCATCACCAAGTCATACATCTGTGTCCATGATCATACGTAACCTATGCATATAATTGCTCGGGTTATGAATCACAAACTTAAAGTGTGTTCGCAAATAATCTTCCTTGAACACTCATATTAATTTATCTTTATCCAGTAAACTTTCTAGTATTGTCTCATATGGCTGTATCATTCATGACCCTAAATGACAAAGCTAAAAAAGTTATCGTGAACTCCAACTTCCTAATATAGGTCCAAGTCTAAGGACACTACATGATTGTAGGGCTCACACGGTGATAAAAAGGGAAATTATCACGTCATCCCCTACTATGTCGACTTAGCACATACAACACAATGTATGCTACAGTGGAGCTCTCACTCAATAGGTTATATCAAACTCAAACATTGTACGAACCCAAATTCAGACTTCACAAAAATGTCAACTCATGCACATACACATATGCTCTCATTCGACTACTTCAATGTCCAACCCAAGCATATACACATATACTCTCATTCGGCTACTTTAGGCTTGATATAGATTTATGAATATAATGATATACATAATCTGTATCCGACTCTCCTGAGTTTCATCTCAATCGTAATTGAGGCAACTTTCTTGCAATTTATGTAACTCAATAGCTTAATATCATTTTGCAACCCAGGCATCTTGCAACTCATGCAGTTTGGAACTCATGTAGTATTTTATATAACCCATACATTTTTTATTCTCCATGCAACATATGCATTGTTCCACAATATCGCTATTTAAGCATTATTATGGCCATTTTAGTTTCATCTTACTCACTACAAAAGTGCCAGGGTATCACCCATGTGACCTGATTTAAGCCTGTGACATTTATACACATATGTGCCTTACAGTATCATATTTATGAAACACATTATAAAATAATGAAAATAAGCATTTTATTTCAACAATGTCCATAATACGCGGTCCTTGTTTGCCAAACATTATGCAGACCCAGACTTTTTATATAAGCTTGGAACACATTGGTATCCAACCATGAAAATTCGATGAACCAGATCAGATGCTTTTATTCCTGCTCTCTTCAATCAGATGGTCAAATAAGGGTGGAAGAAATTAAACATGTGGTCTCATCAACTATCAAAGGCTGCAATAAAAAGGGAAAACAACTGCCCTCTATTCCTTTTGCATGGGGTTGGCTTCTCGTGGTCAAGACAAATATTTCTCCTTTTAGAACTGTTAGAAACCAAGGCCTGGATAAGCACAAAGTGGTTTTGATAATTCTCAAGTTTCTTTCCTAAAAATATCTCCCTAAACTCCCTCAGCTTTCTTTGTTATAAAATGAGAAATCAGATATAGAAGAAACATTGAAGAGACCCTTCTCTTCTTTCCTATCTCCCTTTACCATCAGTAATCTCAAGAGACCATTAGATCATAAGATAGTGTCTATTTCATTTGTAAATAGATTCCTGGCTGCGAAATCACATCATTCTTTCTATTAGAAGGAAGAGGAAGATCAAGATCAAAACAAGTAATTCTACCCAAAAAGACCTCTTCCTTTAGAGCATCTGAAAGGTATATTTTCGTTTGGATTGAATTCCATACTCTAACAAAAGGTCAATTTAAGAGGGTCGGAAAACCTATTTCTGTGTTGGTCCTACCCTGGCTTCTGGAACTCTTGAAAGGTCTGTTCCAACCCTCTGTTCTTGTATCCTGTGTACCATTTGTACAATCCACTTTTTGCAGAGAATTCATAAGAATTGCTGATTTTCTTCTTTTCATGACATGAGATCTATCATTGAAAACTAGATCAAATATAGTCTCTGTTTATGGTCTACATGAATATTTTTTTAAAAAATATATGAATTACATGAATCTTGATTCAACACCTGACTCAAAAACATAATCTAACTCGAAAAACATCATACTTGACCCAGAGGAACAATGTCAAATGTTAGCTCACTCAAACCAGCTCTGGCTCGCAAAGCCTTTCACTGCACTCTCAAGAAGGCTTTCATTTCCTCCTCAGGAGGCTGAAAGAAAACACGTGGCATTTGAAGAAATTTTCCCTACAACTACATTAGAAAGTTTACATTAAAATTTCAGTGAGGAAACAAAGGGATGAAGTCTCAAAAGTTTTAGACCAAAGTCACAAATCCCAATCTTTTAACTAAAGGAAAACATGCTAATCCATATGCTAACAAAGGGATGTAGGACTTTCATAGACTACCCAAGCATGTGGCTGATGTATGGAACAAAATGGCGACACCAATCCATCCACCCTCTTAATTTTCTAATCTTATCCCATTGCCTGCTCTGTATCCTGTAGACAGCCAACCCACACTCCCCTCTCTGCCTTCCCCATGTGAAGAGGACACACTTCTTGCCATCATAGAAGATCGGCACATTCTTCCTGTAGTACCCAGTCCCTTGTGCTTCAATCCGGTGCTTGAACTCCCAACTCCTGTTTCCATAGTCTTCAACAATCCAAACAAGTATGTCTTCCTTGTCGAACTTCACTAGACTCATGTGACCAGCAGCAACTCCAAGCCAAATGCTTGAGTATCCTGCGATTGCTGCGAGCCTTAGCCCCTCCGGCAATGCCATATAGTAGGCCACTTCTTGCTCCACATTGAACGCAAGCATGTCCCCGTTCTCCATCAACCAATGTAGTGCACCATTGAAGAAAACAGAGGCCACCGAATTGGAGATGTGCCTCCTGGTGCATGGTATGGTTGCATTTGATACTGTCCAAGTATTAGCCTCAGCAGAGTACACATAGAACCTATAGAAGTCATTTTGGCCTTGTTGAACCACCCTCATAGAAGCAACCACTTTGAAGCTGGTAGGGGATATGGCTGGATCAAAGGCTAGTCCAAACTTGGTGTCAAGCTTGGGGGTGTTGAGATAGGGAAGCTGCCTCAAATATTTGGTGGTGGGGTTGCAAACAAGGTGGCAATCGGGATTGAAGAGTTCGATAAATAGAAGCCCATTGCAAGCACATTTGAGCGAAATTCTTTGTGTTTGTGGGCTAGGGAGTCCAAAGCTCGTGTCAGGGGCTTCATGGGCACTGTGTTCGAGGGGGAAATATATGAGTTCTCCTCCCAATGGATCTGCAGTCACATTGAGGATGCCTAGGACATTTTGTGTTAATCTCTGAGCTTGTATAGTTATGAGACGAGGGTCTGAAATCAGTGCCTCCCACCTTTTGCAGGTCAATTTCAATCGACCCAGTGCTTTTGCCGGCAAGCGTGCAAGGATTTCAAGCAGCAGATTGTCATGGAACCTCCTCGCCTCAGCCATGAGCTTCTTCCCTAGCACAAAGATGCTTACTTAAAGAGCTAAGACATATTGAAGGTAGCAAACAATGTCATTAGACATGTTTCTTTTTGGCGATAGTTTTTTTCATCCAGAAGTTTAGTGCAAGTTAGATTTATTAGTGATCTTCCTATCGCATGAAGTTTGGTAAATTCCTCCGCATGACATTTTGGCTGTCATCTCTTTGTCACGGGAGTTTTAGACATTCTGAGAGAGTGGCCCGCACGAAATAAATTTCTAGAAACAAAAAGGGGAAAAATGAAGAGAGAATAAAAAAAGGTAGAATAATAGAGACAGCTCATTCTAAATGCCCTCTGTTCTCAAGAAAAAGCTCATTCTACGTGGCCTCATTGTATTTATTGCTCCACACGTTTGCAGTTCCAATGCCAGTAGAAAGAACTATGTACCTGGGTTGTCCTAGCCATGCATAAGAAACCAATTGAGATAAAAAACAGACTAATGGTGCCTCTCTTAAATAATTCATGCAGCTCAGACTTAAGTTTCTATGGCTCGCATCCTATCTTTCCCATTTCTCACCATCACTGGTTCTGTGTTGACCGCTGCCTGGCATTCATGGCATACAGCAAATAACATATTGTGTGTTGACCACTGGCCTGGCCATGCATAGTGACGGAGGGATGGTTTCCTCTGCCATCAGTATGGTAGAGAGAAAGGGGTGTGTGTCGCTCCATACGAAAGAGGAGAGGAGGATTATATCCTCCTCTTTCTCATGCAAAGAGAGCGAACCGAAGCCCTCTCTTTCCAGTTCTTCTCTTCCTCTCTCTGCGAGCAAGGTAGCTTAGGGCATGGATCCAACGGAAGACTTTGCTGGTCTCTATCGCCAGTCGATGATCACCGCTTTCGTCGCTGTCAAACAGAGATAGGTCCTTTGTTCCGTCCTTGTTCATCAATTCGTATCGGAGCCTTTAAATTGGCTGGTTTTTTTCTCCCTTCTCGCCACGTTGAAGGTCGTCAGAGGAGGCGGCGGAGCTGGGCGCGTTGGCCACCGGCTTACCGGCTTACTCCTCGCAACGACCCGTGAGCCGCGATTGGGGAAAAGGCCCGATCGGAAAAGGGCCCAACGATCAGGGAAAAGACCATCCCGCGCCACCCCCACCCACGCCTATTTTTTTATGCCACATCAACGGTCAAATTCCAGGAACTTTAGGGGTATTAGTTTTTCATTTTTTCAGCATAATAATAATAATAATAAAAAAAAGGTTAACATTGATATGGCAACCACATCAGCTAAGTGATGATATGACCGTTAATGTGGCAACCTTTATTACATGTGCACTAATAAAGGTACGTTTTGGTGACGTGGCTCATGTCACATGGATGCTCATATGGCAGCCTCCATTAATATGGCATACCGCATAGCAATGGAACCTGCTGCAACGTGTCATTTCTTTTTTTTTCTTAATCAAAGGACTTTTTGATAATTTTAAGCCCCTAGGAACCTACTGTTAATTTTGCCTTTAGTATTATAAATTTTTTTTAATTAATAATAGAGACCTATTGTTAATTTTACCTATAAAATTAATCATAAGTCCTGCTTTGTTTCTGTTTTTACAAAAAAAAAGGTTATTTTTTTATTTTAAAAATTAATAGAAAATTATAGAAAAATCAAAAAATAGCAAAAAATTACAAAAAAAATGAAAAATGAGCAGAAAATTGCAAAAAAAATCAGAAAAAATTGCTAGAAATTCTAAAAAATTTATCATAAGTTTTTTTTATTGAGGCATAATTATTTATGCTTTGTGCATAAATGGTATTTATGTTATTTTTGATTGAAAAATAAAATTGAGACATAATTATTTATGCTTTAGGCATAAATGATGTTTATGCTTAGTGTGTGAATGATATTTATGCATTTTTTAATTCAAATTTGCTAGCATGAAATTTATGCTTAGGGCTAAGATTGCTGATTACTTGTTATAATTAGTTTATTTTTATAGTAATATTTCTTTTCATAGGATATGTTCATATTGATGTATTCATGTTTAGTGTTGCATGTGGATTTGTTTCAAGTTGCATCTTTTTTTGTTGAATTAGGGATAAGTTCTCTAGAGTAGAAAATGATTAGATTAGATATCCAATCTTATTAAATGGATGATGATTATGAGCTTAGCAAAATTTTGATCCCATTTTATAAGAAAGAATATCTAAAATCTAATTAATTTTTTTTATAAATAATGTACACTGTGACATGTGCCTAATGTCTAAACGTTGTTTGAATAAATATAGTGATGGCCTCTAGGACTATTGTAGCTGACCTGAATAGAGATGAAAAGCTAGATGCACAAAATTATGATATGTAACACATGAATATTCAATACCTACTTATCAAGTTAGATGCTTTAAAAACCTTTACTTCCTATATGACTCCGCCTTAAGAAGGCAACTTTGCCCAGCACTGCCATGACTGAGAGGTATATGAGAATTAGGTCAAGAAAAATCATTGTGTATGCTTTACTATGTTGAGCAGCATGTACAACGATCTCATTAGGGAGTTTGAGAATTTTCCTATAACCTAGCCACTCCATGTCTAAGCATCTTCGTATTATGAACAACATAATTAAGGATCTGAAAGCTGACAGATAAGCAGCAGGTACTAGCAATGATGCGTTCTCTACCTGACCTTGAGTGGGGTCAAATGAAGCTCTTGATAATCAAGAGCTTTGATGATATTTCTTGACATTTAGAGATGGAGGCTGAATGCATGGAAACCATCCTGTGGTCTTTATGACTCAAGCTGGGCCTTCAAGGCCTAAAAACAAGAAAAGGAGCAGGGTAGGTAGGAAAGCTAGATAGGGGCCCAAAAAGAAAAAGGTAATCAAACCTCGAAGAGGCTAATAAGGGTGTAAGAGAGATATAGCAAAGATGAGATGTTACAATTATAGAGTGAAGAGATATTTAGCTCATGATTGCACTGAGCCTAAAAAGGTATCCTCCACTCCTATCTCTCTTATTGTTTGTTCATATGCATTAGTTGCCGATTCACTCCCTGATTGAATTGTAGACATGGGAGAGAATAAACATGTAGTGAGAGACCGAACTAGCTATATGGATTTTCACTAGATACTGGTGGGTACCCAACATATTATGCTTGGGAATGATCTACATAAACAAGTGTTGGGCATAGAAGCTTATTGCATTAGGATGCACAATGGATGTGAGCTACTTCTACATGACGTTTTGTATGTCTCGACTATCCGATATAATTTATGTTCTGTACTTGCCTTGTTGGTCCTATATTATACTTTTTGTTTATCTGAGAATGAAATGAATGTATATTTAGATTGTAATTTAATTTTTTGTGAAGAAATGCCGAATGATTTCTTTAGATTTGATGTTGATTTTAGTAATCATAATTCCTCATTTGCATGTATTTGTTTTCCTGCTGAGAATGATAGTTTGAAATGGCATGCCATACTTGGCCATGTGGGTCAAGATAGGATGTCTAGACTAGCAAGAAAAGGGCTATTGGGCTCTCTTAGCAAAATAAGTCTTCTTATATGTAAGATTTACTTAGCAGAAAAAGCATATAGAAAACCTTTTGGTAAGGCTTCTAGGACCTCTTAACCTTTAAAGCTAGTACACATATCTGTGGACCTATGAATGTCAAGGCATACTATGGCACCGCTTACTTTTTTATATCCATAGATGACTACTCATGATTCAGGGATGTATACCTGATCTTCCACTGCTATGAAGTGTTGAACTGTTTTAAACACTTTTTAATGAAAGTGGAAAATCAAAAGGAGAGGACTTTGAAGACCTTCGAACTGATAGAGATTACAAATATTTGTCCAAGCAATTTAAAAGGATCTGTGAGAAAAGGGATATGTAGGAAACTAACAATTCTTGAAACGCATAATAAAATGGAGTTTATTGGATATGATTAAATTGGTGATGGCATAGGAATAGGACTTTATTGGACATGGTTAAGTTTGATGATGGCATAAGCGAATCTTCCAATAAGTTTCTGGAGAGATGCGATACTGACTTCTACGTACATCCTTAATTGCATGCCTAGTAAGTTGGTACCCACTATTCCATATAGACTTTGAAACGACACAAAGCTGAATTTGGATCATTTGTGCCTATAGGGTTCAACAGGATATATTCATAACACTTCCCATAAGTATAGGAAGTTAGGTCCTAGGGCTAGCAAGCATGTGTTCATCAAATATGCTAAGAATTACAAAGGATATGTAAAATGTATGGAGAACATTTTCATGGAGAAGTTTAGAGATGTAGAATTTATAGAGAATAAATTTTTGAGTATTAATAAAGTAAGAAAGGAGAGTTGTTAGAAAAGCTGGAGGCAACAAAATAGAAGCAAACTATGGCATTCTATAGTTGGTTTGGTGGTAAGACACTAGAAAATATGATGGAGGGAAAAAAAGGGTGGCCTAATACCATAATGATAATAGAAAAATAAGAAAAAGTGGAAAGACATAAATATTGCATTGTATATTCATTTATATATATCAAGAGGTATTTATACCTAGTTGCAACCTATATATAGCAGAAAGCAAATTAGAACAAAAAAAAGCAAAGTACAATCAGATCAATGACAATGATACACACGATAAATCAAATATGATTGTGATTTTGATTTGATTTGATTTGATTTAGTTTCAAGTATGCTAACATATAAATCAAGCATGATTGCGATTCTAATTTAATTTGATATTAACTTCATTTAGCTCCAAATATGTCAACATTGTGAAAGTTATATGTACATCTATTAAGCATGTTACATCATACTTGGCAATGGTTCACTGTCCAAAACCCCTGGTTGATTTCAAAAACATTCATGATACAACATTCTACAAGATGGATATATAGTAAGGGATCATGGCAGTGAAGAAAATATGAAAACAAACGGAAAACCAAATTAAAACGTGATCTCGGGCTGAATTTTCCTAATTGATGCAATTTTTAGCATGTTTCAGTTGATTTTTTTTCCCTAGCTGATGCAGAAACAATCACAAAAATTTACCGTTGTTTTGAACAAGGAAACATAACATTATGAACTAGTTTGTGGAGGAAAACGACAAAACAGAATTGGTCTACTGCAGGCCAGTAGGCCAATTAGATACCTGTACTAATTTCACTCCCATAATTTCCTTGTTTCCCAGCTTTTGGACAACTTCTTTGTTCAACTTCGAATTTTATGATCTTTAGGTTGGTTGAATTTGTTCAACCGGTCCAACAATGAGAACTCTTAGGGTGCGTTTGGACATTTTTGTTTTTATTTTTTTTTGTATTTTTTATAATAGAGATGCAAGCTCATCAGAAATGGTGCAGATAGAATACACACTAGGCATCCACCAATAATTGATAGATAATGAAAGAATGCGGAGTACTTTCCCAAGATTGAGCATGAATTGCATCGGAGCTTGTAGCAAGCCAAGGCATCGGTGACTTGGTTGGCCTCCCTATATACATAGTTGAATGTGACAGAGCCTAAGAAAGGATATAGAAGGGCATGAATGCGTCAAAGGAGAGGATGAAGGCAATTGCAAGTAGAGTTTAGCCAACTAATAACTGTGGTGGAATCCTCCTCAAAAATTACCTGGTGATGACGTAGAAGAGGAAGTACCCTATGGATCCTATAGTAGGCAGCAGTTAGTTCGACTTGAGGAATATAAGCAAACTTGAGTGGAATTGATGCTGTTACAATGAACTTGCCATGATCATTGTGAGCAACAAAACTCACCCTAGCTGAATTTGCACATACTACATCGTCAAAGTTAAGTTTTAGGAAACTTGGTACAAAGGAATGCCAAGAAATAAAAGTATTGGAGGCATCTCCATGCGAAGGAGGAGAAAAACGTCCCTAGATACCAGGATAAGAAAACTCATAAGTAACTTTAGCTTTATTCTTGGGATAAACTGATTGTTTTAAGAAAAATCCAACATACATTGGATAATTTGTGCCGAAAGATATTCTTATTCGGGTTCCCCCAAGTGATCCAAATGACATAGTATAACAATAACTTGGATAATCTTAGAAAGAAATTAGAGAAGGCACTCCGTATGAACCGAAGCAAATCATCCATAGAAGATAAATGTTGAGGGAGATGCCCATTGGTGAGACTTCAAACTGCCTGAGCTCTTGAATCAAGAAGGAACAAATGCTCAATAGACTGCTTAATAGTCTCTACTATAAGACCGCATTAGGAATATATAGAAGAAATATAAAGAATTTGATGAGACAAAAGTGAAACAGTAGTAAGAGAGGATGTAAGGTAAAGAAAGCAAGGAAGAAGGAAGAAGGGAAGATTGTTACCCACTCTTTGCTTAAAAAGAAGGAATGAAGGAAAGAAGAAAAAAGAGTAATTTATATTCATCTTATTAGGATAAAGAGAAAAAAAAGAAAGAAAAGAAAAATTATATTTGCAATATTATAAATATATCATTAATAATAATATAAATCTAAATCAATTTTTAGAGACAAATTGAAAAGAAATGGCAAAAGTTATATATTCATTCATCTCTTTCTCGTTGGCATAAAGAAATTTAACACTCATTTTCCTTCCCCTTCTTTTAAAATTCTTCTCCTTCCCCTTTCCTCCCTCTCATTGACTTCCGTCCAGACCCTTAAAGCAAGGAGTTCATATTGTTCACTTCATGTGTTGTCACAGGTAAGAAATCAGATTTCTCTCCCGCTTTATTAACCAGTAAGCTGGGCTTCATACCCCGCTATTTATTCATCTTTAGCCATAACCATCTCAGATTCAAACAATATGCAGCTCTAAAAGAGGCAGTTTTCCAATATCAGAATTAACAAAACTTTTTTTTATCCTTTTCCAGAGGCATAGACTAAACTTGTATCCATGAAATGGAAAAAAAAAACACACACACACAGAATATTATTTAGAGGATTTGACTGGATTTGAAGAGAAGTCCAAAGATATCCAAATGCATATTCCTCCTAGCAAAGACATGCTCGAAGGAGATGGGCAGAGACAGAGAGAGAGAGAGAGAGGGGGGCAAGATCGTACCTGAGAAGACCAGGCGACTGAGAAGCAGGTGGAAACGGGGGATAGACGGTGGAGAGCCCTGTCAAGAACTAGGCTGAGAAATATAGGTATTAGAAATGTCCTACACCTGGAAGCGTGGTCGTCTACAACGCGGAGAGCGTTGCGAGAGGTCCTAATTTTGTTTCTAGTGCTTGTTACATAGGGTCGTGCCAGATGGAAACATCCTTCGACGGACGGTACAAAGCCAAAACGTTGAGTCGGTCCAAAGGATCGTAAATAGCTTCTAATTCGATACAAAAAGAAAATTACAAAAGACAGAGCGAGCAGCGGATGCCGGCGGGAGCAGCACAGAAGCCAAGAGTTAGATGAAGCAGGGAAAGGCGAGATCCGCAGTTCCCATGATCAAAAGTTAGTCTCGGATTACACCACGAACTGATAAGTAGGAATGTTGTTCATATTGAGACACAACTCGATCATGGAATCCATCTTTTTGATCAGAGCCAGTTCAATATATCAAAGTGCGAATCCTAATTCCGCTCATCACGCACAAACCCTTTTTCCCCCTCATTAGAATCTAGGTGAGATTTTTGAATTCTGCGATGAGGCTGGGCAAGTTATCTGATCCATAATCAACTCTAATATATATATATATATATTGGGGTGGATTGGATTGTGCCGTTTTTTTAATTTTCTCAGGCCTAGCTCAATTCCTTGATCGGACCTTTTCTTGATCTCCAAGTTCGTAAAATTCGTACTGGATCGAGCGTGGGCCGCTTGGTCTATAATCGGCTCAAGCTCATGACGCCTTCCATCTTTGTTGCGGTGGCGTCTTCTTGGGATGACGCGATGGCCCATCAAAGGTTGAGCGGCCAGGCGGCGATGGAAGTGGGCGAGCTGCATCGTATGAGCCCTCGATGACCACAGTCGTTTTATTTATTTATTTTAAATATACTTTGGCATGGCGCAAACCGAAAGATCCAGAGCAATGCGAGGTCACGACGGTAGAAACAAGGTTTGCTCCTCCTTTGGAAGGAGAAGGTGAGTGTTTTGATTCTATATGAGTAGGTAACAGTCCGGGCTCCTAATTGCAATTTCTAGATATACTATATAAACTAGTCCGACCTTAGGAAGTTGGGTTCCTTAAATTCTGTTAGATATCACTTTTATTTTTTTATTTTCAAAAAAATTCTTAAAAAAAATTTTATTTGTATTTGTCTATATATGTGTGCCTGTGTTTGGTATGGTTAGTCATTTTTAAACAAATATTGCAATGACGGTGTAAGGAATGGTCTATGCAGGGAAGATAATGAAGACGATAATATTGAAAGGAAATTTAGAAATGAAATAATAGAGGTAGTCATAAATAATGATAGTTATATGGTAGTGACAATGGTTATGATAATAGTAGTGGTAGCAAGAACATCAATAATATGATGGAGGTGTTGAATGTGATGGCGCTGGTGCTAAGAGAGTAAAAATAATTATGATGGTGATCTAAACAATCACAATGTAATAGAAAGGATTCTGATGATGCCGCGATAGCAAGGATGCCAGCAATAATGGCAATGGTAAACAATGACATAGATGAGGTTTATAATAGAGAGATGGTAGTGACAGTGATAATAGTAGAAATATAAGTTTTTTATTCTTAAAAATATTAAAAATAAAGATCTCTTACTTTCACTATTTTAAAATATAAAAGTGACTTTAAAAATAAAAATAATAGTTCTAAACATGCTTTTTATCATAAATTTTTTAAACAAAATAAAAAATAAGAAATGAAAACAATGCCAAACATGCCAATTATAAATTTATAAAATAATAAAAGTAGTATGTGTAAATGTTTTATATTTTATACATGCAATGCATGCATGGAAAATACAAACTAGTAAGAGTAACATTTTGTTTGGCATAGCTACTGTTTTCAATTTCTCGTTTTTATTTTCTTGTAGATGCATTTATGTTTTCAATACTTTAAAAACCACTTTCTATTCGGAAAAAGTAAAAGCTAAGATTGAGAAATTAGTATTCAGACGTTGCAGACGTCCCAGCAACATTGACTACTCTGATTAAGATCCTTAAAGAATAATATATGGCCAAGTTATACATTGCTAACTAGAAGGATTCAATACTGTTGTCATATGGAGCTTATAACCCTTTTTCACCAAAGTTTGACATTTCGTCTTATAAAGGCATCAAAAGGTTTTTAGAAGATCAAACATACCTTTTTGAAACTAATGCTAATGATTGTCATCCCATTCAAACCATGCCTGTTATCCTATTTTATAGATGTTTCTATGAAGAGGCCTTCAAAGGAATGTTACTCAAATGTGTTAGTCATGCTCAATCTAAGGATATTATGAGAAAAGGATATTATGAGATTTGCGGTCCACACATGATCATGCTAGCAATTAAGATTATGGATATTTTTGGATGAATATGAAGCATGATTGTTCCAAATTTGTTAATTGATAGTTACTTTTGAAAATAAAATTTTATTTAAGGATTATAAAGTTTTTTATAAATATTATTTTATAATATTTATATAAATTCATATAATTTTACATAAATATTTTAATATTTTTACATAAATATTTAATATTTATATAATAAATATTTATAAATAATATTAAAATATATTTCTAATTAAATTTATATTCTCATTATAAATGTTTTATTACTTAAAAATAAATTTATCTAATGAAAATGTATAATTTATTACAAAATATTTATAAATATTTATTATTATAAAATACTAAAATTATATTTAAATTCATAAATTATAAATTAAATATTATTTTAATTACAAAAATATTTTAATTTAATTATATTTATATTAGCAGTATATATTATTAATAATATATTTAGTAAATATGTTATTAATAATATTATTATTTTAATAAATTTTATTTTATTTATGTAATATTTATTTATTAATAAGTAAATGATATTTGTGTAAATATTAATTATATAATATTTTAAATAAAAAATAGTGTAATAAATATTTAATAAATATATAAAACAAATAAAATAAAATAAAATTATAAAATTATTTAAAATAAATTTTTATGTAAATAAATTTTTATAATATTTATGTAAACATTTTGTTATGCAAATAAAATTAAATATTTTGACTACTTTTATGTGAATTTTTATGAGGAATTTGTAATATAGAGGTGGAATTTGTAAATAATCATCTAGAAATTTTTTAGAATTTAAAAATTTCTTCTTAAGAGTGGTCAAATAAAAAAACTTAATTTTTAAATTTTTAAATTTTTACTCACAGTAAAATCTTTTCTGAAAATTTTTGATCCAAATGCACCTTAGGAGTCATGTCCTACGCAGTGTTATTAGTAAAGGATGGCCTGGATTTAAAATAGGAAGGCCGTTGAATTGGTTTGGGTACTTCACCTTCAAGAAGATCTAAGTGCCTAGATCTAGAAAGTTCCCATTTAATTGGGAGGGTCCATACGTAATCAAAGAGATATATTGAAAGGTTGCCTCCTTGCTCATTAAAATGGGAATGAGCTTTCACATCCAATCAATGATAGTCCTGTCAGAAAGTACATTACTTGTGATCGAAAATGAGACCTTCAGATATGAATCTATTTCTCTAAAAATGAAACCCAAAATTTATTATCCTTGTTAACCCTTTTTGAGCCTATATCGTATGACACCCGGTGCCAGCAAAAGAAAATTTTGCCTAAGAGAAGGGAGTCAAAAATGAATCAATAGCGTCCAATAAAGAACAACCATCTCCAAAAGTAGTTCAAATTAAATGTTATGCACTTTCAAATCATAAGATCTAAAGTAAATTTTAAAGTAATTTAACAAATATCATGAATCCAACTTTATATATTTCTAAAATTCAACAATATTTTAATAAACTTATTTAATCCAAATGTTCATATAAATATGCACAGAAGATATTTTACAAAACTTTAAAACTCTTTTTATAAGTCATAAATTAAAGTAAAAATACTCTAATTATAGCAAGATTACCTATCTTGATGTACTAATTATTGAGGTTAAACCTGATCAGATTTGGATCTATAATCCACCTACATGAATCAAACCAAACATAACACCCAGAATTAGATTCTAAAGTTCGATAACTAGTTTCACCACTAATCAACCCCAAACCTGGAGAGCGTAAGACTGGATCTTGACCAATAGGGATTCAAGTAACTAAGAAGAGAGTAACCAGGAGACGTTGATTTTGTTATATAAGATGCACGAATGACAATCTATGTGGACAAGCAAGTTTAATTTCCAACTCATATTTCCTCACGCCAGGTACTGCCCCTCTCATGTCGTTTCATAAGAGAGCGAATGATTGAAGAAACAAAGCAGTTGAGGCTGGGGGGAGAGCATTACCTAACATATGGCAATCATCATCATCATCATTGGTAGATGTAGTGAAGACAATAGCATATCACAACCGATTCTATCACTCACATTCTCATTTTGCTAGAGAAGCTGTGGTTACTTTTCTCCAGTTCTTTCGTTTTCTTGCTTTGTTCTCGCTATTCTTTTAGGCCCTTGACCACCTAAGATGTAATTGTTCCACTCAGCTTCTACCTCAATGGTAGTACCTTTCAACCAAAATCCGATTTTGATGTTTGTGGGAAGGTGCAAGGATGTGAACAGGTTGACGACCCGTTATGATGCTGGAGAAGATTCTTGGTCTCAAAGTAGAGAGGACCAAAAAAAAAAAGACCTGCCTAACATCCCATTGCATAGGCAATGGAAAGCGGGCAGTCAAATCCATCCAGCACCTTCAAGCATCCACTGCCCAATTTTTCATCGCGAAGGGAGGCAAGCTGTTTCCCAAGGAGTAAAGTATGCAAATAGGCTGTTCCATGAGTTAAGTTTCACATTGCTCAGGCCTCCTCTTCGGGCTAATATTGCGTTTTTTTTTTTTTTTTTTCCAAACCTCTGGAGTTTTTTTTTTTCTTCCAAACCCCTGGATCAGACCCACCCTATTTGCATCCCTACCAAGTAGGGCCGTGCAACAAATTAGAATAACTCAAAGACTAATACAAATCTAATTTTATAGGAGCAAATTCGTTCGATTCAAAGTTTTAATAGAGGCAATTCTAAGCCTAGAATTATATAACCAACCACTTTTGGGTTGATTCTCAACTGTGAAGGTTGGGTCCTTGATTCTAACTCAATAATTGACCACCCTTTATTTTTATAAATTTTTTTTAAACAAAAGAAAGTATTACAAAAAATTGAACTTGAGACTTTGATCTGATAATATAATATTACTGAAAATCTTAAGTTTCTAGTAATCTTGTACTTTGTAATCAAATTATCAAAAATGCAAGGTTACCATATTTGGTTTACCTTGATAATATTAGCTCAAATGTTTAAAAAGCTAGATTATCGCATTTGATTTATGGTAACCAAATACGAAAATCAGATTGCTATGTTTCTGAATTTTATTTATATTTTATTATAAATCTTTTTTATCTTTAAAGTGATTTTTTTTGCTAAAATATAAAATATTCTACAAGTAAAAAATAAAGATTCTTTGTAAAATCATTTTAGAAATATTATATATTAAAATAGCATAAATATATTATACTATTTTAATATTAAATAATATTTATGATATAATAATATTTTTTAAAATATAATATTTATTGTATCAAATTATTTAAACTTATGATATAAATAATATTAAAAATTATTTAGATATAATATTTTAATATGCAAAAAGGTCATAAATATTATATTGATATTAAATTTAATATTAATATAATATTATATATTATATATTATATATTATATATATAATTTACTATTTAAATATTATTAAGAGCATATTAAATGTATGATCATATTAAATATTATTAAATATTTATATGTAAGTAAAGAGTGTAATTTAAAATTACCAGATTTTGATAATCTTGAATGCCCATTATTTAGATAGGAATCAAATTATTATGATTTATGGTAATCTTAGACTGGGAATCAAGTATTACCATCCAAATTACTATATCTAATTATCAAATATGATAATCTGCATGGTAATCTCAGATTGCTAAGATAGATTATCACCAACTAGATGCCTTACCAAGATAAATTATCACCAACCAAACGCCTTCTTCAGGAAAACCTACAAGTAAACCAGATATGGAGATGGCGACTAGGGTTGTTGTTTCCATTTTTAGATAATTTCAAGACCACAATGGATCTACGATAAGATCGTTTATTTACAACTACAACGGAATGTTATACAAAGTCAACAGATCTCAACCAATGAATAGTATTTTATGGCTACACAAACCATTGAGGATAGTTTTAGATTTGGGCCAAGACGAACTACTGTAGGGAATTTATTGAAACCATTGAATTCGGAATATGGTAAAGTAGCATCGGGCTCGGGGACTATACCACTTATAGGGGTCGCAATGGCTCTATTTGCGATATTCCTATCTATTATTTTGGAAATTTATAATTCTTCCGTTTTACTGGATGGAATTTCAATGAGTTAGGTTCATAAGAACTAGAAAGTCCTAGTTTTTCAGTCAAAAAAATTACTTTACTTAAGACAGACTCAGATTTCTAGACCATTTTGGTAGTTCGACCGTGGGATTTATTTGTTTCGGTATTTCCGGAATATGAGTGTGTGACTTATTATAATTGATCCTATTGATAATACAGAAAATGGGCCTGTCATCTCTATCAAGATGATTCTACCTTGTCGGATATTTATTCTAGTATCTGGAGCATGGAATATATAGAATAGATCAAGAAAAGAAATATTTGAACTATGATTCATACCTACTATTTACTATTCAGACCTCGCAACCGGGCTCAAAAAAATTCAAATAGGTATTTCCTAAATCAAACTATTTTTCTTCTTTCAGTTTGAACAAAGGACAAATGTTTCTCTAGATTTTGTTGAGTCATTACATCCATTCTATTGAATAAGTGATCATCAAACGGTTCTTACTCAGAAAACCTTTGAGTTTAGCTTGAGTCTTTGCTTGATTAAATCATTGTGGTTCTAGTATGAATCTGAGGTTTCAATTGATTCATAGGGTCTCAACAAGGGAATTCCTATCAATAGCAAAACTATTGTTAATTTGCATTACGCACAAAAAAACAATAAATCAAATAACAAATAAAAAAATAGGGAAGAGAAGATTCAGGAGGCCTGTAACGATCAACATAAAGAAAGACAGATGAGCCAACTTGATATTTTTGGCATTATCATCACAAAGAAGAGATTCCGGATTTTTGTTACTTCGTATCTTTGGGGCAAATCGAATCAAGTGACTAAGAAGTTTTGAACTTTCTATTACATATCCGTTGAAATTAGTATTTGTGTGTTTCGGCTTGAGCCGTACGAGATGAAATTCTCATATACGGTTCTCAGAGGGGGAATTCCTTTGGATTACCTATCTCAATAAGGTATATGATTGGTTTGAGGAACGTCTCGAGATTCAGGCGATTGCGGATGATATAACTAGTAAATATGTTCCTCCTCATATAAACATATTTTTTTGTTTAGGGGGGATCACACTTACTTGTTTTTTAGTACAAGTAGCTACAGGTTTTGCTATGACTTTTTACTATCGTCCAACCGTTACAGAAGCTTTTTCCTCTGTTCAATACATAATGACTGAGGCCAATTTTGGTTGGTTAATTCGATCAGTTCATCGATGGTCAGCAAGTATGATGGTTCTAATGATGATCCTGCACGTATTTCGTGTGTATCTCACAGGTGGATTTAAAAAACCCCGCGAATTAACTTGGGTTACAATGAGTTATCTACCATTTCTACTAAAAAACCAAAAGTACTAGATTAGTCAACAAAGTTATTTTATTAAACACAGCTAAAAGAAAAAAAAATTAACCGTTAGATACCATACATGTGAGAAACAAAAAAAAGAAAAACAATTGGTTCTACCCTAAAACTAGCCTGAAATTGTACTAATCTGATTAGATCAATTCCGAGTTAATTCCAAAATATGGTTTGATCAATTTTAGGTCTTGGAATTGAGCCTAATTGGGTTGGTTCTAGGTTTTGACTTAGAACCAACCCAATCCAATCCATACTCATCTCTACTATCAGGGATTGTTACATGAGTTGTTGGATGATCCTAAGAAAATTGCATGTCCTCTTTTTGAAGCTCTCCTTAGTGATTAGCTAAATTCTAGTACATACAATCAACCTTTCTTAGTAAATGAAGTAACCAATATCTCTAGTTTCATAAGCCTTACATGGGGAAGCAACACTTTTGCATATTGTTATTACTCAAATCAGGTCCCTATTCTCTATGAATTTTATTTCTTCAATGTAAATGTGTCGTGAATTTCTTGATCCATCACACTTCATAATTCAGCTCGACAAATTTGAATAAAAAAAATGATTGAGAATACAATACAAACCTTAGCCCCTTTTTTTAATACATATATACATGCATATATTTCATGAAAAATATCAAAGAGAAAGTTAAGGTATTTTGTGTTGAACCTTAGGGTTCAATAATTCATTTTTTGATGATAACAACACATTACTTAGATTACTAATAGTATACTTTGTTAGGCCTAAGGCAACCCAAAAAGAGGGGAGATGAATTGGGTTGATTAAAAACTTAACCTTAAAATCTAAATGCTTAAATACAAATGCAATAATAAAAACAAAGTACTAGAAAGTTAAATTAACTCAAGAGCTATGCAGTAGATAATAACCCAAATAAGAATTAGTGTAAGAATATAAGCAAGTAAAATAAAGGAGGCATGAAGATTTATAATGGTTTGGCACCACTTGCCTACATTCACTGTCCAAAATACTTGGGATTTCACTATACCAATCCTCTTAATCGAATGAAGATCAAACCCTACATACTTCTTTTGCTGGGCTTAAAAGAAACTCTTATAATTTTTTTTCGGGCTAAGGATGAACCCACTCTCTCATTTTCATAGGCTTAAGAGAAACCCAATTTTCTCAAGAATAAGAAAAAACACAATTTACAACACTTAAGAATGTGGATATTCCAATAAAGCTCTAAACTTGAGTTGGAATATTAAGTGCACTAAAAGCTCAAAAAAAACTTTAAACAAAGATTTTTCAATGATTTTAAACTCAAAAACCTCTTATAAAACTAACTAACAAAAAATATAGCCGTTGGAGCTTCTAGGCAGCTCTAATGGTTAAATAAAAATATGACCATTGGACTGTCAAAGCCCTAGTAGTCGATTGCTAGCCTAAGGTCGATTGATCGCTCGCCTTAAGCCAGTTAACCGTTCATTCTGCAGCGGTTGATTGCTGGGTTAGACAAATAGTGGTTATTTTAATTCTTTTATGGTTTGGCCAACTTCGATTGAGCGTTTTTAGGTTTAATTGACTGCACACATCCAGTTTTAGATTTTCATAATTATTTTACTTTAATTATTAATTCAAAACCTAATCTAATTTATTTTTAATGAGTTTGATTCTTATGCACTTATTCTTCTACTAAGTAAAATAATTTGGTTGTTACTGCATTTAATTAATTGCCTCGAGTGTTGCTCCATGAAATCAAGATCTTAATAATCGTAAGTGTGGGTTGCCTTTTTCAACTTACATCCTTTATATCTTAATCAAGAGTGAAGTAGCATCTGGTTCCCAACTCTTGGAAGATTCCTATATTCATGGCTTGTGTGTAACATTTAATGGAGTCTAGTAGCATAATGCATCTACGACTACTCGTTAATAACATAATTAATTAATAAAAGCTAGTGAATTAATCTAATTTTGAATGTATTTAAGATGACATGCTATTAAGTACCGACTAGAAAGATATGTTACTTAGTGCTATTTCACACCATCAATTGGGATACTGACTTCCTAGCCCAACACCTGTCAAGAACTCGGATTCCAAATGCTTCTCAAATAAAAGTAGTGCTGGTTCACAAACCGTGAAGACAAACTTCTATTTTGTCGTCAATTTGAGCCGTAAAAGTGTCTGATTGAAAGCTTTCCCATCATATAAAACTAGGTGCAACTAGGAGTCGTTCGAAGAGCATTACTCCGACTCTCAGCAGCATCATACACCATCCGCGTCGCCATCAGGCCACCGGGGCTCATACGTTTTGCTCAAACCTAATTCCAAACCGGCACGTCTCCGGCGTCATCACTCCCGAGGGTATTTCCGTCTTTTCGTGTGGGTTTCTCGCTATTTCACACTAGTTTTTATTTTAGTGCGTTCCCGTTTTCGTGTCGTCATTAAGCGAGTCCGCCTCTCATCCTTAGCTCCCTCCCTTCTCTCTCATTGTTCTCCTCTCTTCCTCTTGCTTGGTGACGAACGAATGCCTCCGGCGGCGAGATTTCTCCAGATGAACTCCGGCCACCATCCGGTGGCGGAGCCGCCGGATCCCCTTGCGGTGGACTCGGACGTGGTGGTGATCCTGACGGCGCTCCTTTGCACCCTGATCTTCGCGGTGAGTCTAGTCCTGCTGGCTCGCTGCGCCTGGTTGCGAAGGTCCTCCGGCTTGGGCGGTGGCCGAGAACCGTCACCTCCGCTGTCGGACAAAGGGCTGAAGAATAAAACAATCCGTTCCATCCCGAAGATCTCCTACGCCGGCGCCGGCGGGAGGGTCGCCGACTGCCCGATCTGCCTTGCCGAGTTCGTGGAGGGCGACGAGATCCGCATCCTCCCGCCGTGCGGTCACGGTTTCCATGTCGGGTGCGTCGACACGTGGCTGCGTTCCCACTCTTCCTGCCCCTCCTGCCGCCAGATTCTCGTCGTCGCCACCGCCGCCCCTTCCTGGTGCCGCCACTGCAGGGCGAGCTCCGCCACCGCGGACTCCTCGGCCTCGGAGGAGGGCGGCGCAAAGGCCAACGAGGACGGAGACGCCAACAACTTCCTTCCATGAGCTCCTCCTTTCCATTCCTTTTTAGCAAAAAAGATTGCAAGTATTAACCCTGTTTTGTTAAGGTTTGGAACTTGGTGTTGGGAATTTAGAAGTGGTGACTTGGGCTTTTGCTGTCATGCTTTGGCTGTGCGTGCGTGGATGGTACCTAAAATAAAATGGAGTGGATATGCCGGGTGGCGCAAGGGGCATGAGGATTTGAATAGAAGTGTTGCGCGGGTCGAATTGAGATTTGGTTGCCGAGAAAAGCTATATATAAAAAAAAAAAATCCTATCTCTACGCATGCATCAGTGATGATGTTGCATCATGTCTCATGATTTATGTAAAAGGAATAGAACTTGAGGATTAAAAAAAATTAAAAGAACAACAAAATTCGCAGAACCAATTCCGTCTATCTCTCGCTATCTTTTTCAACATTGCTTCAACTTTTATGTAAGTATTAAATGATGGTACAAAAAAAAAATAAAGAGAAATAGGTGGTATGTACGTAGCGTATACTGTACCTTCCATTCAAACTTCCATTCTTTGAAAGGAACTCTCTATTATATATATATATATAAAGAAAGATAGATAGATTTAGCTGCATTTAAATGTAGTTAGACCTAAATCTGATTACCTTCTTTACCTTTGATCCACACGAATACCAAACCGTTCTATCTCTTTCATCTTTAGGATCCAGTTACCTTCTTCATCTTTGATCCACACGGATGCCAAAACCATTCTATCTCTTTCATCTTTAGGATTCATGAACTATATGTATTTAAAGATGAGGAAGATGATCAGATCTAAATTTATTTATATTTCAATGTAGCCATGCTTAATTTTTTATGCATATATGTGTATGTATTATGTATGTATACATATATATGTATATATATGCATGCATGTATGTATGTGTATATATATACACACACATATACAAATATATGTACAAATATACATACATACATACATACATACATACATATATATATATATATATATATACAAGTTTAAATTGAGTCACCTTCTCCACCATTAGATTTGCATGAATCTTAAAATCAAAAAATCATCCGTTAACCACCATTACCTATCTAAAAAAAATTCTAACAAAATAAATAGAAATGTGTAAAAAAACAAAAATATTATGATAAAAGTAAACATTAACTGTTTTAGATATGATGATAAACAAGTATCCCATAGAAGAAATAGCAACATCTATCCTATAGAATAAATAGGTAGTGTGAACCGATAAATATCTAATTTGGGTGATAAATAAAAATACTACAGGAATAAATAAAAACTATTAGATCAAAGATATGGTATTTTATGTGTTCTGATGCATGAGACATATGGAGGCTGAACATGTGGTGCGCAAGCACTCGTTGTATATTGTATTTGTCCTATTTTCATAAATATACCTTGTTTTTCATGATGCGCAATGTGTAAAATTGTTTATGTTTATTTCTCAAAATTTCTATTTATCCTTCAAACTAAATGTTTATCATTTAAGCTAGCCATTTATTTTGAAAATTTTAGTGCTTATTTTGTTAGATAAGTGTTTATCATCACCCCGAAATAGTTAGTGTTTACTTCAATTATGTTTGTGTTTATTATTTCTTATTTTCATTTATTCTTTATACATTTTTATTTATTTCATTAATTTTTTTTTAAATTAGAATATGGTGGTTAACAAGTGGCTTTTTAGCTTCAAGATTTCTATAGATCTCATAACGGGGGAGGCGATCAAATTTGGATATGGTTACATATGAATATAATCAAGTCTAACTCCTCTCTCTATGTATATATATTTGGATTTGTTGAGGTTTGAATCTAGTCCTCAAATGCTAATGAATAACATCGATTCTCGCTCGAATGGTAAAGCATCTTGTTAGCCAAACCATCCACAACTTGCCAATGAGAGACAAGGAAGAGAGAGGATAAGAAGGCCTGGTTTTTCTTCAAGAAAAATCTTCCGCCACTTAAGCCGAAGTGAACATAAAGACCCTAGGGCTCTTAGGATGAGCTACCTAAGATCAAAGGACAAGGCTAAGAATCTTCATACCTATGAAGTCTTAGGCTACTCTTATAGATGTCTAGAGGAGTTCTTGTTAAAGTTGGTCTCTTATAGTAGATGGTTGCGATGAGCTTCATCCTCAGATGATATGGCAACCATAAAAAAGTCTCTTTATCATGTTATCTATGATTTCTCCTTATGTCACTATTAAAGAGCTAGCCAAATCAAACCATATCACTTGCTCCATATTTTAGGAGATTAAGTTTAGGCTTATGTTTAAGTCATGAAAGTAGCTTGGATCTCCCATGACTGGCTTATTTTAGGTTCATTTTGCTCATATATAGTGATCTAACATGCATCCCATGTTGGTCAATTTAAACTGAGCTCAATGACTCATGGACATTGCTCGATTAGGTCAACTTAGATTAACTCAATAACTCATAGACATTGGTTAGCCTTTAGTTTTACCGATCTCAAAGTTGTTGCTTTAATTTGATTCTTCAGGTTGGAACCTAAGGCTTCAAGATGAGTTATCACTAATCTCAAGTTAGCTTACTATAGATCAATGTTTGAGCTTTGAAGAGATCCTTTACCAACCATGGTCACTGGACTCATACTTCTTGGAATGTGAAAGGTCAGCCTTCTAGATAACTATTCAGTCCTTACTTGAGCATAACTCAACTTGGGCCGTATCTCCGAAGTGATGGGCGTATCACCCATCTCGAAGCATGGATCTTTGCATAGATCTTGATATGATGCACAACGATCTAATGCACTACCTCGAGTCTTGTGCCATTGTGATAGCTTTGTATCATAGTGGATCTCCTTTGGAGTCAGAACAAGTTGTTTTCTCTCTTCGAAGGCCGAGCAAGGTATTAGATTTGCTGGCGCCACAATGAGAAGTAAGTTGTTGCATCCAAACATATTATGTGGCAACTCAGCCCTAGGTCTTGCAAGCAAGCATTTTTCCGAAACAACACCTCTAAATGTATGAGGCTCATAGTATCGGACAAAATAATTGACTTCAAATCTGGGGCAAGAATGGAGCCCATATTAAAATCCAAAAACTTATGCCTCTTATCCAATTTGTAGCTGAATTAGCCTCTCTAAATATATGCATAGTAGAAAAATGTGAAAAAGAAGAACACGTTATCCTAATATCATGTAAAAGGGGATGCAATTGGTCTGATAATGCATCCTCACATACCCACTTAATCACCCTTAGAGAATCTCCTTTCAAAATAATTCTATTGCATCTAATATAGTGGAGGGCAATTCTTATGCTCTCCCACGCTGCTTTAAACTCGTAGAGAAGAACAGCAAGAACAGCGGAGGCTATAAAAACTCTAGCTGCTGCATATAGCACCCAAGCCATATAATCTCTCAGAAGAAAAACGAGCTCTAGCCTGATCCGCAGAAAGAGCACCATTAAAATTGATCTTGATAACATCATGGGGTGGGGATACCTCTCTAACTTGAAGGGTCGAGGAAGTGAGCCACTGGGACTACAGATGTCCCAGGAACACGATGAAGCAAGAATAGAAGATACAGTGGTATTACCATATTCTAGAGATAGGCGAAGTCCAAGCGCAGCAATTTGAAGAGGACTAGTGGTTTTTCTTCGGAAAAGGCTTATTCCTGGCTGTCCACAAGCACCAACCAAAAAAAAAAAAATTGTGCAGAAAGATATGAATTTTTAAAATTTTAGGTAGAATTAATGTCTAAAATGGAAGAAAAAATTTTAAAAATTGATGCGTTTGTGCCAAGCCGAGCCACGCTGGCCTGCACGCTCACTGAGGCTGGCCCGCTCCCGCTTCCTGGGCCGTGCACATTTGGAGCCTAGCTCGTTCTACTTGAGTCGTGACCGATCTGGGCCGCATTTTCTACTGTAGGCCGAGTTTCAGCGTCTGCCCTACACTTTTACTGGGCCGTGCGCGTTGTCAGCCCCTCGTAGCTGCGCACGGCCAGGGCAGGGCCGTGGCGCAGCCCGCGGCGCAGAAGGGTGCAGGCATAGGTAGGACAGGCAGCTGAGATCCTGCCAGGCCAAACTGTAATGCTGCTCATTTCGTTAGAACCCCTGGATGGCCAGAGTCTCGATGCTGTGCCAGAACAGTAATAGACAGCCCTTCAGTAGCAGCTCATGGCCAGGGTGGGCCGTGGCACAGCTCGCGGTGCGAGTGGGCGTATGCGCGGGCAAGGCAGGCAGCCGAGGGCTTGCCAGGCCGGGGAGCGAGCTGCGCGGCAGGGTGCGCGCAGATCAGCCAGTGCAAAGCGTGCAAAGCGCGCAAGGGCCAGCACAACGACGCAACCCATCGACCAAGTAGCGCGCAAGGTTGGGCATCCATGCGCGCGCCAAGGTGCAGCTAGGCGGGAGGCACGCGATGGTTGATATTCATGCGCGGGCCATGCGTCGAGGCCAGGGCCGGGACACACTCCAGGTGCGGGCGGCACCACACCATCTCGACACGCACATCGCCTGATGGAGCAGGGTAAGGTTGGCCAAAGGATCCGGGAAGGCAGCAACGCTACGCGCAGGCACGGCGCAGGGCCCGCGCAGACATGGGTGAGGTTGTTCGCGCGAAGCAGCGCGCGCAGGCACACGGCGCAGGGGGCGCCGGGCGCGCGCGCGGGCAGGCCGGGCCGCGCACGCAGAGGCGCTCGTGCCAGGCGCGACCGCCCTGACTTCGATAGCACGTAACACGGCGCGCACCCTTATTCGCTCCGCATAAGGCGGCAAGCAAGGCGGAGCGCACCCTTATCTGGGCGCTCCGCACGGCGCGCAAGGCGGAGCGCGCCCCTATTTGCATCGCATATCGCGGCGCGTAAGGAAGGGCGTGCCCCTATCCGCTACATCGCAAATCGCGGCGCCAAGTGCGGGGATAAGGCCTATCCGGCCGAATCCCCCGGCGTGGAAATCGGACTCAGCGCGCGGGCGCGACGCGAGCCCAAGTGGGGTGCGGCACTCGCCCAGGGCCAGCCTGGCCGCGCAATGCGGCCAGATAAGGCCCAGGCACGGGGTGCAGGCGTAGGAAGGACGGAGTGGCAGAGACCACCGCGGCGAAAGCGTAATCTTGCTCATTTCGTCGGAACCACAGGGTGGCCGAGTCTCGATGCGTGCCGAACGATGTAATAAACCGACCCTTCGGTGGCAGCGCACGGCCAGGGTGGGCCGTGGCACAGCTTGCGGCACGAGTGGGCGTGTGCGCGGGCAAGGCAGGCAGCCGAGGCCTGCCAGGCCGGGGAGCAAGGTGCGCGGCAAGGTGCGCGCAGACCGACCAGTGCAACGCGCAAGGGCCAGCACAACGACGCAACCCATCGACCAAGTGGCACGCAAGGTTGGGCATCCATGCGTGCGCCAAGGTGCAGCTAGGCGGGAGGCACGCGATGGTTGATATTCATGCGCGGGCCATGCGTCGAGGCCAGGGCTGGGATACACTCCAGGTGCGGAAGGCACCGCACCGTCTCGGCACGCACATCGCCTGATGGAGCAGGACAAGGTTGGCCAAAGGATCCGGGAAGGCAGCAACGCTATGCGCAGGTACGGCGCAGGAGGCGCCAGGCCCGCGCAGATATGGCGCGAGGTTGTCCGTGCGAAGCAGCGCGCGTAGGGGGCGTCGGGCACGCACGCAGGGCAGGCTGGGCCGCGCGCGCAGAGGCGCTCGCGCTGGGCGCGAACGTCCCGACTTCGACGGCACGCAACGCGGCGCGCGCCCCTATCCGCATCGCATATCGCGGCGCGTAAGGCGGGGCGTGCCCCTATCCGCTGCGTCGCAAATCGCGGTGCCAAGTGCGGGGATAAGGCCTATCCGGCCGAACCCCCGGCGTGGAAATCGGACTCAGAGCGCGGGCGCGGCGCGCACCCAAGCAGGGCGCGGCACTCACCCAAGGCCAGCCTGGCCGCGCAATGCGGCCAGATAAGGCCCAGGCACGCATCACCCGCGCCTACGCCGAATTTTTAGGTGCAACTCAAGGAGGGGCTTGCGGGTGGCCGTTTGCCTAATGCGCCTATAAAAGGAGGTCACCCGGACCCCCATGGAGCAAGAAGTTTGAAGAGTTTCTCTAGGTCCATTACAAGGGAAGGAACATATCTCTTGACGCAGAGGTGGTTCCTACGTCAAAGAGAGATTGCTTGACGCAGAGGTGGTTCCTACGTTCAAGCATCGCAAGGCTAGAGGGAGGAAGACTTTGGGAGCATCTTTCTTGTAAGTGCTTATGCACAGAGCTTTGTGAAATCCTTGTAGAAGCTATATATTTTATAAAGGTTGGGGGCGTTTCCCCGTATCTGCTTGTGTTTTTGTGGTGTGGGTTTTTGCATGCGTTTGGCCATGCGTTTGTGCTTGTCCTTGGTCTCTATCGTGCTCAACTTAGGGACGGCCTAAGAGGGAGGCTACTGATAATACCTCAGGCCCTTTTCCCAACAGATGCATGGTAGGGTATATTAGGGTTGATCTGCGGGGAGGCTACTGGTAGTACCCCGGATCAATGCACCCAACTACCCGCGTATCGAAGAGCGCAATAGGCCGCTGAGGGCATTGCGCACGGTCTACTCTATGAGGCTGACTTGGGGCGTGCAATGCACCAAGGCCGGTCGCTCGGTTAAGGACGCTTCCGCATGTTGAAAAAAAATTCCTGAGTACCTAATCGGGCTGACAAAGGGGTATCAGAGCGCGTTCACTTCACCAACACAAGATGACACTGACGGATCGTGTGATAAGATTGGAGACCCTGATCGGGGATCGCCCTAATGACGATTTCCCATATCTGGTCACCCAATCCTTGGAGCATGAGCAGCGGCTGACTCAACTGGAGGCGGCCTCGGCGGTCAATCAGGCCGGCCCGAGCACGCCACCTACGAGACAGCAGGATGAACAGGATGTCTTGCTGGAGGAGGTTCTAAACTGCCTAAAGGAGTTGAAAGATGAGGTGGGCTTGCTACGGCGAGTCTGTGCACGCTAGCCCGTGGCGGATCAGGCCCCTCCACCCAAGATTCGCATCTCCGAACCAAATCCCTTCAGTGGTGCGCGCAATGCCAAGGAGCTGAAGAATTTCATGTGGGATATGGAGCAATATTTCCTCGCAGCAAGGATGTCGGATGCGGAGCGCGTTAACCTCGCCAGCATGTTCCTCGCTGGCGATGCCAAGTTGTGGTGGCGTACGCGCAATGTAGAGGACTGCAACGCCTGCTGTCCGACCATTGCGGATTGGGAGTCCCTGAAATCGAAGCTGAAGGTGCAGTTCCTCCCTCACAACGTTGCATGGGTTGCGAGGGAACAGTTGAAGAAGCTATGGCAGACGGGGTCCATTCGGGACTACGTCAAGGAGTTTAGCTCGTTGCTGTTCGATATCCAAGATATGTCAGAGGCAGATAAACTCTTCAACTTCCAGTTGGGGTTGCAGAACTGGGCGCAGGTGAAACTGCGTAGACAAGGGGTAAAAGATCTCTCTTCGGTGATGGCTGCTGCTGAGAGCCTCGTCGACTTCCGTACAACGCCCAACCCCACCCTTGGTGGAAAGCAGAAGGCTAAAGCCAAGGAGAGCAGGCCAGCTTCTCTCAAGAAGAAAGGGAAGAAGAAGAAGCCCGCTGCTCAACCAGAGAAGGAGTCCACCCAACCAGCCAGAGGTACCACGGCCAGACCCAATCATGCCCAAGGGTGTTTCATTTGCGGAGGCACACACCTGGCGCGCGATTGCCAGAAGAAGGGGAAGTTGACAGCCCTGATTTCCCAACTGGCCGAAGGCTCAAGTGGCTCAGAGGAGGAGCCTTCGAGGGTGAACGCGTTGCAGGCACTTAATGCGCTTATCACCAAGAAGCCTACACCCTGCAAGGGGCTTCTATATGTTGCGGTGAAGCTGAATGGCCGAGAGCTCAAGGCCATACTCGACACGGGTGCCACCAACAACTTTCTTGCTGAAGATGTTGCGAGAGAGTTAGGGTTGGAGACTACCACCAGCTCAACCCTGATCAAGGCCGTCAACTCAAAGGCAGCAAGAGTGAACGGTCTTGCTGAGGCTACACTGGAAGTCGGCCCATGTAGAGGGTCGTGCAGCCTCATGATCATCCCTTTAGACGACTTCCAGATCATCCTTGGCCTGGAGTTCTTTAAGGCAGCCAAGGCAATGATCGTGCCACACTAGAATGGAGTGCTGATCGGGGCTGAGGAGAGCCCTGGCTTTGTGCCTGTGTTGCGACCGAGTGCAGCTGCGCGCAAGAAGGAGGATGGCGGGTTGCTATCCGCCAAGCAGCTGAGTCGCAGCATGCAGAAGGGCCAACAAACCTATGTTGCGGTGCTCGTTGAGATCCAGCCAATTTCTGAAGAAGATGTGCCCGCATAGGTGGGGGAGGTGCTGACCAAGTTTGCCGACTTGATGCCGGCCAAACTCTCGAAGGAACTCCCACCTCGGCGCGCGCACGACCACCACATCGAGTTGGAGTCCGGCGCGTGCCCACCAGCCAAGGCCCCTTACTGCATGGCGCCGACCGAGCTAGCCGAGCTACGCAAGCAGTTGGATGAGCTGCTGACCTTGGGGCTGATTCAACCATCCTACGCACCCTTTGGCGCACCGGTCTTGTTCTAGAGAAAGCAGGATAGCATGCTGCGGATGTGCGTAGACTACCGCGCACTCAACAAGGTGACCGTGAAGAACAAGTATTCGGTCCCCAACATAGCAGATCTGTTCGACTGGTTGGCAAAGGTTGAGTACTTTATCAAACTCGACCTGCGCTTAGGGTATTGGCAGGTGCGCATTGCAGCAGGCGATGAGGCGAAGACGACGTGCGTAATCCACTACGGTTCGTTCGAGTTCCTGGTCATGCCCTTCGGCTTGACCAATGCACCGACCACCTTTTGCAACCTAATGATAGATGTCTTGTACGACTTCTTCGACGACTTCGTTGTTGTCTACCTCGACGATATTGTCATCTACAGCAACAGCATGGAAGAGCACGTGGTGCATCTGAGGCGGGTGCTCCTTAAGAGAGTATCGCCTTTATATCAAGAGGGAGAAGTGCAAGTTTGGGTGCACTGAGGTCCATTTCCTTGGACACTGGATCGGCCACGGCGCAATCAAGATGGAAAGCGCCAAGGTCCGGGCCATCCTGGACTGGCCGACCCCTGCTGCAGTGGCTGAGTTGAGATCATTCTTGTGGCTCGCCAACTACTATAGAAGGTTCATCAAGGGCTACTCGGCAATTGTAAGTCCCTTGACCGATCTGCTCAAGAAGGAGCAAAGGTGAGATTGGTCCTCCAGTTGTGAGGATGCCTTCAACCAACTCAAGACGGCGTTGTCCACTGAGCCGGTCTTGAGATTATCAAGATTTGAGGATCCATTCGAGGTGCACACAGATGCATCCGACCGTGCACTAGGAGGAGTTTTGATCCAAGGACACCCGATGGCCTATGAAAGCAAAAAATTCAAGGATGTCGAGACATGGTACTCGGTGCATGAAAAGGAGATGACCGCCGTGATCCACTGCTTGGAGGTGTGGAGGCACTATTTGTTGGGTACCAAGTTCAAGATCGTCACCGACAACGTGGCCAACACCTATTTCAAGACTCAAAAGAAACTAACGCCCAAGCAAGCTCGCTGGCAAGAGTACATGGCGGAGTTCGATTTCGAATGGGAGCACTGGCCCAGGCATCAAAACTAAGTAACCGATGCCCTCAGCCGCCAGACCGTGCAGGAGTATGTCGCCGCCGTGACAACCCTGCAGGCCAGTATCACTAAGCGTATTAGGCGTGCGGCCGAGCGGGATGCGGCCTACGCCAAGCTGCGCGCGGACGTAAAGAGCGGCCCAGTGCGGCGCTTCTGGATCCAGGACAGCCTATTGCGGGTGCATGGGGGCCGTCTGGTCGTGCCACAGAGCGAGGCTCTGAGGCGCGATTTACTCAAGGAGTCCCACGACTCAAGGTGGGTGGGACATCCAGGCATGGAGTAGATGTACGCCTTGCTCTCTAGGGGAGATGAAAGAGAGCAACCTGAAAAGGTACGCCCTATCCTTCGGCCTAAGTTTGCAAGGAAAATAGCTAGGATCCTAGCGGATAGGAAGGTGGGGACGAGTCGAGGGCACGAGTACACAAAATACCTGGTACAGTGGAAAGGAGAAGATATCTCCGATGCTACATGGAGAAGGGCAGAAGAGTTAAGGCAGTTCGAGGAGGACATCCAGGCCTACTTGAGCACGGGTCCGATGGAGACGTCGGCGGCTTCAGGTGGGGGAGGATTGTCAGCCCCTCAATAGCTGCGCACGGCCAGGGCAGGGCCGTGGCGCAACCCGTAGCGCAGGAGGGCGCAGACGCGGGCAGGAAAAGCAGCCGAGACCCTGCCAGGCGGAACTGCAATGCTGCTCGTTTCGTTAGAACCCCTGGGATGGCCAGAGTCTCGATGTTGTGCCAGAACAGTAATAGATAGCCCTTCAGTAGTAGCACATGGCTAAGGTGGGCCATGGCGCAGCCCGCAGTGCGAGTGGGCGCGCGCGCAGGCAAGGCATGCGGCAAAGGGCCTGCCAAGCCGGGGAGCGAGCTGTGCGGCAGGGGGCGCGCAGACCGGCCAATGCAAAGCACGCAAGGGCCGAGCACAACGATGCAACCAGTCACCAAGTGGCGCGCGAGGTTGGGCATCCATGCGCGCGTCAACTGCAGCCAGGTGGGAGGCACGCGAGGGTTTGCATTCATGCGCGGGCCATGCGTTGAGGCCAAGGCTGGGACACACTCCAGGTGCGGGCGGCACCGTACCATCTCGGCACGCACATCGCCTAGTGGAGCAGGGCGATGTTGGCCAAAGGATTCGGAAAGGCAGCAACGCTGCGTGCGCAGGCACGGTGCAGGAGTCGCCAGGCACGCACAGGCATGGGCGAGGTTGTCCGCGCAAAGCAGCGCGCGAAGCACACGGCGCAGGGGGCGTCGAGCGCGCGCGCAAGGATGCCGAGCCGCGTGCCAGAGGCGCACACGCAGGGCAGGCACGCCGGATGCGGCAGCCCCAGACTTCAGCGGCACGCAATGCGGCGCGCGCCCTTATCCGCTCCGCACAGGGCGGCGAGCAAGGCAGAGCGCACCCTTATCCAGGCGCTCCGCGCAGCGCGCAAGGCGGAGCACGCCCCTATCCGCACCGCATATTGCGGCGTGCAAGGCGGGGCGCACCCCTGTCCGTCGCACCGCAAATCGCAGTGCCAAGTGCTGGGATAAGGCCTATCCGGCCAAATCTCCCGGCATGGAAATCGGACCCAGCGCGCGGGCACGGCGCGCGCCCCATAGGGGCGCGGCACTGGCCCAGGGCCAGCCTGGCCGCGCAATGCGGCCAGATAAGGCCCAGGCACGCTTCACCCGCACCCACGCCGAATTTTTAGGCGCAACTCAAGGAGGAGCTTGCTTGCGGCTGTTTGCCCAGTGTGCCTATAAAAGGAGGTCACCCGGACCCCATGGAGCAAGAAGTTTGAAGAGTTTCTCCAGATCCATTCCAAGGGAAGGAAGAGATCACTTGACACAGAGGTGGTTCCTACGTCAAAGAGGAGATTGCTTGACACAGAGGTGGTTCCTACGTCCAAGCATCGCAAGGCTAGAGGGAGGAAAACTTTGGGAGCGTTTTTCTTATAAGTGCTTATGTACAGAGCTTTGTGAAATCCTTGTAGAAGCTATATACTCTATAAAGGTTGGGGGCTTTTCCCCATATCTGCTTGTGTCTTTGTAGTGTGGGTTTTTGCATGCACAAGGCCATGCGTTTGTACTTGTCCTTGGTCTCTATCATGCTCAACTTAGGGACGGCCCAAGAGGAAGGCTACTGGTAGTACCTCGGGTCCTTTTCCCAACAGACGCATGGTAGGATATATTAGGGTTGATCCGCGGGGAGGCTATTGGTAGTACCTCAGATCAGTGCACCCAACTACCCGCGTGTCGGAGAGCGCAATAAGCCGCTGAGGGCATTGCGCGCGGTCTACTCTCTAAGGCTAACTTGGGGCGTGCAACGCACCAAGGCCGGTCGCTTGGTTAAGGACGCTTTCGCGTGTTGAAAAAAAAAAAAATCCTAAGTACCTAGCCGGGCTGACATGTGCAGCAAGCTTGCATCGTCTGATTTTTTTGGAGCTATTTTGACTTCAAAGCTTTGACGGCATATTTTGTGTTACACCCCAACCGGCTGCACCGCTGGGTTGCGGCAGCCCGTAGCGGGCCCAAAACTTTTTTTTATTCAAAAAAAAGTTGAAAAATATTAAACTTTTTTAGTATATTATGTGATAAATTTCTAGAATATATCTTGCCTTATAATTAGTTTACTTATAGATATGTTTAATTAATTTATATGCATAAGAAATTGTTCACGTAGAGGGACTATTTTAGGTAGAATAGTTTTTTTAAAATTATCTCCTGAACAAAAATTTTTGTATATAATAAATTAAATTAGGATGATTAAAATGTCCGTTATGTTATTTGATTATTCGCTATGCAAAAAATATTGAGTATGATATAAATATATTTTTATTTATAAAAAAATAAAAAATAACTTAAAACTTTTTAAGAAAGTTGAATCTTACGACGTTTCATAAAATCAAACTCGTCTATTATTAAATTTATAGCAAGATTTTTTGCAATTCTTTTTCAACGTAGGTTCATAAAATCAAACTCGTCTATTATTGAATTTATAGCAAGATTTTTTGCAATTCTTTTATTGTGAAAGTTAATGGGTAGACTTATAAGTCCTAATGCGATGTTCTCGTCACATGCCACAAGGTAGTCAAAATCTACCCACCATAATTTCATGGGTAGCCCTTTCCTCATATCCACCAACTTTCAACAACTTTCAGATACCATTTGTTATGCTCCAACACCATTTCATGATACATGGGTAGCCCTTTCCTCATGCCTACAACACCATTTCATGATACATGGGTAGCCCTTTCCTCATGCCTACCAACTTTCACACGCTCAGATACCCATTTATAACATCCCAATCCCACTCACTGGCCCAATTAACATCTAGCGGGTCGAAACCATGTGATCCAAAAACTCTAGTGAAAGTTAATGGATAGCAAGTAGACTTGAGTTATAAGCACATGACACTTTCTTTCTCATCCAATATGGGACTAAATTTGAGGTATCACACATGCTCTCTCGTGATATATCTCAGCATTGTTAAGACTCTCCAGCATGGTGGTAACACTCCCATTTGACTGGAGACTCCCTAGCATGGTTGCTGTTTAAGGTAATTTTAATCACCATTTTAAACATACTAGTAAGTCACATTAATGAAGGGTACATCGTTTTCAAATGTATTCATTTGAATATTAATCCAAAAATTATCATATTGGAATTATGATAAAGTATCAATTAAGGTCGCAATCTAGGCATCGAGTTTAATTTAGCATTCTAATTTGGTCATTTGGCCCATCCAGCTGTATATTGGGTCAAGATTAGTATATGAGTTTGATTAGCTAATCCAATCCATGAAACTAATTAAGATTTAGGTAGCATAAATTAGGTCAAATATAATAATTGGGCTCAGTCACTTAACTCTCGATCTTTCATCATTTATTGAATTCAATTAACTTGGATTCAGATTAAAGCATTTAGCCTAATCTTCTGAATCAGACCCAATTATAATTATTGCTAATTAAATCGAATTCAATCTAAATGGGTTCAAGTAATATTTAGATTAGGTTCTCAAGTACCCAAGTTAGGATATGATATATGATTAAAAGAAAAGAAGGGGATGGTTATAACATAAAATTAAGATAGTTAAAAGTGGTTTAAGATGATGCCTCTCTTATAAGAGATTATGGATTACTTTTTCAGCATTTAAATATTTTAGAAAGCCCCATTTAAATCCTAGCGCGCGATCAAGAAGATCACAAACGGATCAAAGGGTCGTTTAAGAAGGTCGCGAACGCGATGAGCCCGCATTCTTCTTCAGGAGAAACATTCTTCCATGCCTCCCGCACGACGATCACACCTCTCCTCTGATCCAGTCTCCCATGATCACGGCCCTCGCGCATCATCTTCTCCCGCACGACGCCCAGCTCGCATCAGTCCTCTGCCCTCTCCCGCACGTTGCCTACCGCGTCCCCTGGGGAAGAGAAAGGCACACAAGAAAACACCGCCTACCTTTAGAACCCCAGACTCCTGAGCCACTAAAACTCATAAGAAAAACGCTGGCCTAAAAAAAAAAAATCGCCTCACCTGCACCGTATGCATCCTGCCACCAAGTGGCAAGGCCCCCAAGCACAAGCAGACTTGCACCTTTGGGCGGTGATCCATCATCAGCTGGTCCAAGTATCTCAAGTTCTCCTCAGAAAGCAGTGTTGAATAATGAGGGACTAGAGGAGGGAACCGAGTGTAGGAAAACATCTCCTTCTCCTCTCAAGGCGAGGCCCAGATTGATTTGAACATTCAGTCAGAGCGGGAGGAAGAACCATCGCCAAAAACAGGTGCTGGTGGGATGATCTCCTCAAAGATTCTGCATCTTAGTCATTTTTATGATGATTGAAATAGGAGGGGCCCGTGATCTTGGTCAGAATCAAAGGCAGTATGACTGAGATCATGGCATAGTTTAAATTTGATGGTGGCCCTCACAATCTGGGCTGCAGGGTCTGGATTCATGCCCTTTTGACTTGCAAACTAGGCACTGGTGAGATTAAGTGGCACCTTTCAGTTTATTGTGGGTGGTTGTTGCTTCTCAAATCTCACCATTATTATGCTTATCTAAGTCATTGCGAGCGTAAGTTTGTTCTAACTATCTCCAATTCTTTCCAAACAGCCTTGTGTCTGTCTATATGTTTTAAGCTCTACAAGTTGGTTAGGATGCAGATCCTGAGATATACATTTTCTTTTGCCTCATTTTGGTTGCTTCTTGTCTTGACAGCATAGGATTATGATCAGAAGTTCTAAACCTCAGCCTGCGAGGTGATGGTAAATCCAGAAATCAACCTGGAGAAATTTTACTTCGTTGTAAGAAAGTTCACATTGTTAGTGGTGGATAACTGTAGGTAGTTAGAAATTGAATTTTGCGACTGACAGCAGAGGCCTACCCAATGGGTTGTTTACAGGCTCCCGCGGGGGTTCTTACCAGGGCTGTCAAATGGTGCATTTCTCCCAAAAACAAACAAATAAATAAATAAATAAATAATAATCAAATAGAGCATTATTTTAAAATCGAATAAAATATTATTTAAAAAAAATTAAATAAAGCATTACTCTAAAATCAAATGAAGCATCGCTCCAAAAAATCAAATTTAACTCAAAATGAAGTATTTCTCCAAAGTCAATCAAATGGAGCATTGCTCTAAAATAAAGTATTGCTATAAGAAAAATTAAATGGAGCATTGTTTTTAAAAAAATCAAATGAAGTATTATTCCAAAATTATGGAGCATTGCTCCAAAAAATCAAATTCAACTCAAAATGAAGCATTACTCTAATGTCAATCTAATGGAGCATTGCTTTAAGAAAATGAAACATTGCTCTAAAAATAAAATTCAACCAAGATAAAGTATTACTCTAACAATTAAATAAAGCATTGCTCTAAAAAATCAAATGGAGCAATGCTCCAAAATATCAAATGCAACCTAGATAGAGCATTGCTCCAAAAATCAAATTTAGCCCAAATGGAGCATTTCTTCGAAAATCAAATTCAATTAATAGAACATTATTTTAAAATTAAATTTAATTAATGAAGCATTACTTCAAAAATCAAATTAAATCAATGGAGCACTACTCCAAAATTAAATTCAATCGATAGAGTAGTACTCCAAAATTAAGTGGATCCATTTAGAGCACTACTCCAAGGATCAAGATTAATTTGAAGCATTGCTCCATGATCAAGCCAGATCTAACCCAGATCGAGCCAGATCTAACCCAGATCGAGCCCAAATTTAGAGCGTGTTCCATGATCAGGTTAGATCTAACTCAGTTTGAGTAGAAATTTAGAATGTTACTTCATAATCGGATCAGATCTAACCCAAATCAACCACAAATTTGGAGCCTTGCTCCATGATCAGGTTAGATCAAGTTCAATCGAAAGTGTTGCTATATGATCATGCTAGATCTAACCCAAATTAAGCCCAAATCTGGAGTGTTGCTCCATAATCAGGTCAGACGTAATATAGATTAAACCCAAATCAAGTTCAAACTGGAGCGTTGCTCCATAATTAGGCAAGAACTAACTCGGATCGAGTCCAAATCAAATTCAATTTGGAGCGTTGCTCCATGATCGGGCCAGATCTAACTTAGATCGAGCCCAAATCAAGTTCAATATAGAGTATTGCTTCATGATCGGGCCAGGTCAAACAAAAATTAAGCCCAAATCAAGTTAAATTTGAAGCATTGCTCCATGATCGAGCTAAATCTAACCTAGATCAATCCTGAATCAAGTTCAATTTAGAGTGTTACTCCATGATCGGATCAGATCTAACCTAGATCGAGCTTGAATCAAGTTCAACTTAGAGCATTGCTCCAACATCGAGTTGGACCTAACCTAAATCAAATGGGAAACAAGTTTAATTAGGAGCCTTGCTCACAGATTAGGCCTGATCTAGCTCAGATCAAGCCCAAATCAAGCTCAAAGTGGAGCTTTGCTTCTAATTCAAATAAAAAAGGAGTCATGCTCCTAATTTAAATCAATTTTAAGTCAAAAAGGAGCAAAGCTTTTAATTTAGGTCAAAGAAGATTCATTCTTCTAATTTAAGCCAAAGAGAAGCCATGCTTTCTGGCTCAAGTTAAATAGGACCTATGCTTTTAATCCAAGCTAGAGTGGAGTTTTGCTCTATAAAAATTCTGGATTTCTATTCCATCAAAAACTCTGAAGCTCTGCTCCATTAAAATTCTGGAGTCTTATTTTATTGAAAACTAAAGCCTTGCTCTATCAAAATCCTAAAGCCTTTCTTCATCAAAACTTGGAGCTTACTTCATCAAAATTTTGAAGTCCTGTTGCATTAAAAATTGGAGCCCTATCCCATCAAAATTCTAGAGCTCTGCTCCATCAAAATTCTAGAGCTTTGCTTCATCAAAAACTTGGGACCTTGCTCTAGTACCTAGCTAAGGTTGAAACTCAAAAAGGAGAACAAACATGGAGGCAAAAGGAAGACATGAAGGAGGACAAATATGTGACATTAAATTATAATAATGTCACTTTGGACTTTAGAATCTAAAATAAATATAAATAACAATAATAGAGTTTTACATCTGCATCTGCATTACATGGCTAACAATGATTGCGATCTCTTAATGAAAAGTTTTTTAGTCCCTTAATTAACAGAAGAGCTTACACCCACTAAAAATCTGGACCTTACATCGCCAAAAAAATAAGTCACTATTAAAAAGGCATGAAATCTAAATTAAATTTACTCTTACACCTCATATCATCCACATCAAGATGGTCGCATCGAGGTAAAGAATGGTACGAAGGTCAATAGCTACAACTCCCTAACGCCCCATCTCTTCACAGCTTCGCCCATTTTCTCGCATGCTAGCCTCTTTCCTCACTTCCCCACACTTCTTTCTCATGTTCCCATAATCTGGTGGGTGGTTTGGATCAATTGAGACTCTCTACTAATGGGTGATAGACCTAGATACTTTTAGGATCGATGGGTCTCCATTCCTTTTCTATCAAAAAAGAGATCAACACTATCATACCTACATAAATTACAATTTTTCAACTAATCAGGGATTTTGTGTGAATCCTTGATTTGTAATATTTGAGTCATGATGTGAAGGACTTATGAACATGGTTTAGGACTAGTGGTTGTGTTGTTGAGGTTTCTGAAAGCCCAGTGATCACCATAACCTTACAGATCTCTTTCTATCTAAGATGTCACCTTCCTTCAAAGTGACCTTCCTACACATGTGCTTGCTAATTGTACCTTATCACTTATTGAGCTTATCTCAACTGATGTTTAAAACTATTTTATTTTGTTGTATATTAATTAAAAACATTTGTTGTTTTATGAAGTCAAACTTTTAACTTGTGATGTATCCCTATCTATGAATTGGTTGATCTTGAAGATACCATATTATTTAGATCACCACATGCATTTATTCGGTCCTGTCATTTTATATCCCTCATGGAAGCTAGTGACATAGCAAAATGCTATATCATACTAACATTATAGTAATATTACATTATAATCATTATTTATTACAATATTACTATATTTTCTTGCATTATATTATGATACTACAGTATGACATATTTCAATATAATTAGAATATGATATTATTATATTATAATATTATTATAATAATACTTTTTAATAATATGAATGGTTAGATAGTTGAAAATAATATGCAATGTCTTTTCTCGTTATTCATTCTAAAAGTATATTCTTAATTTGGCTAATAAACATATATTAAAGTCTCACACTATTTTAAAAATATAGTTGTCTCAAATACCTAATAACATTTTATAAAAATTCTACTTTCAAAAGCTTTACTATCAAATACTCTACTATCAAAAGCTCTACTACAACAACTCTAGCAAATGGAGCTTAAGAATCATACCACAATAATTAGAGTTATTTCTAGAAATTCCTTCACTTCTACTCTCGATGGTGCTTTATTCAGATTGAGTCATAATTGGAAAATGTAGTGAACAAATCAAGAGAAGCCACAACCTCTTGTGGCTTTGCCATTGCTTACAAAAGTTTTGTTATCGATATATCATCAAATAAGATTTTGGAAGCTATATCATGAAATAGGAATTAAAAATAACTTAGATTATTACTAGCACAACAAATTTTTCTCTAAAGTTGTTAGAAAAATGAAAGATAAATGGGGGAAAAATTAGTAAGAATACTATTAAATAGAGAGAGGAGAAGATTTATTGATTGAGAGATGTCTTAAGGCACCCATAGGGTGCACAAGTTACTTGGCAGCTCTCTCACAAGATACTATGATCCTCCAAGGAACTTGCGTGTAGTTGGTGGTGTTTGAATCCAAATAATACCTCATCAGTCACCCATAACTCAGGTTGAAGATAGTTTTAGATAAAGGGATGCTCAAGGCTTCAATTTACAATTTCATGAAGAGACAATCGCATTTATAAAGTAAAGCCTTTTAAAACTCTCCATTAATTTAGAATACCAAAACAAGCAATTACTAGCTCCTAATGGAATACAAGGATACAAATTGATTCAACCATGCAATAGATGACTAGCAAGTTGAGTCAATTAGGTTGTCATGCAAATATGATAATCTTATAAGAGAAAAAATAGGTAAAATCATGTGATAAAATGAGGTAAATCTCAATAGATATGTTGGTTTGATGTTATGATAAGTAAGATGAGCTAAATAAGGCACATGGTGGCCTAATAAAGAGAAAGTACATGCTTACAATATAACATGCTATTCTCTTGGCCACATGTAGCTAGAATTATTAAGTCACACCGCATCCAAATTTCTAGATTGCCTATATAAATCTAAAATTGCACAAAAATTAATGTAGATTTATAAAAGATACTCTAAATATGCTAAAGATTTGCTTCATGGTGTCGTTGAATATTTTGTAGACTGCCTCATTGCCTAAAATATTCTAAAGAAGTTATGTTTACTAAATTTGGGCCACTAAAAAAATGATATGAATTAAATGGATGGATTCACTCTAAGAATTAGAACTAAAGACGTGTACAGTGAAACAAATCTGTATATAATGAAGGGGCTTTCATTCATTCTTCCTCATTGGCACCTTAGAGTCTCAAGGAATTTTTATTTGTACTTATCAGCCTTTCTGAATAAAATGGCGAGGAAACTGATAATTTTACTTTTACGTTTTGTTTCGATTCCAATACCAATTAAATGGGTCAATTCTACGTTTGTTTCTCTTTTCTGATGTAATATTCCTTTTTGTAGGGTGTTGCATACGTTTTTACTATTTTGCTTTTCGCTTCAGTTGCCACTGGGACGTTGTCTTGTCCAACTTACAGTGTTAGAGACAAAGGAGCTAAAGGAGATGGCAAAACAGATGACAACCAAGTACAAGAACTTCTTTACTTAGCCCTTCTCTCTCTCTCTCTCTCTCTCTCTCTCATACATATAAATGCATGCCAACACGAAATGATTTTATTTGTCTAAACAAGCTGATCAAGAGAGGCTACCGCAAAAGATCAGGTAAAAATCTTGTGGTTTTTCCGGATCAGGTGGCATCGAAGGCAGTGTGGTTTTGCTATTATTGCTTATGATTTACATTAGCCAAATTGGTCCTATGCTTATCAAACAATTTGGTAGTCTAGTGCAGCTTTAGTCATCAATCACGCGTAGACTTGCACAAGGACATGCATGGAAAAATGCTATGCATTTAATTTATATAATATGCACATCTCCATGTCATGCGCCTCCACGGACCTTGATGCATGTTTGGGCAACTATATAATATGCCATTGTCAAATAGTTTGAAAAGTCAGATAGCTCCCATGTCAAATGACGACAGATTTTGACAATCTCATGGAATACAATTGAAGGAGGGTTGTTGGATTTTAAATAAATATATGAAGCATCTTGGTGCTCTAGGTCATCAAAAGTTGCCAGGTTCCTAGTAGTAGAAGATCATCCATCATGACCCATTTTGAAAAGTGCGATCCCTTGTCCTGTGTACTTTAATTAGGACAACTTCAAAATACCTATGCATACAGCATACATGCATGCATGCAGCATACGTATGTATATATCGGGACAGGTTTAGATATGACTTAAGTAGCCATATTTGTATATAACAAACACACAAAAAAACATACACATATATATATAATGTATGTATACATACATATACACACACAACTATAGCATAAGAGCAGAAAAATCTACGGTCGGATGACTGAGAGTTGGATTCTAATTAGTTATTTGTAATATATGATAGCAAAAAATATAACCATAAAGTGTTATAGGCAATAACTCATCCCACGGAGCAAAGCATTCGGTGGACTCTTAGCTTGTGGGTTGGTGAAATTTCACATCGTTAGGGCCAATTATTACCATAATTTTATCACGTCCCATGCATGACACAGCTTTCCATCCATATCTAAGTGGACATGAATCATAGCTAGATTAACCAAGGATCAACGCATTGTTTCTCCAAACAACGTTTAACAGATCAGTTTTACTAATATATAATATGAATAATGGATTCATGCTATCTGTGTCTCCTCCTTAAACAGGCATTCATAGACTCTTGGGGTCAGGCATGTTCAGACTCTGGAACTCCGACCTTCCTTGTACCTTCAGGGATGACATTCTTGCTCAGTCCACTGCGCTTCACTGGCCCTTGCAAACCTACTATGCACGTACAGGTAGTATTATTTCTAACACTACTTAAAATTTATTGATTAAAAATAACCACAACAACTCTAGCTGATAGTTTTGGACATCCTGACAAGAGATATCCTACGTATATCATACGCTGGACTGTAGAGGGTTGAAGAGATAGATGGGTTGATACAATGGAGAGTTGAAGGTAGGCTGACAGGTTCCTTGATTCTAGATGTTGAAGATAACAGGAAATCATTTTTCTGATAATTTCTTCAATTCAAGAATTTCAGGATAAAGGAATCCAATTTTGCCACTATTTTTTTTTTTTTCTGAAATTTAACAAACCCTAAGGAAATAGGTTTGGGGTGCCTGTTATGTCCGCATATGTTTGGGTTGGCATTACTGAACTACTCCCCATGTATTGAACCAAATCTGTAAGGTGTTTGAACACTTATTCATGTGCATGAAACACATTTGCTTTGCGTTACTTCATTTTTCTAAACTCTTTTTTTCTTTTTTTTCTTTTTTTTTTTAACTGTAAGAGACGAGGAAACGCCGTTGCTTATTGTTACTCCTAAACTCATTCTTCTAAACTCTTACTGGTGGTGTTACAAAAGGTAGGTGAAAGACGGCGACCACTTTAAAGAAGATTTTGAGAATCACAAGTAGAGGAAGATTTGTTAATCCTTTACCATTGGATCAGATCTTTTAGAGTGCATCCCCAACCCTTGATTCAACTCCACATGAGGTTTAACCCTGGTTTTGACACCATTTGTATTATTTTCTCATTTTTTGATCTCAAATCTTCTTACTATTTTTCAAGAATAGTCCATCCCTCAACTCCACTTTTTTTTTTTTTTTTTTTGACTTTATTCCACTTGCTAAATACTTTGACCTAATGATTCAAACAATAAGTAACGAGTCAATCCCAAGGGAGGACAAAAAATAGCTTAAAATTGCCCTACAACATCAACAAGAAGGCATAAACCTGATCTTTGGTACATGATACACAAGTATTCTAGATGTTGATCAAGGCTCGAGGAGCCAATCTTACTGTAGGAGGTTGCTAGAAATAGAGTCAGCTCTTTGGCTTTGTAGGAGAGCTTCTACATGAGACATGGCATTCAATTGTTGAAAAAAAAAAAGAAAAAAGCATGCATTTGTAAATTCCTAATATGGATAATTGGACTCTGGAATGAAGATTGAGGGAACTATCATCGCACCCAATAAAGTTTGGGAACAAAAGGACGGCGAGCATTGGATCAGCTTTGAAAATATTAATGGCCTAATTATTAAGGGATCAGGCCAGATTGATGGTCAAGGTGCCATTTAGTGGGCTTGCAGAGCTAACAAGGTTGGCAAGTCTACTGTCTTCTCAAGTGAATTTAATTTTCTATTGTTTTTGCTCAACTATCAATTTTGCTAAGGCATTTTTTTGGTCCTTTTCTATTGCAGAAATGTCAATGTGCACCCACGGTAAGACGTAGCATACTAAAATTTAAATAAACTTTAAATGCTTAATTTTAGAATGTGCAAGTTTCGTTCTCTTATATCACATGATATTGGTGTCGGCAACTTCAAAGTTATTTATTACTAGAATTTGCTTTTGGAGGTTATGAATTTAGCCTCTTAACTAACAGTTATGTTTCAAGTATACAAATCAATTTTCATGTCAAAAATATTGAAAATTTCGCTCCTCAAATGGTTTTTCCCCCCTTCTTTTGGGTAACTATCCTTCTATTTCATAGTGGATCCTCTTTCCTTTTCATAAATACCTAAAGACAAATATGGCAACAACCTTTTATCCCTAAGGTGACACCACACAACTATTAGTTAAACAAAATAAGTGTTGATGATTGCAACATCGTATAACCGAAACAATGTATATATTTGTATGTACCTATATAGCCTAATAAAATCATAAACTTAAATTAGTTTTATTATTTTGATAACACAAGCATAAAAATTTAAATCTACATCATTATTGTATCTTATTAAAAATGCATTTTCTTTTTCCATGCATAGTTATTTAAACAATTGAAGTCACATTTTTTGTGTAATATTCCAAAATATTTTTACATCGAATGGAAAAGAAAAGTTTAAAGAACTTATATAACTCAAATTTACCTATTATCAATTAACTTGCATTTGAATTTTTAAAGCTACATAGTTTCAGCCTAATGGGTTTGGGGTGTTGCACTTTGTCCACTCTTTATGAAGCCTTCATAGCAAAATATGTGTTGGAAACAAAGAAATAATTTAGGAACAAGTACCTATTGTCATATATAGGAAAGCAAATCATTTATGATCAACTTATATGTAATATACATAGCAGCTGCAAACCCACCTTTTGTCACTAAATCAATGTAAAGCTGAACATATCAAGTTAAAAACCCAATAAGTAGTTCCAAGTGACCATGGAGTCAAATTAAAACAAAAGAAAAATAAAAATAAAAATAAAAATAAGCACAAGAAAAACAACTAGCATTTTTTTAGTTCTTGGATGGAAAATGTGACTTAATTTGAGATACTCATTGCGAAATGATAAATATCATTTTTGTGTAAGCATTTGTTATTGTAGGTTGCAAAGATGTTCAGATGAGCGACTTAAGTTTCAAGAATAGTCCTATGATGTATCTGGGCATAGTTGATACAATTGGGGCCTAAATTAGTGGTCTCAAAATAATAACTCTTGCAGATAGCCCTAACACGGATGATATTCACATTGAAAGAAGCCAATACGTGAAAGTAACGAATTCTATCATTGCTATAGGTAGTTTCATTTTCACTATAAATTTTAAATGTTTTCTATAAATATGAAAAATTTTAGGTTTTTAGCTCCTATATGTTTTTATATGACTGCAGGAGATGATTACATATCAATTGGGACTGGATCTTCTAACCTTAATATCAGTCACATGGTCCTGACCATGGCATAAGGTTTGTATTCAATATGTCTCGCAATATTTCACATAGGGAATATTATGAAGAGAATTTTCATGAAACGATGAAAACCACTACTTGTTTTACTGATCCATAAAATAGGAACAAAAAGAAAGAGTCCAGCTCAAAAAGAAAATGACCATCTTCAAGAATGAACTAGCTTTTGGTTTTTTATAACAAAATTCCAAAGAAAAGGATCATCCAGATTCAAAACTAAGTTAGCATTATAAAGTTTTCCAAATCTAACTCAATTGAATAGCTTAAAGAGGGGAAGAATATTGTTCCCACATAATGTATTAGCTTCTTCTTCTTCTTCTTTTTTTCTTTTCTCTATTTTTTTTTTTTTTTTTTTTTGAGGAGCATGTCTTAATTGATTAACCCAATTTCCTTGATTGATTCTAGCATTGGAAGCTTGGGTCGTGATGGCTCCAAAGCATAAGTAGAGCAAATTCAAGTTTTCTATCGCAGTTTTGATAAAACAACCAATGGTGTAAGAATAAAGACATGGCCGATAAGCTCACTATATACATTTTGGTAATCGAAAGAAAAGTAAAATTAATAAGACTTAGTATACCTTTCAATTCAACTCTATAGCAGCATTGTGATTTTCAAAAACATGGACTGAACCTCTCTATTGAGGAGAGATGCCAAACATTGGAGACTAAGTCCAATTGTCTTTTAGAATAATACTATTTAGCATATTATAATTTTGCATGAAGGTTGAATTTTTTTCCCTACTAACTCAATTTTCTTCCTGCTAGGGTGGATTTGGTTATGTAAAGGGGATATCTTTTGCTCATATAACTTACAATTCAATGAATAATCCCATAATAATAGATCAAAATTATTGTGATCATGGCTACAGTACTCCTAACAAGGTAAAAGAACTCCCTTCTAATAATTGAGCACTGCAGGAATCCATTTAATATGAAAAGAGTAATAAATTAGCATGGCATGAAAATTATAGTTGTGTATACACTTGGTGAATTGTAATCATCTCCTATTCTGGCATCAACATCATATCAAAGGCTGGTCAAGGTGCACACAACAGCAAAAATGGTTGCAATTCACAAGTCCATGTAGATGCTTCACATCTCAAGGCATGGATGGATATAGCATTCCTCATATCAAAATTAAAATCAATAAATAAATAATTGAAATATAACTTCATCTTATTCTTAGTTTAGAGATGCATGAAAAATAATCTAGTACTAATAGTCTTTTATTAAGTGGTTTCTAAGCTGCTTAACCTATTTTAATTCCATTGTGTCAATATGAAGACGACGGTTGTTCAAGTAAGCAATGTACAATATACTGACGCGAGAGGAACATCAGTTGATGACAATGCCATCATCCTTAATTGCAGCAGAAATGTGGCTTGCACAGGCATTACAATGAAAAATGTAAATATTAAATCCGTAAAATCAACAGCCAAATCCTTGTGCATCAATGCAAGTGGAACAAAGAAAAATGTCAGCCCTCTGGTCTCATGTTTGAGATAATTTCAGAATTGCTACTTCTTGGAAGTTATCATTTGTATCAATCATAGTGTATTTGATTTTTGGGAAGCCAATAATGGAAATGTTAACTACAATAAATTTTGATGATTTGGAGCTAATTGTCAAGTCAAAATGTTTGTTCAATAAATGAGCGTATTCCCATGAAGTCCACCCATCATGCCATAAATTGTTGGAACTTTACATAAAGAGAATTTTTGTGAAATATAAATTGGATTATGTGAGCAACTTTATGGCACGAAACTCCTGATAAAGTTTGCGCTCTCTCTTCCAAACGATAAAGAGTGCATTTTCTAATTGAGACGATAAGCTCTCTATGGTATATCTTCTCAACAGGCAGGGATAGCAAAATAGAGCACAATCAACAAGATACAATCCATGAAAAAAGGAGGAGCCTATTATAGCTATCAAAAGAGAGATTAAGATTAAGAAATATTAGGAGCTAGTGCTACCATTTGGTGCAACATGGAGACTAGGTGATAACAAGTCCTTGGGAATGAAATGTATCTTTGTCATGCTGATTAGACAAATGGAACTAGGTTCTTAATTCATTCATCGGATGATGGTTAAGCCAACTGACCCTTGGGTATATAAATTTGTCCTCCCATTATACAGGGCTTTCAATCATATAAGAAAGGGGAATATATATGGAGGTAATTTATGAAAGCCCAAGATGCTAGGTGCTTCAACAAACTCAGTAGATCTTGTCTTCGAGGGCTTTAATGCCAAGGAGTCATTGTACACTGCCCATGCTTGTAGAAATGCATGCTAAGGTTTTTTGAGCATTGAATCCACTATTCCGTGCCTAGATTTTTTAGTCGGGCCTTCAAATTTCCCCTCCTTAGCAAACTGTAAGTAGTTCTGAGTGCCACAACCTTCTTCTACCCCCAATTTTGTAAGTTGTGCTAAGCCTTTCATGCATGAGAACAGGTGAAGAATAAAGGAAAATTTGGTTACAAGAAAATTCAAAGAAAAAAAAATTAAAATTTTCTTAAAATAAAAAATTTTAAAATTTCAAATATTTATTAATTATTAATAAAATAAATGAGGAATTAATTTTTTTTAAAAAAAAGTTTTTCAAACAGTTTTTCTGTAAAAAACTCATAAATAAACTATGACATATATAGCCACATGTAATCTTGGTATTTCATAAATTCATAAGAACATGAAAGGAAAAATAAGTAATTTTAATACACACATGCTTACGGATACATATATATAAATTAGTGGGAGTCAAGTGCCAAGTGCCAATGAAACAAAAGGGTATATAAGAATCATTTAAAAAAGCATGATGTCAAGAAGAGCTTATTTGATATAACAAATAATCTTGGATGTGAATAGGCTTTATTCACTTTTACTGGATTTTTGCTTGGGCTCTTTAGCCTAGTGTGATGGGGGAGCCTTGTACTCTACCTCTTCTTATCCTTTTTTTTATCTTTCCCTTCTTTCTCATCTTTACCTCAGTCTTTTCTCTTTCTCTCTTTCACTTTTCTTCCTGCACCCTTCTTACCCTGCGCCTTAAATCTCCCTCCCCTTTTTCACCTCCCTCCTCTTTGCACCATATCTCTCTCTCTCTCTCACCTTATTCCCCACCTTGTCTCTCTTTTTGCTCTCCTACTCTTCGTGTGTGTATGTAATTTACTCTCTACGTTCTCTACAATGTCCTAACCTACGAGGCCAACCTAATATAATTAGCTTGATCCATTTAATCGACTCATATTAGAAATTAAATATCTCAACTTAAGCTTTCTTTTCTGAATCTAATATATAATTTAGAATTAATCGGTATATATCCAAATTTATTCCTGTTAATTTAAATCTCTTTCGTTAATTTATAAATTTTATTTCATCGATCCCTAAAATCTTTTCCTAATGTAAAAATAGAAATATTCATTATCTAATAATTCTAAGCATGTTTCACTAGCTTAGATTGGGGTTTATTATTAAATTAATCAATTAATTTATTTTAATCCTAAATTTAAGTGCCATTGTTTAATAATTTATCTCAAATAATTTATTCCTAAAATAACTATCCTAAATAATTATTTCAGGTTTATTCTGACTTTGGTTCAGCTTCTGGGGACACAAGTGTCATTTTTGGCATTAAGAGGACATGCACGTGGTTTTTGAATTTGTTTAAGGAAGGACCCGTGCGTCATCGTCACGAAAGAAGGGATAGGCGCGGTATTAAATTAGTTAGAAGGGCATTTGGGTCAATTGGTGGACTTGGGACATGCGCGGCATAACATTTAAGAGGCTGAAATGGTGGGGTGGATCCCCGGCTGACTTCATTGCCGTGCTCTGCCTCCGGCCGCCCTTCGGCTGGCCGAAGCTCCTACCCCACGGTCAACTCAGCAGTAACGGCTGCCTGGTCACTGGCCCCACACCCCAGGCTGATAACATCGGTTTAATCCCCTTGGAACAGAAGATTTCCTGCCCTAATAGCCCTCACGAATCAGGGGATTTATCCCCGTTGATCTCCGATTGCCAAAAAACATGCATCCGACCATTCTCCCGCTGCCCGGAGTTCTTCCCACCGCCGACCTAGCCGACCAGCGACCTCCCAGCCATTATGTTGGCACTACCAACCGACCTCTCAAGGTTGCATGGTGGCGAGGAACCACCGCATGGGCCTTGGTTGAGCCCTTTCGGAGTCCCCAAGGATCGTTTGTGATCCAGCTTGGCCTAGCTATCTGGGTTCTCCTTGGCGATTTTGGTATGCCGGCGGCCAATCCATGATGCGATGTAAGGTCCTCTTCATAAGAGCAGAGAACCAGCCTCTCTTGTAAGGCTCAAGCAATTAACGGCAGCCTCCACAGCTAACCGGACCTTAAATCGAATATCAAAATTGAGATGAAGTTGACGTAAAAGTTAGGATCTATTTTCTTCCTAAATTAAAAATTAGATATTTTTATTATTTTATAATTGGCGCCCTCTTTTATTTTGAAACCAATCCAAATTGATTTAGATTGGACTTCTGCTATTAAAGAAAGAACATTTCCATCATTTTTTAATTTAAAGAGAAAGTATAGAGAGCTCGCAACGCTTTTTATTTTGTTAGAAGAAGAATCCTACTTGACCTTATTAGCATTTTAATAGCAAGAACTTCAATAAATGAGAGCAAAGAGATTGAAAGCTTTTTATTTTGTTAGAAGAAGAATCCTACTTGACCTTATTAGCATTTTAATAGCAAGAACTTCAATAAATGAGAGCAAAGAGATTGAAAGTAAAGAATATGAGCTCCATTTTCCATCTAATAGAACCCTAATAAAGGTGAATAAAGGTGAATAGAGAGAGAGAGAGAGAGAGGAAGTAAAAAAAACATAAGCCCTAATTTCCATCCAATAGAAACATAATAAGAGAGAATAAGGGATGAGAGAAAAAGAGTATATATTTTACATTCTGCCCATTAAAACTTCTTGAAGGAATAAAGATAAAAGAGTATAGACCAGGCTTTTTCACTTTTGGTATACACTAAAATCTATAAATCATGAAAAATTAATAAAATTAATAAGCTTAAAGCCCCACTTACTAAAATTCATATTTCTTTTATTATTCTATACGAGAGATTTGTGTTGAAAAACTTGGGGAAAAAAATAAAAATAAAAATCTTTTTCTTCTTCGTGATTGGATCATTTAAAATATCTTTGAAAGAAACCCTGCCGGATATGATGGGATTAGCTGGGAAAAAGGAAGCCAGAGGAGAGGATGGCCGGCCCTGAGATGCTTGCCGAGGAGGTTGCAAGGCTCGAAGCGGTTTTTATCCATCCTGCATCCATCCTGCATCCATCCTGCAAGGATCAAGCGTTACGACCCCACCACAAACCCCTAACAGATTTCTCAATCGCCATATACTCTGGTCCGCCCCCTAGCCAATCCCACCTACTCAGGAGATTTTCTTCCACACAGGCCCCTGAGATACTGAGACCTTAGCAGAAAGAGTGCACGGACGGCGTCAGCTTGCCTACCAGTAATGGCAACTTCCTGCCTTTCTCTGTTGCAAATTCAGTAGTACTCTGTTATTTTTCAGTAACATTTTCACTAGCCTGGCTTGCAACCCGTGGATAATATATTGGAGGACATAAGAACGCCAGGAGATTCAGGCGTGTCCCTAGCAACTGCCAAAGGCTAGGCTACAAACAGGAAGAAAACACTAACGAGACTGCTATTCCAGAGAGTCTGGAGTTCCATTCAAATAAGCCAGCTTATTACATCTTAATCTCTAGTTAGTTATGCAGACTGCATCTAAGCATTCCGTAGAGAAGAATTTAAAGAACGCATCAAAGCTTACAGATTAAATCCACAAGAATAAAATATGTTGCTGAAAGTAAAGAAAATGAATTCAAAGTGTCCTGCCTTGAAACGCCTCACAGCCAAGAAACGTCAAACACCAGACATCCTGATTCTTGTATTAGTTGCACCAACCGCATCTAAACATTATGTAGAGAAGAATTCGAAGAACACATCAAAGCTTACATAAATTCAAAAGATAAAAGAATAGAATGCTGCTGAAAGAGAAGCAACTTAAATTCAAAGTCCCCTTCCTCGAAATGCCTCACAGACAAGAAACACCAAATACCAGTAATACACATCACCTTGTTAATTGCCTGAATTCCCTTTCCAAACCTTGCCCCCAAGTTTCTTTTACCTTATCTCCATCCTAACCTTTCCAAAGACCCACAATATAAGTAATTTCAGCAATGATTAAAAAAGAAAAAGGCTATAGCTAGCCAAGAACATGGCCTGGGAACACTGGAACTCTGATACTGCCACTGCAATTTCATAGCAATCAATTTCTCGCAGATTGTTTTGCACCAACAGCGAAGAATTCTGTAATGACCTCAAGAGGCATTCCCTTTGTTTCAGGAACCTTCAAGAACACAAACAACAGAGATATGACGCAGACACCCGCATAGATCCCAAAAACACCAGCAAGGCCAATAGAATTTAGCATCACAGGGAGAGTGTAGGTGACAATGATGTCTCCAAACCAAAATGTGAGGGCACATAAAGCAATGCACACACCACGGACCCGAGTCGGGAAGATTTCTGCACAAAGGATATTGGGGATCGGACCAAATCCCATAACAAAGCAGCAGAAGTAGGCAATGACACTAACTGTGGACAGCACAGCATGGACCACTGTTCCCAAGTCCACAAGGTTTGACACAACCAAGACAATTAGTGATGCTATCAAGATGGGGATCGTAGACAACAAAAGAAACCTGCATGATAAGAAAAACAAAGCATAGCAGTTTTTTATTCCATGATCTAACAAGGCGATTGTGAATTTAAGCTGAAGTTCTGCTAAATATGCTATATATTATCATAGAAAAGGACATGTAAGAAGTGAAGTAGAAAGAAGAGGAGTAACCTTCTCCCTGAAATATCCATGAGCCTCATAGCAATACCAATACTAGGGAGCATCAACAAGGTTGTGAAAGCACTGATAAGGATTGATGCTGAATCTGAACTGATGCCAATATTTGCAAGAAGAACTTCAACACCAGCTTGCTCCAGTATCTGAGGGGTGTAGTAGAGAACGCCATTTATGCCAGCAAACTGCATTAGCAGAGAAATAATGTTAGAATGACGAATAGAAAGAAAAAGCTATGAAAGTAGTCACTTGAAACTAAACTAATTTGGAGTTCAAATCACTGCAGATGTTCTATTTGAGAATGCTGACAAGATATATCTTGAGAGTATGGTAAAATTTCAATGCTTCAATAGATCCCAAGGAAATTTGGACGAAGTCACTATTATTTGCTTCTTTTCAGCATGAACAACTTCCATTAAGTTTACAAACCAAATACAAAAATTAAAACTACCAAATTCAATCAGTATGGATATTAAAAGTTAAAAATAGTAAGGATGCAGGGAAAAAAAATTTGAAGCAAACCAATATTTTAGTTACAAAAAGAAACCATAACATATATTTTGTTTTTAGCAATCTCTAATCTGCAGAACATGTTGAGCCTTTTCCTTTTTGTTGCAAGTGCATGTCTGCATGCTCGTGTACAGAGATTTACTGCACCTAGATTTCAAACATTGATAGGCCGCATTAAAGCCATCAATCCAATGTGATAGCCCAGTTAAACATATAAAATACATAAGAATATTCATGTTTGCATGCAATCCACGACCATAATTTCCTTAAGCCACCACTGGTTATATGCCAAATCATGTCCATCAGAACATGAATGTACCTGATGGCATGTGCCTTTATGAGATTATCAAATAACTGCTCAATAAGCCAGAGATAAGGATTTAGAAGTGCAATCAAACAAAATTTTCAAAGTACTACTGATGAGTTAGGTCACGGATCCATATCATCCATAACTTAGAACCTATGGATGACATCCTAGTATCAAGGCAGCAGCAGAAGTAAAACCAAGGTTAGAGATATAGGCAAGAAATCAGAACCTCCTGAGAAATGCAAGATAACGCAAGATAATCAATCTCAGAGAAAGGGCTAAGATATGATACCTTGTATCTTGCTCTGACAAAAGTAATATTGCTTGGACACAAGACACAGGGTCTCATCCACATTATATTGAATAGTTTGCAAGTATGTAGAAAGATGTGTAAATAATGAATAAACAAATGTCTTTATATAATGAACAATTTGTTAATCCAGCAATTTTGTTATTTGTAGAATTAACAGAATCTATACTCTAAATGTTGGCCTACCCTCAAGACTAGATCACTTAATGAGCATAATATGAATCAAGATGTACATCAAGGGCTCCTCAAGATTAAGTAATATATTGCAGAATGAGCAGAGGCTCCCCTTGTACACATGAAATAGCACCATGAATCAGTACTGCTGAAAATGGATTCAACATTATGTTTCCATATCCAAGTTTATCTGGATATGGATGCACAAATTTAACATCGAACAAGTACCCATATCTGCATTTGTATTTGTCAAAGAAAAATGAATAAGGATGAAACAATATATACAAAAATATTTGAATAGTATCCAAATGCATTTCCAGCCCTATTTAGTCCACACATAAACTCCAAAATTTAAAAGGTACCTTATTTCCATAAAGTAATATCTTTAACTTGGTTGCATTATAGAAACACTAACAATCTGCCCTTCAACCTTAAGTATGTGTTTCGGAAGAGTTGTTAGATCCACTAAAAAAGCTGTGATTAAGTGGACGCATTCAATCATTTGCATGTGGAATAAATAGTCACCTAACCAAGTTTATGTTATTCAATTCTGCAACATATTTGTATTCCTATTTTTGATAACATCATGTCTGTATGTGTTAAGATCAGATACTAGTACAATTTTAGCATCCTACTAATATCAATATGTGCATTCTTATTCGCCTAATAAAGGTAGATATTTGCATGGCACACCAATATCTTATCTGTATCATGTCCATTTTCAGCACTACGAAGGCCGCATGACCATCATCCATGAAAAAGATGTAGACAGTGGAAGTGACGCACGAGTGAAAAGCTTCCTTGATGAAAATCAAGAATAAAGGAAAATATGGGCATGCCCCAAAATACAAGAGTGGAGTTTAGCAATAAGAAAAGATAGACATTGCAAAGAACCAAAGGAGGTAACATCATTGACAGAAACAGAGAAACAAGAACTCAATGGAAGGTCTAAAAGGCTCAAGAAGTCCCATACACTAGCCAGAAGAAGGTTATGTTTCAAGGGGGAAGAAGACCTATGCAAAAGAATTATATTAATTTTACCCTGTTCTAGAAGATGGATCCTAAGTGACATCTACGACCCAAAAGGAGTGCTAATTGTGTTCACTAAAGAAGTGTACTGCTTGTGGACCAAAAGATTCAAAGACACCACACACAACAGTAGAAAAAGCAGAAGAATATTTATTTTATAAATCTTATCACATAAAATTGCAAACAACAAGGGTAAAATTAGATGCTAACAAGGAGTGAAACACAGATGGAAACAGAGGCAGAAAGTCATCCATTCAAGATTTTTTCACTACCAGCTTCCCCCTTTGAAATTCCTTATGCTCACTCAAAAAAATACAGATTTTAAAAAAAAAAAACAACAATCTTACCTCATGCAATGTCATGAAAATGAAGACAATAAATGGCAATATGAGAAACTGCAAATGAAATTTGTAAAAACTGAAATTTAAAATACAACAGTGCATATGAAAGTAGTCTAAAAGAGCCTCACAAATATTTAAAATATGCAGATTTGAGAACTGTTACTTGAAGAAGTTCTAAATATTAAAAAATTTTATCAAGATACCAAAATGGAGGAAAAAAAACATTGTAACATGTTTAACTTGTTCATATTTTAGGTTAACAGATAAAATAGATAAATAAACTCTCCTCCAAGGAGGATAGAATTTAGCTATAGAGAAACTAAAACTTTAGACCATGGTTTCATCCTAGTGGGATCTCACATGAGACGCCGGAATGGGTTATCATGCTAAGTATCAGGACTATTCTACCATCATTCCAACATCCTAATTTGTGCATCCTAAGACATTCCCCGTCCAGAATATCAGGATGGAATGGGACAACGAGTGCATCATATTTTATGGAAAAATTAGGATGGCTTCATCTCATAAGATTTAACCTTGCTTTAAACATCTGAAAATACACAAATAAGTTGGATAGCCAGTTGGCCCAGCACCAAGAAGCCAGTAAAAGAAAATAATGACTAGGCAGTATTGATTAAAGCATGAATTGTGAGCACATTTTAGACCACCCAGAAGGTCTAAATAAATTATTATTTATAATTATTTCTTTATCCACAGTAGAACTTACCTGCTGAAGGATTTGGATGGCAACCCCAACAAACAAAGCATGTCTGACTCCAGGTTCAAAAAGATCTCCCCACCTTGGCACCTTAGCAGCTGTTTCTGATGGATGAACCATTGCTGGCCCAACTGGATGCTGCTCCATGAGCTCCTTCGAATAAAGGGCAGGCTGGCTTACCAAAGCAGCAGCCTGAACGACTTCAAGTTCTGGGACTTCAACTCCTGGAAGCGAAACCAGGGATCCCCTCCGTGAACCAGGGACACCCTCTTGGTGCAGATAGATTCTCTTGAATCCTCCTTCCTTCCCATCAACACCTTCTCTCTCAGACCATTTCCAAGCCAGTTGCCATCCTCCACCAATACCCATACTACTTACTGACTCCCCAGCATTCCCTTGCATGAGACTGCTATTTCGCCTCATACTTAGAGCACTCCCATAGCCAGCATGTGGTGGGGCAATATCCTTCCCTTCAAGGCTTGTTGTTTGGCGAGAGAGCAGTGGACTCTGTAAGTTGTCATCTGAATCACCCCCTCCAGCATCAGATGCATAATCTTCACCCTCCCTTTGAAGACTCTCCTCATCCCATTGCTCAGTTTTGGGCTGCTGCTCTGCCACATTAAACATGCTGCCAAAATTTGGAAAGAGTGTGCTTCTCATGCTTCCCATCTCCGGAAGTTTTTCATGAACACTCCCAAAAAGAGTGACCAGAGGGTCCATAAGAGGTATATTACTCTGATTCTCCATGCTACCTTGGCGAGAAACGAGTGCAAGGGCACTTCCAAGAGCACTTTGTCCCTTCACAGGCCGTGCAACCCAAGAGAGACCCTCTTCAGGACCATATAATGTGATCCGTTCCTTATCAGCAGTTTCTTCCTGGTCATCAGCAAGCTCATTAGCAGGGCCAATTATGTACTCTTCAATAGATGTGTCACCCCCTACCCCCAAGCCTTCAACGAGAAGAGCCATTTCTCCTGAATATTCAACAGAAAAAATCAACACGTCATTCTCAAATTTGTCACATGTTCATGCACTTAATCAAAAGAACAACAGTAACAGCATATTATGGAAGAACGGAAAGACAATAAGTACTGTGTTACATCGGCAGAACCAGACAACTGAATATGCCATTTTAAAATTCAGCAATTGTTTTCTAGAATAGTTGTTTCATCATAGACTTAAAAGAGGACAATAAATCAGGCTTAAATAATGAAAATTCTGTCTATAGAAGATAGATTAAACCAAGCTATGCAAAATCAGCAGTAGCCATTGTTATTATTATGACTATATGAGAAATGGTTTGTCAAGTCATGTAAAATTAATCCATTTACCTGCAGAAGAGATAAAAAAAGGAAAACAATTTTCACAGTTGAGATAATATTGATCACAACCCCAACAAGAATTTGTCACGTAACAATAATGCAATAACCCCACAAAGCAAATTAAATGCATTTCCAGTTTATATGGATGCATCATTTTTCAGGTGAAAGGGCACCTTCCCCCAGAAATGTGCGGGCACTTGTGAACATAGGTATGACAATAATGACCAGACTATGTCAAAAATTAATGTGCACAAAAATGTATAACTGCAAAGCTTCAACAAATTTTGGATAACAAAGTTCTTAAGAATATCAAGAAAGAAATACAATAATATTGATTGATATAGTACTGGCTGATGTTCCACAAGATGTTCTATGTGCTCATGCACTTTACTGAATAAGTAGCTAATTAGAAATATCTTATCCAGAAATTCAACAAAATCAATGATTAAATAACCAATACAAGAAGTACATTGAATACTACAGCCCTGCTCCAATCTCTGATTCAATCATAGACTTACTAAAAAGTGGAAGATGTTTGTAGAGAAACAAAAGAACAGTCCATAATTTCAAGAACCAAACAAATTTTCCAAGTCATTACGTAATCCTGAAGTGAGGACTAAATTGCATGATGGGGTAAAAAAGTAAAAACCTATCATAACAATAGCATTGCAGCTCCTCCTAGACCAAAATTTGAAGTCTCAGCTTATTCCTGAGGAAGTTTTAAACGCAAGCAACAATGCTAAAATGACAGATTGGAGCAAACAGAGTATTTAGATTACACCATTAGAGAAGAGAAAATTCCCGAAAAGGGCTACCGCCACTCAATAATTTTAAATAATTATTGGAAGCATATTTTACCTTGCTTTTATAGGTCCCATAATGGAGTAATGAATACACCATAAAAGAAGTAAGAACCATTGACTCAAATAAGGAAAAAAAAAAAGAAAAAAAAAAGAAATGCTATAAAGCCAAGAAAAAAAAGAAATGCTATAAAGCCAAGAAAAAAAAGAAATGCTATGAAGCCAAGGTTTCTTTGAGCCTTGCCACTCTAGGACAATGGTCGTATACTGAATACACCATAAAAAAAGAACCCAACATTGGGTCCATTATGCTGGACCATAAAGACCTGTTGCCGAATCAGTGCAAGCTGATACAGTATTTAGATAAAAGGGCTCTTAACACCTTCCCCCCCTCCCTTTTTTTTTTTTTTGCCTCTTTTTTTTCCTTCTCCGCTTTGAATTTTAGTAGGATGGCTGAAGAGGAATGGCGAGCTTGATGGGAGATGGATTTGACATTTCAAGTAACATACAATAATTTTTATACAGGTCAAGAACTAAAATTCACTCCCAACAATTGGGATGCCTACATCAAAGCATTTTTTTAAAAAAATTGTCATCCAAATGTGCACAAATTTATTGGATTCTTGAAATTGAATGCTGAAATCACTATTTTTTCCAAGAAATTTTTCTAAATATTTACATGATTAAAGTCAAGCACATAAAACTAGGATGAAATCAAGTTTGCAGGAAATTCCACCGAGATTCTCCCCAATATGGGTAATATGATAAGTAAAAAGAATGGGCTACTTATTGCTACGAGGGGCAAGCAGATCCTACATATATTCTAGATCCCTAGGGGAATAGGGACTGACATTTTGAGGGCATGGATATTGTGAGTTGGATCAATAGAGATAGGAGGTAACAATAGTCAATATTTATAGCCGCATAGGGTATCATCCGCATCTTTGCTTTCATACCAACATGGAACATGTCTAACTCCTGGTCAGAGTAGAAGGGATTTCCCATTTTCTTCAATGATTGAAGCCACATGCAAGGCCTTGCACACATAAAACTCATATGGTTATGGCCAATCAGGGAATTGTTCCTTTGACTCCACTAAATATGGTCATAGATATCATGGTTTTAGATCTAGCAAGACATTCTGTAACACGCCAGGACAGGTTACAATCCCAAGCATAAGGATAGGACCATCTCACCATCTTCCCAATGTCCCAATCAAAACATCTTGGATTATCTCCCATCCCAAGTATTGGGATGGAGTAAGATGGCATCATGCCAGGATAGGATTATTCAACCATCATCCTAATATCCCAATGGCAACTTGGGACATCTTCGGTCCTAAGTATCAAGATAGGGCAGAATAGCAGCATCTCCTCTTCCATGAAAAAACCAGAATGGCCTCATCCCATAGGATTTAAAACCTTGATGGACATCATATAAGTCAAGCATATGCACAGCCCTACTGGACTGCAGCCATACTTCCCACGCCAACTGCAATTGGTGTTTTGACAATGCCTCAAGTGCACATATTCAAGCTCATCATTATCATGATCCAGTGCAGTACATGAAGGGAACACAGTTGAAGTTCACATAACATGAACTTCATCCCAATGATGATACTCACAAGACCTCCAAGCACTCTATCTAGGGTTGGAGTAAGCATCAGAAAATATATCTCATCTACATTATGAGAAATTGATAAACATATATCATGTCACTGGCATTGTATAATCAGCACCAATCCTGGTATTCTAGCAGGCAATGTGTAAGCACTTTAGCATGTTCTCTGTAATTGTATTGGCACCATGTCTTTTATCTACAATTGCCATTTATTTTTATCAATATCAGTCATTAATTTAATGTTAACATACTGTTAATGTCATGACACTACACAGAGTTCACCATGCAGACAAATCCACATTTTAGTTACATGATATGATACAATATATTGTTATAAAATATTACTTAGCTGCTTGAAACTTCAAAAATTAAAAATAAAAAAAAGATGTACCCATGACATGAAATGCATGCCAATGTGCAAGCGATGCCCTCACCCATTGCATGCCCACATGTAGAATGTGCCATTTGTCAACATGTCATGGCCATGGCACATGCAATGCTGAAACCAATGGCAGATGCACCCCATGTCAATGGCACTTAAACCCTTGAAAACAACCAGGGCTGAAAATCAATAAGTTAGAGATGGCAATTTCAATCCATAAAGCAAAGACCCATCCCACCCCGCCCTAATTGGGCAGTAATTCCTTGCCTTTTGTAAGGATGGAGATGGGTCAGGAATTATTTTGTCCCCGCTAGTGGAAGCAGGGGGTGAGGATACACTCCCTACTTTTTGTAGGGATAGGGATAAGGATGGAATTATTTTTTACTCCCACTAGTGGAGATGGGGCGGGAACGGATAAGTATATTCCCACCCCATCCCATTGACTCCGTACTTAAGTATTATGGTATCTTTATATATTTTTTTATATATAAAATTGTCCCTCATATATATTAATGTTGGAAGCACAATATTTATTGTTATTACCTTGATATTGAACTTGTATTTTCTCTGGATGATGTAATTTAAATGATAATGTTTGGCTTAGAAAATGATACTGATGGTTTGATGTTGTAATTTGATTGATATTTAGCTTTTAGTTCAATTAAACTTTTAATTATTTTAGTGACAAGTATAAATTTAAGAAATAAATGTTAAATTTATTAATATGCTTAGTAAGAAATTTTCAACTATAGTTTTATAATTTTTACTAAAAATCCATATATGTCGTTGGGAGCAGGGCAAGGATGGAAAAAGAATGGGATGGGGTGGGAATGGGGAAGGAAAATATCCCCGCTTACAAGGATAGGACGGGGATAAGGATTACTTTTTTTTTTTACGGGGACAGGAATGAGAATTGGGGTCCTTAGCCCTACCCCATCCCGTTGCCATCCCTAGGATCGATTATAGTTCCAATATCAATGTATCCATTTCTATATCCATTTTTGATTGGCAAATGTGAATACAAATATGGATATTATTAGGTGGATCGAAAAATTCACATCCATATTTGTTTTGAATGGATACGGATATAAATCAAACACTGAAAGTACATATATAAATATGGATACAAGTCAAGTAGTCAAACATTATAACCACCAAATCATAGATTTTTCTAAGTGAAAATTAAATCAAGTCAATATCATGTTAATATGGTTACTTATTTTTCTGAAAATTTCATGAGTGATAACAAGCAAAACCAATATTTTCATACAAATTAGATAATTGTCTATCCATATCTACATTTATTTTTTCTTTAACTGATATAGATATAGATAAGGATATCAGTTGGATGCTCAAATTTGTATCCATATCTAAATCAATCTGAATACAAAGATGGATCCGGACAGATATTATCTTATTCGTTTTCACCCTCATTGAAGACCATATATAACCCATATAGGACTTTTAGGAGATGAAAATTTCTTCTACAAACTATGAAAAGCTTGTAAAATCAAGTTCTGTTCTTTAATGCAACAGTAAACCTCATAAAGTTTAAATAAACACATAAATCCAAGGATCCAGATATATGAAGCCAAGGATAACTTAGTAATAGAACTTGAATATTGAAGATGTCCTTGATCCTCCCAAATCTGTCCAATGAATTCTATCAACACAAAAAGCATTGCACTAGACATGGTGGTAGCATAACATACAAAATTGACCAACAATTTGCTCTTGCATTGATGATGCCATAAATTTATTTAGAGCATTTAGCTTGTATATCTAATAACTGCAAAATGGAACAGTTAATCAGAAAGGAGAGAACAATCCTTAAAATGGAAGCCCATAGGCAAAATGTAGCACCCCAAACGAATATCATGCTTTCTTGTTGCTGGCAATGATCCTAAAATTACAAAAAGAAACACAAATATGGAAAGATATTATAAGATAAGCATTTGATTTAGTAATTCTTGATATTGGAAACATGACAGAATAAGTTTGTTAGATATTTATGTTCAAATTTAAGACATACAAAAATTTAAACTGACAATCATAAATTTAATATTACTCAACTTACAAAAATTTCCAACGCAGACTCAATACATGACAGACTTTAGTACTAATAACATGAATATCAAGTTAATCAGAAATTCTGCTTCCAAAGATGTTCTTTAATAATTTGATGGCATTTCATTCCTGAGTTTAAAGACACACAAGTTTTTTCTAAACAAAAAAGAATTATTTCTCTTAATTTATAAAGGAAAATTTCAAAACTTATTTTGTGGTTCCAATCATTTTTCTTTTAACCTCAGGACGTGTGGTTGAGAAAGATTTGCAACATATTCATGTAGACTGCAAGCACTTTAATTGTAGCTATAACAATGACAACAAACCGATTTATTTATCTGTACATGTAGCCATGCAGTTTTATAGGGATAATAGATAAAAATTGATTTATTTGATTAAAAAATAGAGTGAAGCTTCACAGTAACAAATGAGTGCCTTTCAACTACAACAAGAAAAATAAAATAGGAAAAAACTAATCATAAAACAATTCATCAATTGAAAAGAACATGGAAGGAATTCGTGGCACAATGAACCTGAGACATCTTCTCTTCCACGTAATCTCTGCAAAACCTTTTTCGCCTCTACCATCCGACCTTTGCTTACAAGCCACCTTGGAGATTCGGGCAAATAAAATATTGTCAATGCAAAATACACGACTGCAGGGATGGAGAGAACTCCGAGCATCAATCTCCAATCTGGGTTTGACATTAATGACATCCCAAAAACCATACAGTATGACAGGAACATGCCACCAGATCCAGTGAATTGGGGTAGGGTATTCAACAATCCCCTTATCTCTGGTGGGGCTGTCTCAGAAATATATACAGGAACAAGTGTGACAGCCAAACCAATTCCAAATCCATCAATAAGCCTTGCCAAGAGTAGGATATAGACATTGGGAGACCACAGCATCACCAGACCACCTAGGAAGTAGAGGACTGACGAGACAATTAGCATCGGGCGCCTACCAACCCAGTCTGATACAGCACCAGAAAATGTGGTGATAATTGTGGCCCCAATAAGTGACATGGCTACAATTAGCCCCTCTATAGTGGGCTCAGCCTCCAATTTGAACTCCTTCTTTATATAAAGAACAGCCCCTGAATATAAGAAACAATGAGAATTACTGACAATTTAAACTCTTCTGTATATGTTTGAAATTCTTCAGTATGTAAAAGGAAACAAAGAATAATAAGAATAATCACACTTTCATAGCACTAATCAGAATATTCGCAGCACCACAATGTTCAGCCAAGCTGAAGTTGCAGAAGCATCAATTATGAGAATTCTACCTGGATTTTAAGGATGGGGCAAGTACAATGGGCAAAAAAAAAAAAAAAAAAAAAAAAGGACCACCTAACTTTATCCCAATAAGATGGGACCAGATTCGAAAACAACTCTAAAAATAAAGAACCAAAAACTATAGGCGATGAGCAAGAATCTAAGATCAGCTATCAGCTTGATGTCAGCCCACCAAGAGATCGTGCCAACAGTTACAGATTTTTGGCCGCTGAGCAGGTAAAAATCAGGGAGAAAAATAACAATGATGGTTAAATAGTTATTCCGCATACTTTTGGATCTCATTAGAGGCATAAGAAAAAGTTACCTGCGATAGTAGCATTGTCCCATCCCTGCAACAAGTTACCAATCGAAGCAGCTATTGCAACCAGAACAGCTCCTCGCATCTTTCCTGCAAGTAATGAGACACTTAAACCCTAATAGAAAAACCTGCAAAAGAAATCCAGGATCAGATATTTACATCAAAAGGGGAAGAAAAGCTCTTATCAATTCTTATAGATACCTGAAAGCAATAGAGATTCATCACGACAGTGTTACCAAATAGTCATCAAAGCAAATTTAATCTAAACTCAAATTCTAGGCTCTCTTGAGCTAAATCAATAACCAAATATTAATTCAAGAGACCAGAACGAACCCCTAGGATTGGTATCAAATGAAATCGCAGAAGTTCAGAGAATTCTCATACCCTTCTGATGAAAACCAAAATCGACCGATCAGCGAACGGATGATTCAGTCAAGCCAAACATGGCGACAACTCCAAGAAACCACCGCCATGATCCAACCCAAGAACTGGCACAAGATCAAGAGATGATATAACGATGACTGTCCGGAAACCCTAGAAAACCAACACGGCGCCCCGAACAAGCTCACTTCTTGACGGGATCACCGTGTGAGGACAGAGTACAGAAATAAGAAGGTGAAACCACTCCGGCACCGAGAATAAGAAAATAAAAGAAATGAAGGAAAACAACAGAAGCGCCTCTTCTACAGTCGCCAAGCATCGGAGACTTGGTCTCCTATTTTTTTCACACTCCTGTTCTTCTCTCTCGTGAACCTTATCTTTCTAGGGTTTCAGTTAATGGACCGATGAGAAACTCCGAAAAACCACGCCAAAACCCTCTGAATCCAATGCTACATCTTCAACAACTGAAAAGCCGAAAAAGATCTAGTCTAAATCTCGCCTTTTTAAGGCTTTCCGCACCAAGAAGGGCAAGATCTCGCACCGATCTCTAAAACCTCAAAAACCAGATCTTTCAGCTCGGCAAAGAAAAACAAAAAAACAAAAACAAAAACAAAGAAAAACCTATTTTTCTCACTGCCAAATTCCTACAACTCTGTATATTAGCAAAGATTGATGAGCTCACACGAAGGATAGATGACGGCGACCACCCAGTGCCTCTCTCGCCGCTCTCTCTCGAATCTTCAGGCATGTATCGTTTGGGAAGAGCCAAAAAGGAGCTATAAAAATCTCCTGCTTCTCCCAATCATAGCTGTTGCGGATCTGTCAACAGTACCTTTTTTTTTCACCGGATGCCCCTAGGATTGGATCTCCCACGCACCCTGAACGAGTTAAAAGTGTGAAACCAACCAAAATCCACCGCTTTCGGCCTCCCCGCTTGGAAACCGCCCCTCCACTGAACGCACCCGTCACAGCATAGGCAAGCCACAGAGAGAACGTGCCTCGCTGAAGGGATTTCTTATAATTATTAACGTGTTCTAAAAAATTTTAAAAAAAAAAATCAAAATACTGCCTAAACGAATTATTTATCAAAATAATATTATTCCTGTCACATGGGATGCAGTGTTAACACCCGGGTTTTTTTTTTTTTTAGATGACGATTTATGGCTGCACTGAGAGGTTGATAAATGAGAAACGATTCCGTAAAATACTGAATCTCTTCAGCAGACGCTGACAGTTGGAAGATGATATTGTTGATATTATCGGGTCATCAGAGGCTGTTTTGAGCGTTATTCATTCTATTGTTGATATTATCGGGTCATCAGAGGCTGTTTTGAGCGTTATTTTGTACGTGCCAAATCATGTTGATTTAAATAAAAACAATATGCATGCTGAAATAAGATCAAATTCAGATAATGTGGAAAATACTCGATCCTGAAAGTAGAAGAACGAAAAAGAAGGAAACAAAATGTTTTCTTGTCTCAGTATGGTACTAAACTGGAATAAGAAAAACCAATAGGTCCATAAACCAACACGTAGTAGAAACCTCGTGTTAAGCCAAACCAGATTTTCTTGTCTCCTCCAAGAAAAACCAATAAGGTTACAGGCCAAGTGATTGACAAGAGCTTAGAGATCAATCATGATATTGCCCAACACATTGTTGCAGCTTATTGTAATTGGTGGTGCAGACACTTCTTGCATGGCATCTGCAACTCCTTGTACAAGCTAATATGTGTAAATTAGGAATTTTATCAGCCATCAGAACATAACGTTGCTAATAGCAGAGCTGAACTTCAACCTGACATGTCTTTAACAACCAATTGAACTTAATCTTGCCAACCTATTGACCTTCCTTACTACCGATACCAGCAGACCCAATCATCACTCCTCCATCCTTGCTGCCCATCCATTTGGAAATGAAAATGGCCTTGAACTTGAAATCTTTTAGCCAACCATTAACATCGAGATTTCACATCAATCTGAGGCAATTCTTGCTGTTAGTACATGCGAACCTGAACATAACCGGCATGGTGCATTAATAATAACCATCACATGACAATCTGAACATAACCAGCATATATTAGCCTACTAAATTTCATGGCTGCCGATACCAGTGAACTAAATAATACTATCAGTAATTTACGAACACAATTCAATATCCAGGTGCAGGTCCATCTCATCTCAGCATATCAGCTCTTTACGGACAGTTATAAAATTATTATTTGACAACAAATTCCTTTCTAATGCTTAGGAGTGCACTTGGATGACTGTGGGCTCTGCTTTCATGCCGACATTGATTCTAAAAGTCAGCAGCTATGAAGAAATGGGGCAGTCATCGTTCCAGTCTCTGCTTCCATGAAAACCCAGCAGCACCAAATAGGGCAGCCATCCTGTTCAATGTTGAGATTTGCTAACCCGCAATCAGCTTATCCCAGACTCAATAGAGGCCTTACGTTCCACCCAACCTTAAAAGTATATATATGTTCTGATCTCCCCCTTTCCATGCTTTGTATTGCAGGGTCGGCGTTCCTCTATAGGATGAGTGTCTCGTACAATATCTTGTGCATTTCAAATCATGCGACGAGGAGTGTTGCTCCAAATCCTCTCTCTCTTGGATGGATTCGGTTGATTACTTCTTATAGGGCTCCAATGAAGAGCTTAATGAATCGGACACCATCTGTTTGGTTGGAGATATATGATGGTAAACTAGGATGATTGTTAAGATCTGTAATGCATGTGCTAATAAAGTAATACAATTTAACTTCAAATAAACAAAAACTTTTATACATAATAACTAAAAAAATTTAAAATTTATTTTGATATTTTACTAATTTTAAGATTTAAGTTTAAAACTTCTTAGGCTCTAGAATTTAAATTATAATTATTTCTTAAGTTGAAAATCATTTATATGATAATAATTTTAATGTTATTATCACTGTTATTAAGTAATAATATTAAATTTTATTATAATTGTTATAATATTATAGTAAAAGTTTTATATAACTTTTATAATGTTATGACATTAAATTTAATATTATATTTGATATCAATTATATTAAATTTAATAATAAGAGGATCATGCTTATATTAGGCATAACAAAGGATAAAATTAGAATAATAAAAATATAAATGGTAAGACAGTGGAATGAAATCATGTTTCATGAGTGTAAGCGATAAAATGCTCATTTCTTTGAGTAAAAAATTTCTCATTTCAAAAGTAAAGTGGGCATTTCTGACTTTAAGTTTATGTAATTGAATAATAGAAAGGTATGCTCATTTTTCATTCCATTTCAGTTTTAATTCCGCCCAACCTTTGTTAGCATTATTTTAGTCCCAATTTCGGGCCGGGACACAGACAACCGGTGTGGCCCAGCCCAGTTCCGTCTCGAGCCTTGTTCAACTGGACCTGATCTTGTGTAACGGTGCTTTTGTCCGTTTCTCATTAATGCTAATCGTACAGCGATGCTTCCCACCCAGCGTCAGACCGTCCCGAACCGGGCCCGAACGGGGCCCGCCCCACTCCGCCGACTATAAATGCGTCTGCAAGGCTTCGACGGCAGGAGGGAATTCCAAATTCCACTCCATTTCCCGCCATGGAAGACGCGCAGATGGGAGACGGAAGCCCGAAGCTCTTCAAGAGGAAGCAGGCCGTCTATCAAAACCTGGTATCTTCTATTCTTTTCCTTCTCTCCGTTCTTCTCTCGATCCATCTTCCACTGTGTAGAGATTTAAGACTACTTTTGTCTTCTTTTCCCTCTTCCGTGATCTCTTTCCACTCCCTTCTATTGATCCCAGGACGAGAGATATGTGATCCATGGAGAGAGGTACAGAGGGCAGCAGTACAGCCAGATCTACTTCATTCGCCTCCATCACATGAGAAATCTCCTCAACTCCCTTGTCCTCAAGTGGAAGCCTCACCTCCCTGGTAATTCCTGCATTAGTTTGATTGCTTGCTCTGTTTGGATTTCTTGTGGGTTTCGGAGGATCTTTGTTTATCATTGCTTGATGGCTTCAGTTCTTGAATTTGTTCTGCCTTGTTTCCTTAAGGAAACCCTAGAAACCTAGGGTTCTCTTGCTCTCAATCCATGATTTGGGCTATGCAGGCTTCTTTTTTTCACCGAAATCTGTCTTGTGAGACCAATTGGTTCGTGCAAAGGCTTATGAGTGTTGTCGTGCATTCGCAACCCTCTGATTACAACCAGAAGAATAGCGTCTTAAAAAGAGAGTGGTGTAAGAGTCGTTTTGTATTATCGCCGGCAGTTGGGGTGAAATATGATTCTAAGTAGCCCGGCCGGGAAAAATCAGCAATCTATCAATTGAATGGATGAGTGGATTAGAGTCTTTGTTAATCCATATGAAATTTGTTTTGGGGAAGTGGGAATTATGCCCTCACTCTATGAGCTCAAATATGATAATGTTTTGCAAGGATGCTGATAATGGTTTTGAGAGGGGTTTCAAAGAAGAAATCACGAGACGTTAAGAACTGCCAGACTTCATATCCTTTTATTATTGTTACATTGTTTGGGAGGAATAAGAGGAATACCTACACAATTCCAATTAAATTGTAATATTTTGTTTGCTTACCCTCTGCTGAAAATGGAACAAAAGAAGTTAATGAAATCAGACCATCAATTTTCCTACAAATTTGCATCTGTGGTGAAATCATGTGAACAAGACTAGGAATGACACACTATTATTCTGAGAAAATATTTATAAAGCTTCTGTGTGATCAGCAGCTCTGCTGTAGGGATGCTTCAAAGGAAGATGATGCTGAAATTAAATAGCTGCTTATTAAAAAAATAAGAAATACCCTGCAATGTCATAACTATCGGTCAATAATCATTTGACTAGATATTCTAGGTCAGTTTCTTTATTTCTTTTTTACTTCTTATTTCATTTTTGTGAACCTTATGGAAGAAGGATCCTGAAGTGGCTAAGGTTGGTGTGCTGGCTTAGAGTTTCTGGCCAAAATTCAATCTTAGATCACAAATATAAATTGAATCATTCTTCATGTGAAGGTCTTTGTGGGCCTAAAAAGCCAGGAGCAGTAACATGACAGGTATATTAACTTCATTTTGTAGTATTTTGAGAATATTTGACTTTAGAAACTTGCCTTCTAGGAACGAGATAAAAATGGGTAAAAGTTTTAATTGTAGGCACATGGTTCATTGGCAAGAATGTTCCGAACCATGCAAAAAAGGGGTTTAAGTCTCACACTCTCGTGACAATCTGTTCTTGAGAATGTTGGAGAGATGATGATGTATGACCAGCACAGATTACCTGTGATGCTGGTGGAAGAGAGGTTAATTTGGTGAAGTTGAAAATAAAAATGTTGTCTTACGGGGATGTTCACTAATGTTATTTCAGCCATGCTAAGCAGCTACCTCCTTTTCTCATCCTGCTGTTTCAAATCCTATCATTGATTCAGGAGTATGTAATATCAGAAGTTCAGGTCGTGGAGGTCATGTCTCCTTGCATGAACCTTACAGAAGGATTTCTTTTATCTTGCTTATGCTACTGTTAATTTATTCTGTACGGAATCCTCAAGAGGTAATTCCTTATTTATGGTAGTAATTTATAATTGCAAAGTACTCTGTATCCAATAAGAACCAATATATTTAGAATTTTTGTCACGTCCTCTGGTTGTTTTGAATCTTTTAGGCCCATCTCCTAAGTGGTTCATGTTCTTTAGATTGAGGAGATCAGCAAACTATTCTAGTCTTGTCTCTACCAAAGATCTATTGAAGGAAAAAGAACTGCCTTTTTTTTAAAATGAGGTTGCTACAGTTATGCCTTCCCATGTTGAAAGGATCAAGAGAGTTGTCTCAACACCCAAACTCCCCACCCCCTCCGACACCTCACTCAGAAATAGATCTTGGTTTCTGATATAAGAAATATTTCTAGAGTGTGCTATCTTCAGTTTTAGAAGGCAATTTTATTACCTTCTCAACCCTCCCATGATGTTACTTTCTTGATCTTCTTTGTTGCAGTTCATACTATTTTAGGACTTGAAGAAGGCAAAGAGTGCATTATAATTGGAACTATATACAAGCATATGAAGCTCAAGCCTTCTATTCTTGATGAGTATTCGAAGGAGGTATTATTATTTTCAGATCTTCACCACTGTCTTTGTAATGTCTAAAGCTGATCATTTAATTTATAGAGGTCAGCATTTTTAATACATTATTATATGCAGAGATCTGCAGTTCCTCTTGTCAAACCTCATAATTTTATGCATCCTGATGATCATCTTATTTTGGAAGATGAAAGTGGAAGGGTTAAACTAGCTGGAACTTTCCTTGATCCTTTGGTTTATGTGTCAGGTTTTCACTTGTAAACTTGCATCTAAAGTGGTGTTAAATAACCAAAAGTTGATCATATACTTTATTTAAAAAACATATTTGTTTCTCTCTGGCAGGGATTGTAGTGGCTCTTCATGGCAAGGAAACAAGTGATGGTGATTTTTTAGTTCAAGATGTTCTGGAAGCTGGTCTACCACCCCAAATTGAGCTGCCACTTGGCTTAAGTACTGTCTAAATTCATTTGATATTGAAATTATAGTCATTTTGCTATATATATATATATGTATGTATATGTATATGTATATTTTCCAATTGGCTTTTCCTAATTTAATTTCTGTTATAGGAGAAAGGGAGTGTAGATAGTATATTTCTTTTTTCCCATTATGATTTACTACTTAATGTAGGATTTTTAGAATTCATACTGAAAATGGAGTTCTTTCTTAGAATAGAATTTGCTCTTAAGATAGATTTTCTTGTTAGTTAGGAGTTATTTAATGATTTTTTCTTGATCCTAAAACTCTTTTTTATTAGGATTTTTAATCTTATTTTTCTTGCAACTCTAGGATTGATTTTTCAAGTGTTTTTTACTTATTACTTTTTTTTTACTTGGGATTGATTTTGAGGATATTCTATGATTGATTCTAGGATTGATTTTGGGGGGATTCTATATCAAAAAATACCTTTTTCTGGAATATCAGATGCATTTGCTAATTTATAAAGTCATTGTGCCCGATATTATAATGGTTTAGAGGCCTCTTCTGCTACTACCTTTGTCATGTAGTCTCTTTACATTCTTCTCTCTGTCTGTTTGGCTGTCTATTTATCTAGAATTGAAGCTTTTTTTTTCCCCTTGAACCTCCTCTTACAACAACAACAACAACAACAACGACAATCAGTCAATCCTAAACTAGTTGGGATTGGTTACATGAATCTTTTTTCTCTATTTTGCTCAGTTTTAGTCATATTCATATTTTTGTAAGATGCAAAGATTTTAAATTCCAAATCAAATATCAGATCTTTTTAGGTCCAATCACATCTATAGTTTTGCACTACAAGCTCTCCAACCTTCATTGTCATGTTAATAACAAGCTATAGTTCAGTGGAAGAAGCAAGAACCTTAAAATTTTAGTTTTCATAGTCCTCAATGAAATGTATCCCTTTTCTCTGTACCCTAAATCTTTGATAGTAAATTTGCTAAAGACCCGCCCCTTGTTTGAGTCAGATTGAGTCCCTAGAAATCGCTATTTCGCTTGTCTTCACTTCTTCTGGCGTTAGAGCTTCATCTCCAATGGGTCAATCTTCATCAGACATCAAATTTGGTATCATTATGGTCATACAGTGAATTTTCCAATAATTCAACATGCTGCTATGGCAGTGCTCATTCTGTTAATTTTGGTGGGATCATATATGTTTTATCAGAAGCTAAATGCTCATAATTTTCTACAAGAGATTTTAGTTGGAACATCTTAATGTTTCCTTCTGTAAAACTGCTGTGGGTCAACTCTGCTGCTCAATTAGGTCACGCCAGAGTTTGGCTAGGAGCTTGAAAGTGCTTAATAGGTAAAACAACTATTTGTTCTATGAAAATGAAACCAGCTTTAAGTTGCACGTATCAAATGGCATATTATCTCTTTGAAATTAGGATGTTTAATATGCTATTAGCTTTTAATCTGGAAAGAGGAAATATTTTACAAAATCTAAATATTAAATAATCTTATTGGATATATGATATTAAGGAGGAAGAAGTTATGTTTTGGATTGTTCATATGAATTAAGTGTTCTTATCTTTTGATAGAATTTTTTCCACTGGCTTTTAGGAGAAGCTTTTGCATCAATACATGATTGGATGAGTATAAGGCTTACATTTAGTCTTTTGTGTCATTGAAGATGTCCTTCACTCTCACATAAAAAGTCTTGATAGAAGAAGCTAGGCAATGGAAAATGATGGGTTTTTCATATTAGGGTTGTGGCACTTTCTTTATCTTGGAGTTACAAAATGTTGATGCTCAAGACAATGTGCTTGAGAGAGTATGATAATAAGATACAATTTTGATACATGTTCATACATATGTACCAACATACATATACATATTTGTATGTGTTTTATTTTTTAAATGTGTATGTAGTGTTTCGATAGCGGCGACTCTGTTTTGGCATGATCAAGTGAGTTATGTTTTATTCTGAAAATGTGGAATGCACTGCTAAAGCAATTTTTTGGGTGATTTTGCATTTAACATCTTATATTTTCCTATACATCAGGGATGCAACTTGGGCATGTTAGGTTCAGGTTGAGGACCTCTCTGGATTTGGCCTACAACATAACCCACAATAACCTCATCCAGCCTACAACATACTCCACCATAACTTCATCCATCATCTTAACCTAATTTGAATTGAACTTGCTTCCAGATTTCAAATAACACAAAATTCATCTTGGGTAAAATCAAGTTAGTCTGGATTGTTTCCTTATAGGATTTTCATTGGAATTCTACAATTTGATTTGGTTGTGTTTTAGGTTGTGTTAGACTGGTGGTCCTATGATTGAAATAGGCATTAGTTTTTGGCTTGTTCAGGTTGAGAACCTTGGCATAGAGACTGAGGTTTTGAAGTTGGGTTGGCCAGAATTTCAACTTGAACTTCACCTTACCTGACATTGGGTTGACGTCACATTGGCCCATCTGATCTAAACTCTGGGTTTGGTTGGGTTTGTTTGTGTTAGCCCACCCCAAGTTGCATGCCTGATTACATGGAGATAAAACTGTGTTTTAATATTTAATATGATACTAAAATTTTCAAGTTCTATTTACCTTGTTATGTTCCAGTAAAACAAAGAGAAGTTGCATGGATCAAGTTTATAAGATATTAAGATTGGAAAGTCTTTTTAACTTCCAAAAAAGTTTAAGAAAGGCATTTGCCATTATAAGGAAAAATGACACCAGGACAATATGAAGGACCATCACAACTTTGCCAAACTTAGCAAACATTCTGTTGGGTAGGAGGGGAGGGTGATGTCAGAGTTGTGGGGGCTTGTGCTCCTTGTTGTATCAGCACCACCAGGGTGCAGAATAGTCAGCATATAGAATGTATGAGGGAGCACCCTTTATGGTGCCAACTAGGGAATCATAGAACCTCTTTGTTGTTATTTGTGAAGTTGGAAAGCTTAAAGATGATGAGATCTGGATGAAGGAGTTGGTTAATGCTGTCTTTTTGTTGACATAAGCTCATAAATGTAGTTCCAAGTAATATTTTGTCAGTATATGATCCTTAAAACCTTTTAATATGGGTAATTTTATATACATTTCCTTTGGGCTGTTAGAAAATGATGATGTGAAAATACAGTAGGGTTAACCAACATGGAAAAAGTTAGTGGGTAGATTCAATTTCATTTATTTTTGTGATAAAGGATTTCTACTAGGGGAATTGCAAACTGACTTCAGCCCATGTTTTGGTACTTCTTCCATGCATTTGGATGGCAAAGAACTAAATGCGAACATTATCTAAACTCACATGTCAAATATCTCAAGTTCAAAGATATAGAAGTCATGACAAACCTTATACTGGCTACTGGCTACTGGCTAGTTGACACACATTATATTATGGAGACTTCTATCAGAAGACAAGACTAACAGTATTAACTGCCACCATAGGTGAGACAAAAAGAAAGGAAGAAAGAAAATGCAAGAGTAACCTAAGCATTCCAACAACTGTAGTTTTCTAAGTTTTTCAAATTCAGTTGTCCTGGGTTTCTAGCACAAAAGTTGGGCCTCAGACATTGGTAGGAGTTCCTGTAATCTTATGATGTAACAGGTTACTTTTTGTCAGTTTCATGTTTAGGATGCTTAGGTTAGTTTGATTTGGTGAGTTTAGAGAGTATAAGTTTTATAGGAGTTAAGGAACCTGCAGAGTAGAGATTATTGACATGATTAATTTGAGTAGCTAATTTCTTCATGATGGATTAAATTATCCCCTTCTCCTCCTCTTCTTGGTTTATTTTCCCTCTATTACATTGTGGTCCTGCTTTGGGGCCAAATGACATTATTTTGAATTAAAGAATGACTATTGCAAAGACAATGAAATTCATCTCTCATAATTGAATGACAGTGATGGACTGCTGAGATTGACAGTTGCTTACTAACAATGCTTTCCTAGTTCCGATAAATGTAGAAGATCCATGCTTTGAAACTTGAAAAAGCTATTGCCAAATTAAATGATATTATGTAGCATGTTAGGAAGATGATAACAATGATGCATTGCAGAGATTGACAATTGGATCGTAGAGAAGCTGATCACAAGGATGGGAAGATCCAAAAGGAGGGTGAACAATGGGAGGGAAGATGGTTGAGGTGTAAAAGGGTTTCAATTGGGGGAGGAAGGAATTTATGGGTTTCATTTCTTCTATGTCCCTTCACATGGGACTAACCCTAACTCAATTGTATCCAGGTCATTATAGATTATGAGGTCATAAATGGGCACCTGTTGGGCTTATGCAGGTTAGGATCCAATCCATTGAGGAGCTTAATTTTTTATGTTATAGTATATTCATGCTCCTTGCTGGAAGTTTATATCTGTTTAGATGTTTAGTTGGTGAGAGTAGGGCCAAAGTAACATTTGATGTCCCACACAATTATGAAGGCTATATTATATCCATTTTTTTTGAGTGGGAGCAAGTGGCATTTGATGTCTCAAAGTATTGTGAAGGCTACATTTTTTTTCTTTTGTATCCATTTTTAAGTTGCTTCCACTATTCCCATCTGCTTGCATGATGATGACAGTGCCCATAAGATCATAAATTATTGAACTTTTTGACAAGCTCATGAAACACATCGAGATCCATTTTTATTTTGTTAGACTTATCAGTTTATATACTCTTGCTTTCCTATCTGCAGACTACTGAATACCTTATAGGCTTGTCCAGAATAACAAGAATACCATAACCTTAGCAAATCCCAGGCACAGACCAAAAAAATCATATATAATTTTTTTAAATTTACATGAATGCAGAGTACATGAGGGAAGGTTATGGTAGAACTTAAGTTGATAGAGAGGGCAGACTTTTATGACAAATTGGACATGTATTCTTTAGACTAATTGGACATGTATTCTTTAGACTAAGTAACAGGAGTGCCAAATATGGTTGTCAGATTAAAGGGGGAAGAATGGACTAGGTCTGATGGAAGTAATGCAAATGAAGCAAATCTATTTTCAGTTTCGTAGGGCCCAGTCTTGGATATAAAGATAGTAGAAAAGAAAGAGTGAAACAACAAATCTTGTTTTTGAATCCATTTAAACTTTCAAGTATTTTTATATTCTTCTCTTGTTTTCTTTGTGTTCCAAAGAGTATGTGATGTAAGACCAATTAGATGTGGCCTATGATTTGTAGAAAGATCGAGGAAAGGATTAGATTAGGGATGAGTCTAATTTGGTTTTTTCTGTCCTAAATCTGTATATGGGCAGCAGTGATAAATTTTTGGGATTAGGGACAGATAAAAGGTCATATAATCCTGTTCTAGGATTTTGGTGTTGGGAAAATAGAGGAGTAGGGTTTCAAAGGATTCTGGGGTAAGTGAGAGATTTTATAGTTTATGTATTACTGAAATTCAGAAGAAAATGCATGCAGAATAAAGATGGTATGAGAAGAGAATAAAAACAATAGAAGAGATATCAGGAAGAAAACTATATATATATATATAGAGAGAGAGAGAGGATCGAACCTGGCCAACGAAAATCTTTCATTCATTCAAAGCAAATCATGTACAAATCATCTGGTGTCCAATCATAAGGACTTTTTATAGATTTTATACGTGTTGACTTGAAAATAACCTAGGGCCTTTAAGAATTAAGTAACTAATATCTAAAATCTTTCTTGAAAAGGTAAAATTTAGAAACCTACACACTCTCTCTAAAACAGGTCAAATCCTAATGACTTGCCTGACGAAGAATATATATAAAGCGAGACCTTTTTACTCCAATCCCACTTAAATAGAACTTCAAAACCTACTTTAAAAATTATCTAAAAAATTTTGATTTTTAATAATGAAATATAATAAAATATTTTCCATCAGTCCCATCAAAAATATAATATATAAGATAAACTAAATTTTATTTTCCATCAGTTTGAGTTCTTCACTGTGCTTTCACTTGTCAGTTAGTCAATTGTTTTCCAATGTCATATTGACTTTTTGGGTTGACTTTTCTTTGTTGGCTTTACAATATATATCTATACTTAAAATCTTTGTTAGTAGGATATATAGAGGTAGACTTGGCTACATTCAAATGTAGCCAAGTTCAGGATCCGATCACCTTTCCTACTCTTGGATTCACATAAATCCTGGAGCCACTTTACCTTTTCTACTTTTTTCAACTTTGAAATTCGTGAATTGTGTGGATCCAAGGGTGGGGGAGTCAAATGTAGCCAAGCTTAGATTCAGTTACCTCCCCCACCCTTGGATTAGTATTTTGACCTTTCATTGTCACCAGGGCTTTTAAGTTTTCAAATGATCTTGGCTTGTCTTTACCCTCCAACGCAAAGCATGTATGACCTTTTTCTATCAGAAATTTTCCTTCTGTGATCTTGCTTGTCGTATGTTCTTTGGTATGCTAAAGTGCTCAATATCATTGCCATTCGATTATTACTTTTATTTACAATTTCTCTCTATGATGTTTTCTCATGAAACTGTGTTGTATCAGATTCCAGTTATAAGTTTTATTGGATTATTATTCTACTGAAATAGGTAATTCTAAGTTGGGCTTTAGCAGTATATTTTAGGCTTCAATAACACATCTGAAATCTGATGCTGCAAAGTTTTGACTACCCTGCAGGAGAAGACAAACATGTGGTTTTCATCTCAGGATTGAGCGTTGGGAGTAGAATGTTCGATCCTCTTCAATTCCAACTTCTGGTTGACCATATCACTGGGCATTTGGGTGATGAAAATGTATGCAATTTTGCTTTAAGAAGCTTACTTAATTTTGGAATCACTATTTATATTTTAAAATGGAGCAGGAGCAAAGCATTGCATCTCAAATAGTTCATCTTGTAATTGCTGGAAATTCTGTACAAATATCACAGGGCATTCTTAATGGCCAGGTAACATGGTTATTTATTAGGTTTATTATCCAATGAATTACTGTCCCCATCATATTATTGAGGTATTACTGACAATTTGCACATGCATTGTATGTTTTTGAGCTCCTGCAGACATTAGTTCCCAAGGATCAGTCTAGGCTAACAGAACCAATCAAAGAGTTTGATATATCATTAATTCAGGTTTTAATTCTCTTGCCATTGAGTTCCTTAGTAGCATACAATTTTAGAACAACTATGAACTCTTTCAAAAGGTTCTCATTGAAGTTTTTATTAGTAAGTGTTTTAAATAATGTTCTTTTGACATAATTAATTGGATTTACTTATTTTACTTCCGCAGCTTGCAGCTGCTATGCCTGTGGATATTATGCCAGGGCCTAGCGACCCAGCTAATTTTTCCTTGCCCCAGCAGGTTCTTGCTATTTACATGGAAATATTACTGAAATATAATATTTTGCACTTATGCAAATTCTTTTTTTACATGATACCCTTTTGACTTTCTTATATTCTACTCTTGTTCAGCCTTTGCATAGGTGTCTTTTCCCAGGAGCATCAGTCTACAACACTTTCCTCTCATGCACAAATCCTCATCAATTTGAGCTCGATGATGTTCTGTAAGAATTGAGCATCCTTTAAAACTTGTTTGTTCTTGAGTGAGTTAGAGATGTAATTATGAAACATGCTGTTTAGGTTTCTTGGGACAGCTGGTCAGAACATAGCTGATCTTATCAAGTATTCTGATTCCAAAGACAAGCTTGAATTTATGGAGAGAACATTAAGATGGAGGCATCTAGCACCAACAGCTCCAAACACTCTTGGTATCACTTAACTAGTGCATAAAATATATCCTTTTCTTTTCCTGCTTCTGTATTCATTTAAATACTTGCAAATGATAAAGAGCTGCTAAAATAATGCTAAAATAATCTTTGCTAGTTTGGGTATAACTGAACAGAATTGTCATAGGGACAAATAAGGTATCCAGCATGTGACATTTTTTTGTCAGAGTTTCTATTACATCATTGCAAGTAGTTTTACTTATCAAAATGTTTTTATCTATTTGTACGCTGTCAGGATGTTATCCCTACACTGACAAGGACCCTTTCCTTATCGAGAGCTGTCCACATGTATACTTTGTTGGCAATCAGGATAAATATGAAACCCGTTTATTGCAAGGTAATTTTGACCCTGAAAAGGCCTGCCTTGCATTTGTTGTTGTGTCCAAAAGTAAAAAGTGAGTCTTTCTTCCATGTAGGACCTGAGAAGCAACTGGTAAGGCTTATCTGCATTCCCAGATTTTGTGAGACTGGAGTTGCTGTTGTGGTACGTTCTAATATGTAATTAAAATATATTTCATATTATCTGAGTAGTATAAAAATGAAGCTATTCTTTGTGCTGTAATTAAAGAAACCTTCATATGGTAAAATCAACACTGACATGCCTATATAATTTAGCATGGAAAGTTAGGAGGGACTGAGAAAAAAGCATTGTAGGCACTTAATTCATTCTTAGATCATTATTCAAAATACAGGTAGCTAACATTGGATGCATGATTCCTTTTAGACTGTATGGATGTATTATCATATAATTGTAAATTGCCAGTGGCAATTTAGATCTTTTCCTAGTTAATTTTTGGTTGAAAAGTGCAGGTAAGTAGGATGTATAATGCATAGATGCCATATAGCTGCAAAAATGCTTGATGGTAATGGTTATGGGAGGGCAGTAGATTATTTTGAGCTCAAGCTGTGTCACATAAATCAGTATTTTTGAGACATCAAATATCCCCATAATGCATATATTTTAAGTGACCTTGCCTTGTGATATAATGGGTCCATGCTATGCACATCTCTACCAATGAATGTGCTTGTATGGGATTGCGGTTCCCTCCATGCTAGTAGCCTGCAACTAGACATGTATTGCGCTAGGCCTGGACTGACATGGGACACAGGCATGGTGCCAGGCACTGAGTGAACAGCTCAAATCTTTCTTATTGATTCAAGCCAAGTCAAAACGGTTTGATGTAGGTTAGGATAAGACTGATTCAGTAGGCAGACTATTGAAGACTAACCTTATTTGCATGGAATCATTTAACTAAATGCCTTTTGTTATCAAGTAAAATTGCTGACTTTGAGTTGGGTTGGGTTCATAAATTTTACACTTACAATTTCCTAAACTTTAAAATTGGGTTGATTTGAGTAAAAGTTGGATAGGTCTATGGAGCCCAAAAGTGGACATGATCTGCCCTGAGAAATTTCAGACCAGGCGATTGAAGACTTAACTTCTATTCAAGAATAAAAAAGCTTTTAAGCATATTATCAAGTAGCACATAGAAATCTTTGCCAAGCCCCAGCAAGTAAATCTTTGCGATGCTATTATGGGCATCAAGAGGATTAGCTGGGTCACTGAGGTTGACGAGTGCCAAAGCTAGATTGTTGTCAAAGTCCTTGGGTGGGAGGAGGCCTTCCAGCCATTAGGAGATAATGAATATTAGCATGCCTTCCTATCATTTGCAGTTGGTCTGACCATCTTAGTGCATCAGGAATGTGTTTCAAGGACTATGGCATGGCTCAATTTCTGCTTTATTACCCCATAAGAAGTCGAGCATGGCTATGGCATGTTACTCCCAAATCCTTGGTAGAATGACAACACCAGCTTCTGCTCAAGGAGACCATCCTTGAAAGATGGTAACTTCTAAAGGAGAGTTGAAATGCTCTCAATTTGTTCTATGGCCAGAGTTGAAGACGTCTCCTTTTCTCCTTGTGGGATCAGAAATGTTAGTAGTATAGTCAGAAAGGAATCATGCTAATTGTGTGCCATGCATGAGAGAGAGAGAGAGAGTTCAATTTCTTCCCTATTAAATAAAGAGAAGCATCCATTAGCTGAAACAATGGGATGCATGCCCCATGCAAGGAGCTAAACCTCTTTTCTTCTAAGTTTTAGGGTGTGACTGAATTTTGGTGGATTATGGTACAACATGGAACCATTAAATGGAAGTAACAAAGGGCCTAGCTTCTTATGCTCATTCATCATCTAGTTAGTGATTTGGTCAAGAAATCAGGTCATTGGAATAATAATTGAATGACCAAAGCTGTCCACTTTTTGGTAATTACATTACTAGCACACTGCATGACAAATGCTGCTGTCCTACTTCTCACTGCCCTGGGCCATACAACAAGATGTGTTGCATCATTATAGTTAACAATGAAGTGACATTCAACAGAAAATGTGATCCTTGGAGTAGTGCAACCATGGCTAGTTGCTTTAGGAAGGAAAAGGGTGTTTTATTCTACTATATGGGGTGATGTGCAAATGTACTATGTGATCCTAAAGAGTGGTCTCCCTATAGTCAGTATTTTGTTTAGGATCAGATAGGGTTATATATGCTTATGCTATGAAACTCCTAGCTTCTTTTTGAGAAAAGAAAACTTCAACTTCAATCTATGGAGCTAAAGGTTTTCATGGCTTCAAAATGGGGGACAAGAAAATGGTGGAGAGGCTGAATGTTTGGGTTTGTGTCCTTTGAAATAAAACAACATATCCAAGAATAGGGATAATAAGAAAACTGTTTTCATAAATGAAGATGCCACACGGAATCAGCATTGCTTAGGATAGAAAATTTTATGATGAATGAGGCAACTCAGATCACTCAACATCAAGCTCTCGTGTTCTTGATAGTCATAAGGGTTGTGCATTATTAGCCTGTACATATTCCTTTTTTCATTAGTGATATTATTTGGATGATTCCTACTTTTGAAGGAAAAAACTAGACTTCCAACACTTTTAGATAAGTCTAATGTTAAAGTCTGGTTGTGCATGCACCTTAGACAGGTTAGCCTTAAGCATCCAACCTTAGCCTAAGTGGCCCAAAGAGGTGACTAGCCATGAGGCAGGCACTTGGGCACACATCCATGCCTAAGGCATAGTCAGGCGCCTATGAATTTGGCCAAATAGGCTTGGGTCTAAATTTGTGTGGGTCGCCACCAACATGATAACCAACCCGCATAGTTTACCCTTTCACTTTACTGGTCTCCATGTTCTTTCAATCCTTTTAACTAGTTTTATCCCATATCCTTAAACCCTAAAAGTGTAAACCCTAGTGATTGGTTGTGATATGCATTAAATGATCAAAAATTAGATAGTTTAAATAATATGAACAATGCATATTTTTTGACTGCTTGATGCATAGGTTAGGGATCTTCAAATCACATGATTTTTGGTATGTAAGCAGTTTAGAGGTAGTAGATCACATCCAATAGTTTGAATCATCGATGTTGGACTGTCCTTAAGTTCAATCATGACATAATCAAATCTGAGTAAAGATAGACTCGAGCATAGTCTTTACATATATATGTCTATACATAAACACATACATATACATATACATACATATATACATATACATATATAAAGAGCGTTTCCAGTGCACTAGGCTCCTATCATTGTAAGGTCTGAGTAGTATCAAATATATATAGCTTTACCCTCGTATGCGAAGAAGTTATTTCTATGTTTCAAACCTATATCACTCATGTTGCAACGAAGCAACCTTATTTGTTCCACCATGACCCACCCCGCTAGATAAAATAATCATATACACCCACATACACTCATACACATACATACATATACATATATACATATATTGATATATATAATTATTTTAACTATTTTTAATCCTCTTGTTTATTTCAAATAATTTTCATGTATGAACAAAATAAAACATGTATGTCAGCCTAAAGAATGAGATGGAGCAAGATTTTAAGTGGCTACTGCTCTTTCCTCGATCATGCTATTTGTCTCTTCGTCTCTTCTGTCTCCATCCATTGATCTGTGTCATTACATCTCAAATGGCCCTACCTCCTCTCCCCTCCCTCCCCCCCTCCAATCACCATCTCCCTTATTGTGCCTCGTGGCTATGCTTCTACTCTCCCTCTTGGTCTCTTTTTGCTCCATCACTGTCTCATCATTACCTCCTTCATTGACCTACAAGTCTTATCATTACCTCCTTCATTGACCTACAAACCTCTACCCCTCATCATTGCCTCTTTCTTCCCCTTGACCTACAAACCTCTACCCCTCATCATTGCCTCTTTCTTCCCCTTCATTGTCATCCATGGCCACCCCACTGCTATCTCTCTATGACTTGAGAACCATCTACTTTGGTCTACCATGGATATCAAGAGCTCAGATTCCTACATATCAAGTTCACCTTCAAGGAAGAGAGATCATAATGTAGATGGTGGATCTATGCATCCAAATAGGTAATTAGTGATAGTTTTTATACATTTTTATTCTAAAAAGAAAAATTTTAGAATAAAATCTTGGATCCTAATCCCAAAAAGTATGATAACCAAAAAATTGAGGTCTTGATTTGGAATTCTTTTGAGATTTATTAGTGATTGGAAAGGATTATAGTGATAGAGTGTTTTCTCTTCTGAGACACTCTTTAGGACTTTTGTAACCCTTTTCCTAGCCAAATATAGTTTCAAAGGCAGTTCAAGAATGGGCCTTATGCCTTGTTTGGTGGAGCAATCATTAATAGAACTTTTGTAAAAAGCTGTTTGTTGTTTAGTAATTACTTTTTTTAAAGTGTTGTGAGACTTTTTTATTTGTTTGGTAGTCAATTTAAAAAAGTGCTTTTAATGAAAAATGATAAAAGATATTGCATAGTACTTTTAATTATCTAACCATTTAAATTATTAAAAAAATCATTATTATAAATTATTCTTAATTTATAAATTATTATAACAATGTTAAAATAAATAATACCATATTATAATACTTTTAAATTATTATAATAATAATATTATAATATAGTATAAGAAAATGTAATAATATTCTAATATGATAATGATTATAATGTAATATTATGATATAATATTTTTACTATTATTTAATAATTATATTGTAGCATCTTATGAAAAGTGTAATAATTATTTAGTAATATAATATATTATGATATATTATTATAGTAATATAATAAAATTATAACATTATCTAATACATACAATAATATTATATTAGTATACAACATAGAATTTTCTAATATTATAATATTATTATAATATAGGCTAAAATATATTTTTGGTTCTCAATACTTTTACTCAATTCTTTTCGATCCTTAAACTTTCAGTTGTTATACTTTTAATCCCTTATCTATTAAGGATGTTGCATTTCTAACGTTCTGTTATATGAGGTCAGTTAAATTTGATGGAATAGCTAAAATATCATCCTGATGCAAACATGTAGGATTGCCACTTATCTTACATGGCAAGGTAGTATTCAGCTTGTAATGAGATGTCAGGATTACATGTTAGCTATTTTGTCAATTTTAACTAACCCCATGTAATGGGACGTTAGGAATACAAGATTCTTAAAACATGAGGGACTAAACTGAACAACTGAAAGTTTGAGGACCAAAAGTCTAGTTTTGCCTATATTATATTATTTTAGACTATATGATTATAGTTAATTGTAATAATATTTTTTATAGTATTTATTATATTATGTTATAATATAACCATTATAATAATGTCATATATTATATTATACTATTATAGTTATATTATATTATTTTATTAGAATATTAAATATGGTTGTTTTTGTGGTTCGAATATGTGACCTTTAAGTTTAATGAAAATAACCATCCCAAGTACAACGTTTCGGAAGAGTTTTGAATTTGGGCTTTCCCAAGTAAAATGTTTAATAGCTTTTGTGTTACCTTAAAAGCAATTTTAGAATTTTTTTCAAATGTCCTAAAAACATTGAAAAGTTCTTTTATCCTTCCAAAAGAATTTTTGGGCCATCCAAAAGATCTGCCAAATGGGGCCTTATTGGGATTGGACGTTTCCTCTATCTAAGAGACAAGCATTACAAGAAGGCTTCTAAATTGTCTCCAACAGTGCCATATGCTTTTAAATGGATCTCATTTTCAAGAAAACTCACCAGGAACTCAGTTCCATTGCTTCCTGCAATTGCACTAAGAAGAAAAAATCTATCATTTTGAGAAGAATCCTTAAGTTAACGCTTTAAGAGGAAAATTTCTTCTAAATTACTGCTCATTAATTTTTTTTGCTAGATAACTCTAATGCTGTCATATGCTCAATAATTTTAAGTCACTTCGATTAATGTTTGTACCTCACGGCTGAAACAGCCATCTCCCTGAGCATAACACTAGCAATTGGGTCCTTTATGTAATATTGCTCATGCAAGTGGATGTGATGGTGGTCATGTTTGTCAAAGGTTCATTGGATTCTTGTAGCAGCTTCATTGTATCCTATGCAAGTTTCCTGCATGATGATGTAAATAAATATCATGCCTCAAGCTTTGGGCAACTACTCTTGGTTATTTGTATTTTTAGCACTCTTTAAATTATTGTTTGATATATATATATATAATGTGCCAACATTTTAACGCATCACCATTACCATACTTTGCTTGCTGGATTTCACTGATATGGCTTTCTGCGTGCAGCTTAATTTGCGAACTCTTGAATGCCATGCTCTCAGTATCTCAACAAATTTGGACAGCTAAGTTGGCATGGATAGCTATATTTGAATTTTGAAGCAGCATAGGAGCTACCTGTCCACCGCCTGCATCATGCATAACTTGATCAGAGTTTGAGGGGCATGCTATGATCCTGACATCATCAAAATCCTTATGAAAGATTTTACATTGCATTCAATCTAAACAGAGGAGCTAGCAAGGAATGAACTTATCTACAAGTGTGCCATGTCATTCTATGACATTCATGTTGGTGAAGACGGCAAGTTATGTTACTTTGGATTATAAAATTTGGTCCATATCTAATCCAATGTATAACGCATTAGTGCTTCTCTTTGCCCATGGATCAGAAACAGTTTTGGCAAGTCTGCTGTAACTCTCCCCTTTGTCAATGCCTATTAATTTATGCCAGTTGAACCTTGCCCCTCTCTTCCTGTTTTTTTCCTTTTAGTGGTGTCTAACCTTGCATCTTGTCAGACTACCAGTTCCTTTTATGCCAGTTTCTTTTTCAGACTTTAAATCAAGCAAATCAAGAAAGGTATCTTCATCAGCCAAGCTAAATACATTAAAGAACCATTTAAGAGGTTTAGGATGAAGAACCCAAAACTTGCTGGCATATCCATAAGCATGACTACTCGACTAGAGATGGATGAACATGAGGTAAGCATTAATGAGAAGTGGTATAAAGGAATGATAGGTGGTTTATTTTATTTTACTTCTAGTAGGTCAAATATCATATTTAGTGTTTGCATGTATGCTAAATTTTAGGCTAATACTAAGGAATCATACTTGCAAGTAGTTAAATTTTTTTTTTAGATAAGTACATAATGAATATAGGTTTATTTTATTCAAAGTATACTAGTTTTGATTAATTGGATATTTTAATTCGGATTTTGCTAGGTCCAAAGTTGATCACAAGAGCACTAGTAATTCATGCTATTTTTTAGGTTAATCATTAGTGTTGTGGTTTAGTAAAAAACAAAATTCGGTTGTACTATTTATGGTAGAGGTTGAATACTTTGCAGCTTCATGTTGCTATGCATAAACTTTTTGGATTAAAAAAAAACTTAAACGATTATAATTTACTCATTGATCATGTTCTAATTAGATGTGATAATATTAGTGTTATTAATTTAAGTAAAAATATCATATTTAGTACTCTAGGACTAAACATATTGAGATTAGATATTATTTAAGGGGATGTGATCTTTAAGTTCATTGATACCAAACATCAATGGGCCGGCATCTTCAGGAAGCCCCTTAGCAAGGATTGCTTTTGCTTGATTAGGGATAAATTCGACGTGGTTGGAATGAAAATTGATGCCTAAATATTTTTCTTAAGCCTAAATAAATTGCATTGATATATCATATGTTTTGATAATTGATGATCTACTTTTATGGTTTATGATACACCTTGAAAATTTATCTGGATATCATGATACTATGTTTGAAATTGTGTGCCAATCCTTGCGCTAAATTGAAGATAATAATGGACACGATCATGAAACAGTATGGATGGCAGTTGGATGAACATACTTATGAATGTTTCCTGTAGCGGTTTGGATTAAATTTCTATTGATGTGATGATTATTTTAAGTGCCATCCCCTTGATACTTGAAACCCTTTATTTTATAACAAAATTTTTTGACAAAAACTAAAAGCATGAAAACATATTTTTTGAATCCCCAATTTGATACAATTCCATGAACTAAGTTTTTCAACTATCTAAAATCATTTTAAATTAATTTAAAATATTTTAAAATCAGTTTTTAAAAATATTTTGGCCTGAACCTCATCGGTTTGCTGGCCTATAGAAAGGCGGTCAACTGGCTCAGACTATGGCAGTCGACTGCCAGACCCATTACCCATTTTTTAAAAGGCTTAGACTCGCTAGCTCGATAACACTACTTTCCCCTTTTTTTTTCTCCTGATCGGTCTTCTTTCCGCTCATTTCTCTCAGTTCGAGAGTGCTGCTGGTCCTAGGGATTGATCTACGACCTTCCTCCATTTCTTCCACTCCAATCTAGGTAAATCCTGCCATAAACCTAGTTTTACTCTTCCTTTCTAGCATTTAGCTCTAGGTTTTTCCTGTTTTTGCTGAAATTTTTCTAGATTTCTTAGAACCAGCTATTCTATCTTAGGGCTTAGGATTCTTTGCTTAGATTCTAGTTAATCTTAGGTTAGATGGCTTAAAACTCTTGCATTGACCTACATTGTCTATTTCCTTTAGTTTTTAGCAAAAAAACTAAGGGATAAAGTCTTCAGATACTTTATGTCTTCTAACTGAACCTTTATTTACTAAAGAAATTATGGTTCTTCTTCTTGCAAAGTTCAAAAAGCCTCAGTTGGAGCCATATAATGGAACAATGGATTCAGGAGATTATTCAGAAAGTTTTAAAGCTCTTATGTTGTTATATAGGACTCTATATGTCATAATATGTAGGGCATTTTCAGCAACACTCAAGAAGATTGTAAGAAATTTGTGCACAAGTCTCAGGCTTTCCTTAATTAGTTCTTTTTATCAGCTTTGTAAGTTATTCGTAGGGCATTTTATAAGCAGCAGATAGCATAAAAAGACTTTTGCTTCTTTGATGAATATTAAGCAAAGAAGGGATGAGCTTTTAAGTGAATATCTACAATGCTTCAATTCTGAAGTCATAGAGGTAAAGGATTTTGATACCTCAATTGTAATGATAGCTCCAATGAATGAATTAAGAAATTCTAGATTTAGTTTTTCTTTAGCCAAAAAGCCTCTTAAAGATTTGAGTGAGCTGCTTAGCCAAGCAGAAAAGTGTATTAATGAAGAAGAAATTTTGGCACCACATAAAGAAGAAAAGGTTCATTCATCAAAGAAACGACTAGAGAAAGAATATAGAAGATCAATGGAAGAATTCAATAAACATCGCGTGTTGCAAGAAGCCCAAAATATTTAAGAACATCTTCAATCTCATCAAGAAATGATCGGTATACTCCCCTTAATTCAACTCATGTATAAATCTTGATGCAAATTAGTAAAGAACACTATGCACTTAATAAATCGAAGAAGATGAGAGCAAAACCAAAAAAAAGAGATCAAAGCAAATGCTATCATTTTCACTGGGATCATGGACATGATAGAGAAGGCTGTTGGCAATTAAAAAATGAGATAGAAAAGTTGATTCGGAAAGGTTATCTTGATTGGTTTATTAAGCAACAAGACTATTGAAGTCAAAGGAGGCAAGAGCAGAGCACAGAAAAAAAAGCTGATGATCAATCAATTGCTAGAATTATAAATGTAATCCATGGAGGATTATTTGCTGGAGGCAAATCTTCCTCGACAAGAAAAGCCTATGCAAGAAGAATCTAAGCCAAGGAATGTATCTTAAAGAAGCGTAGGACAGAAGGGCTAAATATTACATTCTCCGATAATGACCTCCAAGGGATATGTATTTCACATGATGATGCTTCAATTATAATTGCTACTATTGCAAATTTTTAAGTAAAATGAATATTGATTGATAATGGTAGTTCTGCTGATATACTCTTTTATGACACATTTCAAAAAATAGGCATTATTAATATAGATAGGTTAAAACCTATTAATACACCTTTAGTTGGTTTTACTATGAATTCAAACCAAGTTGAGGGGATCATTTCTTTACCATTTACCATGGAGGAGAAATTGACTATTAAAACTGTTATGGTAGACTCATGGTGGTCAGAACGCCAGCCGCTTATAATGCCATACTTGGCTGGCCAAGTCTCAATGCTTTGAAAGCCATAGTTTCCACTTATCATCTTCTCATGAAATTTTCATTGGATCAAAAACTGAAGAAGTTAGGGGAGATCAAAATGCAGCTAGGCAGTGTTATGTTGTGACATTGAAAAAATCCATAGAGTATTCTTCTGATAATCAAACAATAAAAGATTTATTGAATAAAAAGCTAGTGTTAGAAATTATGAATGTTGAAAATTTAGACTTTTGAGATGATGTGAAAGAGCAACATGTAGAACCAGTAGAGGAGTTAAGAAAGATATCACTAGGTGGAGATGATAGTAGGATGATTCAGATAGGGTCTTGTCTTCCTATGCATATTCAGAATACGCTAATTGAATTCTTACAAAAGAATTTAGATGTGTTTGCTTGGTCGACTAAGGACATGCCAGGAATAAACCCAAAGGTTATTGTTCATCATCTAAATATAGATCCTAATTATAAGCCTATTCGATAGAAGAAGAGAAATTTTGCATATAAAAGAAACCAAGCCATAAAAGTGGAAGTTGATAAACTCTTATCTACAAATTTTATTATGGAGGCATATTATCCCGATTGGCTTAGAAATGTGGTTATGGTTAAAAAATATAATCAAAAATGGAGGATGTGTGTAGATTTTATAGATTTAAGCAAAGCATGTCTAAAAGAGAACTTTCCATTACTAAAGATAAACCAATTGGTAGATGCTACTACTGGGTATGAGTTGTTAAGTTCTACGAATGCTTTCTCAAGATATAATTAGATTAGAATGTATGAACCAGATGAAGAAAAAATAGCCTTTACTATTGAAAAAGGGTTAAGCCTTTTGGATTGAAAAATGCAGGAGCTACTTATCAAAGGTTAGTGCATAAAATGTTTAAACCCTTGGTTTAAAGGAAAGCAGAAGCATATGTGGATGATGCTTTGGTCAAAAGTAAAAAGATTGAGGAACATGTTGCAGATTTAGAGAAAGTTTTCTCAATTTTGAGGTAATACAAAATGAAGCTTAATCCTATAAAGTTCGTTGTTGGAGTAAATTTTGAAAAGTTGCTGGAATTATAGTCAGCTATTGAGGAATTTAAGCCAATCCGATAAAGATTCAAGCACTTTTTGGTATGAGTCCATCCCAATCAATAAAGCCAATCAATAAAGGATATTCAATAACTTACTAGTTGGGTAGTAGCGCTCAGTCGATTTATTTCAAAGTCTATAAAGAAGTGTTTGCCCTTTTTTAAGGCATTAAAAGAAGCAAAGAATTTCTAGTAGACCGAGGAGTGTCAAAATTCCTTTGAAGAGATGAAGAGATGTTTGGGTTCTCCTCCTCTGTTTACTATTCCACATGATTGGAAGGAGTTAATGTTGTATCTAGCTTTTTAGAGCAAGCTATAAGCTCGGTACTTATAAAGGAAGAAGATGGTCGACAAAAGCTCATCTATTATATAAGCAAAGTACTTAAAGATGTTGAAATAAGATATAATAAAGCTAAAAAGTTTGCTTATTCTTTGGTTTTTTCAACTAGAAAACTAAGACATTATTTTTAAGCTCATATAATAATTATGCTAACCGAGCAACCTTTGAAACAAATTTTACAGAAACCTAATAATTCTAATCAGTTAGTTAAATGGTCAGTAGAGTTTAGTGAATTTGATATCCAGTACTGAGCAAGATCATCCTTAAAAGCCTAAGTATCGGTTGATTATATTGTGGAAGTCAACATCCAGAGAAAGTACAAAAGAAGAAAATAAAAGAGATATGAATAACTTGACTTGGGAAATCTTTATGGATAGATTATGTAATCAGTTAGAAAGTAAAGTAGGGATACTCCTAATAAGCTCGGATCAAACAGAAATACCTTATGCTTTAAGGTTTGAATTTAAAATTTCTAACAATGAAGCTAAATATGAAGTATTGATCATAGGACTCAAGTTAGCCAAGGATCTTGAGGTACAGTGTGTAAAAAAGTATATAGTGATCACAATTGGTGGTAAACCAAGTTCAAGAAACTTTTCAAGTAAAAGAACCTCAGTTGATCAAGTATTTACAAAAATAAAAATTTTAAGTTATTCTTTTTAGCAGTTTGAAATCTCCTTGTACAGAGAATACGTGGGCAGATGCATTATCAAAATTAGCTTCCTCGGGATTTCTAAATAGCCAAGTTGTACTTCTTGAAAAAGTATCTTCTCCAAGTATAACAACGAAAGATGTATAACCAACCAACTTAGAACTGAGCTGGATAGACCCCCTATTTTCTTATATTGAAAAGACTATTCTTCCTTAAGACAAGCTTAAAGCTAGGAAAGTTATAAGAAGAGTAGCTATATATACTATAATAAATAGAATATTATTCAGAGGATCTTGCACATTGCCTTATTTGAGATGTCTCCGACCATATAAAGCAGAATATGTATTAAGAGAAATTCATGAGGGAATTTATGGAAATCATATCGGAGCCTGAACATTTGCATATAAAGTATTCAGATAAGGATATTATTGGCCAACCATAAATAAAGATGTGACAAAATATGTAAAGAAATGTATATTATGTCAGAAAAACTCCTCAAAAATCCATCAACCTTCTTCTAGCTTTTTATCAATAAGTGGTCCGTGGCCATTTGCCCAATGGGGGATAGATATTTTAGGACTTTCCCATTGGCACCTGGACAAAGAATGTTTCTCCTAGTAGCTATTGAATATTTTACTAAGTGGATAGCAAAACCATTAGCCAAGATAACTGAAAAGAATGTGCAAAATTTTGTGTGAAAGTCTATCATTTGTCGGTTTGGAATTCTAAAGATACTTATTATAGATAATGACAAATAGTTTGACAATGCACAGTTTAAAGATTTTTGTCAAGAGTTAAAAATAGAGCATAGATTTTCTTCAATTGCTCATCCTCAAATCAATAGACAAGCATAGGTAATGAATAGGACCATATTATAGGTTCTTAAAACCTAACTTGATAAAGCTAAGTGATTATGGGCAGAAGAGTTACTAAATATTTTATGAGCCTATCATACTACTAGCAGAGTACCCATTGGATAGACACCTTATAGTCTAGTATTTGAAACTGAGGCAATAATTCTTGTAGAAATAGGAATGCTGAGCTTTCATACCAATTATTTTCAAGAGCAACAGAATGTAGAGGATATTAAAGAAAATTTGAATTTAATAGAGGAAGCTTGAAAAGAGCCAAAATTAAGAATGATAGCCTATCAGCAGAGAGTGACTAGATATTATAATTCAAAAGTAAAAGAACGGCATTTCCGACTAGGGGACTTAGTATTGCGAAAAATGATATATGTTAGACGAGCTGCGGAAGAAGAAAAGTTGACCCCTAATTAGGAAAGCCTTTACTAAGTACTTAAAGAAGTTTGGCCAAGAACATATATATTAGAAGATCTTGATTGAAAGTCAGTTCCTCATACATGGAATTCAAACAATCTTATAATATTCTATTAGTGATTCATATATCTAATTGTTCATTGTAATTCCTCCTTTCTATCAACGAAGATTATAGAGTAATAGATACTCTACTTTAGATATAAGCTATAACCTCTATTCAGAGTATAAAAAATCTTGACATGACTAAGTAAATTCTAGAAACCTCGGTACACCCGAAGATCGGTAGACTTTAGTACACCCAAGGATAAAAATCTTAGTATAATCAAATAAATTTCATAAACCTTGATATGCCCAAAGATAGGAAGACCTTGCCCAAGGGAAAAAATCTAGGCATGACCAAGTAAATTTTAGAAACCTCGATACTTGGTGTGCCCAAGGATAAAATCTTGGTATGACCAAGTATATTTCAAAGACTTTGGTATGATCGATTGTAGGAAGACCTTGGTATGTTCAAGTAAAATTCAAAAACTCAAGTATGTCCATGGGTGAGAAGACCTTAGTACATCTAAGAATATTGATCGTTCTGATATGTCCGAAGATTGAAGAACTTGATACACCTAAAAATGATGGTTATGAGACGATAAAGTAAAAGGCTCAAAAATTTTTGATCAAATTTCAGAGATCTCAGAAATAAAAATGAAGCTCTCAATATATTTAAAGACAAAAATGACCAGGCAACAATTCCAAAAACCTCACATTCTTATAATGAAAAGATCTTAATGTTCATAAAGAATAAACATAAAAGGTCTTAAAGAATGTTTCTTAATTATGTTTATGCTCAAAAATTTGGGAAATAGATCTTGAATTAAAAAGACTTAGTGAAAGCATACTTCAAATTGAGAAGTGGTGTAAAAGGCCAACAAAGTTATTTTTTGGCTAACCATTTCAAAAGAAATACTTGAGGTTGACAAAATTGATCTTCTAGGCCGACCTTCTTAAAAGATAATTTTAGGTTGACCATTTCAAAAGGTCATTCTAGGTCAATGAAGTTGATCTTGCAGATCAACCCTCTTAAAAGGTCATTTTAGGCTGATGAAGTTGATCTTTAAAGCCAACCTTATTAAAAGATCATTTTAACTCGATGAAATAGTTTTCTACATTGATCCTCCTACAAAAGAAGTTTTTTTAAGTTAATGAAGTTATTTCTTCTAGATTAACCTTATTAAGCAGCCTTTGAAATTGATCTTCTTAAGAAGTTATTTTTCAAGTTTACTTTCTTAAGAGGAAGAATATTCTTTCAAACCGACCTTCTAGGAAGGTATTATAACACTTTGTATAAACTTTGAAAAATTTTCTAAGTAAAGAGACAGTTAACAAAAAGAATATCGATAAGGATTGAACAAAAAAGTGCCATTATATTCATTTGACAATCTTTACAATTGATCAAAAAGAGAAATAAAAAGAACAAAAAATACAAAGCCTAAGGAATTAATTTTGATTATCTTCATTAGCTCCTTCCTAGACTTCATTTGATTTGTCCTTTTCTTCTTCATCGGTTGGGTCAATGTCAAGTTCATCAAAATGAAGTTCTGGGTAAATTTTGAAAGCTTTCTTCTTATAGAGATAAAAGCCAAACAAAAAAGCTTTAGTATTGTAGGCAATCTTATTGTTTTCACACTCCTCGATCTGTCTTCTTTTTCTCCATAAAAAAAAAAAAAAAATTCTTCTTGAAGTTTCTTCTTTTCCTCGGTCCATCAGCTCTCTCTTTCTTTAACTTGGCTCTTAATTTTTGAACTTCCTCCTTGGATTTCTTGAAGCAATTGAAGGAGTATATTCTCTTCTTTAAATTGCCTCCTTTCTAAGATGAAGGCTTTTTGAAGCTCTTTATGTGCTTTTTTCTCATAGGCTAGTTGGCCGATGAGAAGTTGGTCATAGAACTTGATTAATGAGTTCGTCGTCTTTTACGTTGATCCTCACCTTTAGCTCCTCAATGATAACTTGAAGCCGAGCATTATTGCTTTTAAGTTGTTTGGATTGTTTGGCTTTAGCTGATAACTCTTCAATAACATATTGAAGCTGAGCATGATTGGCTTCTAGCTGCTTCTCTTTATTAATGTTATAAAATTATGACAATTTTCTAAAAAAAGGATAGACGGCAAAGTTATTTAATTTAAAAAATTAAAAATAAAAATAAAATATATATGTATGATGATTACCTTGGCCAAGTTTCTACAAGCGCCAAGAATGAGCTTCTCGTTACTTTTCTTATAGAAGAACGAGGAGTCATGCGGGAGGCACATGCCTTTTACTATTTTTCGAGCAACTGATCCAAATAAGGCTGAATCAGTAACCCGTACATCCCAAGAAGGGATGTAAACTCCTAAGCCAAATAAGGAACTAGGTCTGAGAGGTGGAGGTGCTGAGGAAGAAGCAACAGAGGGTGACAAAATTAATGAAGGTGGCTAAGTGGATGAAGAAGTTGAGCCGATGAAGAAGGAACTTCATCTGAAGAGGTGGATTGAAACGTCTCTCTTCCTGCTTTGACATCTGTAGGGGCTTACGAGGAAAACTCCTCAACCATCTGAGGAGGCTACTTCGAGGAAGCTGGGATAGTCTGGTCGATCGAGGAAGTTCTCTTCTGGGCCGCTCCCTCCACCCTCTTGGCCACTGCTCTTTTCTTCGGGAAAGATGGTGACTGAGCATGGGCAACTTGCTCAGTAGAAGTTTCCTTGATGTTTGCTAGTACAGTCGATGAAGATTTGCCAGCCTTTTTTCTCTTGGTTGCCATTGCCTTCCTCAATTTCTGTAAGTTTAACATCTCTAAAAAAGAAAAAATGGTCAAGAGTTAGTTGATAAAATTAACAATTAAATGTTATTCTAAACTGACCAAGTATTAAATAATTAATCACCTAATGGGGTTGGGCTTAGTCTTGCTCGGACTAAAGCTTCCTCTCAAAGAAGAGCCCTTAATTTGAGAAGGTTTAGCTTTATTGAAGCAATTGTTTCTTCTTCGAAAGGAGAAAAAAGAGGGGCTTTATTGAAGTAACCTAAATGGCCACTTTTTACCTACCTCTGTTGCAAAAGAGAAGCGATTTTTTCATTCATGGATGGAAGGACTTCTGATGAATATTTTGTACCCATATCAAGTAGCAAAATACCGCCATCCTTTTTTGCTTGAGTGTTCTTTAAGGTTAAAAAAGTATCTAAACAAAGGGATAAAAAAGGGAACTCTTATGAAAGAAAGTCTAGAAAGAAAACCTATAATTAATCTCCATGAATTGGGAAGAAGTTAGGTAGGAGTTATGTTAAAATAATTCAAAAGTAAACCTATATGGGGACAAATGTGAAACCTAAGGCCGACCTTTAAAGCATCTTCATAAAGAGAATGATGTTTTTCAGAAGAATTCGTTTCTTGGTTAGATTCTTCTGGAGCCAATAAAGTAAACTGCTTAGGAATGAAATAACTTCGTCGAATACGAATCAGAGCCTTGGAAGCCAGAGCTAGAGAATCATCAGCTTCAGACTAGAGAATTGTCAACTTCAGACTAGAGAATCGTCAGCTTCAAGCATAAGTATGCTTGAAGATAAAGGAGACCTAGAAGCCGAGCATATTACTTCTTTGATTGTTGATATAATTATCTAAAATAAATAAAAAAAAATGAAAGTAAGTCAAGAAGGTTACTAAAGGTTATGAAAATCGAGGAAGTGAAGAATCGAGGAAATGAAAGACAGAGGAAGTAAAAAAAGGATAGAACTGAACAAATGGAATTAAGGAGGATTAGAAGAAACTCTAAGGAAGTGCTAGAGGAAATGGCAAGAGTAAAAATGTTTGATTGTCTTCGCTTTATATAGAGCAGAGGAAAGAGAAAATAAGCTTTGTCTTCAAGGCAGCCACTAGAAATAAAGTATGCGCTATGAATTTTCTTGAAGCCTAGAAAAATTTCATCATAAGTCAATGCTTCATTAAATCATAAGCTTCGGAATTGAGGGAAAAAGATCAGAAATAGCCCTCAACCGTCCATGATGAGCCAGCTGAATTTAAATTATACACGAAGTTCAACAGATGCTTTAAAAGATCATGATGAGCCAATCAAACATAAAGATTGTATCTGAAAAATGAGGAGTTTCGTATTAATTAGAAATTCTCTCTTAAATATGATAAGATTACTTTCAAGGCTTAAATGAATAGTTTCATTTAACCCTACAAAGTAGGGGATATGTGATAATATAGAATTTTGATGAGTTAACATGATGAAGAAATATGCATAAAATTATAATGAAGATATGTGTAGATAAATAAATATCTAATTAACTAAATCATTACTGAATTCAATTAAGCAAGATTAAAGTGATTCATTTAAGATTCACAAAAGAATTGTAGATCACTTTCAAGAAGACCTAACCTCAAATTGATGTGATTAACTCACTATCAACACACCTATAAATACATCAATACAAGCCTTTAAAATTGCTAACAAGAGTAAGGTTTTCTCCTGAATCTCTCTCTCTCTTCACTTTCTTATTTTTTTGAAATTAAAGGAGACTAACTTGAATATTAGAGGGATCCCCTAGGGAGAAAATCTCATATCTGATACTTTTTGGAGGTGGTTACAGATAATTTTTATTTATTTATTGATTTTTTAAAGATTAATTCTTGGTTTCTTGAGTGAAAGTCATCGCACACAAAAGATTTCTTAGAGAAAAAGCAAAGTTTAGAATTCTTTTTTTTTTTTTTCAAATAAAATTTCTGCTGATACGTTGAACCAGAATTCAATATCAACATTGAGATAACTATTTTCTAATAGTCAACGAAGCAACGGCTACTTCCATGCACCTCAATATGCTCGCATCAATCTACGAACTGGGCTTTTTCTCACAGCCGTCCAAAGGTGGAAAAGGCCATAACGACACCTCACAGCTCCACCAACCACTTTAAATAACCACAGCCGCGGAAAATCAAGCGCTCGTCAGCACCGATTTGTCTCTCTTCCTTTAAGGCCCCAACGGAAATCCACGAGGTCAACGCTCTCAAATCACGGTCCTGAAGTCGACCTGGCCGGTATCCGTCTCGAAGCCCCACTCTCGCTTTATTTGCTGATTTGCTGCTCGGCGTGCGCTTTTTGGCTACCTTGCTCTTTGGCATTCTCGTAAATTTCCGCCGCAATGGTGCCATTTCCCAACTCCTCCCTTATATATAGCGGTCACACTGCCCTCCCACCTTAGGCCCTTGCAAGGCTTTTCCCTTTTTATTTTTTTCTATCAATCCTTGTGAACAAGCCTCTCGCTTTCTTATCTCCAAATGCCCGAATCCCTCTCCAAACCCTAATTCCCATCCTTCCTCCCCCAAATCCCACCCTAAAGCCGAAGTTTTCTTTTTTTTATTTTTATTTTTATTTATTTTTATGTTTTGTTTTGGAGATTTTGGGTTGTATCCTCTTTTTGATCGGGATCCGGCGACGAGAGCTCCGGTTTTTGGCGGTTCCGGCGATCTCCGGCGAAGGAACCCTAAGGCTCCGCCAGGGAGGAAATGAGGGATGTTTTCGTGGCTGGCAAGGATTGCGGCGGCGTGCTGGGGCCCGGTCCGGAGGTACGCGCGTATGAGCAAGGATGAGGACGAGGAAGACGCGCTACTGTGGTCGCGGGACCTCGGGAGGCACTCGGCCGGGGAGTTCTCGATCGCTGTCGTCCAGGCCAACGAGATCATCGAGGACCACAGCCAGGTCGAGACGGGGCCCTACGCCACATTCGTTGGTATCTACGACGGCCACGGCGGGGCCGACGCCTCCCGCTTCATCTCCGATCACCTCTTTCTCCATCTCATAAGTAGGTCTCTTTGTTAGACATCTATTGCTTTTCTTGAAATTTGGCTTTCATGACTTCATCATCAATGGCGGCTTGGGAAGTCTTGATTTTGCTGATGTTAGACTTATGAAACTTATCTTAATGCCTGGTATGTTTCGCGAGGTGTGTTCTTGGTTGGTGTTGGAGTTGGCAATGCGGCTCTGGTGACTTTATTGTAGCTGGGAGTTTTAATGTTGGATCAATTCTTGGATTTGATGCATACTAGGAAATTTAGTTAACCAATGGTGGTGAGATTAAGATATTGTAATGAAATTCCAGATTGTGCGGTTGATATGTTCTCCCGAAATTGCTTTTATAGCACATGTTGGGTTTGCTGATATGTATCTGTTTAATTCAAGCATTTATGATATCTTTGCTCCTTGTATTTAATATGTGTGATGATTATTCTATTAGAATTAGGAGAAATTGGATGAGAAGGTGTTTATTAAAACTACTTGCCCTCAATTAGCTTATGAGCAATTTTCCTTTTATAATATATATTATATGTTTATATTTTTAGTCAATTTGTGAGCTTGATGTTTTTGGTCATATTTCTTTCTTTAGTGACTATTGACAACTTAGTTAGACAGTCCATAAATTCTGCTGAAATTATTTGTGTGGTGGATGTGTCTGGCTTGCTAATATGAGTTTCTTTTTAATTTAAGTGTTTAAGGTATCTTTACTTCTTGTATTCAATGGAATGAAGTGTTTGATCACATTCACATGTCTTCATTGAGTGTTAGTGGGCTATAATCTCTTTTCTTCTTTTTATATGGTGTGCATGTGTGCATATATGTGTGTTTGTATGTACAAAGACCTATATATATGTATGTATGTATGTATGTGTGTGTGTGTGTGTGTGTGTGTGTGTGTGTGTGTAATATTATATAATATATATGCATATTTTTAAGTATATGCATATGTTTCTTTTTAGTCTGAGCATGAGTTTAGTTTTATGAGTCATTTAGTTTACTTTCTATAGTGATAAGATCTGCAAAACTGATACTAAGATCTATATTAGAACATTATTGGTTTGAAATGAGATGGTATGGTATATACCCCATACTAAGATAAGATGTTCATTCTTTTCTCATTCTTAACTATAATACCATCAGTACTGGGAGGTACGGGTCAGTACTACTTAAATTGGATCAGTTTGGTTTATGTTGAATGAAACTCGGTACTATACTGCTACGATATGGTTGGTACGGATCGATATGGTAAACCTTAAATCAGATAGTGTTCATGCAATTGAGAATACATTGAATCATGAGCACTCTTTGTGTTTTCTGCATTCTATGTGCATAATTTATACCTTCTTCTTTGTTATGTTATATCTGATTTTATATGAATACAACAATTTCCAGAATTTATTATTAGAATGTGTAGCATATCGGTTTTCATGCATTGGGTATCTAATGTTCTTGATAGATGTGCTGCAGATGCTCCTTCCTTCATATTTGGAAAGATGTGTGTATGAAAAATATCAATGTTTTCAACTTTTATCCTGGCCCTGCTGGCCATTTTTGTTTCTACCATACATTGTGATTTGTGAGATAAAATTTTTACAGTGGAATACTCTAGAAGGTGAGAGCAACTAGTTTTCCATCTTCTTCTGCTACTGTGTTTGCAATAAACTGGAGGGATTACTGTTTTCTGCACTGAAAGAAAGAAAAAGAAAACTGAGACTAGAGATAATGATGAAAAAGAGAAGAATAATAAGGGATGATTTGGATGATTGAGTGAAGCCCTGATTTAGTGGATTTATTTTGGAAAAGGAAGACTCCGCTTACCTAAACAAGTGTATAATTAGCTTGACATAAACCTACCTGAATGAGTTTGAACTTTGCTTGATATTTGGGTTATGAAAGAGCTATGCTACTCATAATTAATTTATTTTTCAAATAAAAAGTTGTTTATGATAATTAACTTTTCTAAATTTTGATAATTAATTTCTTATTTGATTTTAGATGTTTAGATGTTAATTTCCCACCAGACATCTGCCTTTATTGTGCAATAAATTGAATATTCAGAATTTTGATTGCAAGCAACTAGGCAAAATGAGACCATAAATAGAAAAGCACATTTTTGTTTTTGCTGCTATATTGCAATGGATAATTTGATCATACATTACTAATAATTTGCAAGTTCTTGTTCACGTTAATGTTAATGGCTGCATTTTGAATTTGAAAATCTGTGTTTTCAGACTCAATTTTGTTCTTCCTGTAGACCAAAATATTTAGGTCATGTTTTAAGCAATGGAAACTTGATTTTGAGTTATTTTAACATACTAAACTATGTAAAGGAAATTTTATATCTAAATGATACAAAAATGTATGTACATGTATACATGCGAACATACATGTATGCAGAAGGAAAATATGTTGTCTAAATGATGTGTGTGTCCGCGCGCATTATATATATTTATATGTGGGTGTATCCTTCTAAAAGGATTGAGGCCTCAATTCTACCAATTCAAAATCTGTGATGGACATTCTAAATTGAGAATCTACACCATTGATCATCTACATCATAAAAACTATCATGAAATAAAAAATCATGTAACTTATACATTAAATGGATGCAAAAATCAACAGTTGTAATATTGTTAGTGTGCCAAACTATATCATAGGATATATAACTTAGAAATGCACATCTTTGACAATGGTATACACCTCATAAAACATACGTACCGAAACTCAACAGATTTGTGCTTCTAAACTATAAATCATGCAATACATCATATCGAGTCATTAGGATGATATATTCTTGGACCACTTGATGCATAGGAAAATGTCCTCCAAAAGGTATGGATATGGATTATAATTAATGGTATGGCTCCACCATAGATGATCTCAATCATTGATTCTGGATTGGTAGGATTGAGGCCTCAGTCCTTCTAGGAGAGTGGAAATGTGCACACACATTCTATGCGTGCATACACATGCATGCTAACACTCATTGCCTCATAAAACATGTGACCAAAATTCAATAGATTTGGATTGTTCTAAACTATAATCTTGCAGCACATCACATCGAGTCATTAAAACGATTTATTTTTGGACAATTTGATGCATAGGAAAATGACCTTCAAATGACATTGGTTTTAAAGCAATATTTGTCATGTAGATTATGATCAACGGTATGGATCCTCCATAATCTTCATCATTGATATTGGATTGGTAGGATTGAGGCCTAAGTCCTTCTAGAAGGACAGCAGAAAGATGCATATCACTAAATATAATATCATGCAATCATGTTAAGAAAAATATATTTTATCATTTCATAGTGTCATTTATCTTTTTGTGGCAATGTGTTACTGGCTCAAGCATATGTGATTAATCACCTTTGTTCCATATCATCCATTCGAAAGTAACTTTAAAAAAAAAAAAAAAATACCAGTTGTCTAAGATAGGAAATCTTAACACATCCCCCTATTGTCTTCGATGAAAATTCACAACAATTTAGTACTTTGATTGGCACCTACTTGAAGTAAATGACTTATACCTCCAAGAATGTTTTGTTTTGAACCTGAATTTGATTTGCTTTCTTCTTGGTTTCCCAGAGAAAAAAACTTCATTTTCATTTTGCTTCTCATATTTCTATTGTTTGTGGGATTTTGTTTTTATTTAATTATGTGACTTATTGTATAGTACCATAACATTGGATGTTTGCTCTACAACTGCATGAGTTTAAACTGTACAACCAACTAGGTCTGTTTACCTTCCAAGTGGTCTTTAGGGTTACATGCAATGACATTTTCTTGCCGAAGCGGCCTCAGCTAGGCATGTGTTACTGATTTAGAGGGTTCACATCAGTTTGGAAGCCAGCAATTAAATATTTTTCAAATTGTAGTGATTTTGACTTGATATGTAGATCCATTTCTGTGGTTTCATTATTGTAAAATATGGAACCGAGAAAATAGGTTTAGGTACCTTGCAACTGGTTTTTAAGGTTTCATGGCAGACCACTCTTGCAAAATCTGCTGTGGCTATAGGATTAGGTTACCAGTGTAGCGGGTTGATATCAACTTGGAAGCCAGTTATTTCACAATATCAAATCATACTGATTGTAACTTGATCCACAGAGCCAATTTGATGAAATAGCGTAAGTCTTGCAGGTTAAAATTGAAGCTTGTTTGTAATGGCTGTATGGCTGTGAAAGCAAGCAGGACTGTTAGCTTGGTGTTTGTCTTATTGCAGCTAGTGAAAGAACAATGCAGTCTTTTTGGTTCTGCCATTTATATAACATGATATGATAACTGTGTAATACAGATGATTTGCTGTGATGTCTGATGTCCACTTGTTCTCCATGTTTTCCATTTCATAGGGCTTGCACAAGAAAATGGAACTATATCTGAGGATGTTGTTAGAAACGCTTTTTCTGCAACTGAGGATGGGTTTCTTGCACATGTACGCAGAACACGTCAAGTACAACCATTAATTGCTGCAATTGGATCTTGTTGTTTGGTGGGAGTTATATGGAAAGGGACATTATATGTAGCCAATCTGGGAGATTCTCGGGCAGTTATTGGTTGTTTAGGTAGGTCAAACAACATCATTGCTGAGCAACTGACGAGGGATCATAATGCAAGTATGGAGGAGGTGAGACAAGAACTTAGATCTCTTCATCCAGATGATTCGCATATTGTGGTTCTTAAGCATGGGGTGTGGCGAATCAAAGGCATAATCCAGGTCTGCTATCTTTTCTTCAATTGCTTAACCAGATTCTCTTATTTCAAATGTAGTAAAACTTCTCTTTCCCAACTTGCTGTCACATGGCATCTCATGTTCTTAGGTGTCAAGATCCATAGGGGATGCATACTTAAAGAGGCCAGAATTCTCTATAGACCCATCTGTCCAACGTTTTAGGCTCTCCGAACCTCTTCGCAGGCCTGTACTTACAGCGGAGCCATCCATAAACACTAGAGTCCTCCGTCCTCAAGATAAGTTCTTAATATTTGCATCTGATGGACTGTGGGAGCACCTGACAAATCAAGAAGCAGCTGAAATTGTGTATAATTATCCAAGAGTGGTATGTTGTTCACTCTAGTTATTTACCTTGCTAGTATTATTTTTATATTATGCTCTTACTTTTTCTGGTTGCTACCATCGTTTTTCACTCTCCCTTTTTTTTTTTTTTTTTTGGATAGGGAATTGCAAGGAGACTGGTCAGAGCAGCTTTGCAGGAAGCTGCTAGGAAGAGGGAAATGAGGTATTTGGATCTCAAGAGAGTGGAAAAGGGTATTCGCCGCTTCTTCCATGATGACATAACAGTAGTTGTCATCTTCATAGATCATGAGTTATTGCTGGAATCAAATGCTTCTGTGCCAGATTTGTCAGTACGGGGTTTCATAGATGCAGCTGGACCCTCAAATTTTTCAGTGTTGGAGAGTATTATTTAAATGCAAGCTCAACAATCTGATGCTAGTGTTTCTTACACTTGAATCTCAACTAGGTTTCATATTGCTTTCCGTTCTATTCTGTTGCATCGAAGGTTATATTCCCATTTTACACGTTATATACAGTACTGCGGTTTTAAGTTTGATTTGAGTATGTTCTATATGCTGTACTGGTTTCAGTATTGGTTTCAATTATCTAGAAAATAATGCAACATGCAACGGTGTTTATTGCTTTTTCTTCTTTTTGGATGAGTAACATATTATGGTCTATATGTAACCTTGCGCTGAAATATTGCTGGAAACTTTTTTGTGCATTTCTAAAAGAAGATTTTTCTGATATACTGGATATTGCTTGTGATTGTCTATATAAACTAAGATTTCATTCGTTGTGTTGGTTGTATTCTAAATGCATTAAGACTTGCAGTGGTGTATTTCCATCTCACTAGCCTTTTGTGGTTGCTGTGGGTATAAATGTGGTCGTCATTTATACCTACAGCCGAGGCAATTCTCTGGCCGAGGCACTGCAGGTTGATGTTGCCATTTTAGTTTATGGAAGCAAGACAATCCATCCATTTTTAAACTCGGTTTATTACTTTATGACAAGGATACAATCGGGCTGTTCCCTTTTGTTTTTTTTCTTTTGGTGCTTTTGTGCTGATGCTTTCTGTCTGTTGTAAAATTCCGGCATGTTGGCCACCCAAACCTTTTTGAGTTCAGATTCTTCTGATATATTGAGTGCTACATAGGTGCGTGACACGATGTCATGCAACAAAGCCTAGTAAAATCTGTGATGCTCGGTTGGTTCATGGCCCCTGAATAATACCAAATTTAATTCTCCTACCTGGTGAGCAATCTTACTCTCTAATTACATGTTTTTTTCATATGTCTATTTATCTTTTTTAATGCTTCATACGAGCATGGACAAACAACAAATTATTTACGAGGATATTCATGCAACTCACTTGTCTTGTTGGGGTTAACAAAGGCAGCTTTAGCAGGATACTCCGTTCTGAGCTGTGGAAAACTTTCAGTCGGCGGCCACTGGATGCCACCTGTAAGCCACGTCCAAGCAGGGTGAACCCTGAAAGCCTCTTCTGGTGCTTCTTCGGTCGATAAACCTCACTGAAGTGCCGGGACTCAATGAGGCTAGGGTCAAAATAGGTGCCAGGTCCAAATAATAGAAAGAGAGAAGGGGTGATGCGCTTTCAGTGGTCCTCGTAATCCAATGGCTAGGCCGGTGCTTGCACGTCCAACAATGTGGGTCTTGTGGCCGGCCATTAGATTGCCAAGAATTAGAAATCGTCATAAGTTTTAGATCTCTTTGTATTGTGTTTTATTTTTCAGATCTATGAGGGTGGTTTGATTGCAAAATGTCGATACCCGAAGCCGTTGCAGGCACGCAGGATGGTGGCATGCCGGTGTCTCGAAATCACAACATTGACAGCAATAATGGTGGGGGCACTTTCTTTCGGAGATGCGCATGTAATTCCATTGGCCGCTTGAGATACTAGTAGTTTCTTTGTTTTAGTCCCATGAAAATAGAAGTTCTACCCCGAACGAGGAAGACTTGAATTGCCTCGTAACCTACTGGAGTAATGCTCAAGGGTGTTCATCATATACGCACAAGAAGATTGTCAGATTGGTATCAAAATCAGAAATGATGCCAATCACGGAAGAGATGGTTTTTTTATAACTTATTACAAATTTACCTTATTATTTACACGTATATTTCATGCATATTTATATAAAATTGTGGAAAAGAAGAAAATCAAATTTCTTATATTAAGATTTGGGGTTGCTTAATACTAGGAATGGCGATAGGACATAGCGGAGATGGAGATGAAGATGAAGGAAAGTACCTTCATACTTATAAAAAAAAAAAAATATATTATCCCCATTTTGTATCTGCTATAAATATAAAATTAGGGATTATCCAACATCTATACCCACCTCACCCTGTTACTTATTTTCGCTCTATATCCATCACCTATTTTCTTCTAATTTTTTTCTTGAATTAATAAATATGATTAATTTCTAACTATTAATCCCAACAAAATTTAAAGTTTAAAGAAATAAAAATTATATAATTTTAATATTAATAAGACATAATTAAATTTCAATCATTAATAATAACATTAGTATGATTAGTAAAAGGGGATAATTAACTAATTTTATTAGTGGGTGTAATGAGCCTGGGATGGATCGTAACCATTTTTTAACCTTCATATCTATTCCAAATTACTCATTTTTGAACCTCCATATTTTCTACAAATCAAGCGAAGGCGGGTGGGTATCTACGGATTAAAAGAAAATTGCCATCCTTAATATATTATAAATCTCTAGATCCTAAAAGCTAAAAATTAGGCCCAGAAACTATTTGAAAATGTATTTATATGATATGTTAAAAATAATAAAGAATATAGACTATCATATTTAAAATTTAATGCTATTAGTGAACCTTATAATTTTGAAGTTTTTGAAAATAACCTCTATTTGGATTCTAAAATAATAGAAAAAAGTTATAAAAAAAAAAAGAAAAGAGGACAATGAGGGATTTGAAAATAAAAGAAGTAGAGTTAATGATGTTTCTCATGAACTTAAAAGAATTTAAAGAGCCGGCGAAGAGAAGAAATTTGATAGTAATTTTATTTCTTTAGAAGATTTATATTTCTTGCTGAAGGAAACCGAACAAAAATAATTAAGTAAATAAATCTACTATTGAAAGTGATTTATCAAGTTTTATAAAAGCTATGAATTCTAAATATATTATATTTTGAAAAGAAGCAACAAATGATTAAATAGATTTATAATGTCTCATAATATTTGGGAATTAGTAGACTTGCCTCTACAATCTAAACTAATTAGATGTAAATAGGTATTTAAAAGAAAATATAATACTAATGATTTCATACAATCTTTTAAAGTTAGACTTGCAGTATAAAGATATATGCAAAGGAAGGATGTTGATTTTATACACACACATTTGCTTGTATTGCTAGAATAATATCTATTATAGTTGACTATAGTTTTAATGGTTTTGATACCTATTTATCATCTTTGCATCCATCAAACTGATATGAAAATATTATTTCTAAATGATAACCTAAACAAGATATATACACAGCAATCTATGGTTGCATTCTACCAAAATGAGAAAAGGGTATGCAAATTAAACAAATCTCTATTACATAACCTATAATGCATAGGATACAATATTTTCTTCCATTTTTAAGTGTTCTTAAAGTATAATATAATAACATAATAAGGTATAATAAATAAAGATCTTCAATAGCTAAAATTTTGTGGCATATTAGACAATAAACTTTAATAATGGAATAGTTTATCCGTATTTACATAATAAATAGAAAACTTTACATAAACTGAATATAGATAAACTTTTATCATTAATATCGATCCTATGTGATGTGGATGATATAGTTTTTCTCTTTTTTCTAACTATTTTTGAAATGCATTATAATAATATAATAAATTATAATAAATATAAGATTTAACTAAATTTTTATTGCATATTAAGTAATAAACTTTAATAATAGCTAAGTACATTAATATTGTCATCGTTAATATTTATGGCATATTAAACTTTAATGATGGTTGAGCACATTAATATTAGTGAACACATGGCGACTCACATTCGTTTTAGATATATATAATAGATTATATGACCTTATGAAACACCAAAAAATGGCCTAAGAAATCTGATTATGGCATACTTTTAAATGATTTATGCATATTAATGGTGATAAATTCATCATTCTGGGATTATTGATGATTATGTTGTGGTCATTTGCTTATTCATTGATGATAATATTAACATTTAAAACTAATAATAATCATTATAAATGAAGCAAAGTAATTCTTTTCTTTCAATTTAAAATAAAAGATTGTATGAGTAGATCCTATATTAGGCATTAAAGCTATGAAACATGGTACTGGATATCCATTGTGTCAATCATATTACATTGAGAAAACGATATCATAACTTAAAGCAACTTTCGTGTAAATAAACAATTAGTCCTTATTATTGAAGTAGTTTTAAATGGGTCAAAGATTCAAGTAGAGCAATTTCACAAATAGAGTTTTCTTGTATTATGCTTAATTAGATGTACATAGTGCATTGTACCACACCAAATGTTGCTCTTGCTGTTTGTAAATTAAATAGTATTCTAATAATCCAAATGATAGTCATTGGAAGGCTACAAATAAAATCCTTGGTTATCTCAAAAAAGGACTACCAAAATTGGACATATATTTAATAATATTAAAAGGATATATCAATGCTAGTTGGATTATAAGTGCCAAAGATAATGAGTGGTTCTCCCAGCAAATGGCTTTTTACCCCTAGAGGTGGGATAGTTACTTGGTCATCTAAGGAACAATCCCATATAGAATACTTTACAAAGGAATATGAATTTATTGCATTCTCTGTTACTATCAAAATAGCAAAACGTTTGAGAGATTTATTATTAGATGCAGTGCTATGGCCTCTACCTATGTCATTCACATATATTCATTGTGATAGTATAGCCACATTATCAAGACTTTACAGCAAGGCATATAATGGCAAGTTTAAAACGTGAATATGTGAGACAATTAAATTGAGGAAGGTATTTTTACCATTATATATGTGAGGTCAGTTAAAAAGTTAGCAGATCTTTTCACCAAAGGAGTCTTAAAGAGAAATGGTAGAAAAAGACATCTAGTGAGATGGTACTGAAAGCCATTACTTTATATACAGGTTCGTAATAAATGAATAATGGAGCACTAATATTTTATACAAATCCCATTTAAAGCTAATCTGAAATGAGGTTGGCCAGTGCTTTTAATAAATTTCAAAACTTAAAAAGAGAAACATCCATGCATAATGGGAACACTTTTAGAATTTCACTTATATGAAAACAGAAGTTGTGCCGCTTCCAACGAGAGTTTATGGTTTATTTTCCAGATGATCGTTTGTGAAATCAGGACAAGCACAGAGACACCAATAAAACTTTTGTACTGGCCTTTCATAAAATCTATTAGGAGCACCTAGTTTAAATCCATGGCCACCAGTGACTTCAATGGAAACTTGGCAAAATTACATCAATTCAAAGTTTAAATCGAAAAAATATTTTCTTGCATGCATAACATTGTCATGCAGGTCTTAAAATTATTTTATTGCATTTAAACAGGAAAAGACTGTTGGTATTTTAGATATAACGAAATAGTTTTTTTTTAAAATTTTGTTTCCCATGAATATGTTTCCTACCATTAGTTGCTTCCCCGACAGTTGGGCTATTTTTCTCAACAGATCTTTCCCAGCGAGTGATTCTCAGTAGGGGATTTTGGTGTGCAATATTTTTCAGAGAGGCAACTCTTTGGAAAGGCAATACCGTATGTTTTTATCTCTGACAACCCATGGAATTCTATAAATTGAGTAGGATTATGGCTATTTGATCACTGCTGCAAATCTATTGAATCACTTTTGATGCGTAGATTTTACATAAATATTCTCCACAAGAGTTTCAAATTTCAGCGAGAATTTTATGGAGTTTTTCAATATGCCTTTTATATTTGCCAACTCCAGGAGGTTTTGCTGCTATACCTTGGAGGTGTAATGCCAGCAACCATTGGTAAACTCAAAATCCTGGGTGGATTAACAGCTTTAAAGAAAGCATCTTAGGTGCCTCAAAGCCTACAACATCTTGTTCCTATGATTGTTTCCCATGTCATCCAGAATTGTATTTTGAACATTTGTCAGGTTAATATCTATGAGTCTGATGCACTTTCTTTAATGGGCGTTTGGAATCATTTTCCAACCTACTAACCCAATGGGACATGGCCTATTCGTGCACATCTAACATAAACCAACAATCTATATTACTTTGTAGTGCATGTTGTGTAGACCAAAAGAGACCTACGTGTGCTGTATGCATCTTCCACCTTTCTTTGGCCAGTTAAATATTAATTGACGGCTTTCCTATTCGACTGGTTAGATATTTTTTTACCAAATTTTTAAAAACTCTATTTTTTAAAAAAATATTTCAGCTATTTTTTATGCTATAGTTTCCGATCGATTATTTTTTAAAAAATTTAAAAAATTAATCTAATGCATATATTTTATTTATCTTATTTTTATTTTAATCTACAAATAATAATTTTAGAATTTAAATTTAATAATATAAATTAACGGAATTATATAAATCTATATTTTATTTATCTTATTTTTATTTTGGATTATGCCTATATTTTTTATAAAAAATATTTTTAAGAAAATATTTCATCTATTTGTTAATTTATAGTTTCAAAACAATTATTTTTTTGGAAATTGAAAAATAATTTTATATTTTCCTTTTTTTTCACCTTTCCATTTCGGATTATGTTTATATTTTTAAAAAACTCTATTTTTAGGAAAATATTTCATGTATTTTTTAAGCTACAATTTCAAATCAATTGTAATATATATTTTACTTATCTTATTTTTAATTTTTAACTAAATAAAATAAATTTAAAATTTATATTTAATAATATAAAATTAAAGAAAATATATAAATCTCTTTTTTTAATTTTTTTTATTGATCACGTAATTTAAAAAGTAAAATAAAAATGAAAAGGTACTGAACTTGGCATGGGTTTAAAGCTCTTTGGTTAATCTCTCTCTCTCTCTCTCTCTCTCAGTGGTGGTCCAGCCTTGAATATGGTTGGGTTGACCTGAGCCTGCTAGCCTGAGGCTTGAGCCTAGCCGCCCAGTGGTTTCGCTTCGATCCCCTACACCGCGAGAGGGGAGGAAAATAGAAGCAAAACAAAGGCGAGGCACCGCTGGATCAAAATGGTTCCTGGCGGCCGGAAACGATGAGCCTGAGGCCCTTCCTCTTTTCTCCTGTCTCCTCTTCTCGTAGTAGTCATGAATCATGCGATAAGAGCTTCCATCGCCAGTCCTCGCACTGCTTGTCCTACGTCCTTTTTACCCGTCTCCTTCTTCCATTCCACTCCTGTCTTGGAACGCAAAAGGAGGACGTCCTGGCATTCTGTAAGTTCGATATTTTTCATTTTTTTCTTAGTTTTCCCCTTTCATCCAGATTGTGATCTCACCTGAATTTCGCCCTGCTTTCTCTTGAATTTTGTTGGTATTATTATTATTATTATTATTTTGATGTATTTGGTTCGGCTGTTCAATTGTTTGATGAATTGTGTGACAGCCTTACTCCAAGGAAACAGAACAGGTAGCTAAAAATCGTATTTTGATCAAATTATTGATGATTTTCCTTTCATTTTAGGGTGCACGTAAACATGGCACAGGAAGATGTTTTTTAGATTCAGTTTTGCATCTATATCTGTTCTGTTTTTTTCCGCCAACCCAAATCACACACGAATCTGGAAAACCTTGAGTAAGAACTCGCTAACATTCAGATGTTGACATTAGTTGAATGAGGTTTAGTTTGTGAGTTTGCATGCCATTTGATGGTCCACGTTGTGAATTTATTTTGCTGGGTTGCGTCGTTATTATTCAAACTGTCGTATATATCAAGCCATGTCCCATTATTTAGTGTCATCTTCATGAATTGCTTCTTGTGAATTGTTAGTGTTTTTCTTATAAAGGCTACGTCACCCTTTCCTAAATGTTCTCTGCTGTTTCAATTCGTGCTACGCTGTCTTCCATTATACTTTTCAGACTGTTTGAAACAGATTCAAGCACCTATCCTCATTTTTCCTCAGATTTTTATTGCACACATCAAGATTAGAATTTTTCATACTCATAAATGATAGAATCAAAAGTAGAATTTTTCATATTCAGAAATTCCCCTTGCTGGTCAACTTCTATTCAATTTTGCCTTTCTGACAGTCAGACGCCTTGATAGAAAAAGGTATTGTAGACTTGAACATTTTTGAAATAAGAAAAGGCCAGCCCCAGGTTGTTAGGGAAAAGGCTAGATGGTTATGGTTATAGAATTGAACATTTGTGACATAAGAAAGAGAGAAAATTTGATTTTAGAATAAAAATAAACTTTAAATGCCGCCTGAGACATATGTAAATTAAGAAAAATGGCCTCCCAGATGCCAAATTTTTCTAAAAAGTCAAGCTTTTGCTGATCATTGACCTCCTCCTCTTCCTTCTTATTTTCCTCCATCCCCTATAATCCCAGAAAATGATTTTTCCAAGCATGGCTTTCCTCAAAGATTTATACAAAGATTTCATGTTCTGCAATTTATTTACTAGAAAGTAGAAAAGCAGATAATGATGTGCCAAATGTCTCCAAATAAATTAGATATGCTTAAATTTTGTAACAGTACATACATACACATATATTTATGAATGAATATATCTGTATATGTGTATTATGTACACGTAGTTATATCTTGATATTTACAATGTATAATGAGAACTCTTTAGCAATAAGTGTCCAACCAACATTCTAGGAACATCTGACATGATTATGCATGAGAAGAAATATGAGACCCTACAATGCTTTCCAGAAATGCCCTATTTAAAGAAGGAAGTGACTTTGGAATGCTGGAAATGTTTGGGATGTGAGAGATTAGAGTCCAATGCTTCTATTAGCCTCTGCTTCCAGATTGGAGTCCAGGTATTATCAATATTTTTGGGATGTGAGAAATTTGAGTTTAAACCATATCTTTTAGCCTTTCCACCCATCTAGCTTTTCTTACTAAAATAAATCCATCTTTTAACAAATATATTTTAGTAGTTTAATATATAATAAATCACTTAAAAAGAGTAAGTTGACCATAAACTGAATGAGAGGATATTTAGTGAACTGACATCAAACTTACTCAAAAAGAGTAAGTAATCAACGTGTATTGCATGTGCCCATATGTGTGTGTGTGTGTGTATAGACATACATATATATGCATTGCATGTGCCCAGAATGTGATTCACATACATACATACATACATACTGTGAAGCATCAATAATTGAGTACAAACTAAGATTCAAGAATTAAAGAGTCAGGTACAATGATTTATTTATTTTTTTTGATGCTTCACAACCTGTTTAGGATATAGCAGCTGTTGTTTGATGAGATCTAACAGTTTCCAGATTAAATATGTAAATCAAGTTTTATTATGTGATGCCAATGACTTTTTTGCAAGTTGGTCTTAAATTTCAAACTCCACATTAAGATGCATGAATTGGTCTGAATTACTAATCAAACAAATTGTAACCATATATGACCTTGCCGTGATGTGGAGGATCAGAGTTCCCTTTGTTGTCAGAGATATAACTCCACTGATCTGTTTCATTTTATCTCCACAAGAGTATTTTCTTGTGATATCCATTTGAATTGTTGTCAGGGTAGGTATGAGAAATTAGATGAAGTATATTTGTACATCTTAAAGGTATAATAAACTTCTAATACTCATCTTAATTTATACGGACATATATTGTAAGTACTTTGAATTGTGTATATATAATTATGTACAAGGCATTTGGTTTTTTCTGCATAATCATGATATATTGTGAATGGATTTGTTCTTTTATAATAATAAGATATCATAAGATAAAAATGGGTGTTATCAGTGACAATTCCTAGATCATCTCAGATAATCAAACTGCAATTATCTACTGCCATAAAATTCTTCAGCTGTAGGCTACAAGTTCTTTTTTTTCCTTTTAAAGTTCCTTAGTTTCTCATTATTCTCTTTTTTAACATAAATTTCAGCTATCTTACTTCAGACATATTGAATTAAAATTGAACAACATAGTTTGGTCCTAAAAAATCTTGGAGGCAATTGTAGTATAACTCCCATTCCTGGATTGCTGAGATTCATTAAACTTTTTGTTTGATATAGTGTTATGACTACTTATTACCATACTGGTAAAGCAGTAATTTGGTTGGCATGAAAACTCAGCTTCTTGAACAAAGGCTGCTTACGTTTATTGTATTCTTGGAAATTTTATACATGTTGCATGAAATCTGTTGTCAGTTCAAAAAGTGTGTTATTTTGAACCTCATGCCTTCAGCAATTTTCATGTTCAGAGATTCAATTACTATGCAAAACGAAGGAGAAATATAGAATCGAAAAAGACATTGCTGCGCAATATGTCTGAGTATGCTGAATACCTTTTTGAGGTATTTTTCAATTCTTTGGGGACTTGTTTGCATTATGCATTTTCACAATCTGTACCTTTTGAGGCTATATTATCGCTGCTGTTGTTTTATTAGAACCTGAGAAAGTTAGTATATTATTGTATACATCTTCACATTATATTGTGTTCTTACATAGTATTTAGCGAACTTTCTATCCATGAAGAGTGTGTATGTGTGTGTGTATCTATCTAGCTATATAGGTTGCTTTTATTTAGTTCATTGCCTAAGCAATGAATTTGTAATAGACCGAGCATGATCCCATATAATTTTAGTCTTCTCTTTGTGCACTTCTTCAATTGATAACAACTTGCTTTGGAGAATCCTTCAGTTTTTTCTTTACAATAGGAAAGCCATTCCTTCATCTGCTTCCATACGATGCCTCTATGATCACTTCAGTCTTACTTTTATGTATTCAGAATGCCTGATTAAGTATGACTTAATTATATCACTATTTTGGTTGAGTTGTAATGACTTGAACCTGACCTGTTTATAGGCCTTCTACCTTGTACAAGAATGCTTTCTTTGAGCTCTATGAGTCACCTCTATTTAACTTTGATTCAATAATAAGGGCATAGAATGAAGCATATATTGATGGATCAAGGGAACATGGCCCTAGCTTTGATATAAACCAGAAGAGATTGAAAGAAGACTGTGTTGCATTTGTTCTCATTCTCTCTCCTTCCTCTCTTTCTCTCCTCTCTAATTTGGGCTCTGTGCTGGTTACATTTGAATAAGAAAGTGAAACACCTTTCTTTCAGCATTAGGGAATGCTATGATATGGGATGGTATAAGGTGCAGCTTTTGTCTTCCTATTGTTATTAAGTTGCTCTTATATTCTTAATACCCTTACCATTATCCAATGGTTTACAGTCTGGGTAGGGTCTTTCCATAGGAATAGTTGCAAATTATAAGAGGCATTCATTGTTAACTTTTGTCTTGAATTTAGTGAAGAGGGCTTCTTTTCTTTTGCCTCTGCTTATATTCTTTAAATTGTTCATGGATTTGGATGTTCATAGATGTATCGCAATTTTAATTGTGTTTTTCGCAGTAAGCCAAGAATTTATGAAGCACCCCATTTTGGTTTTTCTGCAAAATTTTGAATGACATCATTGAAAGTTTATAAAAATGGTGATAATATTTCCAGCTTAAATTTGAGAAGCTCTAATTATAAATGAATTGGAAGAGGGATTAAGGCCTATGTTCCTTAGTGTCATGATGGGCACTCTTGTGTCAAGTATTATAGCTGATAGAGAGAACATAGAACAAGTTCTGCTTGTGTGTTTTCTCCAAATGCATTACTTGTTTCTGATAAGAAATGATGGTGGTGTAGAAGCTGTAGAACTCAAGCTGCTTATATGCAATTCCAATTACCTAAAGTTACTGGTAGAACTTACTTCTTTGTAGGGCTGTGAGAACGCTAAGAACATGTCAATAAACATTTTGTGGGTAATAACGGAATAAAATGATCCCTTTCTTTATAATGGTGAAGGCCATTATTTAGTTCAGAAATACTTGATCATCTAGCATTAGCTAGTTTTGAAAAACCTGACTAAACTGCAAGTAAGATCACTATTACATTCTTTACCACAGATAATATTAATATCTTCATAATGACCAAAATAGCCTGGATAGAAACTACCCCACTTTGTATTCTTTGACAGTTGAGCTTTTTAAATCTTGGAAATTTTGCATACTGATAAATAAAACACGTCTGCTGTTATATTATGATATTTGACCTCAGGAGTGGGGTAATTTAATTTTGACATTCATCTGCAGCTGCATCCATGCTTGTTTCCATGCTAGTATATTTTTAGTTATTGAAGCATATGCAAATGACAGCATGCAACTTGATGATCATTCTCATGCTTAGCTGGTAACCGTCCATGCTTTCTCAGATCATCCACTAGGAACTTATTTTATGTGGTGGTTGCTCTTCCATTAAAATTTTCTACTTAGATTTGGTACTGCTTAGGACCATGCTTGTAAATTTAGAGCCTTGTTGTCATCTACTCTGCCTTTGATCTTTTATACTGGGATTCAGAGCTGGCGGCATCAGGATGAAGGAAACACAAGGGATGGAGCCCCATGGTTTCGAATGCACCATGGGGCCTGGGGAACAAAGAAAAATGGCTGCCATGTACGTGAACCTCATCAGGAAAATTATGGTACTAAGAGTAAGGACATCACCATCTTTGTTAAGCCCCACCTTTGTTCTTCTGTTGATGACTTATCCCTTAATACCCCCCAAACCTAAGAAACTAAGATGTTGAAAGAGGATGGAATGAACATCCTTCTGGAATATGCGGATCAAAGTGAAATATTGATATCAAAATAGATCTTGTTCATTTATAGGGAGAGGAGCATTTGTATTTTGTTCAAGTGACGATGATGATGAAGAAGTTGAGACCATCTTTCGGTCTGCATTTGGGGGGTCTCGGTACTCTTATTGGTCTTTTAATGGTTCTGAAAATTTTCACTGGAGGAACTCTTCTGGACATGCTTACACTAAAAACTCTCGAAACTGGAGATATGAATCAGATGATGAAGCTGATACTTCCCCCCAGTCTGAGTTTGCTTCTGAACGGCTAGCTCTCGGGTTGAGTGCTTCTGGTCCATTGAAACTCAAAGAAGTCAAAAATGCGTAAGTTCTTGAACTTTTCTTTGGATAAACTCTTTACTTTCATTTTGAGGATCAATATGATATTCCTCCTGGTCCATTTGAGCTTACTGGATAAATATGGTAGGTTAAATGTTCATTTGCAGTATCAAGGACCTCTAGCATAAGTAATTTTTCATCATGAACTTATGCCATTATTTTTCCTTTTTTTTTTGAAAAAAAAAACCAATAACAAGGATTTGGGCCTCCTGAAGGGCAAGCCCTTCGAGGTGAGGTGCTAACCAACTAAGGTTGATTGATATTCATCTTATGCTTTTCTTTTTCAGGTATCGAGCCTGTGCCTTAAGATGGCATCCAGATCGTCACCAAGGTTCATCAAAGGTAAGCCAAGTTAGCTGCTTTGTTATTTCTATTTTTGATTTTTTTTTCTTTCACTTAGTGGAACCAATGTAGAGTCGAAGCGTAAATAGAAAAACAGGGTTGCCATCAGGCAGTTTGTCAGTTTCATGGTCGAGGCCAAGCCATGAAAATTTTCTATAAACCACAATCATAGCAATAGACATGATTTCAAAAACTACCGAAATGGGATGACATGACTTGTTCTGCACTGTTTTAGTGCGAAACCAGTATAGGTGCAAAATTGGGATGCTCAAATAGCTGTACAGATATGTACCAGCCATAGCGGTCTGTAGTGGTCCATACCAGCATGTATTGGCAGTACTGGGCCATACTGGGCGATATTGATGAAATTTTGATTTTTCGGAATATATTAGTTTTGGTCCCTACCATTGGTGCTGGGTACCATATCATTCTGATGTAAAAACGTTATGGGATTCAGTACCGTATTTGAAACCTTGATAATAGGAAAGTTCATCTTCTATGTCTAAACAGATTCAATATGGAATCATGAATAGTCATTGGCTCAAACGGTGTGTATACGGGTATATAATATAATAGTACATGCTTTCTATCTATCTATCTATCTATCTATCTATGAATAGATAAATATTCATCCGGGGAAGGCTAAGCACGGATCCAATTTATTTAACTCTATATTCTATTTATTTAACTCCATATTCTATCATATCATATGAATGAAACATATTTCTAAAAAAGATGAATAAATAAGTTTGCTTAAGACTTTTTTACATCTTCAAAGAGTCTACTTCCAATGGCAACAAACATGAGTTGCTTTATGGAGTAGGCTTTTGTATGATTTAGAGTTGAGTAGTTTTGGAAGAGAAAGGAAGTCCGTAAACCTGCTTTTGAAGGCAATGCCTTCTTGCAGCTTTGGCATGTGTTGAAATGAATCCTTGGATATATTGTAATATGTCGTGCAAATGCATTGTGAAAAATCCTATCCGGTGGAAGGTCTTCACCATAGAGTGAAATTTCAACTCAAAAAATTTAGAAAAAGAAGTCCTTCGATCACCAATATCTCCAAAAGCTGCATCTATTTAGTTTGTCTATGAAGACATTGATCTTTCTTTCCCCAATTCCTGATTCCCCATTATATTCTCAGACCTGAGATTCTTATATTGGAACTAACAGAGCAAAATTAACTGTTTCTTAATGCGAACAGGTAGCAGCTGAGGAGAAATTCAAGCATTGCAGTGCGGCGTATAAGACATTGTGTGATAGCTTAGCTGTAAGCTGAAGAGTTTAGAGCATGTGAATCAAGAGGGCCCATCAGCCATTCTGTAACTATGATTTATGAAAGGAAAAAGCTTTGCCAATGCCCTTTGTTAGTTAATTGGCCTAATAAGACATTAACATTCCCTGCATGTCTCAATGAAATGTATTGTGTAAAAGATTTGATACTTCAAACTCGTTTAGCAAATTGATGGCATATGTACAGCCATCCATCAAGCGTCCAGACTTGTTAACGTTGTTGTTGCGGTAAATCAACTGATAAAATAAAGAGTTAATGAATTTCCGTTTTTACTTAATATTTATTGCTGCATATTATTGGAGGCAGGATGAAAGACAACGTTTCTGGGTTCGTGCTCTTCGTAAGGTGGAGAGGGAGCAGTGGATCCCCAGCTATGGATCTCAAAGCCCTGTTACGGGCCTGACATGCCACTCTGCCCAGTTACAGCGCTCGTTGGGAGTCTCAGTACCAGGTCAAATGTTTTCCCAAAACATATGATGAAGTCGATCTTGCCCAGCAAGAGAAGCTCCAGCAACAGCTATGCTACCTCAGTTCTCTGCCTTCAATGGTTGGTTTGCCTTTGCATTCATTGTGGTCAAATTTGCGATCTAGCATGTACCATTTAAAAAATAGTCTTATATTGGATGGAAAAAAAAAAGTTTAAATAGCTTATAACTCAAGTTTACCTACTATTAATTAATGTTTACTTAAGTTTTTAAAGTTACATGAACTTGGTCTCCTAATAGGTTAATTGGGCCAACAAATAGGCTTAGGGCGTTACCAATGTATGAAAGTTAGTGACGAAGAAAAAAGTTACCTATGAAATGGTGGTAGAGTCCTATTATGATGTGGAGCTACCTTTGTAACATTAATGATCCGATTTAAGATATATTTAAGATAGATTTTGGTTAGTTTTTGGCGCGTGATAGATTTTGGTTAGCTTTTGGCCTGTGACGAGGATGTTGTTTAATAGGAAAGAAATTGTAATATCCTAAAAAAAATAGTCTCACATCAGATGAAAAAGAAAAATTTGAAGAGCTTATAACTCAAGTTCACTTACTGCCAATTAACTTACGTTCAAGTTTTTAAGACTTCGTAGATCCAACCAATTAATAGGTTAATTGGACCAAGGTGGGCTTGGGGGATTACGTTAGGTGAGTTCCTCCCTCATGGTGAGTCAATAATACCATGTACAAAGTATTTTATGAGCTAAAGCTTTAGCTCTAAGTGATTGTTGCAAACTCTTTCATGAACCCTTCAAAGGACATAGCAAGCTTAAGTAACTTAAAGGCATATCAGTTATGGCAATATCAAAGACTTTTGTAAAGCACTCCATTGATCAAGGTGCACCTAAATGCTCTTTATATGATCTTTGGTGCACCTAAATGCTCTTTATATGATCTTTTGAGCCTCACTCCTGCTTTGAGGGAGCCATTCCTTTTCGAAGTAAGGAATGATCAAATCCATCCAGCTCAGCTTATGTGCAACTTAGTCCACTTTAACCTCATTTATATTTAGATTTGTTAGCTTTTTTAGGAAGATCATGTGCTGACTCCCACCTTCCATGGAGGCTAACTTAGATATGACATTAGCTTGAGAATTCTCCAACCTAGAAACCAATTGAATGTTCAAGAACTCATAGGTTAGGACCAAGCTCTTTACCTTCCTTAGGTATTTCTGCATATTAGGGTCTCTTGCCTTGCAATCTCCTTGGATTTAACTCACTATCAAATGTGAGTTGCTATAGGCCTTTAGTCAAGTCACTCCTACCTCCTTGGTGAGCTTTAGCCTAATTATTAAATCCTCATACTTAACTTTATTATTAGAATCCTTAAATTTGAGCTTCAAGGCATAAGTTAGCTTAGCTCCCTTAAAGCTGATAAGGATAAGCCTGACTCCACTCTTAGCTTTGTTAGAGGCTCCATGCACATACAAACTTTAAGTTGGTTATTGTGGTTCTTTTGGCTCTCTTGCTTTCAACTCATCTAGTAGTATCCTTTCTAGGACATAGTTGAAAAGACATAGTTAAATGTGTGCTTTCATGGCTTGGTGTGGCTGATACTAAATGTTGAACTCACCTTGTTTGATCGACCACTTGACCAATCACTCTGAAGTCTTTAACTTGTATAATATTTGCCTCAAAGGTTGATTGATCATCACTACCATGGTGTGGGCTTAGAAGTAGGGCCTTAACTTTTGAGCTGAGATAACTAGGGCATAAGCAAACTTTTCAGTCTGTTGATACCTTATCTTGGTATCATGAAGTACCTTGCTCACATAATAGATAAACCTTTTTTTTCTTTGATCTTTCTGAGTTAGGACCAAGTTGACCACCACTTTTTATATAGCTAAGTAAAGGTATAGATCTTCTCCTTCTTATGGATTAGAAAGCAAAAGCAGAGAGCTTAAATACCGCTTCAAGTCTTCGAAAGAACTTTGGCATTTCTTGATCCATTGGAAATCTTTGATGTTACAAAGGGTCTTGAAAAAGGGTGGATTTTTTTTCAACTAATCTGGAGGTGAATTAGCTTAAAGCTGCTATCCATTTTATGAGGCATTTGATTCCTTTAACCATCTTAGGGGTGACATCTTGAATTTGGCTTGTATCTTCTTAGGATTGGCTTCGATTCCTCATCAACTTACCATGAAGCGAAGGGATTTGCTTGAGGTTACCCTAAAGATGCATTCGCCCGAGTTGAGGTTCATGCAATAGCACCTCAGCAATTGAAAGGCCTTTTCCAAGTTGTCTATGTGCTGCTCGGCCTTGACACTTTTCATCAACATATTTCTCACATAGGCCCTCATATTTTATTGAGCAGTTCTTTGAAACTATGGTTGATCACTCTTTAGTAGGTCACACTAGCATTTTTTAATCCAAAGGGAATTACCTTATAATAATAGATGGACACATCTTAATCTAATTTTAACCAAACAAGGCATTTGTAAAATTGAGTAGCTCCTACCTAACAATTGTGTCAATCAGCTTACCTATCTTCAATCAAGAAAAGCTATCTTTCAAGTAGGCTTTATTAAAGTTGGTGAAATTAATGCATATTTGCCACTTCTCATTAGCCTTTTTTACCATTACAGTGTTAGCAAGCCAATGAGAGTAATAAGCTTTCATGATGAATTTGACTTCCAATAGCTTGCCTACCTCTTCATTTATTGCTCGTTATTGATAAATTACAAAATTTCTCTTTTTTTGGGGGGATCTGCTTATGATTTGGATCCATGTTGAGGTAGTAAATAAAAATTTAAGGATTAATGCCTAGCATATTGGCAGTCAACCAAACAAATATATCAGGGTTTCTTTGGAGAAATTAAAACACTATCTCTCATACATCTTTAGATAGAAGGAGCCAACCTGAACAACATTGGTGTGATCATATCTAAGTGGGGTGATATTTAGATCTTCAATTAGCTCCACCAATTCCAGCTCATATATGATGTCGAGACTTTCAATTAGAAACTTCTATGATGATTCGGTGCTCCTTTTCAAAATTACTATGTAACATTGTCGTTTGCCATTTGATTTCCTTTAAGTTCCCCCACTCCTTAGTAAAAAATTTCATAAGAAGATGATAAGTCGACACTATTGCTCTTAGAGCATTCAGAGCATTCAAACTTGGCTGACTTAGAATTGCATTGTAGGCAAAAGGTAGCTTGATGACCAATTTTTCCACCATTGCATTCCTGGTGCAAGGTTCTTCTATAATCATCGAAGTTGATCATTCTTTTAGCTTAAGTAGGTTTTCTAGTAAAGCCAACCAATGATACTTCTATCAATGTTAATAAGTCGGTACTAATGCTCATCCTCTAAAAGACATCATAGAAAAGGATATCTGTTGAGCTACCATTCTCCATTAGGATTCTTTTTACTGTAGTTTGCTACAGTCACCAAGATGACTAAGGCATTATCATGAGAGATCCGCACTCCCTTCAAGTCTTCTATCGAAAAGGTAATGCTTAGTTTTCTTCGACCTTTCTCCACTTCATGGAGGGCTCCCTGGCTAATATTTGCTATGCATACCCCTTCTAAGCTAAAGAAATTTCTCCACGAATAGCCAGACCACCATGGATAAGATTGTTTGTCTTAGTGGTAGGTTGATTGTAAGGCCTTCCTTCAGCTTAGGGTTCTTCTCAGCTAGCTTGCTTGAGCTATTAGCAACCCTAAATATAACAATTAAGGTATCTTCTCTAGATAATGTCCCTGATCTCATCCTTTAGGTGCTGATGCTCCTTGGTATCATGCTCGTGATCCCTATGGAATCAAAATATTTATTCTGATCCCTTCGTATGGGTTTAATCCTCATCTTATGTGACCATTTGATGTAATGGCAAATCTACATCAAAATTTGGCTTCAAGATGTATTAAGAGTAGTATATCTCTCAAACATCTGAGGAGGCAACTTGGGTCAGCACAAAGCTCCTTAAGGCTTCTTTCGGAACTCTTTAGGTCATTGGTCTTCCTTTTCTTGATACTTTTTCCCATCCCTCATCATTTTTTTAAGATTTGAGTGCCTCTTTAATATTAATATAATTTTTAGCTTAGCTTAATAGCTCAGTTAGATCTTTTAAAGGGCCGTTTAGCTAAGAAAAAGGTGAACCTAGAATTCCTTAGGTTGCTCATTAAAACAATGGCTATTGGGATATCTAAGTCTCAAACTTTCAAAGCTTTAGTATTGAATCATTGGACATAATCTCTCAACAATTTGCCCTTCCTTTACTTAACTGATATCAAGCTTGTAGAGGTCTTCTTATGCTTTCTCCTATTGATAAAATGGCTGATGAACTATTGACTTAATTGCTTTAAAGAGACAATTAAAATATGCCTTAGGCTCGAATACTACGTCTGAGCAACTTTCTTTAGAGTCACTAGAAAGACTCGGCATATGACATTCGGTGCATCGTATAGCATCATAGGAACTTTCAAGCTCTTCAAATAGTTAACGAGGTCTGAGGTCGAATTGTATAGCTATAATTAGGGTGTCTTAAACTTAGGGGAAAAAAGCTTGGGCATCACCTTTTTGGTAAATGGTGGTTTAGTAGAGAGGTCAAGCCTTGCCTCCTATTTCAGACATGCTTCATGATCATCTTGATCCTTTGATTCATCTCTTGTAGCCATCAATATATCTGATGTGAGCTTGCCATGGGCATCTTAAGATTAGTATGCTCATTCGATTTAGATAGCCAATCTTAAGGCTCCTCCTTAAGTTGATGATATTGTCATGCAACCTTAACTCTTTGATCTTAAGAATTGAGGGTCTTCTCCGAGCTCTAGTTGAGGTTAGTCACCACTGATAGCTCAATGAGCCTTTTGATTAGCTTTGAGTTGATCTCTAGAACTAGACTCCTGAAGGACCAAATTTTGGATTAGATTAGTTAGCATCTCAATATGTTGAAATGTTGCATTGAATTGCTCTTGAGCAACTAAAAACTCAAGCGGAGGATCCAAATTTGTTAGATCTCTTACCCAGGTGGCAGAGCTGGATGCTTCTACTCATTGTTCTTATAGATGTTACTAATTAATTGACATCCAAAAGTGATATTTGTATGTCAACAAACGAGATAAATCTTTGTTTAGAAGAATACCTTTCCCAATCGATCTATGTGCAGGCTTGTGAGAGAGACTAAGAAAAAGAGAGCATAAGGGGCCTTTACATTGGGGAATTCTTCGATGCTGAAGTCAGACAAAGTAAATAATTATAAAATATTTAAAATTATATATTTTACTTTGTAAAATAATTATAAAATATTTAAAATCATATATTTAGAATAAATTACATATTTTCTATTAAATGCTTATTGTTTCCAAACATGTTAATCCACATTATGCTAAGCTGATGTGATATTAATATGAACCATTAGCTAGTATAAGATGTGTGTCATCGCTAGCACACACCTATGTCAGGGCTCTATTATTAGCGAGCATTACGCCCAACACAATAAAAGATTATATTATTAGCCATTGCAATGGTATGAGAATACAATCTTTAATCTTTGTTTTTAAAAGATATTCGTTGTACACATGTGAATTGAATTAAGAATGTGATCATCGTGACATTGAAACTCATTAATATCTTTAAATTCCATAGGTATTCATAATAATAGATACTATCACGCTTGGAAGAGAATATTATAATCATTTCAAACCTCTGCATATTATAATCCTATAATTTTGGACGTACTTGAATACTCTTTAAAAATCATACATATAAGTCAAATATTTGAAATTCTTGGAACTTATGTATAATTTGATGTTTTAGGCTCTATCATAGTGATAATACCATCATAGCTATAGAATGATAACTTGATCAATTATTTTTAAAAATGATCAAAAATTATTTATTGACAATATTGACACAACAAACTTTTATTTAGGCAATGACTTATATGCAATTCTTTGTTGGAACCATATTTGTAATAATGATTTAAAAAATAAATTATATGTATAGCCCCTTAGAATTATATGCATGATTTTAATTATAAAAATCTTATTTTTGTTAAATAAATAATTTTATATTATGCATCTATAAATTGTTTAAAGTTAATTTTGTTTATGTTCAATTAGATTCTTTGGTTATGGTTGCCGGTTACCTTCTTGCCCTTCATGCTCCTTATTTAATTCTCTTTTTAAACCTAGGAACGTAAGGATGAGTATGGTCTCATCCGATCTCATCTCTTGGGAATGCGAGTAAAGGTCAAAATTGCAGCATAGAGTGGGCCTAGCTTTATTGGTTTGTGTGTTGAATAATTTGAGTACGCAAAATTTGATGAATGTGACGTACGTAAAATTTAATGTTCTAAATCTGATGAATTATTTTATTTATTTTATTATTATTATTTTATTTTAAGAGTTTAGTTGTTCAACTGCTGATTTTAATTTATATTGCCATCAAATTATAATAAATTTATTATCAAGCTCTAAATTTTACATATTTGTAAGGCCTATCCTTGCGACTATATGGTGGTTTCATGTTCTTGAATTTTATTTTTTTTTGGATCAAAGGCATGACGCTATCAGATTATTTTATTAGCTTGAAGAGAATATTGTAAAATAGCTGGCATTCATTTGACTTTATAAAGCCATGGAGTGGGTTGACTAAGTTCTCTGAATAAAGGGCAGCCACCAAGAAGAAATAAGCAAGAAAATGGACAGCAAACATGCTTTCTTCATTTTGAATCTTTTGTCCAAAAAGCAGGCTGATGTATCTCATTCTAGCCGCTAGAATGGACCGAGGCAAATGCGTCCAAGGAATCTTTCTTTTTGCCCTACAACTTTTCTTCCTCTACAGTGAACTGTTTGACCTTGAGCACCAAAGATTTATAATATTTAAATACTTGAAATTCATACGCATCCTTTCATTGAGTTATTGCAAAATCACTGTTAGTAAAGATCTAGAATATTAAAGTGCATTTTGATCAATATAAATTATATATGACAAAGTTTTATCATGGTCGAAAGCTTAAAACTATTTATGCAAGCATTCTAATAGTAAATCAATTAACTCATGTAATCATGCAAGGTTCTTTATTTTCGACCTCATGCCAAGTGCATAACGGCTATGCAAATAATTCATTTTTGGGTTGTGCGCATTTTATTTGTATAATTGATAGATATAGTGAGAATCCTCTTGTTGGGATAAAGACCCCTAATAGTATTAAATGAATGACAATGCGTAAGAGAACTCCCTCAATGTTTATGCGATAAGTTACAGCAAGTATTTCCATAGGAAATGAATGCCGTAATAACGAACTGCAAGTGGGGAAGCGTGATTTCGACTCCCGAGAAGTTCTCCTACCAAAGGGTACGGAAAAAACCTATTGAGAGAGACTTCCTAAAAGAATTTCTAAAATATGAGGGGAGCAGTTTCCACGCAAAACAGATGACACGCTACAGCCAAGAGAGGAAGGATATGCCCCTACGGCAAGGGGATTAAAAGTGACAGATGATTAACAAACAGCCACGCATAGCGCTTCAGTATCTAATAATTCACACCAATCACCGCCTTGGAGGAGGAGTTGGCCTCGCAAATGGAAGGAGGAGAAGAAGTCGATGCAGGACATCTAGCTTAACTTATTAGTTGGGTTGAGGGTAACAAGCAAACAATATTTGTAAAACTTCTTTGTTTTTTTTATTTTTCTTTTATGGTATGTTTTATAGTTTGATTTGAGATTCATGAGCTCCATGTACAGAAAAACAAAAACCTGTTACAGAAAAAAAAAAAAAAATAGAAGTGGAATCAACACATTGATTTTTTTTTTGTAATTTTTTTTTTGAACTGTATGCATCCAAATGTGCATGTATGGTTACTAAGGGAACCAACTTTGTCCTAATCAATCGACTTCATCGAGAAAGATTATTTTTTTAGGTCAAGAAATTGATAGCGAGATCTCGAATCAACTTGTTGGTCTTATAAACTCTCTCGGTGGATGGGTAATACCAGGAATAGCCATTTATGATGTGCATACAATATGCATGGGATTAGCCGCTTCAATGGGATCTTTCATTCTGGTCGGAGGAGAAATTACCAAACGTCTAGCATTCCCTCACGCTTGGCGCCAATGAGTTTTTTTATTTGAAAAAAAAAAAAAAGAAAGACTATGCCTTCGCCATATTAAATATGAATAATAAGTAATAATAGCATGGCACTTCGAGTTCGATATGAGCAAACCATTATTGTTTTTTCATAACATGAGATTTTATGTCGAGATAGTAGTATGAAACACAAGTCATTTCGGATTTGATCTTATGTGTCGGGGGTACATTTCAGTGTCACAAACCATTTTTTTTCCACACCAGAATTCTCTTTCTGATATTTATGAAAGAAAAAGTATGAAAATGAAAAAAAAATATATCATTTTTTTCCTTCTTTGATCGTATCAAAAAGAAACTTTGGGATTGCTAAATCATAGACAAAATAAATATATAAAGCAACGGAACCATCATAGTATTTTTTTTTTACTCCTACGAAGGGAAGGGTGGCAAATGAATCATTCAATGATCTGGATCGGATAGATTCTATTTCTTTATTCAATAGAATAGAAGAGAAGAAAAAGAAAAAGTAAATTTCATTACGGAGCCGTATGCACAAAAGATGCCTATACGGTTGTACAATTCTATTTTTCTTCTTTTTTTCTTATTTTTTTTATCCTTTACTTTAGCCCAATCATGCAAGATAGAAGAACCGTTCATGATGTTATATCAATGTCATCAGGGTTATGATTCATCAACCTGCTAGTTCTTTTTATGAGGCACAAGCAGGCGAATTTATCCTGGAAGTGGAAGAACTACTGAAACTTCACGAAACTCTCACAAGGGTTTATATACAAAGAACGGGTAACCCTTTATGGGCTGTATCCGAAGACATGGAAAGGGATGTTTTTATGTCAGCAACAGAAGCCCAATCTCATAGCATTATTGATCTTGTAGCGATCGAAAATAAAAATACTAGGGATTCCATGTAAATCCATTTCAAACCATAATTCAAATTTTCTACGATTTAATATTGAATAGAAAAAATTCATATCAATCATCAGGTTAAGATCGATCTAAACCAATCCATTCCATTCTAGAATTCTATATATACATACGACATGCCAACTATTAAACAACTTATTAGAAACACAAGACAACCAATAAGAAATGTCACGAAATCTCCCGCTCTTAGAGAATGTCCTCAGCATCGAGGAACATGTACTATGGTGTATGTGCGATTCGTTCAGATCATGACTTCGAACAAATGAGACAATTTTTCAGTATCAATGACCAGTACGAATGAATAGGATAGGTAGAGAAGATCTATCATATACCTATATTGTGTTTGGAATTTATGGTTTACATTGGTGATCACCTAGATTTAAGATGAAAAGCAATTCCCCGTTGGGGGCAAATGGTTATCCATTAAGCGAAGGAAATGGTATTACAAGAAGCAAAAAGGTTATACCCCTATTCTTGAAAGAACGAACTAACAGGGTTAGCTATCTAGCCAAACTTTCATAATTAAATGCCGTCACTGCATGGATAACTCTTATCGAGAAAAGAATAATTACTGTATAATTGATGGGGAGCATACAGACCCACCAAATATAAGGACATCATGGGAATTGAAATTGGTCATCCAAAATCCAGGTCCCTGCCCATTGGATCGGCAGGGTCATAACAAGTGCAGCGTGGAGGAGCGAGAGGCACGTGGGATGGCTCTGACCAAGTTTCATTTCCTCGCGCATTCTCTCTTGGTTAGCTTTTTGACCTTTCCAGTTCTGAAAGTGCCAAGCGGGATAAAACAAACGAGAGACCACACGACCTGGATAAGAGTTAAAGCCGGGGAGAGAAGGCCACGGCCACACCGAGCGGGAGGGGGCGGCCGATGGGAAGGCGAAGAGGGAGCGTCGCGTTGGCCCTTTGGCGAGAGCTGGAGCCACCTTGGGTTCTTTACACCATGGGACAGCCCAAGGGTTTGATTCGCCGTTGGAAAACCCCATTCGCCACTTCACGCTTAACCCATTGGATTGACCCGCTCCAAATCCTCTTACCAAAGCCCCTGTTTAAACTAGCTTCCGGACCTAAAATTAGTATCTTCACTTAGTCTACGTACATTATTATTTCTTTTCATAATCTAATGGTAGAAGAGTTTGATTAGAGAATCTCCATACCTTTTTTTTATATTTTGAGGAATATCTAGAAGTCGAGATGGATGAGGGGCTTGTCCTTTCTGAGAACTTTGTGCTTGACTTTTTGACTTTGACTAAATGTGAGGGCAAGGAGGCTAAAAGAAATGTAACATGAAGCCTCTTCGGTGGACCAATATTTGTGATGAAAACAACGTTAGATGTCTGCTATTCGTACACGATTATTTTAAAGGGAATGAGAATGATAGCCCCTCGTCATATCCGTTCATAGGTGATGCTCAAAGAGCATAAAAGAGACCGTCACTTTTCCTCAATGTTAGAAAGATGGAAGAGAAAGAGCATGCAAATGCTACTTGGCTACATTCAAATATAGTTAAATTCAGATTCGATCAATCTTTTCATTTTTGCATATAGTAATAGGTCTTAAAGATGAAAAAGATAGAATAGTTTTAGGATCCATAAGGATTTAATAGTAGAAAAGATGATCAGATTCAAGATTTAACTATATTTGAATGTAGCTAAGTTCAACTCTCTCTTTATATATAGAGAGATACTATAAGTGTACTAAAGAGGATATGAGTGTGGGCTTTCAAAAAAAATAATTAAAATAAAAAGAGAAAAAAGATATCAACTCGTAGTCATGTTTTGAAGCTAGACTCTTGGATATCTTTGTTTATGGTAGTGTCCTTCATTGGTCTAACTAGTTTTTTTAATTTTTCAAACTTTTTTTTTACCATTAATTTTCTATTGCTATTCAAAGATGCTACCAAATCTGGGCCACATCAGCTTGGCAACATATGTGGAAATAGAAGCAAAAACCATGCTTCTTAAAACAAATAAAAAGGCCCCCATCGGCAATAGCCATACCACCCAAATTGGATTTGGGATCAAATCATCAACTCCACCTCCTTTGAAAGTAGCTATGACCATCCAATTCAAAGAGTTACTATGAGACCCAACTCTTTTGGCTAGCTTACTTTAAATTAATATGCAATTTGATTGGATTGAGTTAAAAAATAATAAAATAATAATGTTATTAGAATTTTTAATTGAATCTATATTCATAATGTTTGGTATTAAGTTAGCTTTTTAATGCATCTTGAATCACTTAAATCGAAAGTCATTTGAGAAAGTTAAAAGCAATTTTATAAAGGTATATCATAGTTGACGAATTTCTGATAAATTATGAAAATACCCTTGATTGATACAAGAACGATTTTTGATGTTTTTATCTGAATTTTTATATTATATTGGATGACTTAAATATTAGTTTTAAATCAAGAATTTATTTTTAAATATTTAATGGATATTTATTTCTTTAGTTTTATTAAAGAAATCATTACTTTGAAGTTTATTGGTTTTAGGAGATTAGAATTCTATGAAGAGTGGAAACCTAGAAAATCTCTCTATAAATAAGGCTCAATTGAGTTCTTTTAATGATAAATCAATAGTTCAAAAGCGTAAAAAATACGAAGGTTGAAGTATCAAAAAGGTTGATAGAACTCTAAAGTGTAAGGATTAGAGTTTACTAATTTTATTTATTTTCTCTAATTTTGTTTGAAGTTGGTAGGTAACGTAATCATAAGTTAGATATTTTTAAATTATTCATGATTGTTAAAAGGATTTCAAACTTTGATAAGTAATTTAGCCATAAAATGGGATTTTATAATATCATAGGATTGCTAAAAAATTTATTTTATAGTTAATAAATGATTATTTGAATTGAAATAATTATTGCTAAATTTTGTAATTATTTTTGAAGTATTATTAAAGGTTTAAATTCCGCATAGCATGTTTATTACAAATCTAGATCCAATAAGTAAGTTAGTTATAAATTAAAAGATTTGTGTAAATTACTTAATTATAAATATCTATATGAGAATTTATAAATTATTGGTTAAATATTACTATTATATAATTATTTTTGCATAACTATTTATTTCAAATATCAAAGAATTATTATTATTACGAAAATTTTATGATATGAATAGTAAATATTAATGAATACAGAATTATTGATAATAAAATATGTTTGAAAATATGTAGCTTTTGGTCCACTATGTAATGATTGATGAACGATATCGAGACCCACCTCCACAAGGGATATGTGGAGGATATACCCCTATTTACAGGGTTAAATATCATGCATGACCCCTATTCATAAGGTTAAATGTAGTGCTATATTCCTATCACAGGAATAAATGTGACTGTAGCCTATGATCGTAGAGAATAAATTAATGATGACATGCAAATTGATGACATGAAAAGTGATGACATGATACTGTTAATAAGTAATGACAAGTATACCAATTAGTGAGTGATGATATGGAAATTATTGATTATTATTGTCTTGAAAATTTTGAATATGATAACATGAAAGATATTACCTGAAAAGTTTTGTATACTAGTTAAAAATATCTTAAAATTTATAAGTTTTAGTATATCAACGATATGTGAAGTTGTTAACTGAAGTTTTTGGTTTTTCATTAATGATATGTATTGTTTCATAAAAAGTTTTATAAATCTTCACTTGCTTGATTCACTAATTTATACTTTGTATTACGTTCTGAGCGAAGGCTCATAAAACTCTATTATTATTTTGTTTTAGAGATCGAGACATAAGCAGGAGTTGAGTAGAAGGTGGTCCTTTATTTCAAGCAATTATAAGAAATTGTTCTGCATATGATGCCTTGCATGCTGGGGATTTATTTTCAGTGTATGGCAAATTGTTATGTTTTAGATCTATCCCAAATCCGAGGCATTATAGATGGTATCAAAGCTTAGGTTATGATTCTTGTGGATAAGTTTAGGTTTGACCTTGATGATATTAGTAAAGATTAGATTGAGTGGAAGTAGGTGAAACCTTTACTTAATATGAAGGTTTATATTAGAGTTGCACAGCGGAAGTGTGATAAATCTAATGTCATAATTTAAAGTATTGTGATTAGAAAAGAACATAAATATAAGTATATGTGACATAAGAATATTATTTACAATTCCAAATTAAAGTTTTGAGAATGATTTTTTTTTAAGAGGGAGAGAATGTGAGACCCAGCCCGTTTGGCTAGCTTACTTTATATTAAGATGTAATTTGACTGGATTGAGTTAAAAAAATTATAAAAAATTATATAATTAAAATTTTTGATTGAATCTATATTATTGATGTTCGATATTGAGTTAGCTTTTTAACACATTTTGAATTACTTAAATCAGAAGTCAATTGAGGAAGTTAGAAGTAATTTTATGAAGGTAGATCATAGTTGATGAATTTTTGATAAATAACAAAAATATCATTGATTGAGATAAGGTCGATATTTGGTGTTTTTATCCAAATTTTTATATTTCAAAATTATATTGGATGACTTAAAAATTAGTTTTGAATTAAGAATCTATTTTAAGTATTTAATGGATATTTATCTCTTTTGTTTTCTTAAAGAAATCAATGTCCCACAAAAATTGAGAAGTTTATTAGTTTTAGGAGATTAGAATCCTATAAAGAGTGGGAATCTAGAAAATCTCTCTATAAATAGAGCTCAATTAAGGTTTTTAATGATAAATCAATAGTTCAAAAGCATGAAGAATACGAAAGTTGAAAGATCAAGAAGATTGATGGAGCCTTAGAGAGCTTAAGGGATTAGTGTCCAGCAATTTTATTTGTTCTCCAATCTTATTTGAAGTAGGTAAGTAACCTAATCATAAATTAAAATATTTTAAAAATTATTTATATTTGTTAAAAGAGATTTCAAACTTTTATAAGTAACTTAATCATAAGTTAAAGTATTTTGTAAATTATTCATGATTGTTAAAAGGATTTTAAACTTCGGTAAGTAATCTAATCATAAGTTAGAATATTTTATAAATTATTCATGTTTGTTAAAATAAATTTCAAATTTATGTAAAAATATTGCAAGCTTGCAAAACTTTATTTTATAATTAATGAATGATTATTTGAATTAAAATAATTGCTAAACTCTCATATAATCAGTTGATTTGAAATAATGAGATTTTGTAATTATTTTTGAAATATTATTAAAGGTTTAAATTCTACATAGCATATTTATTACAAATTTAGATCAAGTAAGTAGGCTAATTATAAATGAGAAGATTTATGTAAAGTGCTTAATTACTATTCGAGAATTTATAAATTACTAGTTAAATATTACTGTTTTAATACCTATTATTATACAGTTATTTTTGAATAACTATTTATTATAAATACGAAAGAATTATTGTTATTACAAGAATTTTATGATATGAATGAGGAAATATTAATGAATACTGAATTATTGATAATAAAATATGTTTGAAAAATATAGCTCGCAGTCCGCTATGTAATACTGGTGACTGATAATAGAACTGATTTCCACAGGAGATATATGTAGAGTATACACCTCCATCCACAGTTTTAAATATGGTTTTTGATATTGTCACAGGGATATATATGATCATAGTTTGCAACTATAGAACATTAGTAATAAGATGATATGGAGATTATTGATTGATGAGTGGAAAAACATATATTATATGAGAAGATTTGAGTACTAGTTAAAGATGTCTTAAAATTTATAAGTATTAGTATATCAATGGTATGTGAAGTTGTAAACTGAAGTTTTTAGTTTTTAATTAATGATATGTATTATTTCATAAAAAGTTTTATAAATCTTTATTTGCTTGATCCACTAGTTTATACTTTGTCCTACTAAGCAAAGGCTCATAAAACTCTATTATTATTTTGTTTTAGAGACCGAAATATAAGCAAGAGTTGGATAGAAGCTGGTTCTTTATCTCAAGTAATTATATAAATTGCTCTGCATATAATGCCTTGCATGCTGAGAATTTTTTTTCAGTATGCGACGGACGCTTTAGATCATTTTGGATTTGAAGCCATACAGAGGAGGGCCTTAGTCAGGTAGCCCTCGGTATCCTTCATGTTCTTCTTCCGTCCTTGCAAAAGTGTTGGGTGCGGAGCTCACTCTTGTAAGACCAAACAAATCGAATACTACCTTATTTCTCAACTTATCGTCCATTTCATCATCTCTATTGGTGCTTAGGGTTCTTCGATTAGATTTTGGCGCCATCAGTTATCTATATATTTTTCTCTATATAGTGTCAAAATTTTATCCCTACTTTTAAAAGCATTTAACTAATTTTACATTAATATAACTCCCATTCTTGTTATATGGTAAGGCCAAACTTACATTACCAATATATATATATATATATATATATATAGACATTTTGAAATAAACATATCAAAGTTGCATGCTTTTACATAATTTTTTTGAGATTAAAAATACTAACTGCTTGCAATAATCAAAAATTTCATCCCAAACAGCTTGTGGTGAAAATATTAGTTTGTATCAACACGAACACCTTTTGATAGGATAAAACCTCTAATAATATTGATCATTGTATATCAATATATCTTGGTTTCTTGGCCCTTATGGTACCAACATATTGGCCAAGCTTTTCCTGATTAGTTATTTATATACTTAGACTTTTCATACATAAATATTTTTATTATTTTTTATTATAATAATTGTTAACTATGAATTTATTTTAATTAATCAAGATTCTAATATCTTGACTCTTAAAATATTATTGAAATTTTGATCTATTTATACCCAATATTTCTTCTGAAATTAGCTAAGATCTGGATCATCTGGGCCTCTATGAACCAAAAAATCTTGAGCATATTAACTGACAGAAAGAAAAATAGAAAAAGATCAAGCGGCAAAATCATAGAAAACAAAAGTGTCACCATATGGAACCGGCCGGAGGTACACTTTAAGGTTTCAACAATTAAGGAGGGGAGAAAAAAAAAAAGAGAACTCCCTTTCCCTTCACACTACCGCCGCTTATGCGTTGACTGCGGCGCCCCAAGGTTGTCCGGACCACCAAGCTGCCTTCTTCGCATTCCTCATATCCCACCCCCACGAGCTCGGGCCGGGCTAAGCTACTTCCAAGCTGAGCTGAGCTGGTCTGGTCCCAGCAAGCTCTTGTTCGCCCGGGGCCGGGGCCGGGGCCCACCTGCTCCAGCATCCGCACGTTGTTTTGGCACTCGGGTCTCCCTCGCCCGCGCGTCACCTGTGCGGCCATTAAAACAGCATTGACCCCCGCCCGCCCTCTCCTCATCCTCACCTACAGGAGATCCGACAAAATCCAAACCTTTTCCCCCTCGTTTTTTTTTTCCCTTCTTCTTCTTTCCCTTCTTTCCTGAGATATCTCCCAATCTCTCTCTCTCTCTCTCTCTCTCTCAAAAGCCTCCACCCATGGCGTCGTCCGTCGACGACCGGCATTTCCGCAGCGGCCTCGGCAGCCCGGTGAGAGCGGTAGAGAATAGCTTCGACACACAGCACCGTTCCAACTCCCCAGTTGGGGGCTGCAGATTCCCGCCCCTGCTCCCCATCTCCAGCGGCAACCGGCCTGACCGGGATAAGGTCAACCACGACTCCGACGACGAGGAGGAGGAAACCGATTGGAAAATCGCCTATGGTGTCGGCGGCAGCCACCTGGAGGTGGAGCCGTCGATCCACGATCCGAGGGACGAGGCCACGTCGGACAGCTGGGTGGAGCGGAACCCCTCTCTCGTCCGCCTCACCGGAAAGCACCCTTTCAACTCCGAGCCCCCGCTGGCCCGTCTTATGCATCACGGCTTCATCACGCCGGTCCCCCTCCACTACGTCCGGAACCACGGCGCCGTGCCCCGCGCCGACTGGGACACTTGGACTATCGACATCACTGGCCTGGTCAAGCGCCCCACCCGCCTCACAATGGACCAGCTGGCCCAGGATTTCGCCCCCCAGGAGATCCCCGTTACCTTGGTGTGCGCCGGGAATCGGCGGAAGGAGCAGAACCTGGTGCGCCAGACGGTGGGCTTCAACTGGGGCCCGGCCGCCGTGTCTACATCTGTGTGGCGAGGCGCGCGGCTTCGGGACGTGCTCCGCCGGTGCGGGGTGATGGACCGGAAGGATGGCGCTCTCCACGTGTGCTTCGAGGGGGCGGAGGACCTCCCCGGCGGCGGGGGTTCCAAATACGGGACCAGCCTCCGGCGGGAGGTGGCCATGGACCCGTCGAGGGATATCATGCTGGCCTACATGCAGAACGGGGAGCTGCTAGCCCCCGACCACGGGTTCCCGGTGCGGGTGATCATACCGGGATTCATCGGGGGACGGATGGTGAAGTGGCTTAAGCGAATAATTGTCACCCGTCAGGAGTCCGACAACTACTACCATTACCGGGATAACCGGGTCCTCCCTTCTCACGTCGATGCCGAGCTCGCCAACGCAGAAGGTATTGCATTAGATTTCTTCTTCTTTCCCCTTTTAATTCTTTTTTAAAGACAAAGAATGATTAATGGTTTTTGTTGGACTCTTTGGTTTGGAAAAGCTTGGTGGTATAAGCCTGAATACATCATCAATGAGCTAAACATCAACTCGGTGATCACCACACCGGGCCACGACGAGATCCTCCCCATCAACTCATTGACAACGCAGGGGACATATACGATCAAGGGCTACGCCTATTCGGGTGAGTCGACTATTTTTCTAACCTGCTTTAAAGCAGCAAGGTGCAAGGTTTCTTGATCAGCTTTTCCACAACAAAATGAAAATGATGCAGCATTGACTGGACGCTTGCATATTTGAAGTCATATGGTGATTCGAATAGATTGATCCATTGGACTCTATTGTCTTTTTTTTTAAAAAAAAATATATATATTCTTAATTTTTACATATAAACTCAATATACGAGTTGGACCAAATGTAATTACATCATTTTTTTTAAATCTATGATTTAAAATTAATGATAGGTTATATAAATTCAATATTCAAATAATTGAACTTTATCTACACTAAAAAAAAATTTCTAGGAAGAAAAATTTATGTTTTGATCAATTTTTTAATTAATTATTGAGTAATATAAAATTAGATAGAAATAATGAAAATCTAGTGAATCTAAATTTATTCATATTTTAAGGTAAGTAGATAATGATGAATAAAATAGATTTTCAATACATGTAACCTAACATATATTTTATTATTACAGTGCATTTAATATCATTAATGGGTGTTAATAATTTGTTGTATAGATTAAAGATTATCAAGAATATTAATTTTTTTAAAGAAATTAATATACAATATGTAGTTTAACTTTCAAATATGTTTTTTATGATAATATAAATTTTAAATTTTTTATTATAAATATGCTGTGTACTTTTGTATGTGGGTGGATATCGTTAGATATCCCAGATTCAAGAGAAGTATCGGCGAGAGCAAGCACCTATTTGCCCTTGTTATTGTCGATACACATGGTGGCAGCTCAATTTTATATGCTGTACATGCTGCTTTTCATTCTACTTTGTAAGTCTGACCCGTATCCGAGGCAATATAGCCTCCTTTCATGCGGCAATTCTGTCCATTTATAAAATCTAAGTTCCATATACGATTGCTTCTTGCATGAATCTGAAAGGCAGTTGAACTTGCACTGCCCATGAGGCACTCACAGGAGATTTAAAAAAAAAAAAAAATGCATCATGTCCCTACGTGGAAGCTGGACTCCCAAGCACTTCAATATGCCGTGCTTGAGGGGGGCACCAAAGAGTTGCCCCGGATGCTGATGCCCTCCGATTATTTTATTCTATGAGTCGATAATGCTGAAACATCCTTGTAATTTGTCAGCCATATATCGCTAAAACGTAGAGGGTGTTCTATTTCATTGTTTTGTATAATTTTTCAATATAAATAACGTGATACGAAGCAACCTCCAATGGATATCCATGATTAAAATTCGATCGATCGATCGAACAGGTGGCGGTAAGAAAGTGACGCGAGTGGAAATAACGTTGGATGGTGGGGAGACGTGGTTGGTGTGCACCCTGGACCACCCAGAAAAGCCCAACAAGTATGGCAAGTACTGGTGCTGGTGCTTCTGGTCAGTGGAAGTGGAGGTCCTGGATTTGCTTGGAGCCAAGGAATTAGCTGTCCGAGCTTGGGACGAGACCCTCAATACACAACCAGAAAAGTTAATCTGGAACGTCATGGTAAGCGAGACAATCTGTCCTGTTTGGTGAATTAGTTCTTTGATTGATAGCATGAACAGCTAGCAGTAAAGACATGCCTCGGTGATGGTGCAGGGCATGATGAACGATTGCTGGTTTAGGGTGAAGGTGAATGTATGCCGACCTCACAAGGGCGAGATCGGTCTGGTGTTCGAGCACCCAACTCAACCTGGGAACCAACCGGGCGGATGGATGGCCCGACAGAAGCACCTCAAGACCTCCGAGGGAGGCCAGTCCCTCAAGAAGAGCGTCTCCTCCCCTTTCATGAACACCTCTACGAAACAGTATGCAATGTCCGAAATCCGTAAGCACTCGTCACGGGACTCCGCTTGGATCGTCGTCCACGGCCACATCTACGATTGCACCGTCTTTATCAGAGACCACCCTGGTGGTGCCGACAGCATCCTCATCAATGCAGGCACCGACTGCTCGGAGGAGTTCGATGCCATCCATTCCGACAAGGCCAAGGCCATGCTCGACACGTACCGCATCGGCGAGCTGATCATCACTGGCTACTCCTCTGACAACTCCGTTCACGGTGGTTCCGATCTCTCCCACCTCGCCACCATCCGCGAGGCCTCGAGAAACCCCAACGAGGCGCTCACCAATCCACGCGAGAAGATACCGTGTAGGCTTGTCTCCAAGACCACGATATCTCGCGATGTTCGCCTATTTCGCTTCGCGCTTCCCTATGCCGACCAGGTTCTGGGCCTTCCCGTCGGGAAGCACATATTCCTGTGTGCCACCATCGACGGGAAACTGTGCATGCGGCCCTACACCCCGACCAGCCCTGCCGACGAGGTCGGTCACTTCGAACTCCTCATCAAGATCTACTTCAAGGGCGAGAACCCTAACTTCCCCAATGGCGGGCTTATGTCCCAGCACCTGGAATCGCTCCCCATGGGCTCCGTCGTGGATATCAAGGGACCCTTGGGCCACATCGAGTACGCCGGCCGAGGGAACTTCCTGATTAACGGCCAGCCAAGATTTGCGAGAAGGCTCGCGATGATCGCTGGCGGGACAGGGATCACGCCGGTGTATCAGGTGATCCAAGCCGTGCTGCGGGACCAGGCGGAGGACCAGACGGAGATGCATCTAGTTTACGCGAACCGGTCGGAAGACGACATACTGCTGCGGGACGAATTGGACCGGTGGGCCCGGGAGCATCCAGAAAGGCTCAAAGTGTGGTATGTGGTGGGCCAAGTGAAGAGGAGCGAGGAGTGGCCGTTCAGCACCGGATTCCTGACCGAGAGCATCCTGCGAGACCACATCCCGATGGGGGGCTCCGACGATGCACTCGCACTTGCGTGCGGGCCGCCTCCGATGATCCGGTTCGCCGTGCTGCCCAACCTGGAAAAGATGAACTACGACATCAGCAGTTCTTGCCTTCTCTTTTAATTGCGAAGCTCGACTGCCGGATTGGGCGGGATGTGCCCCCGAATTACCACATGCACGTATGCATTACTTCGTGTTAATCCACTGTAGAACGAGGAAAAGAGGGAGAGAGAGGGGAGAGAAAGAGTCGTATAGAATCTTTCTTTCTTTAATTTAATTCAATAAATGTACAAGAATGTTTGTTGGAATCTTTGAATGGAGGGGTTCGCATTTGGCCTTCAGATGAATGTAAGAAAAGTTTAACAAACCACCAAGCCAAGCTGTGCGATCCCGTAAGCATCATGGGTCAGGCAGGCTGTTCCCTCCGCTGTCAAATGGAGTCCGGCCGTACCATCTACATGGTCGCAATATTTTGTGCTATTTAGAGTTTATTTTTGAATTTACAAACTCAAGAAGAACAGATTTTATATATTCATGTAGGACTACGGTCTTATTGCATGTAGCCTTGGAATTCAGAAAATAAAGAAGAATATATTTTCATATCCATATAGGACTCTAACCTTAATCCTTATAGTACACTATATATCCCTTCTCTATATAACTATAAGTAATCCTATCTTTCAAAGTGGCTCTTACTTAGATCCAGACTCCAAGAGTCCTAGCCCTAGGATATCCTAGGTAACTTAGAGATTTATTTAGAGACTTCAAAAGAGGATTCTATTGGGTGTATGAGAGTTTAGGAATTTATAAGAGAGAGTATCTAATGGGAAAAAGATCCTAATAATTTTAGAGGTTTGGTAAAGAACAGTTCTTGTAATCTCCAGTTCTTTTTTAATAATAAAATTTTCTACCTTTCTTTGCTTGTGGACATAGGCTAGAGGGTCGAACCACGTAAATCTCTATGTGTTTGCCTTCTTATAGGTTTTACTCTCTTATTTTTCTCATTCATCTCTCATCCTTATGCACTTTTATCATAACAACTAGCATCATAGCTTTTGCTATTATAAGTGGTATTAAAGTTCAGAGCTTGGTGAGATTGAGATCATGGAGGGTTTGGATCCTACAGAGCCTAGTTCTAGCATGTGTAGGGAAAACTGCATAGATAGTAGCAAAAGAGACTTGCATCAGAGTTCCTGGCAGGCAATACAAATCTTCAGGCAATGGATCTATTTTAGTGCAGATCGTTGCAAAACCGTTAGTAAGTTCTTTTTTGAGTTTGTTTTAATAGCTTTGAGATCTATGCTGTGATATTATAGAATCTGTTAGGTGAAGGCAATTTTAGTGAGTTTAATTGATTAAGAAGCTTATTTGGTAAAGCTAAATTGATTGTGATGTCTATTTAATGAAGCTTAGTTGGTTGAAAAGCTTATTTGATGAGTACAACTAGACAAAAAGCTTATTTAATGAGCTCAATTGGTTGAAAGACTCATTTAGTGAAGCTCAATTGATTAAAGCCTTATTTACTATTGTCTAAGGATTAGATGCATTGCTTGAACTCAATTGATGCATCCAGCACTTGAGTTATACCCTTTGAGATATGTAAAGAAGGTGAAGGGAGATTTCAGCTATCTTTTTAGCATCACTTGCGAATTTAGATTTCAACTATCTTTTTGGCATCACTTGCGAATTTAAGCAAAGGTGGAGATTTATTAAAGTTGATCTTAAAATTTACAAGCTCAAGAAGGAAAGATTTTTTATATCCAAGTAGGACTTTAATCCTAATCCATGTAGCCTTAGAATTCAGAAGACAAAGACGGACATATTTTTATATCCATGTAGGACTCTAGTTCTAGTCTTTATAATATACTATATATCCTTTCTCTATATAAGCATAGGTAAGCTTCGCTTCCAAGGTGACTTTGGCTTAGTTCTAGGCCTTGGAGGCCCTAGCCTTAAGGTGTCTCGAGTAACTCAGAGAGTCAGCGAGAGAGTTCAAGTGAGGATCTTGTTGGGTATACGTGGGTCTAAAGATTTATGAGAAAAAGTTTCTAGCAAGGAAGAGATCCTAATAATTCCAGAGGTTTAGTAAAAAACGGTTCTTATAATCTTTAATTCTTTTTTGATAATAAAATTCTCTGTTCTTCTTCACCCATGAATATAGGCCAGAGGGCTAAACCATGCAATTTCCTATGTACTTGCTCTCTTATTATTTTTACTCTCTTATTTTCCTTGTTGATCTCTCATCTCTTGTGCACTTTTCTAATAACAACTAGTATCAAAGCTTCTACTATCATAGCAAGTGATATCAGAGCTTGCTCTTCATCATAATAGAGAGAAGTTGGTTTGAAGATTTTTTTTGGAGGATCTTTCAATGCTTAAGTTAGCATAGAGGTTAAAGAAGTAAATCAAAGGACATCTTTTAAGTTAGTATAGGGATCAATGAAGTGAATCAAAGGAAATCTATCCCTCCTTTTCTTTTACTAAGTTGTGTTTTATTACGTACTTGGGTATAGGGGTGTTTTGATAGAGATACGAAGAGTCTTTTTAATTTTGTCCACCTAATGATGGATAGTTGGATATGCTTAGATCTTGGAGAGGGTAGCACCATTGGCAAAAATTCTTTCCTTATTAGGGCTTCCTTCTTCGGAAGGACATGTGGTGCCTTTAGTTAGCCATCACATATTGTTTTCTCATCAATTGCTACTATTTACCTCAGTGTGAGACCCAACCATTTTAGACTAGCTCACTTTATATAAAAATAATATAATTAAAATTTTTAATTGAATCTATATTCATAATATTCGACATTGAGTTAATTTTTTAACGTATCTTGAATTACTCAAATTAAAGGTTAATTAAGAAAGTTAGGAGCAATTTAATGAATATCTATTGGTGCCGATGAACTTCAGATAAATTATGAAAATGCTATTGATAGAGATAAGGATGATTTTTGGTGTTTTTATCTAAATTTTTATATTTTAAAATTATGTTGGATGAGCTAAAAGTTATCTTTGAGTCAAAAATATATATTTAAATATTTATATATATTTATCCCTTTAGTTTTCTAAAAGAAATCAGAATCTTAAAACTAAAAAGTTTATTTGTTTTAGGAGATTAGTATCTTCTGAAGAGTCAAAACCTCTTGTCTATAGAAAATCTCTTTATAAATAGAGCCCAATGAAGGTCTTTTGATATCAAATCAATAGTTTAGAAGGATGAAAAAGGTGAAGGTTAAAGGATCAAAAAGGTTGATGGAACCCTTGAGTGTCAAAAATTAAGGATTAGTTTCTAGTTATTTTATTTAGAGAGGTAAGTAGTGATTGACTACTTCTAAAATTTATTATGTTTTTAAATAACTAAATATGTATAACCTTTATGATGCTTAGTTTATGAATATTGCATGCCATGCATATTAACTATGATTGCCATAATTTATACTCTGTTATTGCTTATTTATTATTCATGATGATTTGATGAAAGATATTGGACTAATGATTTAATGTATAAGATTTATTAAGAGATGATAAAACTATATTTAAGATTCTAAACTTGATTATGTTGGATGACTTTGGATCCCACCAGTGGAGTTAAACACTGGCCAATACCTATGCCAATAGGGGATATACATTAGTCAAGATTTCACCAGTGAGGTTATATGCTGGTAGTACCTATGACTTTGGGGTTCGTACATTGATTGATACCTTGTTTGTGGGGATGAAATACTGGTGAGATGATTCGAGCATAGTAGAATTAGATGACATGATATAATGAGAAATAAGATTGTGAAAGATATAGACTAGTTATTTTAAACTGTTAAATTGCATCTGTATATTAATATTATGTTATATTTCTAGATGGTTAATCATTGCTTACTGGGCTATGAAGCTCATGATTATTTTATCTTTTCTTTTCAGATTCTGCTCAATAGCTGCATGGGAATACTAATAGAAGAGTATTTAGATGTGTAAGGAGAATAAAGAATCTAATATTTAGTTTTGTTGAGACTTAGTATTTTAAACAATGTTTTGTAACTAAATATTTTTATTACTTGAGAAACTTTTAAATTTTATGAGTAGAACTTTATACTGCTATGTTATGATAGTATGAGAAATGCCTTGCATATTTGTAAGGAACTCTCTTATGAGTATGTGGTGGTTGTTATAGCTTTCAACTTAGATCTTGGGTTCGGGGCATGATAACTTAAGTGGTATTAGAGCAAATTAAGTTAGGTAACAAATATGAAATAAAAGACGTGAAGTGCGCGTATGTAGGTAGAAATCGGGTTCAGAAGAAATATATGAAATCATTTTTATTATGGACGTTTATATCAGAGTTGCATAGCAAAAATGTGACAGACCTAATATCAAAATTTCAAGTATTGTGATTAGAAGATATAAATAGAAATATATGTGACTTGAAGATAAGTATTTACAATTCTCAATTGAAATTTTGAGGATGAAATTTTTTTTAGAGGGGAAGAATGTGAGATTCAGCCTTTTTAAGCTAGCTCACTTTAGATTAAGATGCAATTTGACTGGATTTAGTTAAAAAATTATAAAAAATAATATAATTAGAATTTTTCATTGAATCTTTATTCATAATGTTCAATATTGAATTAACTTTTTAACGCATTTTTAATCACTCAAATCAAAGGTCAATTAAAGAAGTTAGGAGAAATTTAATGAATATCTGTACTGACGAACTTTAGATAAATTATGAAAATACCATTATTAGAGATAAACATGATTTTTGACATTTTTATCCAAATTTTTATATTTTAAAATTATATTGGATGAGTTAGAAGTTAGTTTTGACTAAATAATCTATTTTTAAATATTTAATAGATATTTATTTCTTTAGTTTTATTAAAGAAATCAAAATCTTACAAAAATTAGGAAGTTTATTTATTTTAGGATATTAGTACCCTATGAAGAGTTGGAACTTCTTGTCCCTAGAAAATTTCTCTATAAATAGGGCTTAATGGAGGTCTTTTGATATCAAATTAATTGTTCAAAAAGATGAAAAAGGTCAAGTTAAAAGATCAATAAGATTGATGGAGCCCTTGAGCGTTAAGAATTAAGGATTAGTTTTAGTAATTTTATTTAAAGAGGTAAGTAGTGATTGGCTACTTTTAAAATTTATTGTGTTTTTAAATAATAAATATATATCCTTATGATGCTTAGTTTATGAATATTATATGCTATGCATATTGACTATGATTGTCATGATTTATATTCTCATATTGTTTATTTACTATTCATGATGATTTGATGAAAGATGTTGGACTGATGATTTAATATATAAGATTTATTAAGAGATGATGGAACTGTATTTAAGCTTCTAAACCTGACTATGCTAAATGACTATGGATCCCACCAGTGAAGGTTAAACGCTGGTCAATACTTGCGCCAATGGATAATATATATTGGTCAGGATCTCACCAATGGGGGCTAAATGCTAGTAGTACCCATGACCTTAGGGTACATACATTGGTCGATACCTTATTTGTGGGATGAAATACCGGTGAGATGATTCGAGCATAGTAAAATTAGATGACATGATATAATGAGAACTAAGATTGTAAAAGATATAAATTAATTATTTTAAACTGTTAAATTGCATGTATATATTAATATTATGTTATATTTTTAGGTGGTTAATCATTGCTTACTGAGCTATTGAGCTCATGATTATTTTATCTTTTCTTTTTAAATTCTGCTTAATAGCTGCATGGAAATACTACTAGAAGAGTACTTAGATGTGCAAGGAAAATAAACAATCTAATATTTAGTTTTGTTGAGACTTATTATTTTAAATAATAGTTTGTAACTAAATATTTTTATTACTTGAGAAACTTTTAAATTTTATGAGTAGAACTTTACACTGCTGTATTGTGATATCATGTAAAATGCTTTGCAAATTTGTAAAGGATTTCCTTATGAGTATGTGGTAGTTGTCGTGGCCTTCAACTCGGATTTTGGATTCAGGGTGTGACATTTAGCTTAATACTTCATACTACATCCTTTGCTCCAACTTTTGGATTCGAGCTTAAATTTATGCTTAGGCCACAAAAATAGTTCGGCTTGGTTGTCATTAGCTTATTCTAGGCTTCGTTTGCTCAACCATGATGATCCTAACCTTCTAAACTTTGATTGGCCTGAACCAAGCTTGGTGGTGCTTGGAAAATATATGTGCTTGGTTGTTCCACTTCAAAACCGAGCTCATTATAGTAGTGGGCTACCACCAGGTTACCCTATGGCATCTCAAAAAGTAGCAAAACGTCTCATCTCCCATGCATCCCCTTGGTTGCCTATATAAATGAGTAGAGTGGGCTTCATTGGTTCCACTTTCCTCCACTCTCATTTTGCTTAGCTCCCCTTATACATAATCGGTGTGTTTATGTGCTCCTAGGCTTCCCTTGCTCGACTTTCTTAGGTTAACATTCTTTAGTCTTTTAGGTGTGTCCTATGATTTGTGTACTTGAGTTAGTTTAATTTCTCTCCAAAGACTTGAGCTGGTTTGATAGCCAACCTAGTGCTTTGAGCTGGATTACCTTATATTGTGACATCCTAACATGGAGCACTTCTGGTTGGTCTTCAAACCCCATAGCTTCGGAAGAGGAAACTTTTGGTTTCTCAGCCAAGGTGAGTAGTGTCTATAGCGAAGATGACTTGACCTAAGTACATGGATCATATTTCATTCCTGAGTCCTTTATCTCTAAAGTTGCAAGTTAGGAAGATAAAGCCTCTAACCATAAGCTAGGTCAACACTACCTTATCAAGGATGCTCTAAAGCAGGGCTTATTAAATTATTTCTTTCTTCTTTTATTTCTAATCTTCTTCATTTGTATGGTATTGCTTCTACTTAGCTCATCTTGAACTCTTGGAGATTTATATATAATTGGCTTCATGCCCTATATGTCTCTATTCTATGTTACTCATTTTTTAGATCTGTTATGAACACTTTGCATTATTAAAGAGAATCCTACTCAAATTGGTTGGTAGTATGCCTATGCTTAGAAGGGTACAAAAATTTTATCGATAGTACAATCTCCATCCATGGATGAAAGGTTGGTTTTTCTTTGTTTTCTTAAAAGAAGGATCTTGGCCATTTAATACGGTCTAGAGGTAGCTGAGCAAAAGGCCAAACCATCTTTCTCTACTTAATCAAGATGAAGAGGAGGTTTTATTTCAGCTTGCTTAGAGCAAGCCTTCTAAGATCATCAAGTTATTGATGGAAACAACTCTAATTAGTGCCAGCCTAAGCTTGTCTCCTCCAGGGGGTATTTTCTTCAAACTCTTTCAACTCTATTTATCTTTACTTTGATTGAGCTATCTAGCTCGTGTTTTTTCTCTAGCTATGGATATGGTGAATGTAGTTGCTCTCTAAAGGGTGGCTTGAGCCAACAGGACAACTACTGAGGATCCATTTACTCTTCAATCGATGAAGAGGAGGTTCATCTCCGAAAAGGCAAGTTATCCTACTAAGATGAGTCTCAGAATAAGACAAGTGAAGTTGAGGGTAGCCCAGCTAAGGCTAGGGCTACTCAATCTGCTACAGCCTAGCCTACTACTGCTCAACTAGTAGTTACTCTAGGTTCTTCTATGGATGTTAGAAGAACTTAGAACTTCCTTCTTGGGCTTGGAGGGTCCTTTACTCTCTAGCTCGGGTTGTTCGTTCCCTTCAGCTCCCTTATTGGACCAATACATTCTTTGGTGGGGCATTCATGTCTTAAACTCCATTGTGGAGGGGAAGGTTGCTTAGAGGATGCTCCATGATGTTTGTCTTTCAGTTGACTAGTTGAGCTTTACCAAGATCTCAAATGCTAACCTATTGATGAATGCTGCCCGATACCTCTTCAAGGTAAATTCACCTATTCTTTTTCTTTTTCTTTTTTATAAGTCTTTTAGCTCATAGATCGACCTAATATTTTTCTACTTTGTTGTAAGGCTTAAACTCCTTTTTGTGATAATGACATAGTTAGACTAAAGAAACTCAAAGGTTCAAAGGCTTCGAGATGAGGTCAAGGATTTGCAGCATGAAGTCAAGAAGGCTCTAGCTAAGTTAGTTTTCAATAAGGATCGGGAGAGTGTGCTGTACTTCTTCAAGGTAAGTTCACTTATTCTTTTTCTTTTTTCTTTTCTACAAGTTTTTTAGCTCGTAGACCGATTTGACATATTTCTACTTTGTTGCAAAGCTTAAACTCCTTTATATGATGATAAAGTAGTTAGACTAAAGAAACTCGAAGGTTCAATGGCTCGAGATGAGGTCACAGATTTGCAGCACGAGGTCAAGAAGGCTTTGGCTAAGTTAGTTTTCAATAGGGATTGAGAGAGTATCCTAGAGGGCGATCTCACCACCATGGCTAGTTGGCAGCTTAAGCTGGAAAAGCTTGTGGAGGCAGCAAGCGAGAGGGGTGAGCTGAAGAAGAAGTTGTCCCAATCTCTTGCTTAGGTTGTCGAAGAGTTCCACAGGTCGAAGGGATGTTAAGACAATTTGACTTAGTGTGCTAGTAGTTCTTATATCACTAAGTTTGACTTTAGCTACGACAAGTGAAGAAGCTCTTTCTAGAAGCTAACTTGAACAATCTCGACCTCTTCAAAGATCCCTCCAACTTGATGGTGTTAAGGAAGAGGACTTTGGGTTAGGCTCTTATAAGGATAAGGATGAGGAGGACACCCCACTAGCTGCAGCTGAGGAGCATCTGGTCCACAAGACTCATGAGATAGAATCCTTCGATGAGGACAAGTAGGAAGGTTGAGTGATTGATCTTGAAGTATGCACCTATGATGAGAAAGTGATTAAGAAAGTAAAGGGATCTTTTTTTTTATTCACATACTCAGCTAACCTAAAGATGTCCAATTTGAAGATAGGGGCTTTGCTCGATGACCAACTGACCTGCAAATGATCCAACCTGAAGATGCTTGACTTGAAGAAATTTTCTTTATGTTGTTTTTGTACTTGACTTTAGCTAATTTTGTATTTTTCTCAATTGATAAATTTTTATATCTTCAAGTTGAGCTTATTTTAATTAGATGATCAATGAATGAAAATTTTTCTTTTTTCAAATATTGTTTCTCTTCTTGAATGGCTGGCTCCATGACCTAAAAACTTATCTTAGAAGTGTTAAAATCCTTCAAATCATCCTAGTACTTGAAGTTGGATAGATGATCTCGAATAATTTAGTTCTCCTTAATTTTATATAACTCGAATAATGTTTAGATTTGTTTGAAGTGATATTAGTTACCATCCTAAAACATCAGCAAGCTATGCTAAAAAGAAAGGCACATCAATTGCAAAATAAGTTGATTTGGGCATCAGTTTAAAAGATTTCATATTTGGACTATAACAAAATAGACAAGTAATGCCTATAGTGTAGATATTGGGTGCATCAACTCAAAAAGTTTTTATATTTAGACTATGACAAAATAGATAAGTAATCTAAATACCGAGTGCATCATTTTTAAGAGAGTAAAAAATGGCTTGATTCGAACACCAACCCAAAGATCTCCCTATTTAAAATAATAACAAAATGGGTAGATAGAGCATAAAGATTGACATTAGTACATCATTTTTGAGAAAACAACAAAATAGGTTGATTTAGGCGTTAACCCAAAAGTTTCTATATTTAGACTAATGACAAAATGGACAAGTAAAGCCTATAGTCTGACACCGAAAGCACCATCATTGAGGAAACTACAATATAGGTTGTTTGGGCATTAATCCAAAAGTTTCTATCTTTAGATCATGGCAAAAAGAGGCAATTAGAGCCCTCGGATGCAATTTTCCTTGTTAAAACTAGACCTAACATCATAATTTGGCCATTTGGCTTAATTTTTAGTAACCTAACTCCATATTGAGTCAAGATCAGTACATAAGTTTGATTACTTGCTCTAGTCCATCATACTCTTAGTGTCAATTAAGGTTCAATTTATATCAGTGAGGTTGAATTCATCAATTGGGCTTAATTGTAGGTCAAATGTAACATTTTTTATCAATAATTCAACTTAATTCCTAGTACCTAATCAGGTTAAATCTTTATAACTCCAGTCAAATCTAACACTTAGGCTTGATAACAAACCAATTACAAATAATTATGTCAAACTCAAGGTTCAAACTCAGCCATATGACATGATTAAGTCTAAACTCTATGAGTTAGGATAAAACAATACACTGGTTCAACCATTCATCTTAATTATAGTAAATCGGGTCAAGATTGACATTCTGGCCTAATCAATTAACCTAAGTCCTAATGAGCAGCTACAAATTGAGGTAAAAAAAGGTGAAATTATAAAATATGAAGAAAACTAGTACTGAAGTTACAAGTCTCTCTAGTGCCATGAGCTGACAAAAGATTACCATATTTTAGCCTACCATTGTGATTCTATGCTTATGAAGTCACTCTTCAGGTAGAATCAGAGAATTGGACAAAAATGATGGAGAAGTGAATGACCTTTTTCTGGTCTTAATCATTTGTATCATTTGAATCATCAAAATTTTGGACCAACTTCTGATGATGGGATTAAAAGTTGAGGCATCATGACACTATAAACAAAAGCTAGTTAGCAGTGATTTTATTTGTTTAAAACTTGAATCATGAGTCTGTTGGGAATGGTATTGGTTCTTATAAACAACCAGGAGCAAAACCCATGAAATCTTAGTTATTTATATTTTCTCTTGTTGCATTCCCATTGTAGTTTTAGTACTTGTGACCCTTGGCTTCTTTACCTTCTTTACTGTCATTAGTTTTTATTCTTCTTGTGGCTTCAGAAATAGTTAGAAGTTTGAATCTTGCAAACCTTGGAAATTCTATTTTCCTAAGTAGTATTGATATCAAAGAAAAATCTAAAAAAGGGCCTACTGAATAAGAAAGTATCTCATGTACCAGACTTCAGTTTAGTCCTTGATGTGTATTGTTTAAAAACATAGTTTCTTTGTTTTTGACAAGAGGAAGGCTACAAAAAATGTGTAGGCATGCATCCATTACAGAGTTCTAAAACTAAGCAAAATGCTTGTGTCCCTTCTTTTTCAAGCTTCTTTATTATTTTTTTACCCTGCGTGTATTATTCATTTGATGGAAAACTATTATTCTATTTTCCTAAGTAGCATTCACATTGTTAGAATAGTAATAATTCCAACTCTTTGTGAATGTCATGATTATGTTAAGGTTTGTATAAGGGCTGTAATTTTAACCAATAAGTTATGATTATGTTTTTGCCGTTGTTTTTAAAAAAAGTGTTACCACCGTTATTAGGGGATTTAATCTAAATTATGTTTGGATCACATATAGACAGCCTGACAATTTAAAGATCAGTTGCTATAGATCATGTTTGATGGCATTAGGGGATTTAATGCTTGTTATATTACTTTTTTTATGAACTACTATCACTGTGAGTAGGCTGCTAAGCTAGTTTCTCTATCTGAATGGAACAACCACACATGGTTCGAATAGCATCATGTTTGATGGGCCGAGTCTAAGGGGTCTTCCGATAAGGTGTAGCATGTCTTACAGTGAACTAGTGGCCCAAATCCATCGCGTGCTTGAGTTGATGTATAAATTTTTCGTAGTTGTTTAAGTGGGCAGGAGGTTGCCAATCCTCCATTAGGCTTAAACAATAAACAATTAGGTTTCTTATCTTGATTTTCTTGGCCTCAACAATTGGGTCAACTTAGCCCAACTAAACTCTGGTCCTCTGAACTGGGTTCAAATTGGTTTAAACCAATTAATTTTGGCTTGGATGGGGTTGATCAATACTTAACCGGCCTATTCCTTAAGAAGCCGGTTTAATTCCCTTAAGTACATATACATATATAAATATATATATTGTCGGTTCAATGAACCGGCTGGTATAACCCGTCTCAGAAGACTCGGGTGTCTTCTTCTTCCACCAAACAACCCGGCGCCCTAACCCATCTTTGCCAGTCCTCCGACCAGCCACGGCGCCACCGGAACAGACCAAGCTCCGCCCACCTCCAGCCCTTGCACCGGCGAGGTGCGGGCCCAAGGCCGACCACCAAAACACCCGGCAACGTTGCCGGAATTTCCCACGAAACAGGGCGTTTCCAAGAACGCCTCCAATCCCACGTCCGGCGTCAAGATTCACATCGCCGGCCCTGAGGCCGACCAGGTAGTCGTCGGGCTTCCCTCACCGCTGGCCACCACCGGCTCCATGTGCGAGCAAGGGTCCAGTTGACCCTTGCTTCATCCGGTTAACTCCCGCAGCCGTGGAAGCTAACACGACTCCCTGTCCAGCGAGTCTCTCCTCCGGCGATCACTAGCGGTGATCTTAGTGCTCTTGATCCTTGCATATGATGAGAAAGAGGGAGGGGGACGGCTGCCTTGCCGATATTGTCGCCGGATGGGAGAGTAATCGTTGGCGAGAGGAAAGAAAAAGATCCTCTGTTCTGTTTTAAAATCTTGAACAGAGCCCTCCAACAAGCCATCTAAAATCCTAATTCCTAATGAAATTCAAGATAAACCTCATTCTGACCAGTTCTTGAACCCAAGGGAATTGCAAAAGAGTTGGAAAAACTTGAGATTACCTGATGTTTTTGTGCCGAATCAGGCGTGTTTGTTCAGTTTGAACGAAGAAGAGGAACCTTCTTCTTCCTCCAAACCTCCGGTGAACTCCCGTCCAAACTCCTCTCACAGCCACGCTCGCTCGCCGGTGGCGAGTACTCAAGCCGGCGACTATATAAGGAGGAGGGTTAGGGCTTGGGATAAGCCCAATCCCCTCCTTATGCCGTGCCTGGGAGGAACTCTGTTTCCTCCCAAGCTTCGGCTTCATATATATATATATATATATAATTTGAGCCTTTATATTCAAGCAAGAGATTTAGTGTTTGGAAAAAAAAAAAAAAAAAAAACCTCCGCCTCGTTACGCACTAGTCAAACATGTTTTTTTCCACTTTCTTAACAAAATGGTGGGTGAAAATTTTGTTTTCCTTAGGTGACTTTAAAACCTTTATATTTCCTAAGGAACCCCGTGCAGTGAGAAGGCTTTTTATGCAAATTAAAAATGTTTGTGATCAGAGCATCTTTAGTTGCAACGATGAATGCATTTTGGATTAAAAAAAAAAAAAAAAAAAACTATATTTTGAATTGCAATTAGATGGCCAGCAGTTTCTACCTTGCGCCCATGACTAAGGCAATCCATCTCGACTCAACGATAACTTCATCACTCACATGCCATATAAAAGAGAGAGAGTATGGATGGCATTGATTTACTTGTCAAAATAAATTTAATCAGATTTATGTGAAGATTCACTTAAGTTTAAGTCATTGAGTATGTATATGAAAAATGAACGATGATCCTTTCTTTTTAGCATACAGTGTCATCCTTGTTATAAAACACTATGGATCTCACCTATGAAGGTTGGATTTCCATTTTTAAGTTAAAGGCAACAATTTGTTGGAGGATAGCTATGTCCTATTAGAAGGCTTTATGGAAGGCAAATGTGACACGGAAGGTGAAGATTTTCATTTGTTTAGGCTTGCGGAATTCGCCTCATACTAGAGAAATCATAGCTAAAAAGGATTGGAAAGTTGGTAGAGGTTATTTATTTTGGAGTTTCTCAAGATGCATCATTCCCACGTATTTTAGAAATGTCCATTTGCTAGAAGCGGATGACAAGAGATTAAACGGCGCATAAATAGGAAAGGTTGCCCTTCTTCATGATGGCTGTTGTGAGATTTAATGAGAAAATTCAGTCATCATTCCGGATAGCATGAGATCAACCTGTCCAATAACTTTATTAGCAGCTATGGTTTGAAGGGATTCCTACAAATTTTTCTTCAACAAAAAAAAAAAAAAAAAAAAAAAAAAAAAAAAAAAAACGAAACAAAGCAAAACAAAAGTGAAGCATACAATACTTCACAAAAGATCGGAAAAAAAATTAATGAAACTTTAGAGCAGTCCCCAAACTCCTTGCGATCCATGTTTTCAATCCTTTCTTTATTTCTAAATTTTGCATATCCTTTATTATTTTTAATACAATAGGGGGAAGATTTCCTTCCTCCAGTTGCATCAAAAAAGACAGCAAGAAAGATATTTTCTGTACAACGCCAGCCTGTTTTCTGTTCTTTTTTTTTAACTTTCGGCCACTGGACTTTCTTAAATATCTTTCTGCACGTTCATGGACGACTTCTGCCGGACAAGATTGAGATGGAGAGAAAATCAAACTTCTAGGATATGAGTTAGTGGTTTCGTTCGATATGATCTTGACTAAGACAATGGAAAAGTATGTCTCAGACTTCAACAAGTTCTGACAACAAATTAGTATTGAAAATTAAATCAAACATGAAGTTTTATTACTTATTTAGTTAAACTATCTTAGTTAGAGTCTAAATTCTTATTTGATTAGAATTATTTTATTTAGCGGTTAAGAAGTCCTGGTGTAAGAATTTATTTTCTATCAGATTTTGGTTTTCTTAATTTATAAATATGTGTGTTTGAATTATTGTTTGTGGTGTGCCAATCTTCTGTGGTTGGTCTCAGATGAGTTCAGTTCAATAAAAGTATTAATTTTGTGTTTAATATTCTTTGTGTTCTTAGTCAACTTCTAAAGTTCTATGATAGGGTTAGAGGAGCGGACACGGAGGCAGGATGCAACCCATATTCCTCTACCCGAAGTGGTGCGTTTCGACACCCTTCGAGGTTGGTTTTGTGTTAATTTGTTGAACGGTGAAAAGGTGACAAAGGGATGGTTTCCATCCATCTCTACATATACCGCTCCCCTTCGTATCTCCCGGTCAAGCACACGGCCTCAAGAGCCCTCAAGCTCTCTCCCCTCTTTCTCGCTTTCATTCCAGTCTCTCGCATCGGAGTTTAAGTGATGAGGTTCGACGAGCTTCCTCGTGAACCAGACTACCCGCTTCTTTCGAAGATAGCGAGCGATGATGGCCACGGCGAGAGCTCGCCGTATTTCGATGGGTGGAAGGCTTATGATAGCAAGCCATTCCATCTTGACAAGAACCCTGATGGAGTCATCCAAATGGGCCTAGCTGAAAACCAGGTAAGAACATATCCAGCAGAACCTGTCCTATAAATCGACACCTCACTGTAATTTCACTCACGATTGCAATCCAACATCACGCACGCACTCAGTTGCAGAGCATCGCCATATTCTCATATCCTAAAGACTAGGCTTTGTAAGAGCTATAACAAGCAGTCGTTACACATTCTTCTGTTGCTTATGTTCTCTGTTTCATAATCTCAAATATTATGGCGTTCCGACTTTTTTCACTTGTTGTTCATCAAATTTTGGCATTCTTGTCTTCAGCTTTGCCTGGATTTGATGCAAGAGTGGATTAAGAGGAACCCGAAGGCCTCCATTCGCACTGAGGAGGGAGTTTCAGAATTCAGTGCGATCGCAAATTTCCAGGATTACCACGGCCTGCCTGAATTCAGACAGGTAATTAACATAAGTGCTTGCTATCATAAAGATTTGCTTATCTTGTCAAGTTGCAAAGTCGTACCAAGTCCTTTCAAAAGCTTTCAGTATCTGAAGTTTCGATGGCGTTATCCAAATGTAGTCTTATGAAATTTACGCGGCTGAAGTTTTGATGGTCCTCTTTGTACAAGTCAGTCATTGCATGCTTTGTAGTTGCAACGCGGAGTGGCTAACGATGTGATTTGTCGAAACTTGCAGGCCGTTGCTAAGTTCATGGGGAAGGTGAGAGGAGGAAGAGTCAAATTTGACCACGAGAGGATAGTGATGAGCGGTGGAGCCTCCGGGGCTGCGGAAATTTTCGCCCTCTGTTTGGCTGACCCCGGCGAAGCCTTCCTCCTTCTAACTCCATATTATCCAGCGTCAGTCCTATATATATGTCTTCTGATGTTTATTACAAACACGACATAGTCCCTTTTTTTTTTTCACTTGAGAATCTTCAGGGTTGACGACATGGTAGAAACCAAGATATTCCAATTTAGTAGTCAAACAACATAAAAAAAAAAATTCATTCTTGGACATCCTGTATGAAAGCTGTATATGACTAAGATATCATTAATATTCAACGTAGTCTTTTTTTTTTTTTTTTTTTTGACTATAGTCGTCATATTTATCAATAGGGCTTGAATACTCTGAAGTCCAAGGTCTACGTCCTGCATATCTGAAACCTACGTACACGACCATTTTACATCCATTATTGCCACGGCAACATATATATATATATAGTGAGCATAGTTAATATTACAGAATTGTTGATGAGTTATTAGTCTGAGCTAACCACTACTCTATCAGTTTTAACTTACAATTAATGCATATATGTGTTCAGATTTTATGGAGACCTCTGGTGGAGAACAGGAATCCGGCTCCTTCCAATTCACTGTGAGAGCTCCAACCATTTCAGAATCACCGAGACCGCACTTGAATCTGCTTATGAAGAAGCCCAGCGGGCAAACATTAAAGGGGTCTAGGTAGCCAACCCATCAAATCCACTGGGGACAACCCCGGACAGAGAGACGCTAGGAACCCTCGTCAACTTCATCAATGCCACGAGGATCCACCTAATCTGCGACGAGATCTTTGCGGGGACTGACTTCAAGGAGCCCAACTTTGTCAGCGTCTCTGAGATGCTCCAGGAGGATCTTTAACTGCGACCGAAGCCTCATCCCCATTTCCTACAGCCTCTCCAAGGTCCTAGGTCTCCCAGGACTCAGGGTTGGCATGGTCTACTCCTACAATGATGCAGTGTATATATACACTAAGGTAAGATATATATACACTGCATCATTGTAGGAGTAGACCACGCCAACCCTGAATCCTGGGAGACCTAGGACCTAGGAGAGGCTGTTGGAAATGTGGATGAGGCTTCGGTCGCAGCTAAGATCCTCCTGGAGCATCTCAGAGACGCTGACAAATTTGGGCTCCTTGAAGTCAGTCCCCGCAAAGATCTCGTCGCAGATTAGGTGGATCCTCGTGGCATTGATGAAGTTGACGAGGGTTCCTAGTGTCTCTCTGTCCGAGGTTGCCCCCAGGCTACGTAGACCAACTCAGACCGATCAAGTGGACCAAATTGTTGAGATAATGTAAAATTTAGGTGTTCTGTGTTATTCTATTTTATAGTTGGTTAAAAGATCAAGTCATCTACGTGTTTCATATTTTTACTTTTCAATTTTTTTAATATCTAGGCTAGTTAGTTTCATAAACTGTTAGATAGTGGATGAAGTGTCTCTAATTTTTTGCTACACATTATTTCCTTCAATCTCTATTTAAAAGCTTTGTAAATGAGATTATTTTGGATGAATACATTGTGCAAGTTTTATCCTTTTATTTTGCCTTCTCTCTAAATTATTCTTAACAATTTTTATGTTCTTTCTCAACCTTTTAACCATTATTGAAGAAGCCCTACTCTCAAAGTCTTTAGAAATTTTTTTTATCACTAATTCGAATCAGGGTCCCAGAGATTTTACTTTATATTTTAACCATAAAATGCTTAAATATATAAATTCTCAAAAAAGGCTTAGTTCTAAGCATGCTAAGAGAATAAGTAATTTCGAAAAGTTCACTTTCCATCCATATGAAACATGAGGTAGGAATTGAAAATAAAGTTACAAATGTCTTAAGCCATAAAGGTAATTTACTAATTTTCATGACTAATGCAGTGTGAAGAATCAAGAGTCAATATGTAGAAGATAAAGAGTTTAGAAAGATCTATATTGCTCTTCAAAATAGAGAAGATTGTGAGTGAGCTTAATATTTTATTCAGAACGGTTATCTCTTCCAAGATAATAGGTTATATACTCTTCGAAATTTCTTTATTCATATATTATATACCGTGAAATTGGTAGGACACTTTAGTTAAGATAAAACATTGGTTGTACTCAAAAATAAATGCTATTATCGTTCTATGAGAAAGAATATTGAAAGGTTTATTAAAATGTATAGAGTGTCTCAAACTGCCCAAGTCTATAAGTAGAGTACTCAATCACATCTTCATCTTCCTATTTCTAAAAGACTATGAAAAGACCTTAGCATGGATTTTATGCTTATACTTTCAAAGATGAAAAGGGGATTTGACTCTATATTTGTAGTTTTGTAGTAGTAGATAGATTTTTTAATATGACATTTTATTCTTTACCATAGAACATCTGATCCTTTACATTTAAACAAATTATTCTTTGAAGAAGTTGTATGGTTACATAATATGACAAAAACTATTGTATTAGATAGAGTCATTAAATTTGTGAGTTATTTTTAGAAGACTTTATGGGCTCTGATGAGAATAAAGTTTCTATTTTCTTAAAATGCTCAAGGATGAAACGAAGGATAGGTGAATAGAAAAATAAAAGGAAGACAAGATAACTTTTCTTAATTGATACATTAAACATTTTGTAAAATGATTTTATACTCTGCTATGCTTACTCTATATAAACTTTTATTATAGAATTTGATGAATTGCTTTATTTTTAGACTGATGCACATATTGTATATAAACTATATGTGGTATACTTGATATGCTTGATTTAATTAGAGGAAAGATTACTTAATGGCTATTATTAGCTCACTATTCCTTCTTGCTCTTTTTAAGATAGTAAGGTCTAGCATGACTAAGGCTTTAGATGTATGTTAGAGCATTAAGAATATTTACAGCTTTATTACCTTTTTATTTAGAACGGTAGTTATTAGAATCATTATGTTATATTTTTAATTATTATTATTATAGAGGTAACAATCTCATAGTTTGATATATTATTATGAATAGGAGCTTTTATCAACTATTTGCCACTTAGATTATATAGTGATATTTGTAAATTTAGGTAAATTATATAGTGATATTTGCAAATTTATGTAGGCCTAGCACATTCTTTAGGTTCAATCCTATAAAATATGTGGCTATTTGCTATGTCTCAATTTAAGGCATTGAGTTAGGGTATCATAATATTTATGAGATTGAGTATAAAATTTTGTTTGCATACTTTAAATTGAGCATTCATTTTCTTCCTTTCCTTGTTAAGATAAAAAATTCTGCAATTTACTTATCTATATGGTGGAGTCCTCAAATAATGATTAAGATAAAGTAAGGTCAAGAACAACAAATCTCTTTATGATAAATAGATCCACTTTGCAAGTTCATTATTATTTATAGTTCCTATAAAGGGTTGGACTACTAATGTATACAATATGGATGCTCATAGTCGGTTTTGATCCTTTAGAGATTGTAGATAGAATAGAAGCATTTATTAACAAAATGATCACCCTAAGATGATCATCTTATGGCTTTTGAGAAGAAACCAAAACAAATGGTTCTATTTCTTAATGCTTTTGACTTGCTCCTGTAGAACAATGTTGAAAGGATTAAAAAGTCAATGATTCACAACAACTAATAAAATATTTCATGAAAAGTTAAAGATTAATAGTAATAGAGTGAAAAGATCTATTGTTTCTTGAAATCTTTTTTAATTCAAAATCATGGTGTAACATATATCCTTTTTTGTTTCGATTATGGAATAAATGAAATAAATTAAATAGTAGATCTTTTATAAAAAATTAAACCTTATTTGAATCGTCCATATCTTGTTCATATCCTTTAGAACCATATCACATCCTAGATTTAATGAACAAGGATGAATTGAGACTATATTTTGCAAATATGCAATTACTATAAATATATTAACCTTTTTTTTTTGTCCATTTATCATAATATTGAAGTTTAGAGAAAGAAAAAAATAGAATTAGTAAATACCTTTTCTTTCCAAAAGTTGACCAAATTATTCATAATAGAACATTGGTTACAATTAAAGTGGTCTTATCAATAAAACCTTATATTATATATGAATGTATTTGTCTCAGGCTTAACCCCTTGATGAAATGTGGAGGAATGTGGGGGTATGGCCAATACTAAAGGATTCCTCTTTAGTTGAAGTAAGAATTCAGCAAGTTTTTACCTTCCTTACCCTAATTCGAGAATATAATGCATTGTTACATAGTCTTTGAGTAATATTTATAGGTCCTATTTATGATCAAAAGAGCCAACAGCAATTGCTCATCATCAGCTATTTATAGTAGCTATTTTCTAACAAGGGGAATAAATAATTACCCCAAAGAGGGCCATAAAGATGATTCTATGGTATAAATATGATATATGTCATAAATTATAATCAATTAATGAGTAATATAAAAAAGGTTCATTTTTTTCAAAGTTTTTCTAGGTAATTGAGCTTTGATCCCATTAGTTTAATGCTCTGTTTCAATGCTTTCAGTCTTTTATACTATCATCCTAATATATTCTTATACTTTATTTTATTTACGATACCACGTGCGTTAAAAGTATGATAGAAAAAGTGATATAAAAAATATTGTGAGATTTTGTTTCATATAATATTTTCAAGTCAATTATTTTGTATGTATTGCAATGAACAATTCTGCCGTTTATGGTTTGGATAAAAAAATTAAAAAAAACGTTCACAGCAATTTTTTCATACCAGAAATAAGTATATTCTTTTTTTTCTTCCTCTTTAAATCTTTCTAAGCTTTAATCATCTTGATAATTATTTAGGCAAGAACAGAGTACATATATGCATACTGTGAGAGAGTTGCCGGAAATTGTATTTTGGTTTGAGGGGCTACCGCAAGCGCACCGATCGGTGCAACGCAGGCCCTGCCCTAGAACATAAATTTATTGTCGTATAAAACCCCCTAAAGCCTCCGGTTTCCCTCCCGATGTCTTGGTCGGATGTTTCGATCGATCCGTGGCGTTCTATCCTACCCTAATCTCTATCTCTTCATCCGTCATTCCCCTTTTGGATCGGTTGTCTCGGAGCCGTGAAGCTGCGCGTAATAAGACGGGTGATCGATCTCCAATTCTGTCTGTTTTTCACTTGTTTGCTTTTCTTGGATCAAATAAGAGGAAGGGTGGACGATGGAGTCGGGCGGCGGGCGGGAACAGAGTCGTCCACTGACGGCGGCGGAGGAGGCCCTGAAGAGGAACACCGACTGCGTCTACTTCCTTGCGTCCCCATTGACATGCAAGAAGGTACCTTTTTTTTCCCCTCATTTCTTGTATCTGGTCATGTGATTTTGGCTTGTCTCTTTTTGTACTATTTTTTTTCCTGGATCTGGATTTTGTGGAATGATCTAGTGAATGATTCTTGAGGGATTATTTCTTGGTTGATGGTAGAAATTCAACAAGTGGTGGCGAAGGGTTAGTTTTTTTTTTTTTTTAATGCAAAATTGGTTAAAATTGACAATTTGAATTTAAATTAGAATATACTTTTGATCATGTGATCTATGTTCTCAGGTTGCCTACGTTGTTGGATTATTTTTCTTTGATTTGGAAAATCTGGATGCCTGACGATATTATATTGATTACCAGGATTCAATATTATTGCGATGATAGAGTAATTCTCTGAGCGTTCTCAGTATGGGCTGATCTTGCTTGATGCTTTTGGTGCCTTGGTTTTGTAATCGAATGCTTACTTGAATGACTAATTGATGCCGCCTAGGTTTAGGTATTCGTGAAATGAGGGTTCAAAACCTTTTGGAAGGGAGTATGAGGGTTTCAAACAGATATCTGGATGCTGTCCAGAAATTTCAGCATGGACTAAAAGGTGAAAGTATTGCATAAATCACACATATAGAACGGCAAAGCTCTTAACTGCATGCAACCAACAATTGTCTGGATGAGGGATCAAAGATCTTGTGATCAAATTTATTGGTTTAATGTAGAACATCAGGCTTGGAATGAGTAGATTATATCAATAATATAGAGTTGAGAGGGAAAAATATAAAGAAGAAAGAGATTAGATTGAGTGAGAAACAGAGAGAGGTGGGAGAGAAAAAACTGCACCCCAGATGTACATCTCGGAAGAAGAAGAATCAAGTGACTTCTCTACTGAAAGGGTTGATACGTACAAGGTTACTGAATAGCAGAATCATTAAGCTTCTTTTTGATCTCTAAAGCTACTTGATATGTCATCTGGTCTTACTTAAAGCATGGTGACCAATCATTACAATTTCAAGTAGATAAACTAACAAATAGTCAGGAGCTTTATATTGCACTTCATGCATATCTGAATCTTATGAACCTCATGTTCATGACTAGCTTTTAGAATTTCTGTAGTTGTTATTACCTTGACATAGACAAAGAAACATGAACAATGATTGTTGGCAGTCAATGGAAAGGTATCTCTCCCTTTAGGAAGGGCTTCCAAATCATCCTCTCCCTTTAGCAAAGGCTTCCAAATCATCCTGTTATCAACCTCTTTTTTTTGCTTTTGAAAATTTGCTCCCTAGGCTTTTTTTTTTACCAATTTTGCCTCCTTTGCAAATACTCTAAAAATTTAACCAACCACCACCAAATTCACATTTTTGATAATTCATGCCCAATAAATGTTGTCTAGCCTTTTATTCCAGCCAAAAATGCATTAGGAATCAGAAATTTCTTTCTGGTAACTTTTCCTGCTACTAAGCTTTACACATGTTCAGAGCAACGCTAGGCTAAACGAAAGTCCTCAAGGGCATAAGATAAATAATTGATATGTAGGGTGACTATAAGAAACTTGCATCCCTGTTCTTTGAATTTCTGAGCAGAATCTTGCTGTTTCAGGTCTCTGACATTATTGTCATGGTGCCATAAGTTCTTGACCCACATCTTGCTGCTCTAGTCTTTTGTTTAGCTGAATTTGGTGATCAATTCAACCTCAACGAGGCATGAGGTGGCAATTACCTTCAATCAGTCTTCCTTCTCAACAGATATGATGCAGAAATTGTGCTTTAGCCTGAAGATAAATTTGTGCAACCATAAATATGTGATATGTGAGCTTTGGCTTCATCCTTACCAATATTGAAATCAGCTTATTGAACTGTCTTGTTAGATAGGCTGATTTCGAAGACATCCAGGTTATCTGTTTGGATTCTGAAATTTATTTCTTTGCTTTCTCTCTTGTATTGTGGAAGCTCTATCATGATTGATGTTTGTCACCACACTGATGTAGATTGCAAAAAGCATATTTGATAATGTAGGACTTGTATATTTGGTCTGCCACTGTTTCTCCATGTATTATATTTGATTTGGGTAGTTCAGGTATATCCATGTGTTGTATCTGCAAAATGCATGTCAGATCTAAGTCTTTTTTATAATTTGATGTTAGAATCAAAATCTGAAATCAAAGAGGAGAGGCCGATCATGATGATTGTGAATTTAGGGCTGTTGTTTTCAGTTGCATTTTTGTAATGAAAATAAACTGATCAATGACCAACTCTGTGATTTTTGGCTAAAACTTTTCTATGAAATACATTAATTAGAATCCTAACGAGAGAATAACCAATTTCTTATACTGTTTGAGTGTAAACTTTTTCATAGGGTCGTAATCATCCCCTTATTTTGTCCCTAAACATGAACAGTGAAAAAGAAAAAACCAATTCACTTTTTTCCTGAGGTATATCCATCTATGAGTAATTCCCTTTAAACTCCATCCAGCTACTTGATTTAAAATTTTGAACCCAAAACTAACATTTTCATTTAAGATTAGATTGACACTTGATGCCAAGGACTCGTATTACAACTTCACTTATACTGATTAAAATTTTGATTGATTTCTTAAGAATTATAGAATACTTTGTTACATTGTTTACCCAATAAGCCATATTATGCACTCAACTGTTGGATTGAAAGTGTGAGTCATGGACAGTTTGACTCATTTGAACACATTTTTCACGAAGATTTTCTGGTTTTTAGTTCATCAAAATGTTATTCATATTATTTCAACTCACATAAAACATGGCAAGTTCGATCAAGATGGACATGTCTTTTGTTTAGATCAAACTAATTTTTTCTCCTTGTGGCATGATTCTTATTCATCTTAACAAAATTTTATTGGTACAAGCCTTATTATGTATGATGGGGGAAAATGTGTTTGCTTCATCATGAAAGGCACTAAAAGCCGTTGAAGTGAAATGACATGAATCCATCTGGTTAGGAATAAAATAAGAAAAAAGAAAAACTTTGAGAATCTCTAACTTGTTTGTTGATCAGATTTGTTCATGTTTTGAGATAACCTAGAATATTCTTTGAATAGTTCATATATCATGTTGTTCCTGTCAAATTTACACTCATAGTGTTTAGGACAGCTAGGTTGTTGGAAATGGGGACCACTTAATTACCCAGGCAGCTAGGTACGTTCTAAGAAAATATTAATGTTTAAATACCTAAATACTAAAACATTTATGAGAATTTATTCTTTCTTCACACAGCTGAGAATAACTAGATAAGTGTAGTTACTCTATTGTCAACAGTTTAAATGCGGTTTATTACTTCTGGCCTAGCTTCTGTATGGAAATATATTCACTTGAAATTCTTCTGCTGCTTCGACTAGTTTGTGGTATCACATCTTCATTAGTTTCAAATACAAATTGCTGGTGTAAGATTGGCATTGTCATAACTTTATTATCTTTAATTTTTTTTTCCCCAAAGGATTTCTTATATGCTCCTTTATTGTAGTTGTACAACAGATGTAAGAGATGAACTACTTTCTGTCATAGCATCTCTTAGATATTGTGCTTGATTTTAAACATAACTAAACAACTATTTCCTATTCAGGGAATTGAGTGCGAGTATCGCCACAGTGAGGGTGCCAGGCTTAACCCCAGGGATTGCTGGTACTGGATAAATGGTAACTGTTGGAACCCAAAGTGCACATTCCGGCATCCAGTGAGTCTCTCTTCTGTTTTTTGATATACAAGCACCCAACTGTGTATTATAATGATTGATTTCTTTGACAATTATAATTTTTGTCCTTTTTGTCTCATTCATGTGACATGATGGAAAATATGCTGCTTGTCCTCTTCCATCAATGTGCTATAAATGAGTCAGGAAATAAATTAAATTGCTCATGAGCTCAGAAATATAACCATCTCATTTGGTCAAAATAAGAAAGTATAATATTTCAATTATTGTACATGGATGCCACATATTCTATTAATGCTGTTTAATATCTGGATACTAATACTTATTCCTTTTCTTCAGCCGCTTGATGGTCTGTTTAGAATTCAGGGGACTACCTCAGGGTTGGTGCCACCTCCCTCACAAACTGTAGCATTAACACATGTTCCTGCAGCAAATGGTTCTGCTGATTACAACTTAAACAAGCAAAATGTTCCCTGCTATTATTTTCAAAAGGGGCATTGCTTAAAAGGTGATAGATGTCCTTTCATGCATGGACCACAACAAACAGATAATTCGGTTCCACAGCAGGTTGCTAAGGCTTCTACATCTCCTCCTGATCCTGTGTCAGCCCTCGAGAAAGAATCATGTGGTCCTAAGGAATGTTCCTTTCAGCAAAGGATGCATAAAGCAAATTTTGACAAGCCAGTTGAAGTGCCACTTGCCCTCGTTAAACCTGCTGCAAAATCTGAAAATGTGTTGAACAATGGTTCTGCAATTAAGCAAACTGCATCCCCTTATCCGTCAGAAGATGAGCTTCCCAGGGTTCAGCAAAGCAATGTTCCTGCCAACAGTGGCATTGTTCTGGACTGGACCCAAAGTCGTCAGCCCATAGACGAGCACTTCCAGAATGGTAGGGAAGCTGATGAGCTCTTGAAAGAGTCATCTCCAGGTTTTGATGTTTTGGTAGATAATAATATGGAAGACTCTGATTTCTTCCACAATGAAGGTGACTTTGGAAGAGTGCCTATTCAAGGTGGTAGGAATCTGAACCATGTCAGTGACTTTGACTATCACCATTCTGACCATGAGCTGGTTCCCAGTTTGGAGAGAGATCAGTATAATGGAATAGGTGACTATGACAGGTATGGATGTTTAGATAATCAGTATGGTCAACAACAGCAGAGGACTTCATCTGAGAGGATTCTGGAAAGAGCACCAATGCCTGAAAAAGGGATGCTGCAGAGAGAAGAGGGCTATCATGACATAGATGGGTCAGATTTGCGCCATCATTTATTGAAGAAAAGAAGGTTAAATGGTTTGAGATCGACCATCAGTCCTGACTGCTGTGGCAAACTCTTTCAGTGGGATAACTGCCTTTTTGATGAGGAGAGACACCATGCTCGTCATCCCGGCAGATCTCACCGTCGTTTTCCGATGGAAAGCTCCATAAGCAGTCGTCTGCAAGGTAGAATAACTTTCCCTGCAAGATTTTCATCAGATCCACCTACGGATTTGTGGTCAGAGAAAGACAGGGATAAGGGAAGACACCGAGGCAGATCATCACCTGTGAGCCCAGTAAATTACCAAGGAAGGCACCATGATAAAATAAAGAGGAGGCCTGACTTCTCAGACGGGAGGAATGTTGGTGTCCAGCCAATCAGAAGAGAAGATGCAGATCGTCTAAACTTTGCTGGTCCAAAAAGCCTTTCAGAGCTCAAAGGTGCAAAACTTTCAGAGAACTTCCAAGATCAGAAGAACATCAAAGGGCAAGCTTTGGGCCATCAAGAATCTGAAGGTTCTCTCTCATTTGAGGGTCCAAAGCCTCTGAGTGTCATCCTGAAGAGGAAAAGAGAGACTGCAGGAAATGGTGCAAATTGCAGCAATGTTGATAAAAATAATCAGCGATACATTGAAGGTGGTATTGGTTCTTCTGCTTCAGAAGCAACTGAGAAAAGTAATCATGCTGCCAACTGCCCTAAAGAATCCAAGGTTGCTCAAGTTGATGAAGAGGAAGGAGAGGATATGATCCTGATTGAAGGGAAGGAATTAGCCAATGATCACCAAACTTCAGCTAAAGGAAATACACACGAAGGGAAAGATGGCATGATAATGAATGATGAGCAGGAGGTTGAGCGTGCAGAGTCTGACTATGAGGGTGTGGGGAATTCCAACCTGAAGATGATGACACGTATCAGGAGGATGAAGAGGATGATGAAGATGACTTTACTAGGAAGGTAGGCGTCATGTACTCTTGAAGAGTGTGTTTGGAGGTTCATTTCTGAGTGAATGAAGAGGCACCAGAGGCCAAAGATGTCATCTTTGGATCTCTTGGAAGAGTGTAATGGCACTAGCGCTAGTCCTTTTTATTCCATCTGGGTGGTTGTAAGAGAAGCCTCAGGTGGAAGCAGAGAAGCTAGAGTCGTTTGAGGGTTGAACATATGAGTTGTAATTTTTGTGGCTCTGCAGTTGTTTTAGCTGCTTTGTTTGGGAGTTGATTTTTGTTAGATGTCCAACGGGTATTTATTTGGTTTATATTTTAACCTGATTTATAAGATTATGAATTAACCTTCAGACTTCGTAGAGTATCAGTCCGTTGTTTTCATGCTTCGTTCTTGTGTTCTTTAACGGAGCAACTGATATCAAATAGTGCAGCAAACGAACTGACAAACAAAGCTGTGTGATCTGTAAATGGTACGGTAATACGTGGCTTTGGCTATCTATTCCCAAAAAAGACAACCAAAAGTCATGTGATCTATGGTACAGTAATAAGTGAAAGACAGTAGGACGGTTTATTTGCAGCAGATTTTACCACTCTTTCATTTGATAGGGCAGGCTGAAATCGTGCTCCAATCTGCTTAATTTTGTACCTAGAAGTATGTCATTGTTCACCATGTAAGCCAGAATCTTTTCACAATTAGCATTCCTGCAAATTTGTTTCAACCTTGACGATATAATAGAATGACCTTGTCCCCTCGGCTTTTTCCTGGATAAATTGAGTTCTGCCACAAAAATTCGGGTCATTCTTCCTCCACCCTATCCTGCTGCTCTCAATGCTGCACGCTCTCAATGGTGCACTTTATTTCACTCTGTTTCCATTTGGCTTCTGATTTGACGTTTGATGCTTTGTTCTTGACGGAAAAAACGTCATCCTAACGTCCAAAGGGTCTCCAGTTTTTCTTCTTTGTTTTCCTTTGATTTTTCAAAAACAACTTTATCACGGCTTCTATGATTGCAGGAAATCTTATTGACATATCAGGTCCTCCCCTCTTTCCCATGTTATTCCAAACAAGTGGGGAGATTCAAACTGTCCTCTCAGAGATTTGCTGGGGCTGCACTTCTGGTTGGCAGTTTCTTTCCATAAGCACCTTGACGTCAATACGGCTGCATTCTTGATTTCTACTAATATCCATCTTGCTGAGCAAATTAATATATAAAGTTGCCATCATCAAATGCTTGCATAAATATAAATATCTGGGCACTTAAGTTTGTTCCAATGTAATTGAAATGATAACAGCCCTGGTTAAATCCATTTGGCAGAGTTTGAGAGTTCAAATCCTGATGGTGGAATCCTCACCATACTTGAGATCAATCTCAAACTTGAAAACCTCTGCGGGTATCCTTGTTTCCCTCAAATCCCCATTCTCCAGTCTGAATCTGGAATCACCCAAAATATATATTACGGTTAAAATATGAAGTCAAACTGCTAAGGTGGCACAGCAAACAAGTAGCCGTGCATTCATTATTTACGAGCTTGTAGCTCTTCATCGCTAACATAGGGAACCGTGTCTACAAACGATTAGTCGGTCACGACCCATTTGAGGTGACCCATTTGAGGTGCTAAGTTCACCTGCCATCTAAGCACTCTTGTTTCATTACTCAGTGCCAAGTATCCACGGAATGTTCTCGGAGTATCAAGTTAATCTCTCAGTTACATACTGCAATGCACCTACCAGCAAGATGGTCATTGTTCTTGATCGCATACAATGGAGTCATTATCTTTTAAGTCAGCTAACCAGAGATGGCAGAAACTGATCTGGCCTATGAACCCAACCCAAACCCTTCCAAAAAAAAATAAGGTTAGGATTTTTTTTTTTTCGATCCAAATCCAAAATAAACCCGAAATGATCCAAAAATTTTAAGATCGGATCATAGGTAACCCGAAATCTCCCGAAAATGGTATTTGCCAAAAAAAAAAATATAAGTTTTGATTACCACTTATAATTAGTTGTTTAGATATAAGGATAAAATATATTTTTAATTTTTTATTTAAAATTTTAGAATTTTATCTAAATGGCATTATATAATTTTTTAAATTATCAATTAAATTTTTACACAGTTAATGTTATAATATTTTATATTCTTTGATATATAATATAGTTAATGTTAATATGATTCAAGAAATGATGGGATTAGTAGTGTACTTTTTCAAATTAAGTGTTATTAAAGGATCGATATCAATAGCTTTAAACATCCTTTGAGAAAGAAATGGAAGAGTATAATTAAGTATGATGTTGCTTTTTTTATTTATTCATGAGATTAAAAATATTTCTAATATTTTCTTATTTCACTTTATAATTTTATCAATAATTTAACATAAATATTTATTTAATTTTAAAAGTACTCTTTTATAGTTAGTTATATTATTTTAGTATTTATAAATTTATAACTATATTTTTATTAAGATCTAATCTTTTTTTGAGGAAGATTATTATTATATTATTTTTATTAGTATCTAATTATGTTATAATTTTGTGTCCATCTTCACTAGCATTTAGAGTAACAAATGAATTAAGAAAAAAAATTAAATTGATCATTGATAAATTGCTTAAAAAGAACAAGAAAGAAAAGCATGTATTGAATTCTTAAAAAAGAAATCCTTGGCCAATTCGAAATGATTTATGAATTGATCCTAACCTGATCATTTAGGGTTAGAGTTTAGCTTAAATAAATCAAACTCTAAATCCTAATCTAAAATGATCCAAACCAAAAAATGATCTAACCCAATCTGATTACCACCTCTACAGCCGACCATTTATCCAAACTCCTGCTTCTATAGTGAGAAACCCATGCATCTAACTGCTGACATTTTCTTATTTGTAAGTCAAATATCTAGCAACTAGAGCTATTATGCATTGGCCTTGGAGGATTTTTAGTGACAAGCCAAAATTTCTTATAACAGATTATATATCTTTTGTGACAAGATTTTTAGTGTCCAATCAAAAGTTGTAATAGAAAAGTGAATTTCTTGTAGTGTTATGATCTTATAACTATCCTATAGATCTATCACATCCCAGACCCTAGGATGGATCTGGGATGTAACAACCTACTGCATGTTAGGTGTGCAAAGTGTCCATTTACTGGAATAATCATTCATCCAAGGAAATTCTAAGCTAACAACTTGTAGAGAATTGAATAAAAGGTTTAATCAAACAAGATTCTTATTACAAGTTAGATGACATAAATAAAATAAGTGTTTTAATTGTTAACAAGCCTAATTAACTCATAAGACAACTAGGTCGAGCTGATAGGTACTACTTCTACCTAGGTCCCTCTTTATTTCTTAGTCTCTGAAAAACAATATAAGATAATTTAATGAGTTCATACTCAGTAAATAACACTAATTATAAACTTATAACTAAGGAAATTAATGCATTTAAAACTCTCATGAGTGTTGCATGTCAATACTGTTATCTTATATCTCATTAGAATGCTTAGAATTTTCAAAGTATTATAAACTGGTTTTTTCTTTAATCAAGGTTTACATGTCTTCATTTATTAGGGTTTTCATGTCATCATGGTTATCATGTTATCCTTATTATTAGTTTTCATATCATCATTTTAAGTTTACATGTTAACTTTTTACAAATATACCACAATGACATACTGTAATCACATATATCCCTTTAATAGGGCACCATATTTAGCACTATGGATGAGAGTATATCCTCACATATATTTCCTGTGAAGGTGGGTCTCGGTATTAATTATTAAGTCATCAAGTCATATTATAGTGGATCGAGGGTGTCACGTTTTATCAATCAATATTCATTTATATTCAATTATTCATGTTGGCTAATCTAGTATTGGGTGCCAGGTCATGTGTCTATGTGAGCCATCCCCATGCGGGGTCATCGCCTCTCGATGAGGCGGTGGCTATGAGGTAGCTGGTGGCTTCTGGACAAAATAAAGAGAATTCTTTGTTTCAAGAGAGAGAAAATAGGAAAACGCTCTCTCTCCAATCTTCTCTATCCCCTTCTAGTGATGCAGCCAAGGGTGTGATGCTTTTGTAGATTCTAGCAACCTCTTACTTCAGCCGACGACTCCTCCAACACTTCTGTCGTTGACAGAGGTTAGTCTCTTGTTTATCGCCCTTCAAGTGGTATTAAAGCATTTGGTTAGCCAATGGCCACCTCCCAGGCTTTTTTTCACCGCGGCGCTCATACGAGGTCATCGAAGAAGGTAGCAAAGTAAGGCATAGCGACCAGTGGCCACCTGCCTACTCCACGCTATGACCATGGGAGCCATAGCGTCGCCCCCTCGTCCTCAACGGAGGAAAGGGGTCATCTTACCCCAAACGATGATCGACATCATCTTCTCCGATCGCCGAGAGGCCATCAGCCTTCTCCCTGGCTGCAAGAGGCCGAAATGGCCTTGCCGGCCGCCACATGTGCAACGACCATGAGTAGTCTTGCGAATTTTACGAATGATGCTTATCCGTAAATTCGAAGATTTCCAGGGACTTTTATTTCCCATTTCCTAAAAAAAAGGTAAGTGGCCAATGTTACAGCCACATCAGCTTAGTGTTGACAAGGCAGCCATGTGGCACTGCCCTCTACCATGCCTGTGTTGATGTGGCTCCATCACATGTCATGCTGATGTGGTGCCCTGTAGGCTGGAAATGATGACAAGGCTGCTTACGTGATAGCACTATATTATGCTGATGTGGCATGTCGACATGGCACTCCATGCTAACGTGCACTGATATGTCATGGGTTTATATGGCACACTACTGATGTGGCACACCATATTGGATTTTATTTTTTCTAGTTTTCTAATTTTAAATTATTAAAAATCTAAAAAATTATAAAAAAGGAAAAATTCAAAAAAATTACAAAAAAATCATGAAAAATTACAAAAAATTATGAAAAAATCAGAAAAATTCATAGAATATTATAGAAAATTTATTGACGATTTTTTAGATATGGCGTAGTGGTTTATACTTAATGCATGGAGAGTATTTGTGCCACACTATGTGCTTTTTTCTATGAAAATATTTCTATTAACATAATTATTTATACTTAGTGCATAGATATAATTTTGTGCCTATTTCCGCATGTTATTTCTGCTAATAATTATTTATGCTTAGTGCATGAGGGGTATTTATGTCATTTATTCTATATTTTTCTTTGAGCATGTTTATTTATGCTTAGTGCATAGATAATGTGTATGTTGAATTTTTATGTCTTTTGTTGACATGAAATTTATGCTTGGTGTCGCATGTGGATTAGTTCCAACCTGTGTTGGCTATATGGATTCGTTCCAATTTCTGTTGGTTTTATGAACATTAGAGATGAATTTTCTAGAAAATTATTGGATTACATATTCTATCTTATTAAATGGGTGATGATTATGAACTTAGTAAACTTTTCGACCCTATTTATAAGTAGAAATATTTAAAATCTTACTATTTTTTCTTGATATTAAAATACACTAATTTATGTGCTTGATGTCCAAAACTTGTTTGAGTGTAGTGATGGCCTCCAAGATGTATAGTAGCTGATCTCAATAGAGGTGTAAAGCCAAATGTGCAGAATTATGATATATAGTATAGGAAGATCCAGTATCTGCTAAATGAGTTAGAAGTCTTAGAGAACTTGATATCCAGGATGACACTGCAAGAGCGTAGCACTTTTGCACAGCATCGTCATGATTAAGAGGTCTATGAAAACTAGGTGAAGAAGGATTATTGTGTATGCTTTACCACGCTGAGCAGCATGTATAATGATTTGATCGAAAATTTTAAGAGTTTGCTAGTAGCCTAGGCTATGTGGAATCAACTTAAGATTATGTACGGACAAATCTCAATGACGAGGTTACGTGCCTTGAACCTAAGATTTATGTAGTATACCAAGGATCCAAATCATTTGATGTCTGACCACCTCATGTAATGAGGAACATTATTAGGGATCTAAGAAATGATGGAGTTGACCTTACCGATGAGCAGCAGTTCCTCATAGTGATTCATTAACTGCTAGATTCTCAGTGGAGCCAAATGAAGCTCTTGATGATTCACAGTGAGAACATCAAGACTTTTGAAGATATATCTCATCATCTTGAGTTGGAGGTAGAGCGTATTGAGATTTCTTGCCCCTCAACCTATTCACATGGGTGATTGTCTTAGCACTTTTGTGATGAGTAGGATGAGACTAAAATGACCATAATAAATGCCTAAACAACGGTATTGTGAAAAAATGCATATGCTATATAGAGCATAAAAAATGCATGGGTTGCATAAAATATTGCATGAGTTGTAAGATACATGGGTGTAAAATGATTTCATGCTATTAAGTTGCATAAATTACAAGAAAGTCGTCTCAAATAGAACCGAAACAAGACTCAGGGGAGTCGGATACAGAGTATGTATATAATTATGTCTACAAATCCATATTAAGCTTAAAGTAATCAAACGAGAGCATATGTGTATGTACTTGGGTTGGACATTTTTGTGATGTTTGGACTTGGGTTCGTACAGCAGTTGAGTTTGTTATGACCCATTGAGTGAGAGTTCTACCGTAGCATACATTGTGTTGCATATTCTAAAGTCGACCTAGTAGGGAATTACATGATGATTTCCCTCTGTATCACCGTGTGAGCCCTACAACCATGTAGTGTCCTTAGACTTGAACCTATATCAGGAAGTTGGAGTTTAGGATAACTTCCTTAGCTTTGTCATCTAGGATCATGAATAATACATCCACATAAGGCAATAAGAGGAAGTTTACTGGACAAAGATGGATTGATATGAGTGTTTAAGGAAAATTATTTACAAACACACCTTGAGTTTATAATCCATAGCTCAAACAATTATGTGCATGAGTTGCATATGATCATGAATATAGATGTTTGACTTGGTTATTTCAAGTATTGCTCAAAGTTAAGTTTCTTGAGGGGTTGAGAGTAATTGATCAGGTGTGATAGGATTTTTAGAATATGAGATTGGATTGATTGTGTGCTGCATTAGTTATATGTTAACTTAATGCAACACTTCCACTATATGTTATAACTACGTGTGAGTTTTGTCGAGTCATACACCCTACTGCACTACACGAGGAGAGAGATAAAATGAGGTTGTGAGCATTGTTCCTACATGGACGATGGAAGATTGTTGGCTGACCTAGCACTGAGTGCCAGGTCATGCGTCCACGTGGGTCATTGCCTCTTAGTGAGGCGATGGCCGTAAGGTAGCCAGCGGATGGCTTCTAGATAAAATGGAGAGAATTCTCTATTTCAAGAGAGAAAAAATAGGAAGATGCCTCTCTCCTACCTTCTCTATCCCTTTCCGATGACACAGCCAGGGGTGTGATGCTTTTGGAGATTCTAATAACCTCTTATGTCGGCCGACGGCTCCTCCCTTGCTTCCGCCATTGACAAAGGTTAGTCCCCTATTCATCGCCCTTCAATACCATTATTTAATTATACATGTAATTCTTTAAATAATGATATATATATATATATCATCATCATCATCATTATTTATATTATATTTGGTTAATATTATTTATGCTTTCACAATAATACAAATTTTTAATTTCTATATTCTACTTATTTGAATTAGTGATTTTCTATAACAACTAATTATACAAAAATTAACCAATAATAGAAGGCATTAAAATTTAATAGCCCATTGCACATTAATAAGCAATAAAATTTAATTATGCAAAAATGATAACAGGATAATAATTACTAACATTCAACTAACAGTGCAAAATTAAACTTTAACAATATTTAGAAATTATATAATTATATTCAAAATTAAGTAATTTTCTAAAAATGCTAATTACTTCACTCGCTAATCCACAAAGGGTCAAGTCAACTTGACTGTTGGTCACCTACATTATAATATTTAAACTTTTTAATTCTTACAATTAAATTCATGATAACTAATTTTAAATTCTAAAATAACCCACCTAATCTAAGCCTCGACCCAACCCTTAATAGACTTCAACTTACTTGGACCAAAATCTTGAGCTAAGGTCTAACTAAACCTGCGTCTTAACCCAAACTAGGCCTTAACCCACCACAAATCACTTGGGATTGGTTTAGAATATAAGGTTATTAACTAAGTTAAATCATTAACAAGGCATCCTAGGCTCACTTAAATCAAGTCAACCTACCTATCTTGCTTCCTAAACCAAGTTAAACCAATTCCTAATCCGAGTGAGCCTAAAGTTTCAGCCCGCAAATCACAAACTAGGTCGAGCCTCACCCAGCGCTCTCACATGAACTCAAGAACAGAGTTCATCTCCCCAGATGGCCTCCAAACCAGCCAGATCCCAAGAATCGGGGAGGAACAACTGATCCCTCACAAAAATGAAGAACTAGCAATGGCTGGTGACTAGGATGAGCTACTAGTTGAAATAAATCCTTCCGTAGCATTGATTCTTTATTCTTTGTCAAGTTTTGCATTGCCCTATTTCGATCTCTATTTGGGGAGATTATGACCGGATCTGAGGTTACTGTTCTTGGCTGAGCCCCACTAGCTTGTGATACAGCGATGGCCAATTGTTGGGAATGGTGCTGAGGACCACCTGAATGATGTTTTCACCGGCCCTTCCCTTCATTTGAAGCCAGATGTGAGCCATTCCTTGAGACCATCTACTTCCACATTTAATCGCTAGATTTCTTATAATTTATTTAATATACTCTCTTAATTTCTCTTCCCACCGCATGGGCTTATGTTAGTCCAGATCTAGGTTTGACTAGGATGTGGTGGGGTAGGCTCTGATCATGGGTTTGAGGCTGACTGCATTGAACTCAAACTTCAGCTTTTATGTCATCTTATTTTAGAATTTTGTTTACTTTAAGTGTTGTAGGTGGGTTGCGGACCTAGTTGTGATCAAGATCTAACTTATTAATCAGTGCAGCAAGGTAAGTAGCTCTAATTATAATTAGAGTATTGTTAAAATATTTATAGTTTGATAAATATATTAGAATTTGGTAAATACTTTATCTAGTTATTTACATGAAAAATGTTAAAATATTGCTATACTTTGAAAATACCATGCTTTGTTTATTTATAATTGTTAGATTATGCAAAATTTTCTTTGAAATTCTCTATGCCTAATATTAAATTGGATGCATGTTATAAATATATATTGACATGAAGAATGATTTCAATTTTGTAAATTCTTATTATATTTTATTTATATGAAAATTTAGATCAAGTAAGTCTATTAATTTATGTGATTAGATCATACCCCAAGGTTTTTAAGAAATATGTTGTCAACTAATTTTGACACTTAGAAATATTTAAGAAATTATAAAATTATATGTATGCAAAATAAATAAGTTGAATATATATATATATTAGGACTCTTAGTCAACCTATGCTTGTGATATGTGAACCTAGCCTCTCGGGGTTTATACGAAGGTTTGTGATATCAGAACCCTTTTCATAGATGATATATGTAGTTTATATTTTGTGACCAATGCTGTAGGGTTAAATATAATTTCTATTATGTAGCGTCATCATAGGATTTGCATATGATCATAGTTATTGATCGAAGAGTTTTTATTAGACCATTTTGTAAAGTTTTATTTGCTAAAAGAAATAAAAATTATTTTTGTTCGACCCTTGAAAAATATGACTTTTCTGCAAATAACTTAATTTTAAGCACATGTATAATAATGTTTCAGTATTTATGGTATTATTTATATATTTTAATTTGCATTAGTTTGTTTACTGAGCATTGCTCATAAAAAAATTTTGTTGTTTTTTAGAAATCAAGAAATAAGCAAGAGTTCAGGTAGAAGCTGGTTCAAGAATTAGTTACTTTTCTATGATTAGTTTACTTTGATTTAACAATGTTTAGCATTTCTAATACCAAGATCTTATGTTAGATTTTATTGTTGATATTATTTTGAAATTTGACTAGTTTTATTTAATGGATATTACATATGCTATTGTTAGTTCAATTCATTTAACTTTATAGTCTTACTTTAAGTATGACGTGTTGCATGTTAGGGATTTAATTTCTAGATATGTAGCCGATTGTTATGTTCTAGTTCCACTTTGGGTTTGGAGCATAACACTCCTTTTAACGCTCCAAATTTAAGAAAATAGAGCAAACACATCTACATTTAATCCTAACAATTCAACCAAGCTATCCCACTATTCATGTCCCTCACCCTCTTGCCAATCACTGTAAAGAACCTAGCAAGGTAATCACAACCCTTGGATTTCGGTTAAATCCCAAGAACTTTTTAATCTAGCAATCAACCTATCCTTTCTTCCTTTGCAAAGACCCTCCAATCCAAGCCAAAGCCATGGTAGGAAATAGAGAGAAAACAATAACTTTACAAGAAACTCTACGAAATTAAATCCTAAGAAAACTGTAAGCCTCCTTCGTAGCATCTCTTACCTTCAAGATTCTACAAACCTAAAACCTTACTTTCCTACTCTAAATTTGGTTTAGACCATCCTACCAACCTAGATAAGGAGAAAGACCTCTTTAGTCCCCTTGGTTGAGGACTTCTTCAAGCGGGGGCCCAATATCAAGGGGATGAGGAGAGGAAGCACCATTCTAGAAGTATCAAGAAGCCTCCTTTCCCTTCTTATTCCCTCTCTTTTCCTTTTTCTTTATTTATTTTTGCAGTTCTTCTTTAAGCTTTATTTCAATAACTCTAACTCTGACCTACCCATCCTTTTGAGGGTAGTGGGTTCCACTTTTGGACCCTTCTCATCATGGGCCTAGAATCGAACCTTTAGATTTCTCTATCCTTACAGCATCTCAGAGTTTATTAAAACAAAACTTGCATTAAATTTGTATAAAATATTATATTATATTATATTTCTTACTATCGCATAAATGATTAAACAATTCTTCTAAAGAAGGATTCATACCAGTAGCGGAGGATCCACTAGTTTTATTGCAGCATTCACAGTCAATTTTGTGCCAAATTAATTTTCGATATATTTATATAAAAATAAAAATGTTTTTGAATGTCTCGCCATCTTCCACATCTAAGCATATGCGTGGAATTATTGGTCTCATAATCAAACCAAATAATAAATAACTTTGAAGTTAAAATGCATCCTTAAACTAACAATATCTTCAACACCTGAGAAATCCTAAATTATTACTCAAAGTAAACAAAAATGACGGCTTCTATCATAAAGTTACTGGTAGTTTTAATCCATCAAGTTCCCTAGCTAATTTGAACGCTCCTTTCTTACTCTCCAAATTACTGAAATAAAAAACTTAACAAATTGAATTAAGTTTACATGAGATCAAGATTTATTAAAATAAAACGTAAAAATATGATATATATATATATATCCAAAATCAGTAAATATTAATTTTTAATGCAGTCTTAACATCTGTGTTGGAATTATTTTAACTGATTTGAATTAAAATCTTGAAGAATCCATATGCAGATCTAATGCAATCTGCTTGCAGCGTTGCGTGCCAGGAAGATTCCAATAGCTGGAGGTGGGTGCTGGCACACTTCAATTTATCTCACTTAAGAGGACCAAATGAAGACATGACTTTCCCTTTCCCCTCTTAACATCGTTTTCCTGAAGCCAAGCGTCAGTCTTCTTTCGAAGTCGGCCTGTCTGCTCCGTCCTTTGTTACAATCGACGCCATGCTTTTCCTTCGTGGTCTTCCTTTCCTCTTCCTCTCCCTTGCATCCCTCACTCTCTCCCATCGAAAGGTCTGTATCGTTTTTAATGATTATTTTCAGTTTTTTTATACTTTTTTGCTATTTATTTCGGGTTAAAGTCCTCGATTACAGGCTGCGGTGGTGGTGGAAGTCGAATTCTCGTCATCGTCCTTCACCGCTGCCCTCGAAACCCTTCAGAAGCAAATCGGGCACGGCCTTTCCCCTCCTTTTATTAGACGAATATATCAATCCCGAGCAATGTTAATCGTCCGATCTGTGTTCTTCTCTCCAGATATGACTTCCAGACCGTCGATCTGCTGCGCCGGGCGATGACCCACCCTTCTTACTCCCTTGAGAACTGCCGCGCCCTCAGCGTTCTCGGGCTCAGCGCCATCGAGGCCTCCGCCGCTCTCCGCCTCCTCAGCAAGGACGCCGACGCCTCCGCTGAGGCCGTCAGCCGCCGGATCGTGGAGGTCGCCGGCGTCGATGCGTGCGCCGCCGCCGGTTCCCGCCTGGGGCTGGAGAAGGTCGTCCGCGTCTCCACCGGGACTAACTCCTCCGCGCCGGCAGTCGTCTGCGCTGCTTTCAGGGCGATCTTCGGCGCCGTCGCGGTGGATTCCGGCAAGGCCGACGCCGCCGGTGAAGTCTTCTGGAAGGTGCACGGCGGCAGTGCCGCGGATATGTAGCGGATGCTCGTAGGTGGCCTCACCTACGTAGGGTTTCTTTCCCCTTCTCCGTGAGTGGACGTATTATTAGATAATTAGCTTTAATTATCTAATAATATATGATTAAAAATATATGACTTGTGTCTGGATTTTAACTTAGTATCGCTAATATATGATTAAGAAAATTAAAGGATAAACAATATATTGTGGTTTCTTTCAACTATATAACTGCGGCCCCATATAAACCTCAGCTTGTGGTGAAGAATTGGGTTAATGAGGATTAGAAGAGCTTTTCGCATAATTTTCATCACCCACAATTCCTTATTGGCCAACTAATTAGTTGATTAGTTGTCTTTTCAAAATATTTGAGAAGCATTGAATATCTGAATAATTTCTTGAATCACTCTACTTATGAAAGGGTCCGGGATTCACTGATTACAGCTGTGCGGATACCTTCCCATGCTGTTCCTAATTCAGGTTCGATTACTGTTATTGTGACAGGTAAATTGATCTAGCATGAGTGATTATTCCATTGTAAACTCTTATGAAGAAGACAACACTACAAGTAGATCTTTCACAGATCTCTGAAAGTTGAATTTCATACTCCAAGGGGAGGAGGTAACCATTGGATTGTAATAGTGGAAGAATAAGGGGGTCGAAAGGCTTGAGTTACCCTAGAGCCTTTCTATTACCTTGCAGAATCCTTGTTCAGATCCTGAAAAAATTCCCTTGCCAGATAAAAGGCAGCATATAGCTCATCCTGGTAGTCAATTTGCCTTGAAATATTCCTATAGTTTTGTTGTACCATCTTAACCAACCAGCATGAAGCAACTTAGCCTAATCGTTACCAATGATCCCATTGATGAGCATGTTGTTGACCTTTCAAATAAGGGGGTTGGTTTCCCATGTAGCACTGCATCAAATTATGCTACAGTGTATCCATGATTGCAAGACTCCAAATAGCCTTTTGCTTAGAATTGGCATAGGAATAAATTAAGTCCAAACTCCAAGCAATTTTGTTGTTAAGAATTGAATAATCATGATAATTGGGCATGGCCACCTCCCTCAAAGCTGCAAACTTGTAACCAGCTAGTCTTAAGTAACAAAATTTTGTTTAAAGATGTTCTTATTGTGACACGTGCAATGGAGAGATGGATATTGTCGATTATATTTGTTACATGTCCCGTCGTTACACCAATTTGGATGCTTTCAAGCAGCCTAAATCTCTCAGAGAAATGCTTGACTTACATTTCACAGAGACGAAAATGTGGGGCTTTTGCGCCTTACCACAGCCAGTATGGAAAAAAGAAAAAAGAATTTATGTTTTTTTAAAAAATAAATTAACTAACTTTTAATAAAAAGAGGATTTTTTTTTAAATGGACCCGGCATAGATTTAATTGCCTTATGAAATCAAAGTAATTTACAAAATGGACAAAAATAAAGAAAAACTAGTGTAAAGAGAAGGGCGACGGAACAGAGGACAGGTGTTACGGGGAACTTAGCAGCAATTGAATTTCCCAGACAGCTTAAATTTTCCGGGCTTGCTGGTCATTTGATGAACATAGAGATGATGGTAGAGATGGTGTGGTGGTTGCAGAGCTAGCACCGTTGAAGGTTTGATGGTTTCCTTCTTTCGGCATGGACCAAACAGAGCATGATCCAATCTCCCATTATCCTTCTTGGTAAGGAAGCGATCATCAAATCGTTCCGTATTGATGCCAGACAAATTAGGTCTGCTTGAATAATGAGGAGATTGATGAAGGACTTCCACATCTGAATTTGCGTAGGGACAATCAAGTAAAAGGTAAATTCTTGCCTACCCTCCATGTTGTTCACCTGCACCATCTTGATTTTTTTTTTTTTTTTTTTTCCCCTTAAACAACTGTTCATACCCATATATTTTAATTCTTGCATTTGAGTGGGAAACAAGAAAAAATGCACCCCCAAACTTAGTTGTATTTATCAAATCATATGAATAATAAAAATATTTAAATTAGATAGGAAAATGGCATCCATCCGTAGGAACCCTAACATGCGTACGAGAAAAAAATGACAGAACACCTTCTGTTTTCTCCATCCATATTTCATCAAATGAAGGAAGGTGATCTACCACTTTTTTGTTTGTTGAAAAAAATCAAAAAGTATTTAAGTTGGCATGATCACAGGGTTAATCAGAATACAAAATCACCTAACTGATGGAACCAGGGTGTCTTACAATCTCTTATACATAAAATGCTATCCAGAGAGCCAACCTTGATTTGAAAATGACTTGAACTACAATCAATATAATAAACTTTCATCAAAAGATCGAAATATTAAATCTTGCTTCTATAGACCTATGGTGAGGCCTTTTCATTCTCTCAATTTTTGACCTATTTACATTCACAGAACGGTTTCGGCCACTATAAGAGAGAACAAAAGGCTGTTAATGCATTTTTGATAAAAACATTGAATGTCACATATTTTGTGAAACACTAAAAATGATTTTTAATGAATACTACAGCATGATCCTTGCAACATTGCACGTCAGATACAGTAACATCTCTTTTCTTTTTTCCTGGGCGCAGAAGTATCCATATGTAAACTAGGTTGCAGTAAAATGCATGCTTGTGTATTATAGAAATTCACATGGAAATTTAAAGAACCATTTGGAAACATAAAACTTGGGCACTGCTATCCTGCCATGAACAATACATTTTGTTTAAAGAAAGTACAGGCAGGTTTTTTTAAGAACCATACAGTTTCGGTTAATCCAGCTCCAATATACCTCTATTATGGTGCCCACTCAAGACACCAGGAACAATATTGAGCAAGTTTAAGGATATCATGTGAAACTAACTCCTACTTGTATCAGCATGAACTCATTTATCCATTTTGAACAGCACATGGATGGAGGCCTCCCAAACATATACTTTTGAAATAGTTCAAGTGTCAATTTCCAAGCTTAACCCAAAGACCATCCTCTATTTAATTGAAATTAGAAAATAAAGCATAAACTACAAATTGAGTGCAAATATAATTTAGATCTAGAAGTGGCATGATAATCATTTATGGCAAACTAACATTTCACAATACTTAAAAGTTGTCATCCCAGCATCCAGTGGTGAACTGTACAAAACCATAAAACAAAACATGAGTCAAATTCTGCTGTCTTTTAAGGGGAAGGAATAGAAAGTTTGGCAGCATTGTGGCTACTTGTCTCACCAGGTCCACTATGGTGACTTCTGCTGGCAGGGCACCACTACCTGGACTACTGATATGGAGTGCTTGGCAACCTGTCTATCTATCCACATGTTAAGCAAAGATCCATTAAGGCGCATAAAAATGGCCCTATCATGCTCATCCTTGAAAGCCTCGCAGGCAGAGAGGAATGCTTCTGAAGAGATGTTAGACAGTGTTTCCAATTTGTCAATGCAATCTTCAATTGAATACATCCTCAGTCTCCCAGCATTCTCATGACTGAGTTGTTCTTTGGTGATCTTTGGTTGCCACCTTGCAGACTCCACTGGCTCTGGTGCAGCTCTGGGGACACCAGTCCTTTTTCTTTTCCTCGGACTTGAGGAATTAGAGATGTCATGGGATGTGTTAGAGCTATTATCTCTATCGATTGTATCAAGAGATGCTTTATCATGATGCTTCCCATTTGATGTACTTGCACAAAGCAACTCAAGGATCGCAAAAGCTGGGAAAGGCCTGTCCTTACACTTGGCATATTCTGGATTTGCCTGTTTTAAAAAAGAATGCCTCATAAAATGTATTGTAAAAAATATTTACAGATTGAACCTACCACAGAGAAGTGAAAGGATAAACACTTGCCTCTATCACATCTTCCCAATTTGAAAGATCTCCAGCAATAAGCATATTTCTATCTGGATCCCATCCCCAACCACTTTTGGTTGCAAGGGTGTGGTACAATAAGAATGACTTCTTTAAGACCTTTAAGCGATTCTTGATATGAGCCTTTGTGTAAGTTAAGCCTGTCTGAAGATTAAAGGTTGGGACTATTCGTGTCCAGGCATCATTTGTGAATTGCCCCCCAACATAGTTTCCTAGCGTGTACTCCTGTTTCAATATCCTCAGCAATGTCTCATCAAGTGCATTGGTCCAATTAGAACTGCGTTCCCTAACAGACTTTGCAGCAACTCTCTTTGTTGGCATTTCTAATAGATTTAAGTTAAATTAAACATCAATTAACAATCATTCACATTTTAAAAGTAAATTGATACTACTGATCAAGAAACAGATACAACAACAAGTAATCATAGAACAATTACACAGCAGTAAAGGTAAAACATATGATAAACTAATCAACAAAGAACAAAGATAATAGCAAAACCCTGGGCAGCTTCTTTCTCTAAAGGAAAGAATGAAAGGACAACAGACAAGATAGAGCTCCAAATTTAATAGTATATAGCAAAACATGAAACCAGATTACAGCAAGTTAAACTGACCTACATATCTTGTATCATATAGGAAAATACTTAATCCCTAATCAAGAAGTACAGTCAGTGGTAACCTAGCCCAAATAGTAGGATTAGATTGAATCCCCAGGGAAAAATTTAAAAATAAAGTATTTAGAATGTTGTCAAAAATGAGACAAACAGTATGTCCATACAACAGATGCGAGCCGAAGATACTACACAAGAAAAATATTCACGATTTGGTATGATACATAACTTGGCATCATGACCAACATATACAAATGATGTAACAGAATATATTCTCATAGCACTGCGTGACCGGGTGAAAATAAATGAGATCATCACATTTGAATGAGTTCACATGATGACATATGACAACAATAAACAGATACAAATGATGTCTAGGTTGGGCACATGAATGAGGCTGCAATCCTCCAATCATAGCTCAGATCGATTTAATTTCATTTCCAGCATGGGAACTGGAAATGAGCAACGTAAATGAGTTCACAGCACCATATCTAACAGCTGCAGATGAATATAAGAAGTGCATATTGAACCCAAAACTGAGGCTTGGTTGGAAAAAAAAAAAAAAGGCTCAAATCAAGCCAGTTCCGCACATGACAACTTAGAACTTAGAAAGAAAGAAAGAAAGAAAAAAATCTAAGGCGATGGTTGTTAGTATGTAACAAAAATTAACCCAGCTTCAAAGCGTTCTCTTTCCTCCCAGAGAGTAGTCACCAAGCTTAAGTACAAAGCGAACTATAGCACAAATTAGTGAAGAGCAGAGCCAAATAACCACTATCTTCCGAGACACATAGATTGTCATCTCGTATTCCACCTTCAACAGTAAACCTTAATTTTATGTACGTTCTGTCATACAATTTCTCAACAGCACCATGCTTCATAACATCAAGTTGTCCCAGTGACTTATACATGTTAACGTAATATGATAGCACTATAAAAACATATTTTAGGACTAATTTTCAGCAAATAAAATCATAAAATCAACAAATTTGCCGCAAGAACAACTTAAGATAGCCTCAGTTAATACAGCTAGCATATATTAGAGGGAAGACCAAGACTTAAAACTAATATCACAAAAAAAAAAAAAAAAAAAAAACTAAAATCAATCAAAAGAAATAGAAAGTAATTAAAAAATCACAAGATGAAACAGCCCAAAGCCATGGAAAATTTCTGAATAAATAATAAATAAATAAAATGAACAAAAAAAATGGAGGGATCTTCACTTGCGAGGCCGGCAGCTGCTAGGGAAGGCGGGTTGAGGAAAGAAAACGGCGACTGCTGCGGAAATCCTCGGAGAAGGTGTGAGAAGAAGAGGGATCGGGAGGGGGTTTAGAGATCCTCGGAGACGGAAGATGCCATGGGCAAAAGACGAGGTTTAGGGCAGGAGGGAATAGGTGAGGAGAATAGAGGGGAATTGGTAAAGGTCTTGCTTCCTTCGCCAGCGCTCCTTGGGTTGGAATAAACCCCGGATGTGCTAGCTCCCGCCCGTACGCTTGGAATTGTTATTCCTGGAGCAGCCCGAGTTCTTTCTGATTTGCTCCATCGGTAACGCAGCTGGTTCCGGCATACAATGCTCGTTAGCTTGCCGCCCTGAATCAGCCCGGCCCAATCTGGCAGGAATCTGTATTGGCGGTAAATTGCCACCTAAATAGCTGTGAGAACTACTGTGGTAAGAGATGAACGTAGCCATTGATGGTTGTGCTATTAGGTGGAGTTATTTAGATGCCTATGTTAAGTTAATAAAACAAGCTAACTTTGATATCTCTATATCAGTCATAAATATAATTTATATATTCAAATATAACTTATATATTTAGTTTATATATCCTTTATTACTCTATGCGAATGAGCAGGCCTAAAATTGGGCCGGATCATAGTTGAGATGGGATGAGTTAAAATTAAAATTTGGGCACCAAAACTTCTCTCTAAAAAAGAGTTTAGATTCTAAATAGAGGATCCCATTTAACACTGAGGTTATTATTTTTGTTGCAAAAAGTACTCTGATGCCCTGGTCAATTTAAAATAAATAGTCTACTACTCTCTTATGTATCATAAATTGCAATAATACCCTCATGCCATATGGTAAGAAAGTGAGAAGAGAATTAAGCCACCATTTAGCATCAACATGTAAAGAATATTGATGGAGATGACAAACTGATGTTCAAGTATGGCACCAAACTCTAATAAAAGAGTCTTATTGATCAAACAACTTAATAGACAAGGTAACAATATTGATGCTAGTACAAAATTGGACGAAAATAGTAAAAAGTTGTCATTAAATTAAGCCAGTAATGAAAATTATATAAAAATATGAAAACAAGGATATAAAAACAGATGAATTATCTTTTTCTTTAGATCTTCATTTTCTTTTGGAAGTTTTTCAATTGAAGAAAAGCATTATTTTAAGTCATCATTTTCAATTTTCAAATAATTGTTTTCATTTTTCAACAGTTGCAAGTCATTTTCAAGTATATTGATTTGTTTCTTTAAAAAAGTATTTTTATGTCCTAATTTTCTCTTATCAACATGTAATTCCTTAAATGCTTCTATAAGTTCTTCGTAAGTAGGGAAGTCAAGATCATTTACCTCATCCTTCTTGGCCATGAGGTATAAGTTGGCAACCTTGATGTTAGAGTCATCATCGAAGGTGCTAACTTCATAATCGCTCTAAGTTATCACCAAGGCCTTTTTCTTTGGACTCTTGCTTATCTTTTTAAGTTGAAAAAATCGGTTCTAAAGTGTCCTAACTTCTTACACCCATAGCATATAAGGAAGTTCTCATCCTTCTTGCTTGATTCCCCCTTTATGCCTTATCTTCTTTCTCTTCTCTTACCATCGTCTCTCTTGTTCTTTAGGAATATCTTGAACTTGCATGTGAGCATTGCAAATTCCTCATCCTCATTGCTTTTTTCATCACTCCCTATATTACAATCGTTTGTTAGCATAGAGGATTTTAATGCAATTCCTTTCTTTTTCATTTGTTTCTCTCCTTCCTTTATAGTAAGCTTATAGGTCATAAGAGACTCAAATAGCTCATCAAGGTTAAGCTTTGTCAAGTCCTTGACCTTAATAATAGTGATCGCCTTTTGCTCACGACTTGGGCAAGGACTTAAGAATTTTATACATATTCTCAACATTAGTATAACATTTACCAAGAGATTTTAAAGAGTTTATAATACCGACAAAGTGAGTAAGCATGTTCGAGATGGATTTTTCGGGTTTCATTTTAAAGAGTTCATAACTATGAACAAGGAGAGTAATCTTAGATTCCTTCACTTGATTGGTGCCCTTATATGTCATTTCAAATTTATCTCAAATTTGTTTTGTAGTCTCACATGTTGAAATGCTATTAAACTCACTAGTATCTAACGCACAATATAAAACATTCATTGCTCTAACATTTATTTGAAGAGTTCTAATATCCTTTTCATCAAGCTCAACTTCTTCCTTAGGAATTCTAGAGCTAATTACAACTTTAGTAGGAGCCTCATATCCATTTACTATGGTCTTTCATATCCGATTTCTTCTTAGGAAATTTAATCCCATTCACTATTTTAGTAGGGTTTTCATATCTGTGGACTATGATTCTCCAAATATCAAAGTTTATAGATTGGATGAAAATCCTTATCCTAGCCTTTCAATGGGAATAATTATCTCCATTAAATAAAGGAAGCCTATGATGGCTTGACTCTCACTAGGACCCAAACCCTACATGGTTGCTATAGTCTTTTCTCCTTGACGATTGAGTTAATAGATCGGAGACCTTCCTCTAATACCACTTGTTAGTCCAAGGGCAACCCAAGAGAGGGGGTGAATTGAGTTGATCAAAAACTTAGCCTCAAAATCTAAGTGTTTAAAAACAAATGCAACAATACTATAATACTAGCCTTGTATGAAGGCCACTTTATAAAATTTGCTTCGTCTGGCCTCATCTATCTGAGCTTTCGAGCCATGTGTCTTCAGCGACTTCAAGTAGTTTTTATTTAATGTCCAATACTACAACCATTTCTATATGTGCATTTACATACTTACATGTGTAATGTGTAATGATAAATTTTATATTTTTATATTTAGTACTATTGAACCTTTGAGCCAATTATCTTGAAAAGCTAATTACTACTATGATACATTATTGACTATGATTCGATAATGATATTACCATCAATGCTTGATGATATATATTATTATTTATGATATAATTATATGCATTATTATCTATGATTTGATGATATCCGACCTTAGCATTTTATGAGACATATACGATACATTACAGTTTATAAATTAAAAATTTCATGTGTTAAATACTAATTACTATTTAAAAAAGGATACTTCTAATGAAAAAATCTGTTGGGAAAGCTAATAAAAACCATCGGAGAAACTTTTTCCAACAAACTCCATGGCTATCGAAAGTTGTCAATAAAGCCTTGTCGAAAAAAATTATGATGAAAACAATTGATCATAGAAAAAATTTAACTTTTAATGATGGATAATTATCCATATGGAAAAGTATTATTTATGACAGACTTTCAATGGTTGAAAAAGTTTAAACTTTTGGCAACGATACTCCTACCCATCAAGAATAATTTGTAATTATTTTAATATATATTTTTTATTCAAAAAATTATATTAAATTGAGTAACCAATCATTATTAGAGACAAAAAAAAGTTCAACAAAGACAATCTACTGCTATCAACAACTAATAACCATGTTTTATGACGGCTTTCTTTGTGAGAAAGACATATTCCCACCTGATACGATTTGCATATTGGGAAAACATTAAATGCTTGCAATTTGCTAAAAAAATTATAAAAAAAAAACAAAGATAAACATTTATAAATAACTATTCATAATGACATAAGAAAATTCAAAGAAAATACCTTTGTACACATTATAGCCTATACATCCCAAAAGAGATTCTTATAATCTTTAATAAAGTACAAATAATCTCAAAAAGTTCAGATTGCAGTTCATACTCTTTAGTGTAAAAAAAAGTTCAAATAGTCTTTGTACAACTCAACATGATGGATCTCCAAACTACAACCGAAGCTCAACTCATGTCCATTCTTTATATCAGCGAAACCCTATCAAATTAGTTGGAAAAAAATTAATGATAGGCAAATAATAATAATAATATATTAACCAACAAATTTTATAAAGCATACTATAAGAAAAGCACAAATCACAATTCATACTAATGATGACATCAATCAGAATGGTACAACGACTTTACTGTATGATAGTCCAGCTTTCCTATTCCCAAGAGTATGCTCTAATTCATTAACTTTACTGTATGGTAAAATTTTGTTATTTTTGTCACCATCAAGCAGGTGATCATGGACACTATAATTTAAGTAGATTCATACTTCTGCTGTCCTTCTCCCAGAAAGAACCAGGATGGATTTGGAATGTGCTCGAATGTCCTTTTATGTTGAAAAAGGTAATTGTCTCAAACAAGGTCACGAATCAATGCAGTCACTGTCTTCAAAGTACTAAAGTAAGAAGAAATGCTGCTGGAATGCTGCTGTAACCCAAAAATCTCACAAAAAAAAAAAAAAAGATCATTCAGCTCAAGAGGAATATAATGTCAGTTCCTTTTATCAAAGCAACTCATACTGATGATCCGCTTATGGTTTTTCCAACACACAATTTATCCATTGATTTATAGTTGGTGCATGTCAATATTCAATCAGAAATGAAGATCATAACATGGTCAGGAAAATAATATAATGAATGGAATTTTAAAAATATTTAAAAAGCAACAAATTGAAGACTTGTTGAGACTTGCATGCTTGCTGATTTTGAAGACCCATATTTAGGATTAAAGGGTGTCCATGTCCATTCAGCCCACCCTGATATGGTATGTATGCCCATATTGTTTCAGGACCGTGCACTGCTGGTGCACCCTTAAATCTTCTTTTTTAATTCTTACAGTAATCATGCTAGTGCAATCATAATCTTCTCCCTTGCATGCCCATAGATACAATAATTGACATGAAACCAGTGAACTTTTTTCCCATCTTGTTACGCCATGGATTGTGGTCTTTTAGTTGGATCTTTCTATCATCAATTACTGACAATTTTTTACTTTAATATCTGTCACACCTTTTTCATCTCAACAAGATAGTACTAGCAAATGGCCGGATAGTTGGATCAAACATTACGCATTTATACATTATCTTTGATGTGAAGCTCCTTTTCTATTCTCCCTTCATCTTTTCCTGTAAGTTGAGCAATGACTTCAAAACTATCATCTCTTCACTGTGTATCCAAGCCATTTTCGTGTAATTTTCATGCATCAAGATTTTTTTTTCAATATGCATTCATAATTGATTTCCCATCCCTATAGAATTGTTTCATTCCTACTCTGTTCATTAATATTTTGACAGTTTTAACTGTACCGACAGAGGAAGCCATAGTTTCGTTTCACACCAGAAGCTTAACTAGCCTTGCAGGACAATGTTCTTGCTTTTTGGTGATGCAAGTCTCCTGTATTGTTTGTATTTCTATCTAATTATTGTTACTATTGTTTTTAAATCAAAGTATGGTGGGAATGTGCCAGCCTTTGTAAATATTTTTACATATTCACTATTATTGCTGGAAGGCTTTTGAGAAATCAAGCCGTTCACAATATTTTTGCAATGATGCATTTATCATTCCTTGACATGCTCATATTTAAACTTAATCAGCTGGGTTGTTATCTTTTGTTACTCAAGCTGTGGAGTATTTTTTCACTGTAGAAGATTAGAGTATTGCTCCATTACTAAACATTTAATTATTGCTCCACTATTAAAGGATTGCTTCATTATTGAAGACACAGGGCATTGCTATATAACTAAAAAGCATGGAGTATTGCTTCACTACTACCTTAAGGCAAATTTTAAAACCTTGCTTTGGAGCATTGCTTTATTTTCCTATTAGAAGTACAACTCCTTTAACGATTGTTCACCTACCCAAAGAAATGACTTAATTTACATAAGTAGTCTAATATAAGCCCACTAGAGGCTTCATACAAGCTGATCTAACCTATGTCTTGAATCATTTAGATATAAATGAAGAATCTAGAATATTATTCCATAATCAAAGAAGCATTGCTCATTAGTCATAAGAGCATTACTCTCCTAATGAGTCTATAAGGAATCTTAACCTTAGGGTGCTGTCAAAATGGAACACTACCTCCAAATCAAAAATCTTCAAGGAGGGGGAGGGGAAGGAATGAAGGGATTAGACTTAAACCTTGACAAATAATATCACTCTGTATCTGGAAACTAAAAGAAAATATAAACATAAATGATAATAAAATTTCTCATATAAGTAAGCATCTGCACTAAAAAGGGTTAATAAAGATTGTGATATTTTAATCAAAAGTTTCTTAACCTCAAGGCGAGAGTAATTAACAGTGGAAGCTTACATCTACTAAAAATTTAAACCCTACAAAACCTAAACAAAAGTCACAAATAAGATGCAAAACCTACCAAAATAAAATGTTCTAATAGCCATACATTGACCTAATGCTTGTCGCAACCCAAAATAGTACGAGCGCTTCAAGGTGCTGGGAGGAGGGGAATAAAGGGAAAGAAAATCTTAACATGATCTTAGGAAGTCAAAAATATTATTTGCAAAAAATAGGATTAGGATATAATCCCTCAAAATATAAGAAATATTTTAAAAAAAATGTAAAGGCAACATCATCATATGATCCTTTTATTGTATGTTACTATTATAGAAGTAAGAGACTCATTCTTCACTTGTGCCCAATTAGAAAGCACACTTATATGGGTGTGAAGGTTTAGATACCTGTATCCAAAAGAATTTGAGATCTAGCACAAATGGACCCAAAAAGGTTTAGGTACTAAAGGCATGTGATTGACTCTTGTTCTATAGGTATGTAATGTAAACAAGTCTTTCTAATATTTAATCTGAGGCAAGTAGGCTACAATGAGAGGATAATAACTACTCTTGCACTAACTTCTTGAAAGTTTTCAAATCAGCATTTCCGACTACTCTGAGAAAATTTGTGGCTTCACACCACTCAAGTAAGGAGTTACTCCAAGTTAGAAAAAGAGAATAAACTCTCAAAATTTTATAAGTCAAGTCATTCTTAGTCATTGATTTAATAGGGTACACTATGCACCTATTTATAGAGCAAAATTGGACTAAAAGAAATTAAACTAGAATTAGAACATTTTCAAAAACAAGTGATCACTAATCATAGACTTATTCAACATTAATAAAAATAAGACTCTTAAAGAGATACTTAATAAGTTTTTTTGTTTTAACTAAAATTCTTCTTGTTCTTACTTTTTTGGGCTGCATTAACTCCTCCCAACTTGAAGAATTCAGTTCTTAATGAATATTTTTCCATTTATAGAGATCTGAGTTAAGCCTTTGCAAATAATTCATATACAATCTTCAAAAGTATAATGTGAGCCTTTAAAAGTGTATGAGCTTCTTATCTTACTTGCTATAAAATCATTTTGATCGACTTATTTTTTGCTATTTGGTTTAATTTTTTCTCGGCTCTTTTCAATAAATCACTTTTAGTGGAATACCATCTAAGAATTTCATGTTTCTCTTCTTGATTGAATGTTTGCCTCTTGTTATCAAAGTCAGTTGATTTGCCTACTTGGCTGAAGCCCACTTTATCTGATAAGTTTGTTCTAGAAGGATACTAGTTTACATTTTTCAAACTTCTGTGTCTATTGGAGGACTATTGGCTTCTTTTCCCATGATTTGAAAACTGAATTAAAATAGATAATGAATGTAAGTGGCTTTCTTAAGTTCTTTTTCTCTTCCTAATAAAAGTATGGCTGGTAGTAGCTGCATTATTATCTAAGTCATAAGCTTTGTTCCATCTTCTCTTTGTGAATCAAAAGAATAGCCCTTGTGGCTATATATCTTATTCTTCCAAAACCTTCTCTACCATATAGTTTGAGTCAAAATTTCCTTTTAAGTCTATTACTTCATTTTCTAAATTGCCAATTCTATTATCTTCCATGCTTTTATGACTCTAACTATATATCTTTAACTATGCCAAGTAAGGGTATTTCTCCTTTGCTATTATCTTTATGATTCCTTTGAGTGATCCAACACCTTAGAAACACTTTATATTGACTCTCTAACCATCTACCTTTTAACTTTTATGTCAACATTATTCAAGGCATCAGAAATAAAGTATTGTTCTGATGAAATTTTCTTATTCAAAATTATGCATTTTTCATCTTCATATGTTAAATTCTTTGCTTCTTCACTTTCTCTCAGCTTGACTTCTTAATCAGCTTTCTATTTATTAAGGTTAGGAAGCTCTCTTTTAGGATACAAAGTTAGGTCTATCCCTATTTATTTCAAAAGTGCATATATTGTTTCTTTCTTGATGAATAACATCTTTATCATAAATCCAAGAATGACCGAATAGAATATCGCTATCATTCATTGGAAGGGTATCACATTAAGCTTCATCAATATAATTTTTACCCTATCTAAAAGTGATGAGACACATCTGTCTCATAAGAAGTATAGAATTATTAAATCAAAAGACCCCGTAGGGCTTCAAGTGTGGTATAGTCTTCAAGTTAAGTTTCTCTATAAACTCTGTAGACGTAACATTCTTCCTTCAACAATCAAGGAAACTTTCCTTCCACAGCAATGTATATTATAATTAAAGATTTGATTTCAGTACCAATCTTTTTCCTTATTTGATGTGGCAAGTAGCACTTCAACATTGTCGTTAGTGTCATGTGTTCTTAGTTGAGCTCTTAGAGGTGGAGAAATCTTTGCAATGTCATTATATTATTGTAGCGGATAGGGATACCTATTGATTAACACCCATTTGAATTATTCTTTTTTAAAGTCTATTGATTACCTCATTCATTCATTATTCCAATTGAACAATTTGATCATCAAATCATTTCTTTAATTGGGCAACATAATCATCAATATACTATTCTAGTTGCACAACATTATCTTCCATGCTCAAGGTGTTAGTAGTGCAACTGCTTATGTATGCCATGAATAGCAGTGCATAATTGCTATACAGTTGCATAAAAGGCTCCAGATACATTGATACTTACTAATTTTAGGTATGTCAATATCTTTGATGAAAATTACAACTAGTTGGAGAGTAAGCCTCTTAAAATTGAAAGGAATCTTCTCTAATATTGTGATCAATAGGATGAGTTGGCAGTCTTAAGCCACTGAGAGAAAATAAAGGATACCATGGTTTAATGCAGACCTTGGTATTAAGAAAGAAAGCCTCTTAATAAAGGGACTAAGCTGTAATCCTCTTCAAAGCTTCAACATTCTTTTATGAATGAAAAGATAATTAATTAAGGAGGAAGCCTCTCAAATACGAGAGAAAGTCTCTATTCTAAATAATTAGTTTAGGTTGAAATAAGAATGAAATAATTATTTTATACTATTTTAGTGTCATTCTCATCTTATTCTACACTTTTTCTGGACTTCTTCTTATAGGCACCTAGGGTCTTCATCTCCGTCATGGCTGTGGGCTGTAGTCATAGTGAAAGAGAGCTGATCCCTTTCGGAGATCTTAGATGACGAAGAGGGGGGCTAAAATGGCAGATGACATCAGGGGTTGGCGCGTTGTGGCAGCCAATCATAGTAGTGGATGGCTGAAAAAAAGCGATGGCTGGAGGGTGCTCCGATCAGAGAGTGGGTGATGATGTGGCGCATTAGGGCAATGGCTAAGGAGGACTCCTCTAATTTGAATGGAGAATAGGGTGTGGATGCCGAGCTTGGACTTTGACCTTCAGCCCTCGTTGGAGGACGAATTTGGTTGGTAGCACACTGTCGGTGGACACTTATGATAGTGGCAATGGAGGTCTATGATTGACACGGTACTGAGAAATAGATTAACTATAAATGGGTGTTTCTTGCATTCAATCTTGTCGATGGATGCGGCTGACTAACCTTTGGTGATAGCGAGGGAGGTGGCTGTTGGATTTGCACAGAGGTGGCCAGAGTCAGTGGCTTGATCTGGGGTCTTGGCACGAGGATTTAGAGAAGATATAGAAGGGCGAGGCTGCTTCTTTTTTGTATCCCTTTTTTCACCTCTTTTTTTTTTTTTTTTCAACTCTCTCTCTCTCTCTCTCTCTCTCTCCTTTTCATTAAAAGTATATATCAATTTGAGTAGAAATTTATTATCTTATGAAAAGGCTCTACCATATTTATTGGCTCATCTAGAAATTAGACTCAATAAAATTATTTACTAATAAATAGTAAACTCTCAGAGGATTCACCCAGATGCCTATAAAGCAATCCTAATCTCGTACATAAATAAACTCTAAGTCTTATCTCTTGAGCCTGACTAGCTCGTATGAGGAACTTCAAGTCGAATGGTTTTCTCAGGAAGCATTCTTCAGGCCCTTTATTTTCTTTTTCGCATCTCTTTCCCAAGACTACGCATAAATCGGTTGGAAATGTGCCCTATTGTGCGAGTGGAGACTCATTTCTTCCAAAGGGTGTGTAAAGAATCTTGGACGAGTGCGCATAAATCGGTTGCCCTATTGTCCGAGTAGAGACTCATCTGTTCCAAAGGGTGTGTAAAGAATCTTGCACGTCAGCAGAAAGGATATCATTGTTCTGCCCATAAAAAATTATGACATGATGTAAAGTAATTTTTTTGAAATTAATCAGCATGATATTTAGAAGATAATTGGATATTCAGTTGCCAAGCCAGCGTTATCAAGCCGGCTTGGGGACTTTCTTGCATGCACTTGACCTGTGCCTGTACTCTTAGCTCTCGAGACGTTGAAGAGTCCGGATGTGAGCCCTTGAAATCTGGATTAATCTGATCGAAGGCGAGAGGTCAAATAGGCTAGAACACCTTCCGCAGATCGGCCTCATTGTCCGAACTGTTCGACAGCTCGCGGCTTTGAGCTGTCATCATTCATTTCGAGTGGTTTAAAAATTATCCGGACCCCATTCCCCAAGGGTCTGCAGTCGGGGCTCACTGTTTGAACTTGTCGTTAGCTCAGGGTATTGAGCTGTTCTCGTTTATTCCGTGAAGATGATCCAAACTCCTTTTTCCAACGGGTGCTCTGCTTTGTCCTAGCCACGATAAAAACACAGTGATCCATGCCTCATCCAGAAAGCCCTCGACCCTTTTTTATCTGTACACGTGACGTGTGAGCCTGCAAGAGTGAATGATGGTAATGAGCGATTGCTCGTCTTCAAGCTAGCAGCCTTCTGAAATTGCTTTCACACCCATGTGGGCTTTTGAGTAAGCATGGAGTACAGGATGCTCTGGAAGATGCTCGAACCAATATAAAATAAAGGAGACTGTTCAGAAAGGAAAAAGCCAAATGGTTCATGCACTCATCTCCAATACCGCCTTGGCACTTTTTTCCATCTCCTTATCTCCTCCTCGTTGTCGGTAAAGATAAAAGAATAAAAAACTTGGATATTTCACCGCACGCTAACTTCAGATTTGTGGCCTCTTTGCCGTCCCTTAAAACCATGCTTTTCGTGCAATTTAATCTATTTGGAGGTGTAACCTGGCGGGAAAACAGCTATCCAGTGGATTCTGGATCCATGCCTCGAAAACCTTTTCAATACTCTGTGACCATGGATTCGTGATGTTTCTTTTTGTCAAAAAGAAGAGCTTTCATCTTTCTTTTCAAAATGCCTCTCATCTTTGCATCGCACTAGCTTGATTTTGAGCTGGGCCAGCCTAAAAGAAGTACGTTAAATTCTTGGCCTTAAACTCTAAGCAGAGCACTCAAATTTTCAGAAAGACGCATCCAACTTCGACAATTATGGACGTCCGCATCTGCTTTCTTTTCTAGAGTGCATGGTTTCAAACTTGTGTTCATACTACTTTTTTATCCTGTTTTTCTAAATTGATTTGGTATTATCCATTAGGAGTTCGCATGGTTCACTCTTGATCAATTAAGATCTATGATATGTTATATGTTGTTTCTGCCTTACTTGTATGAAGATTGATACCAAAATTTATCGTGGTAGAAAATATATGGCAATATGTTTCTAATTCACCTTCGCAGGATTAAATATGAGGATCTATTCTATTCTATCATAAAGTTTGTGGTTATGGTTATGATAGTAGAGTTATTAAATTTTAAGTTTATAAATTTAATATTATTATAAATAATATATATTATTTTATATTAAAATTATTTATAAAAATAATAATTAAACATTATATTATATGTATTTTAAATTAAATTAAATTACTTATTTGATCCTTCTAAATATATTTAGAAATTATGTTTTGTTTATAAAAATTTTATTTTTTAAAAAAATTTAAAAAAATAAAATTTTTGATAAAAGATGATTTAAAATTTAGTTACCTTTCTATCATTCATTAGTTTGATCGTTAGATCACTGAGGCTGTGCATGCTTTACACATAAAACAGCCCGTGAGCAACCGGAGGAATCTTTTCAGAAAGTTTTCTGGGAAAACCTGAACATGTGCAGTACACAGATCTCGTGTAGTGACGTCCCCTCAATAATGAAGTATACTAATACCTTTAATTAAATAAATCCCTCTAGTTCTATATAAGGCGCAAGCAAGCTCTCGGTTTCTCGCAAGAGTCCCAATACTTCCACCATCTCACTTCTCTCTCTTTATCGGTGCGTCTAGCAATGGAGCGCTCCCGAAGAATGCTACCAGGCATCCTCCTGCTCATGCTGCTTGTCGTTGCCTCTGGTTCTGTTCTTTTCCCTTCGTTCATTATATGCTCAGTTAGTGCTCATCACAGTCTGAAAGCTGGCCGATCTTGATCCATTTAAATCACTCTACAATCTCTTAGAAGATACCATGATTAAGAAGAGGAAGAAGGAAACTCTAGTTTTGTATTAATTGTCATTACTTCTTTTATTTTAGTGGGAGATTTATATTATGGCTGAAATTATCATGCTCCATATCTAACAAAGTTGTAATTATCCCTTCTATGCTTTACAAAAAGAGATGGCGACGACGGTGGAGGCGAGAACATGTGAGTCTCAGAGCCACAAGTTCAAGGGGCTATGTGTGAGGGCTGCCAACTGTGCAAACGTGTGCAAAACGGAGGGCTTCCATGGAGGGAAGTGTAGGGGCTTCCGTCGCCGCTGCTTCTGCACCAAGTCATGTCGTGAATAACCTCCTCAAATAAATAGCATAGCAAGGTTGTGTTACTTGTGATGTTTTCGCTGTCAGATGGTGGTGTGCCTTGAGAATAACTGGCTGTCAGATGGTGGTGTGCCTTGAGAATAACTGGCGTTGGAGATGTGTGTCTTTATTCCAGAGATCTGCTATGGTTATGCTCTATGCGTATGTGGAATAAAATGAATATCTTAATAAAGTTCAAATGGTGTTTTTGTGATCAACCTACCGTAATCTTAGTTGATTCAGTAATTGGTAAACCATAAAACGTTAAGGATGTATTCGATGATTATTTTGGGATCATTCTAGTAATCTTAGAGCACCCGATATTTTTGGATCATCAATAATTTTAATTCTTAAGTTATTTAATTTTTGATTATTATATTTGTTATGGTACATCACAGTAACCAAGTAACCAAGGATGACCGATCATATAACAACTTGTTTGGCATGCCTAGAATTCCAAAATTATTAAACATAAAATATTAAAATTATTTTTATTATATTTATATTATATTACTATAATATATAATATAATGCATTATATTATATCGCATTATAATAATATAATAATATAATATAATAATAATATATTATATTTATTTTATATAGCATATTAATATATTTATTATAAATTTGAGGTATTTTGGTTCATAAATTTTAGTCGCAAATTATCATAAATTTTAGTAATGTATTCAAATGAGCAACTTTAAGAGGTTTTGGATCAAGAGATTGTGATATTTCTAAATCAGATTTGAACTTTTTGACCCAATTGTTGTTTGATTGGGGTTACTTCACAAGGCCTCGCAACAAGTCATGTCCGGAACAATTGAGTTTCTGTTGTCCTCCCCTATATTGTTGCCTGATCTGCGAATCTTGGTAATGTTGTAAACTTCGGTGGTTTTATTTAAGAACCTTCAATCATCTCGGTCTGTGATCAAGATCTTTGGCTGGTAGAATTGTACCAGTCAAACTATTAAGTGGGCATGCAAGATGATTGTGTACTCTATCCACGCTATCATTCCGCAAGATGAAATTCTTTCTTTTCATTAAGAACAAACGTTACACTATTAACAGTTTTCATTGCCCTTCTCTCAGAACACCAATTTTTTCTTAATACGCACGATTGCCATGAAAGGATCAAGAAGCTTCCATCTCTGAAGAAGTAAGCGGTAGAGTGCTATCCGAAGGCTGAGTCTTCTTGCCAATGAGCACCAGTACATCAGTCAAATAACCCCAAAACCTATCAACATTCTCCCATTCCCTTCGACATATATTCTGCCCTGATTCTGATGCATCAGCGTATAATTTCTGACAACACGTCTTCCATGCTTGAGAAAGCGAAGCGATAGCCGGTCCTCGAATGGGTGTAGGTGCTATGAAATAAGAAGCCAATTTAGGCATGCCACTCCTTTTATGAGGCTCAATTTTCCATCCTGCATCCATAAGAAGGCGATTTGCATGTGCATGGAGGCGGTCTGGAAGATTCCTAATAAAAGTCCTCTTTGATGCAGCATCAATTGTGTATGAATTCAGAATACACAACTCCTGGGCACCCTGGTTTACATTGTGTTAGTGCTCCAGACAGCTCCACAGAAGTAGCAGGTGCAGTTGCTACCAAAAGCCCAGGAGCAAAGCTCCTTGAGAAATAGGTGAGGTAATAGATTTCTTTTCAGTGACTGTTATGTCGTCTCCCTTGTCCTGGCTTCTGCATTTATCATTAAACTCAGTAGCATCATCAATATTATAGATTTCATCCATTTCTTCCTATCTACTTAACGGATGGTAACCATATAAGAAGAACTGGCCACATGCTTCGACTACGTGGCACGGTGCTTGTTGATGAACATGGAGAGAAGCTTACATGGACGTACTCGAAGCAACTTTTGATGGAACCAAGTTGTGACCAAGCTAAAATCAGTCTCAGCCAAATAAATTTTATGTTTCTCATTCATAGTATTTAATAGCTGAACAGATGATATCCTCTTCGCATTGAAATTGTAAGTATCTGATCCAACCCAAGAAGAAGAGCTTTCAAGAAAGCTTTTAAATCCACTTAACTCTCCAAGATCGTCTTTGCGCTCTCAAATTATTTGCTGGATGAACCTTTTGGGGAAGAGTAACCAGTCAGAACTGAGCCATCACAATTCAAGTTGGTTGATGGGTTTTGAATGACTATACCAATGCAATTGGAAATGTGCCCTCCTTAAGATATTGTTGTTGTTGTTGTTATTATTGTTATTATTATTATTATTATTGTTATTATTATTATTATTATTATTTGCATCATAAGCATTATTTCCTTAGAAAACCTTCATAAATATCTGAGCCGTTAGCGGATGCAATCAGGATGCATCTGATGGTGATATATTTATTATTTAAACAGCAACAGAACAAACAAAATAATCAGTAAATTGTTGTCACTTACTTTCATTGAAAACAATAAGATCTATGTTATCTTTAAGAGAAGTTTGAGCAATTATGTCTGATTATTTAGTCCATGATAAAAAATCTATCATATTGCATATCCACACCATGTTATATCTCTATTCCCATCCTTATTTATTTTTCTTTCCTTATCCCCCTCTTCCCCCTTCCCGCAGCGCAGCGAAAGTCAGAAGAAAGAAAAAGGAAAAAAATAGAAGAAAGGAAAGAAAGATAGAACAAGTCCAGAGTTTCTCTTAATCCAATCTACTGCAATTCAAATATGTTAGTCCCCATATGCCCGACCTACCTATTATATTCTATTCTCCTCCTTTCTTATTATATTGCATATGCTTGTATGGTTTACATATACAGCCATGATAATAGTGTGGCAAGTTATAAATTTAAATCAAATAACACATGCCAGTTTAGCACTAATACTCTAAATTAGGCTAATTGCACTTTCATAGCACTTATGGTCATTAAGAAATGCAATAGGAAAGCAAGAACACATGAAAAGGCGTAAGATTAGAGAGGACAACATTAAAGAAGGGCGAAAAGGAATCCATTATTGAAGAGGAACAAAATTATGGAATCCACTATGGGGACCAATTTTACTTTAACATTTTCAGAAGACCATCTATTGTTCTTTTGATAACATTTTAGTAGTTTATACAAGCCACAATAAATTTACTATGAACCTAGGATTAAAGAATATGTGGATGATAGTTTTTCTAGGATTAGTTCTCGAAACAAGAATGTCAATGATATTGAATGGTATAGGAACAAAGGAAGGTGACCGCCACTCATTTTCCAGCAAGAACATCTTAAGAATTTATGCACAACTGCTCCTAAGCTTAAAGATTTTCATTGATTTGACATGATAGTTATAATAATGCAGCTTATAACCCTATAATGCAAACTATGATAAGGATGCGGATATGTTCTAGGGAAGCTAAAAGGAAACATGCAAAATTATATATAAGCACCAAAAAAATGGAAATGAAAAATTGAATAAATATTATTTCAAGTTGGTTATTGTCACTAGCTGGTATATATTAATCCTGAGAAGCATTTGTTGTTTCACTTTATAGCTTAACATTTAAGAAACAATTTTTGATCCTTTCCATATTGAATCATCATTAGTGCTCAAATGCCTAAACTATTCTTCCCTTTTTAACTCAGCTTACCAGCAAAGATTAATCTTTAGTAACGATCAAATCTTTTACCCCACGTTATGATGCCATGAAAAATGTTGAGGTTTTATTCAGCATATCCAGAACAGGAGCATGGGCGGATGTTGTCATAGGTGCAAGGAAGCGATTAGTGCGAAGTTTAGAATAAAAAGCATTAAGGAAAGGTGCAACAAAGAGTTTTTAATGAGATTTTGAAGTAAGAACAACATCCTAATTAAATGTTGGGGAGGGTCATGGCTAAGGCTTATTCCGCATAAAATAAATAATGTGAGGGAGAAATATGGACAAATATGATGGAGATGAAAACCAAAAAGGTCGATCATTTGGGTTGAGTCAGATATCAACATATATAACAAGGCCTCTTGTGCTCAATTTCTTGTCATCTTGATATATAATTGGTATGAGAGGCAAATGCATGAAAAACTTGAGCCACTCTTTAAAACAGTGAAGGCACCAGTATTGATGGGTTTTGTGAAGAATGGTAATACATAGAATCTTGGTATGGTGTTGGGATGGCCACAATATCACAAGTGGACAGAATGAATCAACTCTTGACGGGTTAAGGTACTAAATTGGGTCATTGACGTAGGCACAGCTCTTGGAAGAGTAGGCTTTTGTAGGGGTGCAGTGAAGCATGGCTCTTGAGGAGTAGTAGTATACTCCTAGATTGGATTATTCTATGTACGAGTTATTTTGAGAAGAGCTGTTAGATATGATCAGGAGCATGTGGTACATTGGAAAAAGTAATAATGTATAAGATTTGATTGGAGTGGGGCAGATTAGACTTGAGAGAGAGTTGAATAAGCTCAGAAAGATTGTTGAAAGTCAAGTATGAGGATTAATGCTAAATGAAATAAATAATGTGAGAAAAAATGACCATATAAATGATTGGACAAAAACCCAATGGTTCAAGCTTTTGGATTGAATTAGGTACCAATATTCACATCTAGACCTTTTGCATTCATTTCTTATTGAGGATTAACATTTATCACATAACTCTAGAACCAACTTTTAAGATTTTTACTTCATAGATAAAACTTCACTCCTATTACCACTAGAAGTTATAGAATTGTGCTTTCTCATCCGATGTGAGAGAAACTAAGCAAACTAATTTTCAGTTTTTAAGCTTTCTAAAGTCGTAATATATAAAATTTGACCTTAAAACTTGCCCTACATATTTTATGCTTGGTCCACTTCTGAGTATCATAGTAATGTTTGCTCATTTCAACTATATATCTTGTTCTCTATGTTTCTTATTAACATTGTTCTTAGCTTTTTATACACTTTTTGCAACCTGACAAGCTGCTGCTATTTAACTTTTGGTTTGTCTCCTGTAAAAAGTCTAGTCCTAACAAATTTAGACATGAATCTATAATCAAATATTTTGTCTACACTACGAATTAATTTCCTCTCAAAATTAGATCTCCTAAACCAAGGAATTGTATAAATAGGTGCACCATCTGAAGTCTAAAGATCTAAATGATGCTCATAATGCTTAAAATATGGACAAAGAATCATATAATGCATAATAATTTTGTAAGACATCACTAAGCTGGAAAAAAATATAAATCAATATAGTAAAATTTAAGCATGTTTTCCTACTTACCATAGCTCCACCCTCTTGAATGCTTGACCATACTTCAAAAGAGGGCAAAGCCTATCTCTTCCATAGATCTCACACCTTTAGCATACAAAGATATATATAGTAGGGTTTTTAGGTATGGATGGTAAGGGATAGAGAAACATCACAAAAAGCTTCGAGAGGATCCTCTTGGGGGGACCTCTTAGGCATAACAACATTTTAAGAAAAATGGCTATGGAGTCATTTGGATTTTAGATTGATGGACAGTGTAAAGTATGTTATTTGTTGGGTTAAGTTTTTTATGCTTATCGGATTTTATAGACTATTCTTGATGCATGAATAAATAGTAGGAGCTGGCACACATTAATGCATGATACTATTCAATGAAATACAGCTATTAGAAAATTTTGTTGATTTTAAGCAACTTTATGATGATAATTATTACATGCAGTTTTATTTGATAGATATAAATTTTAGAAAAAATTATACTTTCACCCCCTCGACTTTCTCTATGTTTTCCTCCGACCCCTCGAGTTTGAAAACTTTTAAAAGACTCTCAATTAACTAGATTGATCCAACATTATCCTTTGGTCCCTTAACCATTCAATATTGTTATAATATAAACTCTTTTTCTCTCTTAACTATTTGACAAAGTCCACCAAAATTATTTGAGTCCAATCCTTTCACTTCAATCTTCATGCTTGAGTGATTCTCTAGCCTCAAGTTTTGGTAGTTTACTAAATATTCTATAGACAATATCCGCATGCTTTTATCTAGGGCTACAAATGGATCAAGTTGGCCCATGACCAAACATGGACTTAACCTGACGCAGTCCTAGCCCAATCTATATTTAAAGACCTATGGGTTGGATTAGATTCAAAATTTTGACTTGGTATAAATTTTGGATTAAATCTAGGTCTTGTGTTTTTCTATCCAGCCTAACTTGACCTAGCTTATATATCCATATCGAATTTGAGTAGAACTACAAATAGATTGAATGTCAATGTATCTATATTTGTGCTTATTTTTGTATGGTAAAAGTGAATGAAAACACATTTTTTATCAAGATATAAAATTCATATATGTATTTCTTTAAAATGAATATGGACACAAATAGGATATTGAAAATGTATATATAGATATGATATAAGCTGAATAATTAAACTTTATAACCATCAAATCAAAGATATTACCAAGCAAAAAGTAAATTAAGTTAATACCTTATTAATATAATCACTTATTTTCCTTTAAAGATCATGAATCCTATATAACGTCAAATAAAAATAGAAGCAAATCTAGATATTTATGTATGAATTAGACAATGATCTATTTATATCCATATTTGTTTTTCTTTGATAGATATGAATATGTATATTGGTTAGTTAAATGCCCAAATTATATTCACATCTAGGTGGATTCGAATACAAATGCAAATCTGGATAGATATTACTTGTTATACTTATTTTTTACTTAGTTATATTTAAACAACCATATTTCAAAATTTCTTTTGATGGATTCTTATATATATGATTAAACATCATAGCTTGTAAACTTAAGAGTGATAAATTACTTAGACAAAATTAAAAATTTTCCAATGAAAATTCAAATTTGAGTTGGTTACTTTAGTTCTCTCTTTTTTGTGATTTTATGTTTAATTATCAATTATTATAATTTTAGCTATAAAAGAACATCTATATGTTTGACTTGAATTGCAAAACCAACTAGAAAATTGAACATTCAAGTTGGGATCTAACCTAAATGACCCTTTTGAGTCTAAAATCCTTTTTTTGAACTTGACCTAACTTGATCTAATTAGTTAATGGATTGGCTCTAAGTTTAGAATCATGAATGAAATATGAAATCAATTAGGGCAAGCATATCCTAGCCTACCTTCATTCACACTTTGATGTCATTAGCCTTTGTCTCGACATATTTTATGCCCTCACCCAGATCCTAGTGGCCTTTATCATCATCGTCTAGGTAGGTACAACCACTACATAGTAGCACAATGTTCTATGGTGGTAGTAGGTGAAGTAGCTAGCCCAATCATGTCTTAAACTTAGAATATTTCAAATTGGGACTAGACCCAAATGACCTGCTATGGCTAAAATCATTCCATGAACCTAATCCAATCCTATCTAATTAGTTAATGGATTAGGTCTTAGACTAAAGTCATGACTTGAGTATAGTATTAGATCGGGTTGAGGTTAAGTATGCCTTAGGTCTGACCTAACCCAAACTACCCTCTTACTCTTAGTCCTTTATGCATACTTTATAATAGAATTGAGAGCTTAAGGAATGTAAGAAGTTTGGAAATGGAACTCTTTCACCTGATTTCCTTTGCTAGAAAAAAGGGCAATATCCTCTTACAAACTCACATGTCACCTCCTAGATAAGATCTCACCGAATCTTCAACCCTTTAATCACTTGGTTATATTGAAATTCCAATAGAAATATGCATGACTTGGAAGGTAATCCTTTAACCTCCACTTGCCTTCTCCAGCCTTTCTATGTTTGTTCATGCCATGACATAGTGAGACCATTTGTGGCTAGTTATTATTTTTGCAAGACCCAGTCCTTTTGGGTTAAATCACTTTAGATTAAAATATAATTTTATTGAATTAAGCTAAAGCATTATCAAAAATTATATAATTAAAATTTTTGATTGAATTTATATTCATAATATTCTACATTGAGTTAGCTTTCTAATGTATCTTAAATCACTCAAACCAGAGTTCAATTGAGGAAATTAGGAGAAATTTAATGACCATTTATAAGTGTTGATGAACTTTTAGATAAATCACAAAAATGCCAATAATAGAGATAAGAATGATTTTTGATATTTTTACCTAAATTTTTATATTTTAAAATTATATTGGATGAGTTAAAAGTTAGTTTTGAGTTAAAAATTTATTTTTAAATATTTAATGGATATTTATCTTTTTTATTTTCTTAAAAGAATCAGAATCTTAAAAAAAACTAGAAAGTTTATTATCTTTGGATATTTAAAAAAGATCCAAAGCTCTTTGTATAAGCACTTTAGGTTGAAGTTCTCAAGCTTAGAACTATTTACCTATGAAAACTTATGATCATTTTTATAGATGCCACGTAGAGTCTTTTGAGAGTCAGCCACTTATTAGTGGATAGGGTTGATGAGTTGGATCTTTGGATGAGATGATTAGTTTGAAAAAGTTCTTTTTCGATTGGACAGTAAACTCTTACTTGAATTATACTATGCGTTATATATGAAAGAATTCAAATAGTCAATCCAGTTAAGAAGTGTTTTCTTTAATTACGATTCCCTTTCCTTATCAGGACAATCTTACCAATCCAATTGGCCACATCACCTATTTCTGAATGCCTAGCATATATGGCACTCTGGCTAGGGCAACGACCATTCTTTCAGCCACATCGGCGTGCCAAACTAGCTCAGCCTAGATCACAATATATTGGCCCTTTGTGGATTGAGTGAAGTGTGTCGGTCTAAGCCGTACAATCAAAAGCAATGGAGCTTTGCTACCATAGACTGCGAGGCTCAGTGATACAATTGATTCAGAATCTGAATGCTCAGCTACTAATCCTAACCCACCATTCTTTTGGGGAGGAGATAAAAATGTTAAAGCGAAATCTCTGCTGCATTTGGTGTTCGGGAACAGTCTTTTCCTCGCCAGACCTAGCTCCAACCCATCTTGCTTTGTGACAAGCTCAAACCATTCAGGAACAACCTATTTAATAAATATTATGAGAGCTTAAAATCATTTAGAACTTAACATTTACGTAGTTTGAAGTCTTAATCCCAATTATATTTTAATCTCATAATTAAAACATGTTTTATTCAACATAATCTATATTACCTAATTATAAAATAATTAAACAAATAGACAATAATAATTAAAATAATATTAAATATTTAAATTATTTATATATGGATATTTTGAGTGAATTTGATAAGCTGACCTCCGGCAAGTTACCTAGAGATCTAGCTTATTGATTATTACTTAACAAAGCGAGTAGAATTGGAGCCAAATTCTCTAGCTAACTCAGATAGTTTTCCAGCCCTACAGACCATCACATCCAGAAGTAGCACGAGCAAATAAATCAACATAAATCTTAAACCCCCAGATGCCCTCTCTATGCGGATGTGCACCAGAGGCTAGATTTGATTGCCAAACATTGGAACCCATTTCTGCTACGGTGGAGCCCCATCCAATCCACATTGCGTCTAGTTGAGACAAGAATTTACGAAATATACCGTCCCACAACCACAAGCGAGCAGCAAACATTGACAGTGAATTTGTGGAAGCTCTGGGTAGTAATGGAGACATCATTTATGGATTCTGCCAAATGTTCATCCTCCAGAACAGTCCATTCAGCGGAGCAGAATGACCACAGGCATTCATTTGTCATTTGCTTGCGATCTCATAAGAGAAATAGAACACAAGACAAGACAAGCATCCATCTTCGGATCACATGTTGCCCGAAGTTTTGGCTCTTCCTACATGGTGTCATCCCACAATCCAGACAACATGGAATTTAGATACTACTACTATGATACACGAGGATCAAAGAAAAGAAAAGTTACAACAGCTGGATTCATCTGCTACTTTTCTCTTCTCTCAGATCACATGCTCCTACCCATTATAAAGGCCAAGCACAGTCAGACATAAAATACATTACAAGATCCAAATCCTGGGCAAAGGAGACCCAAATGGTTCTGGAACTGTAATTAGTGATCATGGTACCTTCCGTTTCGCCCCACGCCATTCCTTTGGACAAATCCATCAGCCAAGGAATTGAATCGTGTCAAGAATATGAAAGAGGAACAGTAAAATCAGCAGCTGCAGTTCAACTCCTGAAGGATGGTCTCCATTGTTGGCCTCTGGTTTGGAGCTTCACTAGTGCAAAGTAAACCAATGCCTGCCAATTTAGCTGCCTCTGGCTTGGAGAAGTTCCCCTTCAGATTCTCATCAATGAGGTCTTCAAGATTTCCAGACTCCCCTCCCAGTTGTAAGTGAGTGGTTCTCCTCCTCCCTGTTAAAATCTGAAATACAATAACCCCGAAGGCATACACATCACTCTTCTCTGTAAACCGGCCAACGGTAGTATATTCAGGGGCCAAGTAACCCATGGCAGCACTGGCTTTGAGGGTTGAGAAGACAACGTCATCAGCCAGCAACTTATGCAGGCCAGCGCCAGAGAGTAAAGGATTAAAATGATGGTCAATCAGGACTTTCTCTGCTGATATGCTTTGGTGAACCAGAGACGGCTTGCTTGTCTTGTTGCTGTGCAAATATTCAATGCCTAGATAAGAAATTGAAACAGATGAAGTTATGCAAAGTTGGTTGAAGTGAAATGAAACCATTTGAATTTCACTATAATCTGCGATGCCTTTTGACATCATGATTTATATATATATAAACATCCTGTAAAACGTATTTTAATGTGTTGGGAGGCAGCAAAATAAAGTCGCAGTATAAATGTATCCATTCAGCTGAAAGGGCTCCATAACAATGTGCGTTCCTTCACTATAATTTAGCTATCAGAAAAACGTGCGGGATGAGAAGGAAATATTCATCAACAAGCATCAAAGAATCGATCCCAATCAAAATTCAAATTTTCATTTAGTTTTCTCTTGCCATTATATATGAACTCAGAAAAAAAAATAGTATGAACAAAGAAAGGACCATCTTTCAATTTTTATATATAACTTAATACCTTTGGCAATGCCTTTGATGATGGAAACTCTTGTGGGCCAATCTAGGATCCAGCCATTTTCATCACCTTTAGCATCCAGATACTGCGACAAGTTTCCATTAGCAACAAAATTGTAAACAAGGAAACATTCTCCCCTTCCTCTTGAACAACAAAATCCCCTCAGTCCAACAAGATTCTCATGTCCCAGAGAAGTCAGTATCTTTAACCCCTTGAGGAACTCAGCCTCTTCTGATTTACAGCTTGTCTTGCTAATTCTCTTCACCGCAACCATGGTCCCATCTCGCAGTATCCCTTTGTAGGTTGCACCAAAGTTGCTCTTCTTTCCAAGCAAGTTAACCTCCGAGAAGTACTGAGTTGCAGACTCCACCTCATCCAAATTGAACCTAAAGCTCTGTGAAACTTCCTGTGAGAATCCAGCCCCATTCATTCCATCAGCCAAAGGATCCCACCCATTAGAGTACTCGAGGCTAATGAGGGGAGAAGAACTCCTTCGGTAAATGTCCTTGGTCTGATCAATGCTAAGCCGGCTATTTGAGGCCTCCAGTGAACTGCTAATCTTTTGTTTTCGGCGATGATACCAAAAGAAAGCCAAAAGGCCTGAAACTGTTCCTCCAAATGCAATGGCAGCGATTGTAATGATCACCACAGCTGATTTTGAAGTGTTGGAGCAGTGGGTCTTATTGCAACGTATGTTGAGATTAGCTGACTGTGGATCATCTTGCGGTAGTATACCAGCACCATAGGGTTCAGGCATATTGGGTTTCAGGAGATCAGCAGAAGTGCAGACTCTCAGAGAAGAGAATTCATTTCCACAAAGATCAGCATTGTTCCCATACTGAAATCCATCGTTCAGTCTCTTTAAATCTTCAACCAAATAAGTTTAGCTTGAATCAGCATACAAGGGCAGCTTAACAAGCAATAATAAAGAAACCAAGATTAACAAGAAGAGAGCCAATTACCAGAAGGAACACTGCCAGATAGTGAGTTGTTCCGAACATCCAATACGACCAACTGGGAGAGTTGAGCTAGCTTAACAGGGATTGAACCAAAGAGCCGGTTAGAACTTAAATCCAACCGAGTCAACTGGTTTAGATTTCCCAAGCTTGCAGGGATTGCACCAGTTAAGTTATTCGACTGCAGGGCAAGCACAGTAAGCTTCTTCAAAAGCCCCAGTTGGGTGGGTATACTCCCTGACAGCTGGTTACAACAAAGCTGCAGAACTACACATGAAAAGAATGCAACTGAGAGACTGGATTGGAAAGAATGCAACTGAGAGACTGGATTGGGGAGAGAGAGAGAAGGGGCGGGGGGGGGGGGGGGGGGAATAAAAGAAGATAAAGGCGAAAAAAAAATAGAGAAACGAAATTAATTTGAAAATGCTCATAAAAAGAATTTTTTTAAAAAAAAGGCATGAAAAACAATGTTTTCCTGACGTTAGTATATAAAACTAAGATTGAAGAGATTAAACCAGAGGTAGAAACCAGATGTACAGAAATGCAAGAAACTCTCAAACGCAACATCAAAAACAAACATTCTCACTTCCAATTGAAGGCTGAGTACAGAGGAGTTGCAAGTAAAGTTCACAACAAAACTTCAATAAACAGCAAATAAGAGAGAAAACAGGAATTCTCAAAAGAAATAATGATGCCTGATAAATCCAAATGCTCCCAGAAGTTCGATCAGAATCCTTTATTACAGACGGAAAACACCAGAGAATGACAGAAATCTTAAAAAAAAAAAAGAAAATGCCAAAAAAATACTTTTCTTTATATCCAATATGTATATTAAAAAGAAAAGGAATCTGCAATCAAAATATGTGCTTTCTCTGCTCAAATCATTGAACCGTACGATACCTTCTCTAGTTTGCTAACTCAACACTCCAGGAACGAGAGAGCTCCAGGCACAAGGGGAGAAAAATGCCAGAAAACACTACTCTTTTTGATGCAAAACAGAGTAAAAAGTCCAAGCCGGCGATCAAAATCCGTGCTTTCTCGAATAAATCATTCAAAATGTACTACCGTAATATGTTATGAGTTCACCTTGGAGACTGGCCATGTTGCCGATTTCCTCTGGAATGCCGCCGGAAATGTTGTTAACGTCAAGGTAAAGGTCGCTGAGCTCGGTCAGGTTGGCGATCTCTCTGGGTATCTCCCCGGAGAGAGCATTGTAGTGGAGGTAGAGGCCAGAGAGGCACCGGAGTTCCGCCACCGCTGGCGAGATGGAGCCGGAAAGGCCCTTCCCCTGGAGTGAGATGTTGGCCACCTTCCCTTGATCGTTGCATGCCACACCCTCGAATCCACCCCCGCACGGGTCTCCGTCGCTCGTCCACGTCGTTAGGAGCCAACCCTCCGGGTCCAACGCCGCCTTCATCTCCATGAGCGTTCTCAGCTCCCCATTCCCCCGTATAGTCTCTGCTGTGAGAAGAAGAGATAGAAGGAGAAGGAGAAGGCCATGGAGAGAAGCCAAAGCCATGGAGGAGTAGGAGAAGCGCTCTCGCTTCTGAGTTTTATTGGGAGCAGGAGAGATGAAGGAAGACAGACAAGGAGAGAAAGCCATGGAAAGAAGCCTAAGCCATGGAGAAGAACCCCTCCCTCTTTGGGCGGTGTAGTCTGTCTTAGGAGAAGGGGAGAGGAAGGCAGCCTCTTCTTGGAGGAGGGAAAATAGGGGGCGTTTGGGTGCAGAAAAGTCAGATGGGGAGGACAAAAATTATATAAAATCCAGAAACGAATAAACTAAAGGACGGATATGGACCGTCAGTCCAGTCCGCTACAAAGTTGGCACCTTTGGGCTCGCATGCCTGGCAATAAAGATTGTGTTGCATGTTATTTGATGGTTTCTAGGCCGTCTGATGAGAAGGAATTGATGCATTGACTGACATGTGCGTGGAATACCGAGAGTGGAATATGGAGCGACGCCTTGCGTTACTCCGGGTTCGCGGAGTGAGCTGCGCAAGCTTTTACAACCTCACGGTTTTGGCATATTCGGAAAAGGGGCACGCTGGCGGCGTGGGCGGGGGTTGGCAAACAGATCAGATCTTGTATGGATCGCATCGGGTATACAGTCGACCAAAATTTTATCAACTTAAACTCCAACTATTCACGTAATGGATCAAAAATTTAAATATAAATATTTTCGATAATTCAACCTAAACTGCAGCAAATTGAAACAAGGGAGTGAATGGATAAGCATTGCCACTCCTCTCTTAAACTGTAATAGGATTAGTGGCAACTTGGCAAATGAGCAGATGATTTTTTGTTCTTTTAGCTCTATGACCAAGTTGCAAGGGTTGATGTTACAAATAATGCCCAGACATGTCCAAACATGTGCTTAACTTGATCTATCTTCCTAAAGTCATGATTTTCTGCCAGACTACTTATTTGATAACCCAATAAAAATGAGTCCATCAAAAATATGCATGACCTATTAGTTATTTATACCAAAAAAAAGTGAGGATAAATTCAACTCAGTATAATTTAGGTTTGCCTTACATGGAGTCTTTAATTATAACTAGACTCGTGCATCCAGTAGTTGAAGTTGAGTTCTTGTTAAGCACTCAAGCTATCTTGAGGAGCCTGATTTAAGAGGGTCAAACTTTGATATATATTAAACTGTCAATCCAATTATGTGGGATCGTGGGATTGGAAAAATCAGAGAGTGCAGCCAGTAGGATAATCATATACTTTTTTGGTATCGGATGCTAATCAAAAATGATAGAACCCATGGCTTATCTCATCTAATGCATCATTCCAAACACGTCTAAGTAGATAGAAGAAAAATTAAATTAAAAATTATAAACTTTGATATATAAAAAGGTAAGTATAAAAATGAAGTAAAAATTATTATAAATAAGAGTTTAAAAATAAGATTTTATATTAAAAAGCATGAAATTAAATAATTTTGATTAAATTAGTATTAGAAGAGAAATTTATAAATATCATAAGTACTGATACTCCTTAAGTAGGGGTAAATAATTCTGTAAAGCCATAATTTTGGAAGAATATGGCCAAACTAATTGAAAATATTTTTTCCAATAGAAAAAAGATATTTACCGTAAGAGATTTAAATAGGCATATGGTAAAATATATTATAAATTTAAAAAAAATGTATGAAAATTATGGTTTTTGAAGATAAAATGATAAAGGAGGTATCATTTTAGAGCTCAAGATGGCACATGACCTAATATTAGCCAACACTTGCTTTAAAAAGAAAATTTATTATTTGATAACTTTAAAAGTGGGCATAATATTACTCAAACAAATTTCTTCCTCAATAAAAAAATTGATTAAGTTTTACATAAAAATTATAAGATTATATGGAGTAAGAGTTTAACAATCTAATATAGATTAGTAGATTCGGAAATGTGCACTAGGATATACAAGATGAATAAGAAAAGTGAAAATCAAAGAGAAGGTGCTAGAATTTTCCTGGAGAAAAAAAAGTTTTCAAGGATGAAATATTGAAGAAAGAAAATGGGATATAGATAAGTAAATCTATATCATGTGGAAAGAGATGGCTTACAATTTTAAAAGAATGGTTATAATCATATTGAAATTAAATGAAAAAGGTGTTAATTAGTAAGAAAATTTAGTGGTGAAATAAAAGCATTCAATTGATAATTAAGGCTAAAAGAGAGTACTACTTAAATATAAAAATAAAAAAACATATGAAAAGCATAAAATAATTGAAAAAAGTTAAGAAAATAGTTTTATAATCTAGATATAAAATATTTGAAGAGTTATATTATTAGTTAGCAACTAATAATAGAAAAAAGATATATATAAGATTGCAAGACTAAAAGAAAGAAAATTAAATATTTGACTCAAATTAAATAAATTAAAAATGAAGTTCAAAAAGTTTTGATTAAGGAAGATAAAACTTCAAAAAGATGAAAAAGTTATTTTAATAAATTTTTCAATTGAAGTAATATAAATGATCGAGGATGCTTTACTAATTCTTTTAAGGATAGAAATGTCTAAGCATACCATAGAATTAGAGTATTTAAGGTAAGAAAGCATATAAAAAGGATGAAAGTAAGGATGAAAGTAGGAAAAGCAGTTAGAATTTGTCATCATATTTGGTAGTAAATTAGCTGACTAACTTATTTTGTAAGACTATAATAACTAAGAATATGTTTGATGAATGAAAGAAGAATATTATAGTAACAATTTATAGGACTAAATTTGATATTTAAAATCATTCTAACTATTATGCTATTAAAATTATATCATAATATAAAATTTTGGATGAGGTTGATTGAGTGAAAATTGTGATATAACAATAAAAAGATTAGAAAACCAATTTAGTTTAATGCAAGGAAGGTCAAATATTAAAATTATGTTTCTTTTTCAGATGTTAATAGAGAAACAAAGAAAAGAGATAAAATCTTAATATAGTTTTTATTGATTCAAAAAAAGCATATGATAAGTCTCTAAATAAGTCTTATAGTGAGTGTTAAAATGATTTGATAGGAGAAAAGGAATAGATTTCTCAAATATTCTCAATTTAAATCTCTCAAAAAAAATAGAAATAAAAAAAGTGAGCAAAGATTACCTTTTCTTTCATTAGAACACATAATAAGTAGAATGTAGAGTCTATACTCCTCTTTTTTCCTCCAACTCTTGGGATTTTATCGGATGAAAATTAAAATCTTTGATCTTTCTTTTCATTCCTAGTCCTATTTGGGAGTTTTAATGAGGAAAGTGAAATTAATCTCTTTTTGTTTGCTCCCTTTATACTCTCTGTTCTTTTTTTTTCCTAAACCATGATATATGTCCTTTATGTATATCAGTGAGTCCTTATTTGAGTAGAATTCCTATTCTGATCTAAAAAAAAAAGAAGATATAAATCCTTTACTATTTTATAGAGATCTACTCTTTTTATTTGAGTCAAATTTCTTTTCTAGTTAGAAGAGGATGAAACATTTTTCTTTTTAGACCAGTAAAGTTCAATTTAAATAAGATTAGATCCCTCTTACAACTAAAATGATGATACAATTTAAAAAGATAGATATATTTTTAAAAAATCTAAATGTGACGAGAAGCTAAATCTTGATTCGATTAACTTTGGTTTTAATTGCATTATCAAATTTTTCATAGACTAAAAGTTATTTCATAAATTTTAATACTTGATTAAGCCTTGAATGTGGCAGATCTTGCTCCCAAAGTTTAGTTAGTCCTCCTTATAGCAGCCAAAGTGGTCTATATAAAAAGCAAAAAAGTTTCTATTAAATATATTAATATAATTAAGAATATGAACTTATAGTGGTTATTAGCATGAGAACAATTAGTAATAATACCATAAAGTTTTTTTAATTATAATAAGTTTGCATTAAAAATTTACTCTAAGTCTTTATCGTTTTGCATTCGTTATAAATAAGCTTAATAGGCATACTTTCAACGATATTTTTTAGTACTTATTATTTATGGATAATATAGTCCTAGCAGAAGAAGCTAAAATTAGGATTAATTATATATTAAAATTACAAAGAAGTATATTAGAATTCAAGGATTTTAAATTAAGACTGATATGAAATATGTGAAATATAATTTTAGTAAAATTAAAAATAAAGATGAATGTCGAATGAAAATTAAGGATTACAAAATTCTTAAAAGTAATTACTTTGGTATTTAGAATTGATTATTCATAAAAAAAAAAGATATTGAAGAGGATATTTATATAAAATAAAGTATATTAGATAAAATGAAGAAGTACATTTGGAATATCATATGAATATGGGATACATGTTCAGTTGGAGAAAATTTTATAGGTTAGCCATATGAGCAACTTTGTATATAAAATGTTAAGAATTAAAAAACAAGATACGTACAAAAGTTGAAATAATATTAATATGGATGTTTGGTACTATTAAGAAAAATAAAATAGAATAAAGTTATTTATAGAAAGATAGTAGTAGCATTAGAATAAAGTGCTTATTTAAAAATTAAAGATTTTAGGTCCGAAATAGTGCTATGCAAAGAATTATCAAAATACACAAGAATGTTGTCATGTAATTATTGTGGAAGGAGTTCAAACAGGTGGAAATAAAGAAAGAACTTTCTGTCGTTCAAAGGGTTTGAGGAAGATATGAATACTGATTAGATATTCAAAACTAAGGGATGAAGATGTTTGCATAAATTTAGCATGAGACATGAATAAAGTCAAAATAATATCTTGAGTGCCAATATTATGACTAGCCGTCACTTATTATGAATTGACCAATGAAATTGAAGCATATATATAACAGCACCTATTGGTATTTGTTATAATGCATCTCCGGGCCGTTGTTTTCCTCTCCCAGTTATTCCTAGATTTTTTTGGGCGTGAATATCTGGTGCAAACCATTTCCATCAAATCCTAGATGGTCATAATTTGTTGCAGTCCTGTTAAAGAAGTCATGCCGGTCCTTTTCAAATCATCGGCACTTGCAAACTGCTACTGTGCTTCTAACGGTTAAATATAAAAAGGGACATTATTTTTTAACCGTACTATACTGTCATAAATGATGGTAGATTTCTTTTTTTATTTTTTTGGGTGAAAAAAGGTAGGACAACCCAATGATAATGATACCAATGTTTTCTTCTTTGTTGTACTAGCTTTAATGAGAATGATAAGCATGTATAAATGTTTGCTTTTGCTAAAAAATTTCAAGCATCCAAGCGTACGGCAATCATATACCGCTTTACCATGCTCCACTAAGTGCATGTTTGGAAGGTTACATTAGATTGAATTGATTGTGGCATTGCCTATTAAGTCTTATAAAATTGAAAAACCTAAAAAGTACAATTTATATGATAATTTTATATTTTTTGGTATGAGATACCAATCAAATAGGAGGACTTGCAGCTTATTCATTCACTTTTATTCGCTCAAATATAATATATAACTGAATCCCAGCTAATTCATTGCTCTAAACATGCCCTCAACGTTTCCTTCCTGTTTCAATAAAATTAGGTCACCAAAAAAATCCTTTAAACCAAAGCTCAAGGATTCTTCCTCAGAATCCCCAACATCATATTGTTCCAGGCCTTCATCTTTTGATCTCCTTTATTTCACACGAATATAACCGTATCTCTCCATCATGTTCCTCATCATGATGGAGATAGTAGCCTCTAGAACCATGGCAGCAATTTGAAAATTAGACATTTTTTGAACTATGAAAAATAAAAAATGTCCAATTGTTTGCAAAATTAGATGATCCAATTTTTATGAAAAAAAAAAATTTTAAGTTACAATTTTTCATCAAAAACAATTCATGGAAAAGAATTCTTAAATTACAAACTTGATAATTAGCTGACACATTCTTGCAAAAAGTCCTATACGTTTCAGCCTAAGCAGTCTAAAAGATTGAACTAGGATTTGGTTCGGCAGTGCTTTGGTAGTAGTACATTCTGATACTCATACTAATAGTACAGGTCTGCCCTATGCACTGGAACAGCTAAAATGATTGCTTCCTTTTGAGATGTTATATGATGATCACTTGACTAGGTGGCACAAGTACTCTTCAAAGTTAGCCATCATGTGAGATAACTTTAGTTCCAAAATGGAACAAATACATGTGACACAATAAGGGGCTAAACGAGGCCCAGATACCATAAGTTCAGAAAAGGCAGCAGAGCTTGTTTGGAATTGAAAATATAATAGATTACTAGATTCTTAAGCACAACCACTCTCATCGAAACAACTTCGAACGGACTCATAGTTATAATAGGTGAAATTACTGTCACCATTGTACTCTATTATGTGTGCCAAACAAAACAAAAAATAAAATAAAATAAAATAAAAATCATTGACCCATCAAAACCATCGTCTCATTAACAGCCAAATTGGGAAATCTGAGTTCAGAGCTGAGTCACGTGAAATCACAGGTGGCAGCTCAACTATTGTCTAGAAAAGTTGCAGACATGGTCCCCTGAATTTATTTACATAGAACATTGGATGCATATTGGCAAATGGTGATTTTCTTTGGAATCTGGTGCTCCCTGCACCCCCACTTTCCTTGGAATGACTGCTGGAAGAAAGGTTCTCTTTGGTGAGGACCACCAGCTAGAAACTAGAGGTAAATTATGTGGCATAGAGTACGAAAGGATCTAACCAAATGCTTCTGTTTTTAAAATTTATTAAAAAGGATTGAATAACAGGACATGGCATGGTTACCAACAAATTAAAGTTTAGGGGACCACACCTTACCTTGTGTTTGCCAATCGATGGCCGAAAAGAAAGGAAAGCGTGCACGATTTACTTTTGTTGGAACGGTGGCCATCTATTTGGCACGTAGTGTCTTGGAAATTAACTAGAATCCAAGAGAGCCCCATTAACTAAAGAAAAGTAGCCATTTTTTTTACTTTACACTCCACTCTCGCCCACTCTATGGCCCACTTTTCCTCGTTCACTTTGTAGGATGTGCAAAGTATCCTCGTAGCGAGCGTTCATGATCTGAGCAAAGAAGCTTGTGTTTGGATAGATGAATTAAGATGGATAAAAAAAAAAAAAAAAAACTATGGACATGTTTGGATGCTTGATTGGATGTAGATGGGATACTCTTCCACATGAGTGAGAATTAATAAAGAGTTTTGGCTTCGTAAAAAGATGTTTTGAGAGAATACAGAAGTAACTAAATGATATGATGTAACTTAACCCTGAAATAATGAGATAATTGGATTATAAACTCCATTTATTTCCTAAAGTTCTTTATCATCATGATTTTCTTCTTAAAACCTAGCCATGCCTCCATTGCTCGCATCACATATTAGGGCCTTTCTTTGTCCAATTCAACCTATTGCCAAATAATGACAATTATAACTTGTAATGATGGACAATAATGACAAAACTTATGTACATTTTATAACGCATATTGCAAGAACGTTCAAATTATTTATTAAATTGATATTAAAAATATTTTATTTAATTAGCAATGTCCAATGACCTTGTCATTTTCATTAAATAACAATCGATTACCTACAATAAAAACTAAATAAGAGTCCTCCAAACCATTAAAGGCTATTGTACGTACGGTAGTCATTACTTTCAAATGAGTTCTAGAATGAAAAAAAGGAAGAGACTTCCCCCTCTGGACTTTAAGTGCTAGCATAGCCGTTTCAGGGAAAAGGACAATTTTTAGAGATGGTTAAACCGAATTAAAAATACAAGAGGTAATTAAGTTGGTGAGGAGAATTGCACATAAAAACGGCATATCCTTTTCCTTATTCATCAGGAGTAATAATAATATTGATTATCAATTCTACCTCACCTTACCTTCGCATCTCATTAAACATTTTAAGACCATTTGCTAAACAAAATAAATGATTATATTTCATATGAAGGCATATGATGATTTAGAACTCGAAATTAGGCATCCAACACCTAACGGTCACCTTCCAAACCAATTTGAAGCATAACTAATGGCTCGTCCTGAATGCCAATCAGTGCCTAACTAATGGCTGAGGTGTCCTATAATCAATCCATCATATGCCCACAGCCTTTAATTAGCCAGCTAAGCACTACCTAACAAGTATTGTCATCGACTGAAATGGACTGACAGACACGAAAAAAGCCTCTCAATAACATAAGTTGACAATTATTGCAGAGATGGACGCACAGTCCTGGAAATTGATTGGCTGATGAACGTAAATTTAGATCTATTCTTTGACTTCATGCAAGGAATTGTTAGCCACTTGCGACGCCAAGGAAGTGGAAGAGTATCCTAATCCTTGAAAACCGTGCAGAATAATAATAATAATCTAAGTGCATTAGCCTCCCATTTATTGCGCTTTAGACTTTCCAGCCATCGAAAGTCTAAAGCTAACAAGTCTAATCTAAGTACATTAGCCTCCCAGTGATTACCCTGGCTATTAAATTCCACTTATGGGCAGCCTGCAGCCCTGTGAAAACGAAGCATTGGGAGTAGCCTCAAACTTTTATACGGACCAAACAAATCAAATTTTCTCCATGAATGTGGATTGTTACTTCAGCATCATGTGCCATTTTGCCTAGAAGAAGCCTCATTAAACTCAATATGTTCGGCTTCGATTTTGGGACGCCAGGCCTAAGATTTTCATCGTTTCTGTCAATCTCTGTTGTTTTTGTTTGGTGAATCTGTGATGTCTGGTTGTGGTAGACTGAGCCTCCTTCCTGTAACCAAAAAAAAAATTACTCAATATATTCATTCGCTGGATCTCATGCAGGGGTGATGCATACAAGATTGGTTCGAAAACATCCAGTTTAACTTAAGGTCTGCTCGATTACTTATAATTGGGCAACCGAACTCAGTTGAGTCCGGTGAGAACCCATTTTGGATGTTCAGTTGACCCAAATTGGAGCTGAAGTGGATTTGGTGTGATCCCCAAAGAGAAAACTTGGTTTGAAGCAACCTTTGTCCAAGAAATTGAATCTGAAACCACTTCAACTAAGTGGACTGCTGCTTAGCTCGAGAGTATGTCTCAGCAGTGATCTCTATACAGCTCAAAGTTTAGTTGAGGACATTTTGACCCTGATGGAGACAAGTAAAGACAATTTAGCAGTGATATAATTTTGGCATGGTCCATGAATGATCTCATAGGAAGTGAGCACGAAACAGTCAATGTATATTTATATATAGCTTAACTTGGCTACACTTAAAAAGATCTCTATTCAAATCTAGTCATACCTTAATTTGGATGATAAAAATCTTATATTGATAATCTAATCTGTTGGATGCGATTTACTGCCTCTAAAATGCTTACATATAAAAAATCATATGATTTAAAGACCCTTAGTCCAAGCATCAATAAGTCAAAATAACACATATTATTTCATGTTATTTAATTTATCTAATTTTTTAACCATTTTGATGCATCGGTTAAAAATCTTTAAGTCTCATGATTTTTGATTTATAAATATTTTAGAGATGATAGGTAATATTCAGTGGCTCAGATGTGAGACTTCTGTTATCTAAATCTAAATCTAACCATATACAAGGGAAAGCTTGACTTAGCTACGCTCAAGGAAATTTTACTAAGATCTAAATATATCTAGATTTGGATGATGAAAATCTCACATCAATCATTTAATCCATTAGATATGATCCATTATCTTTAAAATACTTGCAAAAAATCATATATAATTTAAAGATTTCTAATTATATATCAAAAGGGATAAAAGAAAGTGTAATTTTATATCATTTAGATTATTCAATTTTTTAACTACTTGATGTATGAGATAAGGGGTTTTCCAAATTACATGAATTTTTATATGTTTTAAAGTCTAAATCACACCAACTTAGAATATCATTGTGCAGCTTTCATCATCAAAATCTAAACTGATTAGATTTAAATAGAGATGCATTCGAATATAACTACGCCAAGTTCTTTATATGTAAAGATGGCTCTAGAAAAAATTAAATTTCTAATTACCTTTCATAGAATCACATTATTTTTGATAAAGAGAATATGAGAAAATAATAAAAATAAAATTTATTTTTATTTTCTCTACTGTATTTTTATATAATGCAAATGCCTGTGATCATTTCCATTTGAGGGCAAATGTACATTTCTAGGTTAAAAATTAGTAAAATTTTTAAATTTAAGAAAATTAAGGAAATAAAAATGATGGATATTTGATTGAATGATAAAAACTTCATACATAAAAGATGGCCTGTCTTCTACAGGTCTTACTCTAATTTACCATCATTATTATTATTATTATTATTATTATTATTATTATTATTATTATTATTATTATTATTATTATTTGGGCTTGCAAACATAGGCTTCGTTCATGGCAATGAGCTTTTACTAATTGCAACAGTAAAAATAATGCTCAGTACTCATTTTTGCTTGATATAAAAGTGGATTATAAAGACCTAAGAACAGATAATAGAAGAGATAGATACTCTTGATTGAGATTGAACAAAGGGATCAGAATCCTTATCTTTTAATATAAACCTTATTGTGTGTGATAGTTAGAAAATTAATAGAGTAAAATCTCTTTTTGACGTGAATTCTTATCTTGTAATATAAACCTTATTATGTGTGATAGTCAGAAAATTAATAGAGTAAAATCTCTTTTTGACGTGAAGAGAATTCACGTATTTTTTTTTGCTATCACAAGTAGTCTACATCATACGATCATTAAATAAGAGTCCTAGTCCCACAAAATAAAATCTTTTAAACCACTTCATAGTTATCCTATCATAGTCAAATAAGAACTCTTATTCTTTCATGATTAATTTAAATAAAAACTCTTATTGCATTACAATTATTCCATATGAATAATCACAAAATGCCAATGTGAATATTTATTATAACAGAAAAAGAAATGAGGATTTAAATTACAAAGGCTACTCTTAAAAATAATTCCAACTATTCTTAGGATAATCTAATTATTAGATTTTAATATTGAAATTGAAGATCTTTTTACAAATGCCATTAGCCTCTATGTTTACAGTGCCTAGATGTTACTATAACTGCCAATAGATCATGAACTCGAGCAACTCCTAACTTCTCCTTTTGAATTGAAAGCCACCGCAAACTTTCAGTTTTAGAAAATTTCAAAAACTATTGAAAACTCCCTTCAGATTAAGATAACTTCTCAAGACCGGTTAAAAATATCTTCAGTCTTCGCCGAATCCATTTGACCAAGAAGATTAGGCTTAATCTTCTTGGCTTGAAGTTATTGATAAAAAATATTTACTCATGCTTGATCAAAGATGTTGATGAGCTTCGGTCTAATATTATTGAATGAGCTGAAATTTGGTGCCAGCCCATATCAATGGCTAAAATTGGATAGAATTGCTTTCTAAGAATCAAAATGTGAATGAAAAAAAATGACAGCTGTTAGTGCCAACCAAAACCATCAAATTTGCCCCCTTCCTTCCACTCACAAGTTGTCGTCTGGGAGCACAAAGACAATCTTTTGATTGAAAGGCAGATTCCAATGTGGAGTGCCCATACACACACCTTAAGGGGACCTACGAAAGCATCAAGCTAAAGATTACAACTTTTGAAAGTAAAGGAGGAATACCAGCAAACGGCACCAAAGTCAATTTAGAATATGATTCTCAAATGCAAGCGACGTTGGCATTAACGAAGGCAGCCTCCGCTCTGGAGGCCCCAGCCGCAACGCACCCAGGTGTCACAGGCCCTCCTCTTTGGCCTATCCTCCCATTCCTCTCTAACCTGAGAAGGACAACCTTGGGAGCAGTTTTCCAACCTCTAGTGCCATCTAGATGAACTGGAGGAGTCTCAAAAGAAGTCACGTCTCTCGCTTAGTGCTCGAGTTGTCATCTTGAGCCCGTGAGAGACTTTAGACAGCATAAATGTGAAAAAGTAGAGCGAGCATGTGAGCTCAGTACAGCATGGAGTCATGTGGCTTCTTCACCTCCATTATCATGAAGGGCTGGGACAGAGGAAGGTCCCACACCGGTTTCTCTAAACAGGAAACTAAAGCTAAGTTGGGGATGCATCGGCCCATCTAATTTCGGGACTTTCCAACATGAAAAACTGTGCTCTGGATCTCGCTATTTTACACTCTTTTTTTTTTTTTTTAATTTTACTGCATCATTTCAATGCAGCTGAAAGTATCATAGAAAAAATATTTTCATTTATTTATTGAATTTATGTATTTATCTATAACTTTAAATCCTTAATTTTTATTTTGTCCAAGCTTGTTTCTTTTTTACTATGCATAGGCCTAGCCTAGGAATAGGATAAGTGCCTGGGAGATAATTTCAAATTACTTGAAGTTGGTACCATTAAGGCCCTATTTGGCACAATAGAAGAGCTTTTGAAAGAATTTTTTAAAAATTTATTTATTATTTAATTCCTATATTTCTAAAATACTATAAGATTTTAATATCATTTAGTAACAAAATTAAAAAAATAGAAAAAAAATAATATAAGATTGCATAGAATTTTGAACTGTTTGACTATTTATATTATTAAAAACTATTATAATAATTTGATATTAACTTATAAATTATTATAATAATATTATATTATAATTATTATCGTTCTCTAACTTTAGCTCCTCACAAGGTCAAACATCATCTAGGGTGCGGTTTTAGAGAGCATGCAAAGCCTATTTGTATCAATTTTATAATAAATCAATAATATTTTATTTAATTAAAAAAATTAAAGAATTTATTAAAATAATAATAAAAATTATAACTTTATTTGTTCATCTAGTATTAGAATAATTATTTATCATCTAAGTATTATACTTTTCATACAAATCCTAATTATAGCCTGATTCAACATATACAGTTTTGAAAAAGACTATCCAGGTATAATTTGAACTCATAACTCAATAAGGATTCCCACATATACAAACAATGATTCCAAATGTATTTAAAATAAATATGATCACATGAAAACTTTAACTTACTGATATATCATAGTAAGCACTTTTCAATATAATCAATATTCCAATATCCAAACATTTTTATTTTCATTCAAAATAACTAGAATATAAAGTGACCTTAGGCTTTGTAAATTTTGGACCCACTTAAAAATAGAGAGAATAGGAAAATAAGGAACTTTGACTTTGCCCTTACTTTTCCCATGATCAGAGTCATGGTAACATGTATAATAATACATAATGATATTTAAAAATCTATAAGAATAATATGATTCATTATTAAAATAAGTTATATCAAATAATTAATAATATTACTGGATAAATAAAAATATCATTTCAATTTATTCAATCATAATAACTAGCATTAATGATTCAATATTATTTTTTATTTTTTATTCATCATAATATTGTTATCAATTATTTAAATATTAAAAATAATAAGCAACAAAATAATTTTATATTAGGTAACAATAAAATAATATTATATTAGTTTTAAAGTAATAATTAATCATTATATTAATATTTATAATAATATTATGCTTATTAGTATTAAAATATATTGTAATGGTAATTAGTAATTAATAAATAAAATAATATATGATTATATAAATATTTTTAAGATAAATAATAAATAATATTCTTTAAATATTAAATAAATAGTATCTATTTTTTAAACAATATATACTTCTATTATATATTGATTTTTATTTTTATATAATTTATCAAAATAATGTATTTTTAAGCATTCTTGACTTTTGGACCCAACTCAACAACGTGAGGTAGCTTCAACTGAAATCATTTCTCTCCAATATGCCTGCCTACGGATGGCCAAATGATTGATTGAAAGTTGAAGGTACGTGTTGGATACCTTTGAAGTTAAGCTATCAGAGAGTTGATATAACTTAAAAGATAATTATGCTTTGAGAGAAGCATATGGGTCCCCACACATATGCAAATATTAGAAGGAAGATGAAAAGCTCCTTTCCTTGAATTGACCTAGAAAGGCTAAAATTTTCATGTTAATCATCAAAATAAATTTATGAAAATGAAATATAGGTACATGAGAATAAAAATATCATGGTAGAAATAGTGATCACATTGAATGCATTCAGACTGTTGGTTTCCCGTATCTTGATTAAAATTATATATTCTAGTGAAATGAGAAGAAATTGATGCAGGACATTTGTTTCAGAAACCACAAGTAAATAGCGATAGATTTCTAAACAAGTGTTGGATGCTCTGAAATCAAGGAAGTAAAGAATTTATGTAACGAAAACAAAATCAGGTACTTAGTAATCACAAATAAATAATGATTAAATAGATGAAAACTTGACATTGGTGGATCAAAATAGAAGTAAAGGATGGGAGCATTTTTTTATTTATTTATAATGACAAGAAAACAAACAAGGCCTGCTTAAATTCTGGATAAAATTTTCAATTCTATGCTCAAATTCAAAAATTTGAGAAATTTTTACACAACAAGCAAAAAAAAGATGGAAAGATCTTTTTTTAAAATGTTAGATTCCTCGCGGCCTCCTTCCAGATTGCTTTGTTCCAACTAACTCCACCCTGCCAGCAGGAAAGAGGAAAGGTTTCCTTAAAAGGGCCCCCATCTGTTGCGCCATTCCCATCGCAGGGAGAGATGGGGAAAGATCTGACGGAGGAGCAGGTGGCGTCGATGCGGGAGGCGTTCGCTCTGTTCGACACGGACGGCGACGGGCGGATCGCGGCGTCGGAGCTGGGGATCCTGATGCGATCGCTGGGCGGTAACCCCACCCAGGCCCAGCTGAAGGAGATCGCGGCGGCGGAGGGCCTGACCGCCCCCTTCGACTTCCCCCGCTTTCTGGAACTCATGCGGAAGCACCTCCGCCCGGAGCCCTTCGATCGCCAGCTCCGAGACGCGTTCCGGGTCCTCGACAAGGACTCCACCGGGGTCGTCGCCGTCTCCGACCTCCGCCACGTCCTCACCAGCATTGGCGAGAAGCTCGACCCCGCCGAGTTTGACGAGTGGATCCGCGAGGTCGACGTCGCCCCCGACGGCACCATCCGCTACGAAGACTTCATCCTTCGCATGGTCGCCAAGTGAGACGAGAAAATCCACCACACTAATCTTTGTCTCTTGTGTGTATCTCTCTTAATCTTTTCGTTTTTCTTTTATGTATTTTCTCTTCTTTTCTTTTCTTTTTTTGTTTCCTACAGATGTGATTTTATGGGATGATGCATGATGGATGTATTTGGGTTTGATCTTTGGACTGTTTTTTTTTTTTCTTTTTTTTTGGTTTATTGACGTGTTGTAATTCGTGAGATTGGGCATTTGAAGCGAGAGGATGGGGAAATGCATGGATCCATGTTTCATGAAATGATGGTTTTATAAAATTAAATATGTTGGATTGGTTTGTTAGATGTTTTCTTATAATTTTTGCCCTATATATTGCTATGTTGTGATTTTTGTTTCTTTTTCATGGTTGATTTTTTTTTAATCAGCAGAAAATTTGTTTATTCTGAATGAGAGTGGAATTATTTGTGTCACCACTTCAATTACTCCTGTGAACTGTTCTAAGATACCTCTTGATTCGTAGAAATATTTCGGTGCTTATATTTTTTATTGGGCAGCAGAACTTTGTATGTTTCTGTGCATTTTTTTTGTTCTTTTTCAACCATGACACATTATATATGAGAGTTTGTCGGTAAAATATCAAGGGTTGGTCTGTAGTCTGAGGAAAAAAAAGGTTTGATGATCTCGTTTCTTGAAAAAATGGGTAGAATTATATCAATATTTTCTATGCTTTATTTGCCTGGTTAGTTAATTTAACATGCTATGAAAATGAAATTGGGATGGATACTTTCAAGTTGGGTAATTTCCCATTCGATAAGATTGTCTTGTCTACGATTATGTGGCTAGTTTGGTAAGGGTAACATTAATTATTATAAGGTAACATTTAGCACATGCCAATTACTGTACAGCATTGGTTTTCAGCTATTCAAAGATTCCTATATCAATTTGGTTATCAGAGCAAGAACTCCAGGTAGCTTGAATTCTAGATGGATACGCAAGGGTTTTGTGTCCTTCTAACTCCTGGCCCTGTGACACTATTCTGAAGAATGAATTCTTTTCTTATTCCTCCACTTAATGAATTCTCAACTACCCAAAATCCATTCACTGGAGCTCAGCTCGTTGTCAATATTTGAAAGAAGTAGCTTTTATAGTTTTGCTTGTATTCTTCCTTTGTGGAAGCATGTGAGCTTTCTCCATAAATTAATGCCCAGAATTTAAAATGTCTTGGAATGAAATTTCTAACCCCTGTGTATTTTTGCAGAACCCCGGTTAACTCTTTACTAAAAGAGGGATCTGGGTGGAAGCAGTGAGGTCTAATTTAAGCAAGCTTCTTTTGATAAGATTTTTATTAAGCCTTTTGTAAAGCCTGTGAGTATGTTTCTTTTTCATCAGTATATGTTACAAATGATCCTATACTTGATGTTTCTCATGGTCTGTCACTTTGCATGTTAGATTCCCAAACTTGTTCTCTCACTCATGCAGATGGGCCCATGAATAGCTTTCTTCTCGGTGCAAATCTAAGATCAACAATCATTTTGTTTGTCTGTTTTTTCTTCCCCATCCTGCATCCCGACACAAATATGATGCTTTGTCCAAACATCAGTTCAGGTTATCATATTCAAACTTTCACATGCATGCATGCTATAAAACTCTGTGTTCAACTCGTAACTATATATTTTAGGACTTGAAGTACCATTTCGAAATTATCTGAAATTCCAAAGTCTCTGGAACTTAGCAAATATTGAGAAAGGGTCTGAATATTATGATTTTGCTTGACTGGCATGGAAGACATGGTAAATGTCTTGAACTACTCTTTTAGGCACTTAACACACAACATAATAATGCACATTGTTGTTAAGAGGCTAAGATATTGAGATACAATAGAAAATTCTTTTATTTTCTTTTCTTTTCTCTTTCTAAAGCTAGGCATCTAGTGGGAACTCTTTCTGGACTAAATTATAATTTTGGCCCTTGGAACGTATCCATCATAACGATTGTTGATTACTAGCGAATAGGTCTGAGGTACACTTTTTAAAGAAGTTTGAGACAGACAAATATAGCTATCCTTATATTAGATCAAGTCAACATGAATGAAGTCAAAGATGCTTGAAGGAAATCTGAGATGTTCAGCATAAGGAGAATAAATTAAAATTTAAACTCATGATCTTGATGTGTTCAACATGAATAATTCTGCTCTATTTGTCTGGTTCAACTATGAGGTAAATGTATTACAGTGTATTGCTGCAGACAGGATGATAAATTCAATATTTACTGATGCAGCTATATACAGACGCACATTCCATGTGTAGTGTTATCAAAAATGTGCATTGCATGACAAGTACAATATGAACTGAAACATCAATTTTTTTCTATTTTTTCAAAGAAATCCCGCGCTAATATTTTATTGTGACCTGTCCAACTTGACTGAAATCATTTGTAGCTGGAAAAAAAAAAGGACATAATGCTAAAGATTTTCCATTTGGGTTGTTACTCTACTAAATCAGTAAAGAATTAGAAAAACTGAGTGGTACCATGTCGTGCAACTGCTGTTGTTCTACATGAAACTGGTAGTGATGCTTTAAGCATGATCAAATAAACTTGTGAAATATAATCTTAAATTTGCACCTACCAGTCAGTAATCAAAAGTTTCATTTGATTTGGAACACATAAACAATCAGATCTTTCTGGATTGTTAAATACCCACTTTCGGTGGACAGTGTTATACAGCAGCACCCATGTCACTAGGACAGAAATGCACTTGATTCTCCACACTTTGGATAAAAGAATTGATGCACGATATGCAATTAGCATGTAGAATTTCCTGAGATTCTTTCCTAAGAGTAAACCTGCATAAGAGATAGAGGAGGAAAACATCCAAGTGATTACTGAAAGGTGATCCGTAATCTAATATAAATCATAATTCTTCAGTACCATGTTATTACACTAGGATTTGCAAAAGAAATGAAAGATAAAATAGCAAACCAGGCAGGAGACCATTAGAGACCAGAACTGGCTAAGATTTTGTACATAAACTTCAATCTCATGTGAGGAGATTCCTCCATCATTATATATCTCATTTTTCTGCTTCCAGAACATCATTAGTCAGTATCATTTGATGAAATAAAATTCTTTTTTAGAGGTAGATTTTATCCATCATTTATTTTGTTAGTGTTGCCATATCAAATTTTGTCATTATAATTACATTATCTTTTATTCCTTCCACTTTCAATTTTATTGTGCAAATCTGCTTAAAGATGTTAATTATTTTGAGGCATTTCTCCCCTTGTCTTGCCTTTCTGTCATAAATTCGTGCATGCATTATAAGTCTATGCTCTTTGGCCTTTTCCAGATTCTGATTCCGCAGCAAAGAATACATATATATATGAATCATGTTACCAACTTTCATGACACTTCTTTTCGCAAAATGATGTTTATTGTTCATACTCAAACTTCAAGTAATTCTGCTACAAATATGTTCAAATATTTGGTAGCTAATATTAAAGAGGGGAGCATTAAAGTTATCGGCCAAGTATATATCTGGAGAAGTGATGGCGGCCAAAATGAATCAATGCCCCCTTCCTAACGGCAACTTGATAGCACCTCATTTCAAAGGGCTAGGAAGCCACTGTGGGGTAGAGGGGATTGGGTGCTATTCTGATTGAGTGCTGAAGTGAAACATCATCTAATGGCATTTACATTTACCGAACTTACTTGGCTAGCATTTACTCTTCAGGCAATGGTATTTATTTATCTCGATTGCCTCAGCTATTTTGTGACAACATCAATGCATTTAATATAACTATTAATCCTGGCTTGATCAAAACACATTCAATTAGATTATTAGTTTACCAGAGAAGGTTTTTAAGGGCAACTTAATTTCTTGCTATATTTCTACCATGCAACAATTGGTAGACATCTTCACGAAACTATCATCTTGAGACATATTTCAATCATTATATTCCAAAAGCCTTTATATTATTTCTTAGCCAAATTTGAAGGGCAAGGATAAAGAAACTGAGCTAGATAAGATTTGAAAATTCAAAAATTCAAAACTCAAACTCAAAAAGTTCAAAGTTTGAATTTTAAATCTTTCAAGTGATCCATAAGGAAACCAAGATCAGCAAGATTTGAAAATTATAATTATCATGTTGATTGTTAAGGAAATTAAGCTATATCTAGATTTGAGAATTCAAAAATTAAGTACAAAAATTTAAAATTTGATTTTCCTATGTAATTGGAAACAGATTTCCAAACTACAATCATGGTCCAAGTTTTCAGTCACGTTTTTTTTGGCCCATCCCTTTTTCTTCACGCCCAACTAAGAGCATCAACGATATGAGAGAGAATTTGACTAGGCCAAAATGATCTACCACTAGTTAGAGCATGCTGTAATGGCAGACCAATCTATAATTGTGGTTAAGTAATATTGGCACAAATTAGAAATGTGAAAGATGTATAATCTGGGGTTCTGTTATCATGACTTCAAAGACTTTTATTATTATAATGCCATCAATCGGAAAAAAAAATAAAAAATAAAACAATGAGAGCCGAATTAATATATGCAACATTACATCTACTCCTGAGGATAAGTTAAGATAAAGATAAATATAACTACTTTAAACATTCAAATCATAACCACACCCTTCACTATTTTAAATATCTATGGGATTCCATGCCAACCACACAAAGTGCCATTCTACTCTATGGCTTGACTAAATATTCCTCGATGATTCCACCAATGGCTCCTTTTACATATGATATCCTATAAGCCAATCTTATTAGCTATCTTAGTATAGTACTTTTTTGGCCTATAGGATTTCTTGGTGCTATACCACTCAGATTGATCAACTTATTTAATATGCTCTAATACTACCATTAACTTCTATCCCGTTTGGTTTAAGATTTGCTAACTTTAAGTCTAAAACACATTCATCTAGCATGTTATCATCACACTCCTATCTAATATGATACGCGACATTTGCTCATAATACCGTTGAATCTTCTATATCGAGCAAGATATAATGTAAGCATTGTGATCATGATTATATTGCCAATATTTATTCTCTAGTATAATTATATATTATAAAATTATGTATAATGTACACACACATATATATATATTATACCACAAAGGAGACCATCAAAGAAATTAGAAATTTCTTCCAAAACAGAATCAATGTATATTTAAATTGTCTAGTAATAATGTATGTATGAATGTCAAGAAGAACATGTTCAATATTTGGGGTAAACTATAGGAAACCTATGAGTATTGAAAAAATAAAAGTAAATTCTCTAAATGTTATATAATTTTAGTAATGTTGTCATGGCCATGGAAGTGTCATCAAAGAAGATAGAGATAGATAAATATAAAACGACATCAAAACATTATTAGAATAAAAATATACTTTTATCAATATTAGTTTATTACTTATCACGACAACATTATCAATTATTTTTAAAAATAAATAATCAATATCATTAAATTTTTTATAAAAGTACCCTAACCCAACAAAAATTGATGGAGTTTTCCAGTTCAATATCATATTGTTTAGATAACTATTTCAATTATGTTAGATAAAATTTGTAATTTTTTGATGGAATCTTACATGTTATCTAATTCATACGGAGCTTAATTTTGGGCATTAGAAACTCATCATTCTTTACCATAAAAGGCAAGATGAGAAAACAAAGGTTTACAAACATAACCATAGTTGCCTAGTTCATTAAATCAAATGCAATATATGGATTTGTACTGATCATATTGGCTACTGTGATTTATTATCATATAAAAAGAAAGAAAATCAATAATTCTCAAGAAAATTTTAGTTTTTTATATATCTACATACTTTTGTCAATTGTACATAGGAGTCGTGTAAGTAAAACTTTGAGATACTAAGAGCCCATTTTTTAAGAAATAATAACATAAATTTAAACCGAACCTCTATACCCATTTCAAAAACAATAGCAGCTTCATTTAAAAAATAAATGGATGAACTTTAGGTGCAATTCATTACATATTTGCCATCAAATACTTCATTTAATAAACAACATATGTACAATCATTATAATTAATAAACGGTACTTTTTTGTTAGAAAAATAATGGCAAACACATATCGCTTCTTTGTTTATATATACGTTACATGTTAAATGAAGAATCTGATTGCAAATTATATCTAAGTTTTATTTAAAATAAATTATATAAGTAATAGCAAACTATAGTAGAAAAAGAGCATACCATTGGTTATATTACCACAATTTACATAAATAATAAAATTTATGATTGACAAAAATAAAATTTTATAAAAAATCATTCGATTGATAAATGGAACAAAGTCCATCTAGAAAATTCTCAACATGGTAAAACTTTTAAGACATAAAAGCTCAAAAAATAATTTCACATGAAAAAATGATGGGCAACTTAATTCTGACATTTATTTTAGTCAAAAGTGCTTAGGGCTTTAAAGAGATTGAGTTGTAAGCAAAGACCAAAATCGCAAGGACAAAAGTAGCTATATAATAGTTTTGGCTAAAATATACTTTTGATCCCCAAACTTTTCCTCAAAATTTATTTTGGTTATTAAACTATTAATTATTATAATTTAATCCCTCATGCTTTAAGAATATTGCATTCTAGATGTTCTATCATATGAGGTTAGTTAAAATTGATAGAATAGTTGATGTATTACCTTCACACAAACATGTGGAAGCTTTCTCCTACCAATACATAAGCTATTCTATCAATTTTAACTAACCCCATAAAATGAAATGTTAAAAATGCAATACTCTTAGAACATCAAACACTAAACTATAACAACTGATTGAGAAGAAAAATAAATTTTAAATGAAAGTTTGAGGACTAAAAGTATATTTTTGCCAATAATTTTTAATTAGATCTTAAAAATTGCCGTACCTTGTTAGGTCCTTAGGGCAAACTAGTAAGACTAAAAATCTTAAGAACTATCATATCTACTCATTACAAACTAAGAGTCCGTTTGGATCTATGAAGGGAAAAGAAGGAGAGAAAAAAAGAGAGAAAAGAGAAGAAAGGGAAAGGGAATGAAGGGAAGGGTTGTAAACTTCTCCTTGTTTAGAAAGAAGGAGAGGGAAAAGAAGGGTAAAATTTCTAAAACATTCCTCTTCCCTTCTCAACTCTCAATTCGGAGGTTAAAAAAAATTAAGTGAAAGGAGAATGGAGAGAAATGAGTAACCTTCTCTTTCTCTCCCTTTTTATTTCACTTGCCTCCTAAGCAAGGATTTTATTACCATTATCCTCCTTTCTCCTCCCTCTCTTTTATTTCTCCCCATCCAAATTTTCCTAAAAGTTCCATTTGAAGCAAAAACCACTGTAGAATTCATTTCATTTGCAAATGAATTCTTTTGTTTCGATCGCAATGTAAAACTATAGAATTAAAATGAATTCTCTTAATTAAAATAAATAAAAAATAAATTAAATGTTCCATTTCTTAAATTATCGTTATTTAATAATTAGTAGAAAATGATAATTTGATCATTATTAATTAATAATGATAATTTATCAAATATTTAATTAACAAATAATTAAACATAATTATGAATATAATTTAATAATTGTAGTAATTATTTAAATTATCATTATAATAATTATTATATCGTAATAAATTACTAATCTATAATATTATTATTATATTTAATTATATTATTGAAATAATAGCATATTATTAATTATAATATAAATAATTTACATTATTAATATAAATTATTAATAAATAACATAAATGAGTATGTTATTATTGAATATAATAATATTATTAATATCAAATAATATTATAACTATGTTAATATTATATTAATATTAACAAAATTATATTATTATAATTAATAATATTAAAATATTAATATTATTAATATTATTTAATATATATTATAATATTAAAATTATATATTAGCATTATAATAATATTGTATTAATTATCATCTATACCCACCGTGGCTACCTTCCCCTCCTACTATGCACATTTCCTATTCCATCCATCTATCTTCTTTTTACACTTTGCTAGTTTTGAATTCATTTATCAAGGTTATGTCCTAATTGAGAAATAATTCTCACGAAGGAATTAAGTCTATTCAGGAAAAAAATAAAATTCAGTAGGAATTTGGTTTATCCCACATTTATGTGTCATGGGCATTCAACTTTTCTATGCTCTATAGACTTGTATGTAGCTATTAAGACTCGAGATATTATCCATGATGTGAATATTCCATCAAAAAGTTTGATTTTAGTTCTAATTGATAATTTACACATAAATTAAATTTCTTTTATGAAATCATTCATTGAAAAAATATAAACAGATATCTTTCTACATATGTCACCATATTTAGGATCAATGCATAACTTTTCTTTGAATCAACCAAAAAAAAAAAAAATATCACAAAATCGATTTACAATGATTAAACAATCTTGCTCCTAATGATCAAAGCAAGTCCTTTAATTCAATTCTTTATTCTTTAATTAAGGATTAATCAAATCCTTCAAGCACAATTTAAACCTATAACTGGTCAGTTACTAGCTAATCACAAAAACCGTCTATTCGAGACTGACCCTTAGCCTAGTTAGAATTTTAGCTAACTAATGGCTCATCCCCTAAAGATCATCACATATTGTCAATAACCAAATTTCAATTAAAATAAAATATTTAGGAGGAATTAATGAAATGACATCAATTCAAATCTTAGATATTTGAATTGAGAGAGATGTTGGGAGGAATCAAGAATTCTTACTGTTTCTTAGATTCATGGATCAAATTCAATTTAGTGAAATATTTCACACATTTTCTTCTACCAAGAAAGTTTTACGAAACGTTGATTCTCGAATTTAGAGTATTCTTTTTTTATATGATTCACAGGGTTTAACAAGCAATCAAAATTTCATGATCATAGGTACTGCTTATAGTAGCAGTTCTTATATCTCGTATTAATAATTGAAATATGGTTAGAAAGAAAAAATCTCTATTTGATTGGACTTCTTTCAATGCCTATGAACTCTATTGGACCTAGAAACAAAACATTGGAATAATCTTTTTGGTCTCATTATTAATAGGTTGATTATTTTGTTCCTGTATCTTTCAAAAGAAAAAAGATTTTTGAGAGTTGTTTTATGGATCTATAAGAGAGTAATTGGTTTTTTCAATAAATAAAATGTGTATTATGCCTGGAGAGTCTCTAAGTGGTGGAGGAGCTAAATTGGAAATATAAGGGATTCTAGTTATAAGATATTTAATGAAATCGTAGCTAGGATTAAGATTACATTCAAAAAGAAAGTAAATATTTGAAATTTCTATTTGAAGTTTTTCTTTTTAATCTTATACGAATGATTCGACCCACAAGGATAATGATTGAAAATTATTTGACCGTTTTTCTCTAAGAAAAAAGTAAAACATAATTAACTTAAATTTAGGATAATTATTTAAAATTTTAGAAAAAGACTTGATTTGTTATCCATGCTTGTATTTTGTGAAAATAATAATAATAAAAAAAAGCTAATTGAAGAGAAGGTTTTCATGAAACAACATTATTTTTGATGAATAAATATTTATTATTAATATGATCAATTTTATCCAAAAATATTTCTTCATTCCATGTACAAATTTTATAAAAATTGATAGAATTAAAAATAAGTGAAAATAGTTCATGATTCAGAGCATTTGGGACGCCAAATCTGTGATTTATTATGTCAAACCATTGTATAAAAATTGCGTTAAGTTAATGCGTCCCAAACAAAGCGGAACCACGGGTGCCCAGAATATTCTATTTTTCCTTAATATAGACATAAAAAAAATAAAACCGAAAGATTTTTCAAAAAACTAAAAAAAAGGTTCCCTTTGCGGAGGCGACGGAGGCACTTGGCCGAAAGAGGGACAGCAGAGTTGAAGCGGAGCGAGCGATAGCAAGCGAGCAAAACAAAGAGATCGGCATGGTTCCAGGGTTGCAGCACTTCGCGGAGCGGGTGGGGGACGGGAGCGGGCAGCCCCGGCTGGACGCCGACGCTGGCGAGGAGCTGATGCACGTCCAGCCAGGCGTCGCCATCGCCCTTGGCGACCGGCCGCAGGAGTCCCCGGGAACACTCTACATTTCCACCAAGTACTCCCTTAGTCTCGCAAGCAATCTCCTTCTTCTCGAATTCCGATGACTGCTTCTTGATTTCTACTCGTGTTACTATGCGATGCTGAAGGAGGGTGGTGTGGCTGAGCGATGCGGATAGAGCCAAGGGCTACGCTGTGGATTTCTTGTCGGTTTCCCTCCATGCGGTGTCGAGGGACCCGGAGGCGTATCCTGTGCCTTGTATCTACACTCAGGTAGCTCTTCTTTTGCTTGCTGCCGTAGTGCTCTTCTAAGTTAGGGTTAGGGTTTGGGTTTTTCCAGTGTTGGGCTGGGTGAAAGTTGCATTGCACACACTAAAAATAGAGAAGAAAGAATGTTGATTGGATGCTAATTGTGAAAAATTAGTAGAAAGATTTGGATGCCAAGAAAGTTCTTTGATTCCTATTTTGAGCTTCTTTTGCGACAGATAATCGAAACGAACGGAGGAAATTTCTGGACTTTGTGCAGAAATAGTTCTTGCCGTTTGGGCAAGCATGCGTTATAAATTTTATGATTTTATTTCTCAATTAGTGGCCTATAGTGGATAGATGAGCTGAAGTCTAGGGTTTCATTTCCTTTTTCATTTTTTGGAATGATGGTCTGTTTCTTTTGATATCCGGTTATGCCTTTTCATTTTCCAATGTGAGGACTTCCTGCCTGAGAATAGAAATGATATCATTGTTTGTGCTTTGTGGTCTTGTGTTTTCCTTCATCCATTATAGTGGCCAATCTCTAACTCGGGATTGATTGTTCTTTTGAGAACTTATGAATTAATTTCCCCTTGTTTTGTGAATTCCTTTCTAGCAAGAGATCTTTTGGTTAAACTGTTCCTGTGCTTTAGTTTAAAATCATTTTGCCTTGCAAATGCAAGTGGTTTCAGTTTTATTTTCCTGGTCCAAACCATCTAATTTTATGTCTCAAAATCATTGATCTTTTTGTAGGTTTTGATATTGAGCTGATGACCAATGATGACTTCATTAACTTCTTAAGTTGCTTTTGCCTTTTCTCATCTTTCAGGACTGTTCATTCTGGAGCTTCCTATCTTCTTTCCTACTATGACATATAGTTTCTACCCTTTTTCTGCCCCTTCTTTTCTCTTTCTACTATTACATATATGTATTTTAATTTGCTTTTTGGATGAAATGTAACTGTTTTCATTTAAAATCAAGCTTGTTTTGTTCCTTCTTAATTCTTAAGGGCTGCTAGAGGCCATAAAATCAAATAAAGCCCTTAAAACCTCTAAAGTCTTGTTTCACATACATTTATTAGAATCTTAGGAAACTTGAGCTCTGTAAGTATCACTTGTGGTTTGATTCAAGCTTGACATAAAAGCTTTTGCTTTGCACTTAAATTTTTTATGGCTCCAAGTCTTAGATGTTAGCAAAATTTCTAAATGATGACCTCAATGTTTTTCAATGCATTCATTGTCAGGGCTTTGCTTCTCTCAGTGACTATGGTTCTATTGACTATGAGTTGATTTAATAAAATAAAAATTTTGAGTGACTCATCCATCTGTTATCATTCATGCCTCAAGGTCTGAAGTTCACAATATGGACAAGTCATGTGATCTTTTTTCCCCTTTCATCTGTTTTCGGAGGATGCAAATGATTTTACTAGATCAATGGAAGCCAACTTATAACTGTTGCACTTCCATTACATATCTTCCTTATGGGAGCAAGATATAAACTAAGTTCTTTTATTAAAATATAAGTAGCTTTGAAGGTGGAAATTATGCCTGTGGCCATGTGCATGGGACTCAAAGGCTTTTCCATTGTGATGCTAGCTGTATTAATTCCAAGCAATCACTTCATTAAATATTTTAAGTTTTTGAAGATATGCTACTTTGTAAGAGATTCAAAGGGTAAGAAACTTAAGATATACCTGTATGAATTGAACATAGAATCATCTTTTCTATTTGGGCATGTTCATGTTTTCTATTCTTATGCTGTAATTCAATCCTTTGAATCTTTGTCAATTTTAAGATTGAAACTGAAACTGCTGAGGTTGAGGAGTCTGAAGGCTCAGATTCAGAATGTGTTCCAGATATAGAGCTGTCAAAAGTCACCGAAATGAGGCTTGTGCCATCAGATCCTAGTCAACGTATCCTTTACTTAATGCCTTGTTCTGAAATTTTAATTGAACGTATCTTGTTATGATAAGTTATATTCCTTCCTTTTTTCTTGCTTAACTATATGTTATATTTTAAATATTAGCATTTTTACATGCCAAATATGTTTAAATCTGTGCTTTTATGTCACACTGTGTTATATCCTTGCATGGATTTTTGTTGGTGAGTTGCAAAGATAGCCTATCATTGAGTGCACATTCATGAACTCATTTATCCTCTCTATTTGGTCAGCATATTTTTATGGATTGAGCACTAACATCTAAGAACCATGTGTGTTGTGTGATGGTCAGGCAGCTGCCTGATAACCGTTTTATATGACTTATCTAGTGTGATAAAGTTACCGTATTTTCTAATTTGTTATTTAGTGTCTATAATAAATCTTTAAGAGATAAAAATGTTATGACATATGCATGTTAATGTGCTTTGTCATTAAAAATCGGTACCAAGCTTGGTTCTAGTTGTTTGGCTAGATCAGTATTGTACAATGCCATCCCATATCAAGATGGCCAAAATTATTTTTATAAATTTTATCTTTTCATGAATTCTTTCTGTTTTCTGTGTGATGAAGATGTTTAGGTGATCTTGTTCTGTATTTTTTAGTTTTCAAGAGATGTTTTTGAAGGGCATTTTATACTTGAGTGTTGATATCAGTGCCAACAATGATTAACTAACAAGATTTATAAATAAAAAATGGAAAATACAATATGGTGTTGTAAAAAGAAACTCATATTTCACAATAACTCATTTTAATAGTCTATTCTCATGTAGAATGTTGATGGGTTTGTATACATCTTAGTCTTGCTGCTAGTTCGAACACGAAACATTATACCAGCCTAGACATTGTCTCCATCCTTGTTGTTATAAGATGTCAGATGATAAGCCAGTTGTGGCTCCTAATGTTGTTGGTGTGTATGTCCAAACCTGGCCATCCCTGCTTAGGGTAGTAGAAACCAGCACTATACTTGGACTCCTGGTTGCACTCATATCTACAGGAAGGATAGTGTGAAGAGTCAGATCTCAGGGGATATAACGAGTAGAAACCAAATGGATACAGGGTTGGAGCATAATATCCACTATGATTATCTGATGCACTATAAGATCCACCGCCTAGATATGATGAGGTTTGCTGTTTGCTATAGCTATTTGATTAAATAGTAGATATGTCACTAATGTCAACTCCTTCCAATCTATGTAATGGCTCCCGACTCTCTAATGCATCTGGTGGCTTAAAAGTCTCAATGTCATCTTGTTGGATTAATATATCATTGGCTGCCTCAATTGGATTGATAACTAACACTTTCCCTTAGACCTGCCCCTTCTACTATCTTGCTAGCCTCGAAGGCACAGGCACCATATCTTGACCCATACATTTGGCGATTGAATCATTGATTAGAATCCTTAGACTCTTATTCTCTTGTTGGGTCTCTTACTGGTTCTCACTCATGGTGGGTGAGGTAGGCTTCTTTGCCTCTCTCTCTACATTATGCACTCCCAACTCCTTTGTGATTGTTTTGTTCAATTGTGGAGGATCCCCTGACCCATCTAGTGCCTTTCTTTCAAGATTACTGACCCATCACCCATGCAAGCATAGGATCTTCCTCATCACGAATGAAGTTATCTGCTAGTGGCTTTTCATCTCTCCTTTTCTTGCTCAGATTCAAGTACTTATATCTAATTGCATGTTATAGTGTGCTAGTTGTGTTGTTGCTTGCTTATCTATCAGTTTCGCACCTTACTATGGATCAGGACAAATGTAGACTAGTTCTATTTGCACTTATTGGATGAGAGTTTGCGAGAGGACTTGGATGGCAAACTTTCATAGACTTGGTGCATCAATTCTCAATATACTCATCAGTCAGATGCAACTAGATAATTCAGGGAGATATAAGTTTCACGGAGAACGAAACTTTAAAATTTTCTAAGTGTCAGAGATATCTTGCCTAATGATGACAAAGCTTCGTTTTCCTTGCAAGATTCATCTCTTGTAGAATTTTTTCTCTTGATTAGCCTTATAAGACTTGTGTTAATGCCATTTAAATGTGAAATATAGTACATAACTATGTATATTACCTTGATAATTACTTTTGCGGCATAGTCTTGATCTAGGGACATTTGTTGGACTAAGAACTGTAAAACTAGTAATGAGATCCATACTAGTACCTTACTGGTTTGGTGATATGGGTTAGTATATTACGGTACACACCTTGTATCGAGATATAATGCTTATTCTTTTCTGACTCTTAACTATAATGCTACTTTGTACTAAGTGGTATAGGTCGGGACTAGATGGTATGGGGTGGTTTAGCTCGGTTTAGACGGGTTTGATTCATACCAAATCGAAACATAGTATCATATCGGTATCTTATTGGTATGGTATTGTATGATTGATGTGGATCAGTATGGCAGATCTTGTGCTAGACCATTGCCTTGAATGCCTATAGTTGCTCCTCTCATCGAGGCCTATGTCCTCTTCATATTGGTACTTAGGATTCAATAGTATGCTACATAAAATGAAGCACAGAATTTACTGCCATATCAGTTAAGTAAACACTTTACTAAAGATCATGTTGCCATACCTACCAGGTGCAACTCCAAGCACATTTGTAGGTCCCAACTTTCCCTAATAATCTGAAGGTATGTGGATGCCTCTCTCATGGTACTACATCAATAATTGCTGATTGGCATCCTATATCTTTGGATAAAGAAAATGCATTTGTGGAAACTTCTCTGGTCAACCATTTGCATCATCATATACAAGGGTTGCACTGCATCGACCACATCTACACGTTGGTCCTAAAATGCATTGTTCAAAACAATCATCTCAATTTTTAGTCCATTGATGAACTTATTGTACTTATTCGATGGTTGCTCATTATGTGTAAACTTAGTTTTTAGACTGCTTTTATTATCAAGAAAGCTCCTCAAAGCTATATGGTACATGGCCAACCATGTCACATGTGACCTTAGTAGCTCTCCACCCAAATGCTGCCTCATTAGTCTAATGACCCATAGGTGATTTTATATACTTTAATATAACTTGCCCTTGCTTAGCAACTAATTTCACTTGTGATAGGTTCCTAATATCTTTCACTATCAAATCAATACAATACGCTGCACATGATATCTAGAAATATATGACGTTTTTTATGAGATCCTTACCTGCTCGCTTGTATCAATAACAACAAAGCCTTAATCCTAAATTAGTACCAGAGACCAAAGTTTTAAATCTCTTGAGATAGAGGCGCCTTGATTTTTTCACGGAACTAGATGTCTTGCATCCCATCCTGTCCTGTTCTGGTCCCTGATTCGATTAGGTGTCTCGTACTTGTTTGGGATGCTTTTTTCTTAAAAAAAATTATTTGTGAAGCTTTATTGTTTTGTTTGATTTTTAAACATATTTGAATTTCAAAGTTATATTTTTTTATGATAAATTAGATCTATTTAAAATTATAGTGTCAATGCATTATGGCCGAAACAAGATGGGACGGGATGGTTAAGATCGGTCTTGGAATCTCTTTGAGACGGGATGGAATAGTCAAAATGGCTCTCGTCTGATGGACCATTATTGTTTACTATCTAGATGATATGCTGCAACCTAACATCTTCAATCATCTTCTTCATTACTACATGGATGCATCAATTGAAATATGAAAGAAAGTCAACTTGTCACAGTACACTAGAAAGTTAATGATGCTCCTTGTAGTCAGCTCAGACCACTCATCAGTCATCACACATTAGTATCCTGCTGTATAATTGATATTGCTGCTTATATCCATGAATCCACTTCTCTAGGCCCTCAACCTCTGCTGCCAATGTGGCCTGTTTATCTCACTTGGAATAGGAGGCTCAATACGGCGCCGTGCTTCTGCACTTTGATAATCATGTTTTAGAAGAAACTGTTAGCCACAGCCCAAGCCAGTATCTAACTGTTGTAGAATCACTAGGCTATGGTGGTCCCTGTTGCATTCTTCTTGTCCTTGATATAGTCATCCATCTGAGGCTGCTTAGTTGATAAGTCTAGGTAGATTTTCGGATCGATGCCATAAATGGTGAGACCTATCCTGGTGTTCATTCCCTTCCCTTTCTGGATTGTACTGGACTAGGATTTAGTGACTTGGTCATATCTCTAGTCAACTAGGTCCTACATAGCTAGGGGTTGTCTTTGGCTATGTGCCTTCCCCTAGATGCACCAGACTCAACATGTCTCTCATAATGGGAAGGCCCAAATTGTCCTTGTTGCCTCATATCTTCCTCATACTCCCACTATTCCTGCATAGAGGCTATCCATTGGCCTCTTGCATCTTAGCAGCCTCTATATCATTTGGATTAGATTTCTCAAGTCCATTGCCTTTATTATCCTTTCCATGCTGATCATCGACCTAGATTGCCCTAGAGTCCTGGTGAGCCTTCCACTTTGCTTCCTTCAGACCCCACAAATGGTCCTTCATTACCTGTTTGACCTCTCCTAATTCTTGGTGCACTTCTACATATTGCTATAGTTACCCGCTTGATGTTGCATTAATCGGGTGGCTTCGCTTCCTTTGTCGTCCAAGCCACAATAATTGGATATGCAATGAAGTCATCTACCAACCTATAAAATTTGTGCTCATTGCATATCATACACTCAATTTAGGATTCACGAGATATACTTTTGATACATTTTTCACTTGGCTAGAAATTTATCATATTATTCATGATTTATATATTTTTTATTTAAAATAGTTTAAAAACATGTTTTAACAATTAAATTATATATTTTAAGTAATTTTTTAAAAAATAGCATGGAAATCAGAAAATTATATGTTAATCAACAAAATAGAAGTTGGCAATTTTAGAATTCATTTTGTTGATTGTCAATGCATGTTCCATGTTTATTACATTTAATTAATCCTTTTCAAATTTTTAAATATTTTCCCCTTAAAAATTACATTTATACTTTAGGACATCTGCTGATAACTTTTTTGAAGGAAGTTGGGTTTTTAATTACTTTCTTGATAAAAATTAACTAAATGATTATAATATTTTGAATTAGATATTCTAGCAATAAAAAACATAGCATATGCATACTACAAATACCAGCATGCTACAATTTTTTGGGAATAATACAAAATTCATGGCAAACAAAATATTGATCAGAAAAACAAAAGCTATCATGTTATAGGGTGCAGTCCACCCTATAACATATCCAAAATTCAAATAAAACCAAAAAAAGGCATAGATTTTCCCTATATTTTCAATTTTTGCCAACATTGGGCCGAAGACAAAGAGATATCTGAGGGCCTTCCTTAGATAGTGCCCTCCCTTGCTGATTTGCTGGTGTCCCCTCCCGATGAGAGCAAAAGACTCCTCTCGTCCCCTTCATCCTCTCTCTCCTCTACTCTCCTCTCTCGAAGGGACCTTGGGAATACCTCATGGGATCCATGGGGGCATCAGAGCACACTTCTGGTCTCCCTATAACACCTTAACATTTTTTTTTTAAAAAAAAAAAAATCATGGGGTGCCCCGGTTGGGACGCTTTTGAACCGGCAATACTGGGTTTGGTGCTAGTTGGCATGGACTTGGTTCAATCAGGACGATCGATTAAGCATCATACTACTACTTCATGTATTATTCTCATTCAAGTATAAGTAGGGTTGCTTTATTTTAAGTTACATTAATTGTTGCTGCATGAAACTCAAGTTATTTAGCTTATCTCGCGGTATAATAGTTCTGATCTGAAGTTCAACTGGTTTTCAAAGTTTGCATATATGATTTCCTTTAGTTCTTGATTACCTTTATTAGGCTTAGGAGCTAAGATTCTTTATGTACACCCTATGCAATTATCTTTATATTTGGATCCTTGACTAAGCTTGATAGTGGACACTCTCTTTGACATTTTCTGTCAATGTGCTGAACTGAATCCTGAGCCTCACGAAGGTCAGTAATCGTTGTTTATTTATTGTTAAATATTGAGTACATTCTTAATATATGAATGTATTTATGCTTGGTGATTATTTCAGAGGGAGAGGAAGAAAATAACTGGGTTTTTGGTGATGAAGAGATGGCTGATAATGGTACTTTCTGTGGAATGTAACAGTGATTTCATTATTACTCATATTTATCCTTGTTCTCATGTCATTAGAAATAATTGATTTCTAAGCTGTTCCTTTCCACTTGCAGGAAGTGATTCTGAGTGGCAACCTTCAGAAAACCTTGCCAACCCCATTGGTTATGCAAATGGCAATCATGACCTTGCTCGTCATGTCCTTGAGGTATGTATATCATTGATTGTTACCTAACAATTTATAAACTTGAAATCAAGGAACATGCTGATCGTGGTTTCAGTTCCTCCCCCTTTAAATATAATAATCATCTTATAGTATCTTTTGAGTCAAATGTTTTGGGTAACCCTTCATTTCTTGAGCATTATGATGTGACTAGATATTACAAAGATATGCAAGGAAAACTGTAGTTTTATCTAGGGTAACTGTGATCTACTTACAGTTAGGTTTTATACAGCAGTTGATGCTCAACCATATTTAATTTTAATAAAGCTTCCCTGGTAATGATTATATCCCTGTGCCATATTGTCTGAAAAGAGATATTGTCCATGTCTTGAGTGTCTAAAGATACCTGATGGCATTCAACGGCAGCTTTGCCCTTGAACAAGAAATTAAATGCATACCTTTTGGCAGTAATTCTCCTAGTGGCATGACAATTTTACACCTACAACATGTGTCTGCTTCAGCAATCCCAAATTATCTACATTGAGGACATTGCGATGCGTAATCCAGTAGTAAGCAAGTGGAAGTTGTCAACTTTTTCTTTACAAAAAAATGTAAAATCAAAATAAAAACCTAGCTGTGCAATATGCCCAACATATAAATTCTAACAATAGCCTGTTAACTTCAGGAACTGGACTTGCTTATGTGTGCCTATTTAGATATGTTGATTGGGTTATCTGCTGGTTTATTTTTACTTTTAGAAACAAAGAAAGGGAAGAGAGGTCATCAAAGAATCAAGATATTTTTTATCATTGACAGTCCAAAGTGGCATACAGTGAGCAGGTTGGCATGACTAAAGAAGAGAAGTCTGCCTAAAAACATAGTAAGTGGATTGCACAAATATTAGAAAAATATTGCCTGTTTTCCATTTTGAAGAAAAAAAAGGTCGGGAAACAACATCTTTTATTGCTGAGCACTCATGGTGCACATGGTCCTCGGTCAGCTAGAGGATTGAAATAAACTAACCTTGTTTGGGTTATGGTTTTCTCATTGTTGTGACATGCTATGTCCAAGATCTATAATTTATATTTTGGATCTGTTATTGTTATTAGATTGTTGGTTTTTGTTGTTCACTACTTGCTCTAAAAGAATTTTTCTTGAATAGAATCAATAAATTATTGTACCTAAATTTACTTTTTTTGAAAAAAAAAAAAAACTTTTGGGCAAGGTATACTGAACCATACCAAATCGTCTAGTACGGAACGATCGAATCGTACTGGTTCTTGCCAAACTGTACCGAACCATACTGATGCAAAACCAATACGGTTCACCATTTTGAAACAGTATGAGATTGGTATCGCCCCAAAGTGTCCTATATTGCTCAGAATTATCTCGTACCAACCTCATACTGGCTTCGTAGCGTATCAAACCATCTCGTACCATACCGAACTACTCGATTCGGCTTAGTATAAGGTGGTTTATAAGTTGGAACCTTTCAATTCACCTAACTAGTATGTTGTTGGTTTAGTATGGGATGACTGGTACGCCATCGGTTTGGTACGGTATGTTCTGTAGCGAATCATATCATTTCGGTACCGAAACAGTATTAGTTCTTGGTACGACGAACCTTGCTTTTGGGTAAACTGAGAAGTGAGAACCAATCCAAACTAACCTGATATTGGTTGGGGTAGTTTTGTTTGGTTTTGTTTCACTCTAGTGGAGGTTCAAAATACCGAGAATCAGCTTAATATCAATCAAGGGTAAGTATGGCATGCACTGTATCACAGATTGTGCTATTGAAAGATATCAATGGGCATGCATAGATATGCCTAAAAAAACTCTTGGTATGGTGTTCTCTCGCCTCCTAACTCCAACTTTTTGTTTTTTCTTTTTAATCATGTTTTCTTTTCTAATTTATGTTTTTATAAGACATAAGTTAGGAATATTGAGTTAAGGGCCCTAGTCAACGCTTTGCGTGTGCTGAAGTTATTATCATTATAGAAATATTACATAACATCTCATAGCTTGCAACTTAAAATATATTTTAAAGATATATGTATGTTAAAATAAATAAAGAGAGAATATATTATAATATTATTTAACTACAGTAACACCTGTAATCCAAATTCGTTGAAATGATAGCTACTATCATTAATGATCATGTGCTAGGTGCTAGATTACCAATCAAATTATTATCAATTTTTTATTTTTCAAATTTTTTATATCATGGCATCAAGTACAACTTGTTGCATATACTTGCTTATTGCATTCACCTTGTTTCTTTTGGTGCATCATTTTATGGCTTAGTGACAATAATTTGGGGCATCAACTCAAATGGTCAAAAACAAAAGAGAACTACCCTTCAACCAACATCCTGAGCAGTGCCCAGCATACCGCTTGGTTAGATAAAGGTTTGTGGGTGAACCATCCCCGATTTGCCTGGAAACCACATGATCCACACTCAGTTCAGGCACTTTGGGTGCAATCTGGATGGTTTTATTTGAATTGAACCTCCTTATATTGAACAAGCCTCCTTGTACCAAGAAGGCATCAGTACAGTACATATTTGAGAGGTATGTGCTGAACTAGTTATTTCAAAACGTTGGTTCTTGTTCAAAAAATAGAGATCCAATTGGGATTTGGTTGGTTATGGATTGAGCCTGGAACCAAACAAACCCGCGTGCACCCCTAAATATGGTTTCAACATATTACATTTTCCCTATTAGTTCAATAGTTATGTTCCTTTTAAGTTATGCATGTTTGGGCAGATCAACATATATAGAAAGAAGTGTACTTGGATTAACTACAGAGTTTTTGCTTTTTTATTAGTGCCTTGTAAGATAGCATCTGTGAGCGTTTAGAGCATTTGACCAGGACTACTTAGAACCGTACTATCTGCTTCTATATACTGACCTGATGAAGAAGGTGATTTTTTCTGTTCTGGGATATAAAATTTTGATTGACCAAAAAGCTGATCTGACCTCTATTACATTGATGGTTTGCAGCCTTTCAACTTATAATGTTAAGGGTTAATGCCAAGTTCTGGAACAGATCGAAAAATGGCTTGACTCAAACAAAGGAGGAAATGTTTGTTACATGGAAAGCCATTGATTTAATGGAGGAATGAAAATGCACAATTCGAAGGAAAGAAGGCCATAATAGTCCATTCTATAGTTGGAAATGGAAATCAAGCTGATTAGATTAATATGGATTATGGCAATGGACAATGTTATAGATGGTAAAGAAGATATTTCTAACTAGCGACAATGGACAATGTTATAGAGGGTAATGAAATGCTGTTTAGAAATGATTAGCAAGCTGTTGATTTTAGAACTCATCATGATAGAGGGTAAAGAAATGCTGTTTAGAAATGATTAGCAAGCTGTTGATTTTAGAACTCATCATGAAAGGCTTAGGACAAATGTGAAATCTATAGGCTCTCAGAGAATATGATGACCTAGTGGATACTTCAACCACATGGCATGTCTGTATTAGTTATGTATCTGATGCCAATACTCCTCGGATGCTTACATATTCGTTACTTGTGTATTATATTTTTCAAAACGAGGAATGAATACTCCAAACACTTCCTACATACCCTCAAGAAACTTATTTGATTCCTCCATTTCTTTTTTTTTTTTGTTTTTTTGTTTTTTGTGTGTGTGTGTGGGGGGGGGGGGGGGGGGAGTGCATTTTCTTTCTTTCCACATTTTTTAGTTAACCTTGTAATGGTATGTGGTCAATTCTTGTAGCCTATACTTTTCATATTGAAATATAACGTATGGATTGGGGTCAGATGAGCTTGTTAAAGAAGTTGTTATTGTATAAAATACAGGCTATATTATTTTGATAGTGTACTATGCTTTATAGATGCTTTTTTACATACATTTATTTGTGTATACGTATTTATGTGTTTATATAATAACTGTATAATCATTGACATATGATACCTGTATTGAATCTAACTTTTTCAATGTTTGACATGTTGGCTTATGCATATCATAGATAATATTTGTAACCCCTATATATCTGCATGCTTCATAGTTGATGGAAAATGAAATTCGGGCTTCATGGTTTTTAACCAGCTTTAAACCATAGTTTCTGAAGGTATTTTAGAGGAGGAGGTTATAGATATGTTTCATGATTTTAAACCTTGTTGTAGATCTCACTTTTATCTTTAAACCTTGATTTTAAATTAATGCCAGAGGAGAGAGCCATTATTGACTTTTTCAGTTTATGGCATGGTGTTTGACTGATAGAAAAAGGTAAAGTTTTTATTCTGGACTTGACATTTTGGAGGAACATGAGAAGAAAATTATTATTGTGAATGAGGTGTTGCATGATCTTTTGGGAACTGATAAATAACTTCCTTTTGAATGATGCCCCTCCCTTTTTCCTTACCTGTAAATGTGAAGATGACTGAAGGAAAGTGCTTATGCAAGAAAGTAATGTTTTTTATTTCATTTGCTTCCACATGAAGTGATAAGCAGTGTCAAGGTGAGGCTGCAGATGATATCATGGGGGGATTAGATTTAGCATAAGTTGAAAATTGTGGCATGCGCTCTAAAATTGGGAGGCTTCTAGCCAAAGTGATCTCAAATAATAAGCCTTAGGAAGGGGTATATCCATTTGAATACTCATTTAACTATGAAAATTTGCCTGCATTCAGAATCAAGAACAAGATGCTAGTTTAACCTCTGCTTGATTTTGATAATGCATATGACGTAATGTGACTGAGTTTCCATCTAGAAGTTATATTATTATCTGCCTTTACTGGGAAATGGTGCTTCTGAATCTGAATTCATAATATTGTTTCCCTTCGTTGTTTTTGCTTGCTCGACTTTTTGTTAGTGCACCTGAGTCCATGGTTGTTTGTATATGGGTGGATGGTGAGTTGGGGTGCAGGAGGTATGGTGAGTTGTCTATGGTGGGGCAAGTGTCTAGTTGACCATCCTCTGGCTTGTTTGGGTATGGAGGAAAATTAAGGATGGTCCCCTATCTCATATATCCTTCAGATATTGACTGAAATTATCAGTCCATGGTTGCACCCTGCCTGAAGAAAAATAATAAATTTTTCATATGCAGGAGATTTGTGTATACCTTGGGAAAGAGTAAATTTCATTGTTATATGGTATTCTGAAATGAGTCAGCCTTATGATCAAATATGAAGGCTCCTGTGTTTTATGCTAAATCAAATGGAAATGGATTTATTTACCATATAGAAGTACCTCCATGTATTTAAAATTCCTCATGGGACTATTTTATATGACTTATGAAAAGGTTAAAAATGAGGACTCGGTACCTGTCATTGAGAAGTTTGATAGAGTTTTAGATGGATAGATCCTTGGGATTGGGTGGTATGATAAACTTCTCCATTGGGTGGTATGGTGTGTTTTCTGTTCATGTTTTTATTTTCTTTGACTTCAAAGAAAATTGGGAGTTTAGAATATGTTTTTGAACTCTTATTTCAGCGGAGGTGTGTTCACTTATTAAATGGTACAGGCTTTCTAAAAGGAAAGATCATGATGATGAAGCAGGTTATGAATTATTTTATCATCAAACCTCCATTGCTATATGGATGACTAATTTTTAAGGTGATTCTTGTGGCTTTTGGAAGGTTAGCTTTTGAGGAAATTATCACTAGGGTAGCTTGGTGTATGAAACCAACTTGTCATCTCTGTTAATTCACAACTATCTGGAAAGAGTAGTTGAGAACTGTGGATGTGTTATTCGCTTGCACTTCTTTCAGAATAGATGATGGAAAATTATTCCTTTTCTCTGGAAATACTGTTGGTCTGTTGCTGCATTCATGCATTTGCTGATCCCTCATCGTCTTGGCCTTTAATGAGAAAGGTCTTATGCACATATAATGTAAGAACTTTGTTGGATGCTGAGGCTGAGGTGACTAACAAAGTAGCAATCTTTTGAATTATTTGTCTCCTTGACCACCTTTGAGCATCAACCTGACTTCTACATCTGAAAACTTGTTATCCAAAAAGTTGTTGATTTGCATTTTGTCTGTCCCAGATCATCAAGAAAAGCAAAAGAATATGTCTGGAAATTGCTTATCCAAAGGCTTTCGATTTAGAATTTTGCCAGAGTTACCTAGATGCTTCATACAACACTGGGATGGTTCCATACAATAACAACAACAACAACAACAACAACAACAACAAAAAAGCCTTAATCCCAAAGTTGAAAATATTAAAAAAGTATAGCAAATTTTGTTGATTCACAAACTCAGCAGTAATACTTAAAAATGCTTGAAATAGAAAGGGAAAAATTTATGACATACTTAAGCTGATAATCTGTAGCACTTGAAATAATTAATAGTTCAGATGCCATAACTTGCACTGAAGTTTATTTTGAATTCCACTCTAAAATCTATACCAATTGCTAAATGCTTCTAGTTAATGTAGGCAGAATGCTCTATTTTGAAAGCCAAGAAAGTGTCATATTGTCATGTTTGTGTTCAAGTGAGCAGAAGTGCCAACACTGTCCAGAAATCTTGAATGGGAACTGTCCTGTTTACCAAATTATGCATTAGATTTGCAATCTGTCTGCAGTTATGTTGTTCTTCTGTTAATATGATAAATATATTTACTCTGGTTTATGTTGTTCTTCTGTTGATATAACAAATATATTTACTCTGGATCCATCTCTTGATCATCTAATAGTCCTTCATCATCTGTGAGAACTCTGCTTGCTGTAGTGTGATTTCATTTTTCTACCTTTCAGATGGAATGGTATTACACATGCATGGTTCTGTGGTATAACCTGCTGTAATTCTCAAACCATTCCAGGAAGGATGAAATTCTGTCATCACAATCAGCCAGTACACATATAAGCAGTGTTTAGCAACCTAATTGCGGTTGCATAACCATAATATCGCCAGCACTCTAAGATCTCTGGATATACCTGACAACCATGCAGCTTTTGACAAGTTTATCTTGATGAGAAGTAAGGAATTCCTCATCAACATGAACGCTAGCTGAGCAGCAGTTCCAGTTAGTACATTTATTGCCAGCTAATTTCATACAGCATCCATCTTCTGGATTAACAGTATCTCCATGGCACCATATGGTTTTGACTTTACTAGAGCTCCTTGAGGATGTAGAGGTCACCAGAGGTCCTCATGGTGGTTTTCTGACTTGGATGCGCCAGTCATATTCTGTCCTTGTCCACATCTTATGCCATCAATGCAATGCCAACAGTTTTTTATGTTGGAGCCATGACTGCAACGTAATCTGCTACTACTTTCTATCTAGTTTGAGAGTTCTAGAGGGCTGTAATCTTTAGAGGAGCCTTCAGGCCCCATAGTTTTGCCTAGCTCTTCTGCACATTCTTGTGGGCTGCCATTTGTAATGATTTTAGACTGTTTGCACCCACCACCCATCTTGCTGGCATTTCCAAGGGGAACTGCATTTTCTGGTTTCATCACTTGATGAGGAATTAAGTGACCATGGCACATCCATTTCCACAGTCCTGTCTGTAGTTTCTTTACGCCAGTAGATTCATTGGCCTCTTGCACCACACATCTAGAGACAATTCATTGTAAAGAAAAATTGAAAACCATAACTCCCTCAAGAAGCTTCATTTAGACTGCCACGCATCCTTCTCTGGCTGGTGTAAGAGGTTCTTCAAGCAGTGAAGTTCTGAAAGAACATGAAACTCCTTTTTGGCTTCTTCACTTCATAACTCTTTGTATTCACTACTCTTGAGCTGACCAAGAAATTGATTATTTTTGACCATTTGCAGTTTTAAGCTATTAATGCATCTTGAAACCCAAGGCATTCAAATAGCTCTTGCTTAATCAAGTAGATGTTCTTCAAGATAGAATGAGGGCATCTGATATATTTTAAATTTCTGAACCATATGATGAAGACTAAGAGGCATCCATAATGAACATTAAGTAGCCCATGGAAAAGACTGTCTTTGACTATATTCTTCTATATAGAATAAGGGCATCTGATTATAGTTTAAATTTCCAAATCATATGATGAGACCTGGAGGCATCCATAATGAACATCAACTAGCCTGCTGCAAAAATTTTGATCAAGATCTACCGTACCGGGTATCGAGCCAGTATGGTAGAGTGGAACCAGTGGTGTACTAGTCAAGTGGACCAAGAGGAGGCCTCCACCCACGTCTGCCACTGTACTAGGCCAAACTAGGCCATTAAATTCAATACGAGGTGGGTCGGTACATTGGTATAGGGGCGATACGGGTGGTTCGGGGCATTACACCTTCCATACTAAACCGGGAGGCTAAATTATTTGGATTCCTGAGTTGGTTCAGCTCAGTTTGGCTTGAACTGCTCAGTTTGGAACAGTTAAGCTGACCCTGATTTTGACTACATTCTCTATGGTTGACTTAGTTTGACCTCTCTAATCCATCAATCTATGCTAATATGTTTGAGTAGATTCTTAAATATGATAGAGGAGTTTATTAAATGTGATAAATGTATCCCTTTTGCTAGTCAACCATCCAATAAGTGAGACTATCTGATTGATGCCATGAGATGGGACTTAGAAGGGTTTCTGTATGGAACATCAAATTCAGATGAGCTCATTGATGACTTCTCTCCATTATATAAATGTGAAATTTCAAATGCTTTGGTGGGAGTTAAATGAACCTCATTATAACTTTCATGACTATTAGTGTCCTGGTCTGCAAATTCTGTATTGCCTTGCTTCTCCATTCCTAATCTGATAAGTACTTTCTGTCTTGGTAATGATTTGCTCATTATGGTGCTGGTGAGAGGTGAACGTGAATGCTTTCAGACATGTAGCATATTATATCAACTCCTTGTCACTGATTAAGATGTGCTATATCCTTCTCAAGTTCCCTTTCCTCGTTTTCTTTTCCTCTTCTTAGTGTTAAGTGCAATGGTTGCCTACTGTCTGCTGAGCAAAGAAGTCTTCTAAGCCTACAGAATTATATGAATAATTAGGACTTACTCATGATAATTGGGTTATCTTTTGGTAACTCATAGGTGAGTGGCCCTTTCAGGCATCACAAAAATTTTGGGAGTTCATGAACACTTTTTTTTTATTTTGAAATTTAGAAATAAGCATTGCCTCTTACAGTTGCAGATGTTTGCTTAATTTGCTATACTTGACTTCATTGCAGCTCCAAATCAATGATCAGCGCTTTGAGGATGCAGAGGAAGTGGAACATGAGTCGCATGATGATCGTCAATAAGCAGAACAGCCTTTTAGATATCCTTTTCTGCAGAGCATGATGTATCAGCTATTATGCTAACTGCTACTGACGTAGCTTTCAGAGGCGTGTTTTGCTGTCAGCTTACTGAACGTCACTTTTTTCTGTCAAGAAAGTGAAACAAGGTTAGCTTCGCCTGCTAGCGTGCGGCAGACCACCTGGTAGAGTAGTTGTATCTCGGTTAACTTTCTTGAAAAGGTCTTGCTGTTGGTCAAGAATGTATGTTAGTTAGGTTGATTGTGACTTGGAGGATTTGAACGAGTACTGATGGCAAAAGACAGACTGTCCCAAAGCTGAAGTACATATTGAGGACCTTGAGTTGCGGTTACGGAAATTTCATATTTAAGTTTACATTAAGCCAATCAGGAGTTGTTGGAGTCAGCATCTTTCATGCGAATTGCTCTCATTTTATTCATGCTGTATGTATTGTGCGGTGGTTTTATTTGTCCTTGTCGATATCATTATATTTGCTAGATCACAGAAGACAGGAGTTCATCTGGCGCCTGTGGCCATTTGCGCGGCGGCCATCTGTAGCGAAAGTCTATTTGTGAGAGCAAACGGTTAATGCGAGTGGCAACAATGGTAATTCTTCGGATAATGTGACGACTCCATGAGGATCCATGACCTCCCATCAGCTCTCCATCTACCCCTTCTTACCGAACTCGCATGAATTTTGCTGCTCCTGTTACTGAAATCTCTGTTATTTATTTAAATAAATCACGCAAAAGTTTAGCAGTCGGGGAAAAGAGATGAAGAAGAGAAAGGCCCGAGGCCACTGACCTGTCTGCTGATTCATTGTCGCTACCACCCGTGAATGAGCGGATGGCAAGGATTGCATGGGAGCAAAGCGGAGGATCTAATCATGTGCCTCTGCAGGGTAGAAATCTGTTTTCATTCCAAGCTCTCTGTTTATGTGCTTGACCGCTCTTAAGGTAGAGCGGGTTTTGGGGGTCGGTGGTCATGGAATGGTGAAGAAAATAGAGGCTATGTTGGAATGAATGGAAAACATATTCGGGTAAGTTCTCCTATTTTTGATATAGTCATCCACTATAAAAAGAAAATCGCAACCACTTCATGGTGTCATGTAAAGGTTATTTTTCACTAATTCTTACGAGGCTACTTGGCAATCAGCCAACTGCTTGCCTCTTGGCTCTCTTTGCAAGATCCTTGCCTCTTGGCTCTCTTTGCAAGATCATCTGCCACCGCCTCCCCGTGAGCTTGTTTGTTGTGGAAGCAAACGAAATTAAAAAAAAAAAAAAAAAAGAAATTAAAGATTGTTTATAGAAAGATTTTCTAATACTTGTTTGTTGTGGAAGCAAATGAAATAAATAAAAAAAAAAAAGAAATTAAAGATTGTTTATAGAAAGATTTTCTAATACGACATGGTAATGATGTATCTTGTCTATAAACATTCGAGCTTATTTTATCTCATCGTCGTGTTGGTTAAATTTTTGTAGGTTAAATTTTTGTAGCTAGAATGGTTTTGATTGTTTAAAATGTCGTCCAAGGGTGAATATGACACTGCACATGTTGTAAGGAAAAGCTTTCTAGGAATCTTTATATGATGCCCTGGGCCACCGTAGGCCCAAACCAACCTGGGCCCTGGAGCCATAGGACATCGCAGCCATGTGTTCCATTGTTCCCGCCTGCATGCGATCCCACGCATCACCTCTTCCAGTGCCCCGAGCCCTCATGTGCCCGCCCTTTTTCCTCTTTTATTCTTCACCTCTTCCCAGTCCAGCTCCACCATTGTCGGTTGCCGTCTGGCTACCATCTAGCCAGCTTCCTCCCTCCTCCTTGATGCGGTTTGAGATGGTTAGCTTACATGATAGTTACATTTGGTAGGCTAGAAAGTGGCATGATGTGGGGTGACCAGATTACTACCTGTATACTTTCAAAGGGGAAGTTCCAACTAGAAGCGATCTCAACGAAAGTCACAACTCAATCTAGAGAAAATTCTATTGAATTTGGAAAGAATTCTTAAATCTTATATGTAGAAAACACCTCCAAAGATATCATATCTAGAAAATAAATTCATCAAAGCCATCTACCTATGAATAATCAAATCCTAGAGAGACTCTTACCAAATATCAATAAAAGCAGTTGTAGACTTGAGGTAAACAAATTCAAACAAACTTAATTTTAGAGCACCAGAGCACTAATTTACGAATTCTTAGGCCTCATCTTCCTCTTTCCACTATATCTCAGGGGCCTTCCTAGCACTTCCTTTTTTACTCTTATAGAAGTGCATACATTACGTGAATAGGGAGTACCTTCCTTGTTCCCATCCTCATCTCTGTTTATGAAGATAGAATTTTTTTCATCCTTATTTTTTAGGAAGAAAATTCTTTCATCCCTTCTCCATTTGGAATAAATCCTTGTAGGAATTGAAGAATGAAAAAAATTGCTATCCTTTTGTATTGGTACCTATAGAAAGTCAATTATTTCTTGCTTCTTTGTCCGTAAGCCTTTCTCGAGATGAACCATCTTTACCATTATTCTCAACTTTAGTGGCAACTCTTTCTTCTCTCGGATATAGTTTATAGCCTCTTAAATAGGTAGGAAAGGGTGGGACAAGGCTTGTGGGTTTAAATAATGCAAAAGCTAGCGAACCAAGCATGCAACCAAAAACATTCAAGCAAGCATAAAAAATATATATAAAGTTTTTTTTTTATATATAATGAACTATAAAATTTTATATATAAATATAATGAAATATATATATATATATATATAATTTATAAGTTTGTATATTATATAATTATTTTTTTAATAAAGTAAATTACCTAGCATGGAATATAGATATGAACAAGAAATAATTAACCATTAAAACGAAAACATATGTATATCATCATCTCAAATAATAGTTAGAGGGGTCAAATCAGACATAAATAGTGGATTCATCAACAAATGCTCTTGTTCACTACCTTATTCAAATTGGTAACAAAGCTTGCAACATATCTTTTGTTCCAAGCCACTGGTTTAGTTGATGATGCTTTTTTTCTTATTTTGAGTATCCATACCTCGGCAATGAGATTCTAATTAGGGAAGATGCTATTGCGACTCATCGCCACTTGCCAAGCTCCTTATTGTACTGCTATGAGAGTGAATTTGTAGTCTTCTGGATCAACTTCGAATAGCCACAAGCTGCCGCTTTCTCCCTCTTCATTCTTCTTTATTTCATTATGTGTGATTTGATTGGTGGTTAGTATCTCTCTGGGTATCGAATTGTAATCCCATAGCACTAGGGCCTAGTTTTGATCTAATCGCATTTTTTGTTGCCTAAGTGTTTAGTTCCAATGCTACAATTATTTGTGCACACCAATTGCATACATTATCTATATAAATATGTGTAGCAGAAGAATCGCCATGTTCAGCTTGCTACAGAAAGCACCATACCCACAAGCACAGTAATCAGAACAATAATTGATCTTTTGCCACTATCATTGTAGTCAAGACATAGGGAGTATTATGATTAGCTTCACTAGCATTTGCTTTCCTTTCTCATTCTTCGTCTACGATGCTTCCTAGTACGTATGATGCCTAGCAACAGGCGCATAAGCAGGACTAGCTTATTAGTCCATTAGTTGTAGCAATAGGAGTTAGTGCAAGTCTTGAAGAGCCTATTACTCACTCTCGTATGCATATAGCACTTTACTCCTTTCTATACTCCATAAGTGAGGGCTCTTTGCATAAAAAAATACTAGTCTTTCAGCAATATTGAATAAAACTCATGTAATGTGAAACCTAAAAAAAGCCTTTCATGAACGGTTGAAGGTCGAAGCATTGATCAGGTTATTAAATCAATATATAAGATTAATTAGTTGAATGCTTGCCCTTATTCAAACATCTTCCAAAGTTTCAACTGCTTATAAAAAAGTGGATAAGACATAAAAGAGTGGAACTATTGAGAGATGGTGACATGACCATTTGACTTTATATGTCAGGGCATCGAATCTATTTTGCACATTGATGTGAAAACATTATAGTACAAGTTGGATTGGATTTAACTATACTAAGCCCACTGTTTGCCCCTTACTGATTCCTTTCATAAACTTGACTCGTTTGAGCTTGTTTCGCAAACAAAACTTACTTCTTTCTGACAACACTCTTCTGGCAACTAGCTTCTTTAAAGGATGCCTAGGTAAGTAAGCTACCCTTAACATCATTTTTAAGGTTTGGTATTTGCAACAAAGTTGCAGGAGATTTGATATCGAAAGATCAATTGCAAAGCACAAAATGCTCTCCTCTTGAGCACCCTACAAGTAAACTAATAATAAAAAAATCTAACAATAAAAAAAACTAAGCAGTTAAGAATAAAGTGAGCAATTAAGCAAGTTGGAAAACAATGATTTGGGAGATCAAAGGGGATTTCTATTTTAGCATGAATTCGATTTCCCTAGTGGAGTTGCCAAGCGACTAAAGTATAGTGAGCTCATTAGGGATCATAAAATAGAAATAAAGTTGCCACCTAAATTAGAAAAGAGATAAAGGTTACAATTTAAGTAGATCTCCATGACTTAGAGTAGTCTTGGAATTAAGATGAAAGAATAACATATATTATATAGGGGATGTTTGGTAATACATACAGCCGCTATTAGAAAAATAGGGTATTTCCAACAAAAAATCCAAGGGGAAAACTAATAAAAACCTTTTTTTTTTTTTCAGCAGACACCATCATCTTGAAAGCCATTGATAAAGGTCTTATTAGAAAAAATTTATAATAAAAATATTTAACTACCGACTTTTAAAAATGGATAGTTATGCATCCAAAGAAGTATTATTTACAAAAGACTTAAACTGTTTGAAAAGTTTGAACTTTAGGTAATAGTGCCCTTATCGTTGAAAATAATTTAAAACTATGCCATCATATATTTTCCATCAAGAAAAATTATGTTGAACTAGGTAATTAATCATTATTGATGACAAAAAAAATCCATCAAAAAAAAAAATTCGATTCCCTCTAATAGCTAATAACCATTTTTTTTACAATAGCTTTGTTTGTGGGAAAAATATATTCATAGCTAATATGCAACTTATAGTTAAAAAAATTATTACTAACGGATATAGTTATTGGGATAATGTTTCTTCTTCTTCTTTTTTTTTTTTTTTCAAAAAAATTTCCTAACAGACTGTCATATTATTTTAACCAACTACTATGCATTTGCTCAAAGAAATTCTAAAAAGAATAGAAAGCAAAAAGAAACATTTATAATCAACTACTTATAATGATATAATGAACTTTATCAAAGAAAATATCTCCATACATATTGCAGCCTATACAATTTAAAATAAATTCTTATAAACTCTATCAAGATAAAAATAACCTCAAAAGGTTTATATTGTGACCTATGTTGTTTGTTAGAAACAAAAAGTTCAAATAGCCTATATGATTCAACATGATGGATCTCCAAACCACAACCAAAGCTTATAAACTCATGCCCATTCTTTGTACCAACACAACCCTGTCACTAATTAAAATTTATTACGTAGTTTAAAATCAAAGTAATCTGCTATGGGAAGGAATTATAAAAATAATTATAAATTAGGTTGGTATACATATACCTGAATGTAATGGTACTTTCTATTAAAATAATCAAACTCAACCCAATTAATTTAGTGTGCTTAAAGTGGTTAGAGGTGGCAATTTTGGATACAATTGATGAATATGACTTGAATTTGACACCAAGTTAATGGGTTCATATTGAGCATAAATAGATTTATATCAAAATCGAATTGATTGGTTAGATACGATTAATAAACAAGTCGGGTCACAGGTTGATCGCTAACCCCAAATTAACACGTAATTGATTCGATTATTAAATGAGTCAATTCATATAACCTGACACACCAATCCAAATATTACTCGCTATATCTATTTATCTAAGTTAATATCACTCTTTAATTAACTATTATTTTATAATGATGATTATATGCTTATGGAAGGATTTTATGTTTATTCTTTTTTTTTTTCTTGAATGAAAATTTTTTTATTTGTGCTTTAATTATAATTTTTAATATATAATTACTTTATAAGTGAATTAGTATTAAACATGTTACATAGGTTATATATATTATATAGGTTTTATACAAGTTATACGGGTTATGTAGGTTATATATATTATATGTGTCACATGAATCATATATGGTTATACAGGTTATATAGGTTAAACAAGCTATACGGTCATGTCATAAAACCCATGTAATACGCAGAATAGATTTGGGTTTAGATTTTTGATCCAATTAATAAACGAGTTAAGCTCAAATGTTATTATACTTTGAAGTTGATCTGATCCATTAACATAATTTGTCACCCCCTAAAAGTGGTTTTTGTTTTCTACGCAAGCAATTGAGGCACTCTTAAGCAAGTAATGAATAGTAATCATGCAATTTCTCTTTAAATTCAGCATGCTTGAGATTTATTTAGATAAGTTTAAAGACTTGTTTGTGTCTTAGCCAACAAAAGCAAGAAAAGACTGGACAGGCCTTGGGAACATACTATCCGTTAAAAGTTCTGATAAATTTCAGATTAAAACCATAAATATTTATGCAAAAAGCATTATTCAGCCTTAGACCAATAGGCAGCCAAAAAAAAAAAAAAAAAAAAAAAAAATCAGAATCTGATACCAATAAATAGACATCCATAGCTTTCTAATTTTTCTAGGCAACAAATTTCTTAAATAACGATGCATGGTATGGAAAAGATGAATATTCCCCAAATAAGTGATGTTAGGTCCAAATGCCCTTCATATTACTTTACTAACACATTCAATAATGCTATAAAATTTTCTTTTGCATTTTGTATTTCTTTATCTATCTCCTCGAATTTTCTTTATATATAGCAATTCTTTTTTTTTTTTTATGTTTTCAAGCCTTTAATCTTATTTAAATTTTGTAATAAATTTATATTTAATTATCAGTTATTAGATTTGAGGTATAAAATTATGGCTAGATGCTTGATCCGGATGTAGATACGACCTCATGCAATCTCGATCGAACTCAAATATTTTAAATTGGATCGGAGTTATACTTATTCTAAAGTGATCCAATTTGACTTGATCAGTAAATAATTTGGATCTGCACTCAAAAAATTAGGAATGAAATATGAAATTAGAAGGCATCTAACCTAGACCCAACCCATTTAATTCCCATTGACAAGTTGCCATGTCTTTTTGCTCTCGTTTGCCATTGTAAAATGGTTGAACTCCGGTGAGCCCTTGGGTCGGAATCATCAGATCTCCTCTCCATCCGAAGCACAGATACTCGGGCTCAAATTCCTTTGGGCTAGGACTACATTACGTATATACGTATATATATCAACCAATAAAACCCTAGGACCCTCTTGGCCGAGAAAGAGAGGAACAGATCCAGAAGCAGGGGAGCGGCGCGCCCTTTCAAGCCTTCGGCCAGTCAGGTAAGCCAGTGCTCTGGGAGCAACCGATCCCCTTTTTTGTGTTTCTCTTTCGTTCCTTAGTATCTTGGATTGCGATCCCTACAGGCAGTAGAATCGTGAAGGGAAAAGAGGCATGGCGGCGGCGTATGCTCCACCTCCAATGAAGGCGGCGGCGAAGCAGGGGCTGGAGGAGCCCCAAGAGCAGCTCCACCGCATCCGGATCACCCTCTCCTCCAAGAACGTCAAGAACCTTGAGAAAGGTAGGGATCTCTCCCCCTTGCCTTCTCGTTCTTCTTCTAATCGTGCTAATTATTATTAATCTTTTGAATCGACTCAGTGTGTGCGGATCTGGTGAGGGGAGCCAAGGACAAGAGGCTGAGGGTCAAGGGACCCGTGAGGATGCCCACCAAGGTCCTCCACATCACCACCCGGAAGTCCCCCTGCGGCGAAGGTATCATCCACTCCAACCGAATCCTTCCAACCTTCTATATAGTCTTCTTCGTAATTTTTTTTTCCCGAAATCTTTTAATCTAAGGTTTTTCATGTCTCGTTACTTACGTTTTAAAGGGTATTGCTGTTATCGTTATTGTTATCATCATCATGATTATCATGTCGTTATCATTGGTTATCTATATGTTAAAGAAACATTTCTGTTTGATTTTGATTATGTTGATGAGTTTCATCAGCATATTGGTTATCTTTGACAAGCATACTATAATGATGGCACACAGATATGGCTTATGTTTGCATGTTTATGGTTCTTATTGTCTTATCTGTGAGGTATTGAGATTTTTTTGTCCATGAAGTTTCATAAGTTTGATTTTTGAAAATCAAAATCTGGTCGCTTGGGAAAGATTTTGTTTTCCCTCTATAGACTAAAAACTCATTTGCGAGCTAATTTACAATACTGAATATATATCATAACAAAGAAAGCATTGGTATTGGATTTTTTTTTCATTTTTAGTGGAACTTGGGTTTGTTTGAGATAATATATTTAGGTAAAACTAATATTAGTTTATTTGAAAATATGCCCCTATTTTCAAGTGGAACTTTTGACTTCTTTCTTATGCAGTTGTTTGCCTTTGGACTGTATGATCACTTAGGTTCTTTTAAGTAGTTAATAATAAAATCTAGTTGCTTTCACATTTTTTTACAAAAAAAAAAAATCTACTTAGCCATTCAGAATTCTAGTTGCCCTCTTGTCCGTTTAGGCAGTTGCCACCATTTTGCAAAGCTGACAGAGCAATTTGTTTATCGTTGACCGAGCAAGCTAACTATATATAATACAGAAATATTATTTTGCGAAGTGTCAAAAAAATTGATCTTTTTAAAATGATGCTTGGTCTGATTTCATGATATTTTTCTTCTCTAGAATGAAACTTTTGAAGAATTTGCAAAAAATCAAATATGCAAACTCATGGTTGGCAAAAATGGTACTTACATAGTAATAACCTATACCTGATGCAGCACTGTTTCGTTTGGTACATCTAAGATGAATTTTGGTGGCTGATCTCATACACTTGTTAAGCATTCCTCTCTACAAGTTGGGCCCATTTGGTTTGCAAAAATGGATGGGACTTTGGAATGGTAATCGGAATTATTGATTCTGATTCCAATTATTTATTTGGATGGAATTAGAATCCATCTGAAATTAGAATCATATTTTAGGGAGAATTACGATTCTCATTCTTCTTGCCTGCCTCCTCTCTCCTCTGCTCACTTGATGCACAATACGGGCAATAGATAACAGATGATAAACGGCAAACGGTAGAAAACATTCGGTAGTATTACATACAGTGGAAACGATTCTATATATTATAATTGTATGTTAAAAATAAAAAAACCTTAATCAAACCCCAAGATGGAAACCTCCACGGGGTCTCTTCTTTCTCTTATTCAGCGCTTAGATATCAAAGAAAGGAGGAGCCAAGAAGATGAACCTGCTGCACTCATCTTCTTGGAGAACCCATGGCGCTCCTTTTTTCCCCATTTCTCTACTTAGTATTACAAGACTGGTCGAGCAGAGTGAAACAGGCTCATAAATTATGTGGTCTTTTAGAACACCTTGAAATTCAAAAGCCAAAATACCATGTCTGCTTTCATGACAAGCAATTTTTGGTTACACAAAAAACAAAAAGGAAAAAAAAGGTGTATGATTTAAAAAGTTGGATCTTCGTAATGGTGATATTCGTACTTATTTTATCTTATGATTTTTGATTATAAACTTGAACTTAATTTTATTTTATTTACATAATTGTAATACTGATGTTATTGTATTATGTTTTTATTATGGTCTGCCTTTATTTATCAATTTTTAAGCCTTTTTATTTGTGAAATGAGTATTAGATTAAGTACATATATCAAAAAATTTGAAAAGCAATCAAATTTCGAAGCTTTTGTCTTAGGAGCGAAATTGAAGATATAGACTATTTTCGATTCTAAGGTTTGAATGAACTAAACAATAACAATAGAAACCAATGTGATTCCAATTTTGATTCTCATGTGAACTAAATAGTTGGAGGGAACGAGCAATTTTGATTTTAATTCTAAATGTGATTCTGATTTCAATTCTGATCTCGATTCCAATGTCAAATCAAATAGGCCCTTGATTCAATTAGGCAAGAAAGCTTGATATATTTTTAAGAAGTGAGAATTATGGCTAGACCCAGTAGCCCCTAAACTCCTACCATTCAAACAACTTTTACTAGACTGTCCACCGGCACCTTGATAGAAATCAAAACCTGTTTATTGTGAGCTCTATATGGAGAAAAATGGAGATGGACAGAGAGACAGCTGATTTCAGCACTTGTGATAAGCTGATCAAGAGCTCTGATAGCTTGTAATATGCCCTTGCCATATTAATTTATCAATATAACAGACTGCACCAGTGACCCTATGTATCCTTTAATAAAAAAATTAAAGCAAAAGTCCAATTTCAGTTGCATGCTGAATCAATCCAAAACTTCCACGTTCTTCTCCAACTTAAGACTTAACTCATTCAAACAAATCCTCTGATTAAATCTGGTCTCCTAGAAAAAAAAAAAAAGATCATTGGAGTTCATTTTAGTGTTGGCATACATGTGTTGAGTTTCTTAAATGATTGCGAAATGTTACCCTTTCGACCTTTCAACTTGGTATAGTCTTGGATATTGAGTTGATTCGTATTATATTCCCTTGGTCTTGCAACCCATGTAGAGCAAATGAAGGATCCAAACTTTAAATATGCATTTTGCAAACCAAACTTCATTTTGTACATGCTGGCATACAAGTAAACATGGGATGGTAAATGCCAACTTGGCAATGCGGTCAAGATAATACAACATTTTTTGATGAGTGCAACCTTAGTGGAGATATATATATAACTTCATGGTGCAATAGGGTTGTGCATTACCCCAAGTCACATAACTATTTCTATCTTGGTCTGACAACTGAAAAGTATGGAGTGATTGATGGGTGGGGAAGTTTTGAGTAGAATCAAAACAAAGTGGTTGTCAGTGGAGGGTACGTTGAATCCATGGTGTGAGGAGATTGAGGAGCAAGAGTTTCCCCAACCCATTCTTTTTGGCTACAATTGATGTAGGACTGATGTAGAACTAGTAGAGAAGAAAAGTAGTTAGAAAGAGAAAGAGGAAATTTAGGGTAGAGAGGAGGAAAGTTAAAGAAAAGAGGGGGAGGAAAGGAGAGAGATAAAGAGAAAGAGATAAATCTGAAAATATTGATAATATTCTGAATTTTACTTACTGAATTGCTTTTTAACTATAATAAGAAGCTTTTTAAAAGCACAATGTCAAGTAATAAGTTCCTAGGATAAGATTAGCTTAAATATAAAACAAGTTCCAAACATATAAAGTTAAAAGACAGATATTTAGGAAAAGACTATCTTAAATGCGGTACAAGTTTGAAGTTTTGGAAAAAAACATGCACATAAATGTTAATATATGGTTCCTAGCTTTTGGAATTTGTGTTTGAAATAAGTTCTCTTAAATACTTTGATTGGACCTCCATCAACTATGTTCCCACAACCAATGGAGTGATGGATGTGGATCCTTCCAAATAGATTAGAACAAAGTGTACATAGTGGGATGCACTACAGGATTCTTTGATGATTGAATGCAATTAAAAGCTACGAAATATCTTTGTTACAAGTAAATATACTACTTGTGCTGAAAGAATTAGAAAGTACTACAAATAATGAGAATTGTCGTGTATAAATATTAGAGCATGGATCAAATGTATTTTTATATTAAAGAACTTGTTTGCTAGGGTTGGAATCGGGTCGAGATGGGCTGGGTCTTTATGCAGCTGGGGTTCAGCCTAGAAAAAAATTTGGGCTTCGAGCTAGGCTGAGACTTGAATTCTTTTGGAATTTGGACCTGTCCTTGATCCCGGAGCAAAGTTCAATTGGGCCGGCCTAGATCCAGTACCAAGCCTCTTCAGCACAAAATGAGAGAGTGCAAGAGAAAAGAGAGAAGATAGATGGTGATATGGTGGGAGAGAGAGGAGATTGAGATAGTGAGGGTAGGGATATGGCGAGCGGGGATTGATAGAGAGAGATTGCAAGGGAAAGATGGGGGGCAGGAGGGGAGAGATCACTTGACTAGAAGCCAACAGGACCTTGGTTAGTCTAAGCCCTTTTTTAGTGCTATTGTTTTTAGAAATATAATATATTGCAATTAAGGAGAACTATCATTAGAGTATGGGGTCCAAAGCTTTTTATTATTAAAGAACTTGTTTGCTAGGGCTAGACTTAGGTTGGACCAGGTTTTTATGTAATCTAAGCCTTGCTTGGAAAAATATTTGTCCTTGAATTGGGTTGAGACTTGAATTTTTTATTTTTAAAATTTTGACATGTGCTCGAGAAGCTTGCTTGGGCTTAGCTTGGATCTAAGCCTAAGCACACCCCCCCCCCCCCCCCCCCCCCCCCACAGGTGAAGATCCCAAGGGAGTAGAGATTAAGAGAGAGAGAGAGAGAGAGGATATCGAACAAGAGAGAGATTGGAAGGAAGATGGTAGAAATTTTCTTGAAGGGGTGGGTGGGGGTGGGGAGCCTGTTGAAGGGAGAGTGGCGAGAGAAGGGGTAATTTTTTAATTATTTTTCCTGAAATTTTCAGTACAGGATTTCAGGCCCAAGCCTGATCTAATTCTCCTTGGCCTAGGCCCAAAACCCGACTAGAAGCTGGTCCAGCCTGAACCAATTTCCAGCCTATTGATTATAGAAATAGAATAATTCTTATTGCTATTTTGACTATTTTAACATGTTGACTGTGTCTAAATTGGTATCTGGGGAGCTACCTTTTAATTCCTGTTCTACCTTCCCTCATTTTTTGTACTCAGAGGTTAAAGTTTCATAGATATGCTTAAAAGCAAGTAAATCAGAATCCTTAAAATGGCAAAGATGCAGCATAAACTGTAGCAATAATAGAATTTTGTTCATAATCTTCTATATTTTTCATGTGAATAGTATATGTGAATTTATTTCACTATGTTAATTTGATGTTGGTTTTGCCTTAACGGTTTATCCGGAAGTTGTGGGCTGATACCACTGCATGTTATTGCTTATGAGCGAAATTATAACACTGTGTCTTTTTGGTTTATTGTAAAACAATACAGAGAAACAATTTTGATATCATGCAGTTTTCAGAAAGCTAGGTACTTGATATTTGTACCATAGAATTTAAGAAACTTGCCATGTTTTTATATTATTCAAGCATATGCTACTATGTTTTAATTATTTGGTATACTAAGTATTGTTGCCAATGTAGTAATTATGCTGTACAACCTGCAGGTCCATAAAAGTTATAGATTACAAAATAAAGCTTAGCAAATTTATTACATTTGAATTTCAGAGACAATTGCTGAATTGTTCTGGAATATGCTTATTTTGTATATCATAAAATAATAGTAAAGATTTTTTTAAAGTTACGTTTAACAATAAGTCACTTTATTTTTTTACTTTAATATTATTATAGTAGCATAACCATTTGAATTTCAAGTTTTATATTATTAGTAGATTAATATTTTTATTGAAGCTGCAAATGAACAGCATGGAAGCAAATCAGAAATGGGTAATCAATAGGAAGGTTACAGTCTGTACTAGATAGAACTAATCAATGAACTCATTAAGACAACAAAAACTGGATTTTTAAGTGAGGAAAAGGACCTGGTTTATATAGAAGGGTAAGCAAACAGCATAGATGGGTATTGCTCCAGTTAAAGCTATCTTTATGACTTTAGAAAACAACTTTCTAGATGTTTTCCAATTGTACCAGCAAGTCTACCTCAATATTACTTCTGTGCTTGTTGAAGTTGGCTTCCAAATGCTTAAAGCTTTCTTCTGTTTGAATTTACTAGTTATCTATCATTATCACAGTTTCACAGTTTCAGCTAAACAAAATTCCAGAATTTTTCTCAATTTTTTTTGGACCTATCGGTGTGTTGACACTAAGCAAGTTTTTGTGGTTGTTAAGTGATTTTAATGCAAATGCTTCAGATGTATTTCCTTATAATATTTGTTAATGCATAGTGCAGTGTTCCTACAATGTCACAGTCAACAAATATTTTTGTCATACATCCATTTGTTGCATGTGCAAAACCTGCTTGCTCAATGCATCTGTATAATCTTAAATGCGTAAACAAATAAATGATCAAATGAGCTGAGAGTAGCTCAATGCAAGTGGAAAAAGATTACTGAATTTTATGGAGGTTTGTCCGAAGAGTACAGTTTAAGTTTTGCACTGGTGGGAGTAAACCAAGTTCTTACTAGTGGAATTTGATATATGAGAGCAAAGCTCTCAGTCCATTGAGAAAACTGTTCTGCTCTTAAGCATGCACTTCACATTGGCAAGCTATTGACGGTACCTATTGAGAAAACTGTTCTACTCTCAAGCATGCACTTCACATAGGCAAGATATTGATGGTACCTGCTTCTAGTTTCTTGTTCCTTGTGTGTGTCTCACAGTTATATTTAGCTCATGTGAAGTTTCATAACTTATTGTTTATTCATTTTTATTTCTCGTTAAAAGCTGTTACAATTAAAATTACAAAGCTAAATGTTTATAAGCTTTAAGAAAACAATATGTAGCAGAAGAAAGTGAGCCTTAGCGCAATGATAAGATTGCTTTATTATGACCTGAAGTTCAAAACATAGAAACAACCACTCCATAGGCTACAGTAAGGTTTCGCATATTTTATTCACCTCAAATCCTACAATGGCAAGAGTTTCGTGCATTGGATCACCTTTTTTTAATAATCATATTGTAAATCGATGGTTCTGCCCTTTTTTTTTCTTTTTCATTCTTATGCCTACTTTTTTTTTTATTTTAATATTTTTATATAAACTTTTTTTGATGGAATTATTTAACATAAACTTTCTTTCATCTTGTTTCAGTGTTTTAATGGACCATGTCTGACGTGCACTAACAATAATTATCAACAATGTAGTTTTTCTGTGAATTTTTTCTGAAAACACAGCATACAAATACTCTTAAACTAGCTATGATTATGTAATCCCTCGATATTGTAATGTGATCCTAAAAATGCTAGAGCTGTTTTCTTTGTTCTGTTTCTAATACTTTTCTTTTACCAGCAAGATATGATGGCACCTTTTGTTTTGTTTTGTTTTTTTTTTTTAAATCCTGGTTGCTTCTATATTTAATGGCAAGTGCGGTAAATTGTCTTACTCAACAAATGTATAAACACATGATATGGACGCAAAGACATTCGTCTTATTTTTTATGCGGGCACAGGTCATTTGTTATCTCTACCGTTCTGGAACTTCTGATATTGCTATGCTATAATAAACGATTTTAGAAAATCTGATAAAGATGAGAGCTACCATGCAATTTTGCTAATGAATCTTCAGGCTTATGATGGCTGTCTTTTTTCTTTTTTTTTTTTTTTTCCAGGAACCAACACATGGGACCGGTTTGAGCTTCGGGTGCACAAGAGAGTGATAGATCTTTTTAGCTCACCTGAAGTGGTGAAGCAGATTACCTCAATCACCATTGAGCCTGGCGTGGAGGTTGAAGTGACGATTGCAGATCCATGATCCAGCCAAAACTTAGATGCTGTTATATTGAGAATTATGCAGTTGTCTGTCATCTGGAATGAGCATAACCAACATTTAGTCGGAAGATATGGACTCTTTTTCATTATATTTTTTTTTCTTGGGAGATTATAGTCCTTGTTTTTTTAAAGAAAAATTAGAATTTTGCCGAAACATCAGGTTGTGCCCATGGAAAAAAACTGACTGTATTTGCAATATTTGCCATTTCATCTTTATTATCTCATCATCCCTGATAATTGCAATTTCTATTCATTATTTTATTTGGAATGAGCTGAATGATTGTGTGCGCTTGATGGGGTCAGTCGATGGGAACGAGTTTAAGCACATGCTTGCTCTTTGTGAAGCCAGTTATTGTCCTGCTGCATCTTCTGCATGTTATTGTCAATCCAATTTATTGTCCAAATCTTGGCAGCATTGAGGCTTATTACCTGGTGTGGTGTCTTAAAAATCTTGTGCAAGGGATGCATCGAGATTCAGACGGCAGATCGGGTAGTTTTGCTGCACGGGGACGCAGCCCAACAGTCTGGCGTGACACAGGACAAATAGGATCGACTTCGCTACGTGGGGATGGGGCCCAGTGTCTTGGTGAGGCCAAGCACGAGCCTGTAGCCCAGCGTGGTGCAACCCAGTGCAGACACGGCGCGCGGGCATTCTGCGGGCAACTCAACGCGGTGGTCCAACAACAGGTTGCAACCACGGATTTATCCATCCGTAAGTTTAAATAGCTCATCTCTCTCTTTGAGTCCGAATTCGAAGAATAATATACCATGGTATCAATTAATCAAGTCGAAATCAGACTTAAAGTTTTTAAACAAAAAGGGTTTAGGATTAAATAGAAAATTTAATCTCACATCAGTTTGTCTCCCCATTCTATAAGAAGATTATGTCATAAAAAAAAAACATATTCATACAATTTCATGCTTTTAAAACTTAACATATATTCATCTACCATCAATCATTTATGTGGCACTACGTCACTTAATTTTTTTTTCTTAATTTTGAGGATGAAATTATTTTTAGGGGTTGAATTGTGATATTGTGATATCCTATTTTGCAAATCTAAAATTTTAAGGATGAAATTATTTTTAAGGGATAGAATTATAATACCTTGTTTTGCAAACAAATAACTTCATATAAAAAATCAAGTTAAATCAAAATCATTAACTAATCCAAAATATTATACCATTAATTAAACCAAAACAAAACATTAATGGATAACATAATTTCAAAATATTACACCATTAATTAAACCAAAACAAAACATTAATGAATAATATAATTCAGTTTAACGATGAATTTTTATCTATTAAGATAAACCAAAACAAAATTCAGTTTAACGATGAATTTTTATCTATTAAGATCTGACTATGTAAAAATTGATAGGCATAAAAAAAAATTATATATATATATATATCAAAGTATAATTCTTGCAATATGAATAGCTTCTTTCATAATAAATTTTAATATCAAAACTAAACTTATATTAAATTGAAAAGAACATGTAACTTAAACTTATATGTACGGATCGAAATAGGAGAAGGTAGACCATCGTCTCTTTTTCTCCATTGCTTTTGTTTCCGCCTTCCACAAACACCGCTGCTGTTCGCCGCATCTCGGATCTGTTGGTTGGTCTTTTATCTCGGCAAAGCTCCGGTGCCGATCTTCCGCTTCTCCATCGTGTCGGAATCGCCGACCGCCACCTCTCCCTCTTCTCCGTTCGCCGCATCTCGGATCTGTTGATTGGTCCTTTTATCTCGGCAAAGCTCCGGTGCCGATCTTCCGCTTCTCCATCGTCTCCGAATCGCCGACCGACCTCTCCCTCTCCTCCGTCGCCGAGCGCCACCGGTTTCCTCTCCTTCTTCCTCCTTCATTGTCGGCCGCAGTGGCTTCGTCCTCCGCTGCCGAACGTTAGACGCTGACGCCGCCATTTCTTCTCCCGTTCCTCGCCGATGGCTTCATCTTCTCCCTATCCTCCGCTGTGGCCTCCTCCCTCCGAGGGTTCATGTTGATCGAACGTTGGCTGGGCATCGGGTTGGGCCGAAGACGATGTCTTCTTACAATATGTGGTCTGAACCAGTCAACCACTGGTTCAAGACTGATTAGCCGGTTAAGCCTTTTGTTAAATCCATTTGATCTGTGATGGAATCTTTCATAGACTTTGGCTTATCTAATTCAGTAAATTTAGATCTGGATGCAGAGTTGTTAATCTGATTTTATTTCACCCTAAGATCATCTAATAATAGAGTTGGGTTAAAAATATGTCATTTAATTGAGTTGGTTTAAGCTTAAGGAAACCTATTTGTTTTAAATTCTATTGATCCAATCTGTTTTTGTAAACTGAACCATGATAATTAGCAGCAAATCTAGTTCTGTCACTGATTTTTAAATTATGTAATGGCTAAGGTGAATTAGGATAATTAAGCATAAATAAGTAGGGGCATTTTTGTAAATACAACTTAGTTGGTGAAAATTTATAAAATTAGAAAATAATTAAGTCTTGGTTAAAAACAATTAAGTCGGGATTAATAGTCATTAAATTAGAAGGGCACAATTGTTATTTTTGAATTTTTGGCAAGAGGGGCAAAGTTATTTTTTCAATTATGAATTTTAAAAGATTAATTAATTGTTTATGTTTACGTCGAATTATAAGTGATCATCGAAATTATCTTTTTTTTTTTTTCAAGGATTATTTGGGATAACGATTTGAGATAGGTGTTTTACATCTACTGTTGTGCAATATGTCTTCATGTTTTGTACGCTAGCATGTATCATGTTTTAATGTTGGTTTCTTAGGATAATTTAAATTGAGCATTATGAATTATTAAGGAATTGCGTATATGTGGTGGCATATTATTTTTGTGGCCTTGGATGTGATTTGAGATTTGAGCATGGTTTAGATGTAGTTGTTGCCACATGAATGGTTTGAATGTAGTTGTTGTCACATGAATGATTGGGATGTGGTTGTGGTTATCTTGCCGCTATGCTGTGGTTGTGGTTATCTTGCCGCTATGCTGTGGTTGTGGTTATCTTACTGGTTGGTAGATTTTATTGAAGGTAAACTATTTTATTAGCATATTCAAATGTAGAAATCTTACTGGGCTTTTAGATCACTGCTCCCCTTCTTTCTATTTTGGAGAGGACGACGAGGATGCTTACCTGATATAACAAAAAAAAATTTGGGGAGGAATTTTAGGAGTGAGAATGGATGTAGTTCCCTTTTGCATTTAGATAGTTTTATTTTAACCCTGACATATTATGACAATGGCATTGTAAGGATTTGGTGATTTGCTTGATGGATGTTATAATCAAAACTTTAGCTTTCGCGATTATGTTATTATGAATGCATGTGTTGAGGTTTAACATGCCTTGCATGTTGTGAGGTTCTTGTAATTAAAATTCTGTTAGTGATTTTAAAACCGTGTAATGGCTAAGGTAATTAGGATAATTAAGCATAGATAAGTAGGGGCATTTTTGTAAATATAATTAAGTTGGTAAAAATTTGTAAAATTAGAAAATAATTAAGTCTTGGTTAAATTAAGTTGGGTTAGTAGTCATTGAATTAGAAGGGTAAAATTGTCATTTTTGAATTTTAGGCTAGAGTAGCAAAATGGTAATTTTCTTAATTATGAATTTTAATGGATTAATTAATTATTTATGTTGAATTATAGCTGATCATTGACAATTATCTTTTTTTCAAGGATTATTTGGGATAACGATTTGAGATTGGAGTTTTACACCTACTGTTGTGCAATATGTTTTCATGTCTTGTACGCGAGCATATATCATGTTTTAATGTTGGTTTCTCAGCATGATTTAAATTCAGTATTGTGATTATTGAAGAATTATGTATATGTGGTGGCATATTATTTTTATGGCCTTCGAGATTTTGAGTATGGTTTAGATCTGGTTATTGCCACATGGATGGTTAGATGTGGTTGTTGCCACATAAATGGTTTGGATGTGATTGTTGCCACATGGATGGTTGGATGTGGTTATCGCCACGTGAATGGTTTGGATTTGGTTATTGCCACGTGAATGGTTTGGATATTGTTGTTGCCACGTGGATGGTTGGATATGGTTGTTGCCGCATGAATGGTTTGGATGTGGTTGTTGCCACATGGATGATTGAGATGTGGTTGTGGTCATTTTGCTGTTGTGTTTATGGTTATATTGCTGGTTTATGGATTTTATTGGTTCTCAGCAGGTTATGCATATATTGTATTATCCTCTACTTTAATATATTTTGTTATAATAAACTATTTTATTGGTATATTCATGATGATATGTGTAGAAATCTTACTGGGCTTTTAGCTCACTACACTCCTTCCTACCATTTTGCAAAGGATGCTTACTTAGTAGAACAAAAAAAATTTGGGGAGGAACTCCAGGAGTGCGAATGAATGTAATTCTCTTCTGCATTTAAATATTTTTATTTTGACCCTTTGACATATTAAGACAATGGCATGCAAGGATTTAGTGATTTGCTTGGTGGATGTTATAATTGAAACTTTAGCTTCCGCAATTGTGTTATTATAAATGCATGCATCAAGGTTTAGCAAGCCTTGCATGCTCTTGAGGTTCTTGTAATTAAAATTCTATTAGTGATTTTTAAACTATGTAATGGCAAAGATAAATTAGGATAATGAAGCATAGATAAATAGGGGTATTTTTGTAAATATAGCTAAATTGGTGAAAATTTATAAAATTAGAAAATAATTAAGTCTTGGTTAAAAATAGTTAAGTAGTGGTTAGTAGTCATTGAATTAGAATGGTAAAATGGTCATTTTAGAATTTTAAACTAGAGGGATAAAATGGTAATTTTATTAATTATGAATTTTAATAGATTAATTAATTTTTTACGTTGAATTATAAGTGATCGTTGATAATTTTCTTTTTTTCAAGAAATATTTGAGATAATAATTTGAGGTAAGAGTTCTACACCTACTATTGTGCAATATGTCTTTAAGTTTTGTATGCCAGCATATATCAATGTTTTAATGTTGGTTTCTTAGCATGATTTAAATTGAGCATTATGGATTATTGAGGAATTGCGTATATGTGGTGGCATATTATTTTTGTAGCCTTGGATGTGATTCGAGATTTTGAGTATGGTTTAGATGTGGCTGTTGCCACATAGATGGTTTGAATGCGGTTATTGCCATGTGGATATTTGGATGTGGTTGTTGCCACGTGGATGGTTGGATCTAGTTGTTGCCACATGAATGGTTGGATCTGGTTGTTGCCACGCGAATGGTTTAGCTGTTGCCATTGGATGATTGGGATGTGGTTGTGGTCATCTTGCTGCTGTGGTTGTGGTTACCTTGCACATTGGTGGATTTTATTGGTTCTCAGTAGATTATACATATATTGTATTATCTTCTGCTCTAGTATACTTTGTTCTACTAAACTATTTTATTGGTACATTAATGATGGTATGTATAGAAATCTTACTGGGCTTTTAGATCACTATACCCTTTTTCACCATTTTGGATAGGACGAGAAGGATGCTTACCTGTTAAAACAAAAAAAATTGGGGAGAAACTTCAGGAGTAAGAATGGATGCAGTTTCCTTTTGCATTTAGATAGTTTTATTTTGACCCTAACATATTATGACAATGGCATGTAAGGATTTGATGATTTGCTTGATGGATGTTATAATTGAAACTCTAACTTCCACAATTATATTATTATGAATGCATATGTCGAGGTTCAGCAGGCCTTGCAAGTTCTTGAGGTTCTTATAACTAAAAATTTGTTAGTGATTTTTAAATTGTGTAATGGCTAAGATAAATTATGATAATTAAGCATAGATAAGTAGGGGCATTTTTGTAAATATAGCTAAGTTGGTGAAATTTTGTAAAATTAGAAAATAATTAAGTTTTGGTTAAAAAAAATTAATTAGGAGTTAGTAGCCATTGAATTAGATGGGCAAAATGGTTTTTTTTGAATTTTAGGCTAGAAGGGTAAAATGATAATTTTTTAATTATGAATTTTAATTGATTAATTAATTGTGTACGTTGAATTATAGGTGATCACTGATAATTATTATTTCTTCAAGGATTATTTGGAATAAAAATTTGAGGTAGGAGTTCTATGCCTACTATTGTTGTGCAATATGTCTTCATGTCTTATACGCTAGCATATATATATCATGCTTTAATGTTGGTTTCTCAGCATGATTTAAATTGAGCATTGTGGATTATTGAGGAATTGCGCATATGTGGTGGCATATTTTTTTTGTGGCCTTGGATGTGATTTGAGATTTTGAGTATGGTTTGGGTGTGGTTATTGTCACATGCATGGTTGGATGTGGTTATTGCCACGTGGATCGTTTTGATGTGGTTATTGCTACATGGATGATTGAATGTGGTTGTTGCCACATGGATGGTTGAATGTAGTTATGGTGATCATACTACTGTAGTTATGGTTACCTTGAATGTTATGCATATATTGTGTTATTTTCTATTCTATTATATTTTGTTATATTAAACTGTTTTATTGGTGTATTCATGATGGTATGTGTAGAAATCTTATTGGGCTTTTAGCTCAGTATACCTTTTCCTACTATTTTTATAGAGGACGAGAAGGATGTTTACCTGCTAAAGCAAAAGAATTTGGGAAGGAACTCCAAGATTGAGAATGGATGTAGTTCTCTTTTGCATTTAGATAGTTTTATTTTGACCTTTGACATTATGATAATGGCATGTAAGGATTTGGTGATTTGCTTGGTGGATGTTATAATTGAAACTTTAGCTAGCATAATTGTGTTATTATGAATGCATGTGTTGAGGTTTAGCAACTCTTGCATGCTCTTGAGGTTCTTGTAATTAAAGTTCTGTTAGTGATTTTTAAATTGTGTAATGGCTAAGATAAAAAAAGGATAATTAAGCATAGATAACTGGGGCATTTTTTATAAATATAGCTAAGTTGGTGAAAATTTGTAAAATTAGAAAATAATTAGTCTTCATTAAAAATAGTTAAGTAGGGTTAGTAGTCATTGAATTAAAAGGGTATAATGGTCATTTTTGAATTTTGGGCTACAGGGGTAAAATGGTAATTTTATTAATTATGAATTTTAATGGATTAATTAATTATTTATATTGAATTATAGGCGATCATTGACAATTATCTTTTTTTTTCAAAGATTATTTGGAATAATGACTTGAGGTAGGAGTTTCACACTTATTGTTGTGTAATATGTCTTCATGTCTTGTATGCCAGCATATATCATGTTTTAATATTGGTTTCTCACATAATTTAAATTGAGCATTATGAATTATTAAGGAATTGCGTATATATGGTGGCATATTATTTTTGTGGCCTTGGATGTGATTCGAGATTTCCAGTATGTTTTGGATGTGGTTATTGCCACTTAAATGGTTGGATGTGGTTGTTGCCATGTGGATGGTTTGGATGTCATTATTGCCAAATGAATAATTGGATGTGGTTGTTGCCACGTGGATGGTTTAGATGTGGTTGTTGCCACATGGATAGTTAGATGTGGTTGTTGCCACGTAGATGCTTTGGATGTGGTTATTGCCACATGGATGGTTGGATGTGGTTGTTGCCATGTGGATGGTTGGATGTGGCTATTGCCACATGGATGATTGGAATGTAGTTGTGGTCATCCTGCTGTTGTGATTGTGGTTATCTTTGCGGTTGATGGATTTTATTGGTTCTCAGCAGTTTATGCCTATATTGTGTTATGTTCTATTCCAGTATATTTTGTTATACTAAACTATTTTATTGGTATATTCATAATGGTATGTGTAGAAATCTTACTAGGATGTTAGCTCACTATACCTACTATTATGCAATATGTCTTTATGTCTTGTATGCTAGTATATATCATGTTTTAATATTAGTTTCTCAGCATGATTTAAATTGAGCATTGTGGATTATTAAGGAATTGTGTATATGTGGTGGCATATTATTTTGGTGGCCTTGGATGTGATTCGAGATTTTGAATATGGTTTGGGTGGGGTTATTGCCACATTGATGGTTGGATGTGGTTGTTGCTACGTGGATGGTTTCAATGTGGTCCATATGGATGGTTGGATATGGTTATTGTCACATGGATGATTGGATATGGCTGTTGCCACATGGATGATTGGGATGTAGTTGTGATGATCTTGCTGCTGTGGTTATGGTTACCTTGCTGGTTGGTGGATTTTATTGGTTCTCAACGGGTTATGCATATATTGTGTTATCTTTTGTTCTAGCATATTTTGTTATATTAAACTATTTTATTGGTATATTCATGATGGTATATATAGAAATCTTATTGGGCTTAGGACAAGGAGGATGCTTACCTGGTAGAACAAAAAAATTTGGAAGAACTCAACGAGTGAGAATGGATATAGTTCTCTTTTGCATTTAGATAGTTTTATTTTGACCCTTTCACATTATGACAATGGCATGCAAGGATTTGGTGATTTGCTTGGTGGATGTTATAATTGAAACTTTAGCTTCTGTAATTGTGTTATTATGAATGCATATGTCAAGGTTTAATAGGCGTTGCATGCTCTTGAGATTCTTGTAATTAAAATTCTGTTAGCGATTTTTAAACTGTGTAATGGCCAAGATAAAAAAGATAATTAATCATAAATAAGTAGGGGTATTTTTGTAAATATAGCTAACTAGGTCAAAATTTGTAAAATTAGAAAATAATTAAGTCTTGGTTAAAAATAGTTGAGTAGGGATTAGTAGTGATTGAATTAGAAGGGTAAAATGATTGTTTTTGAATTTTGGGCTAAAGAGGCAAAATGGTAATTTTTTAATTATGAATTTTAATGGATTAATTAATTATTTACGTTGAATTATAAGTGATCATTGATAATTATCTTTTTTTCAAGGATTATTTGGGATAACAATTTGAGATATGAGTTCTACAGCTACTGTTTTGCAATATGTGTTTATGTCTTGTTTGCCAGCATATATCATGCTTTAATGTTGGTTTCTCAGCATGATTCAAATTGAGCGTTGTGAATTATTGAGAAATTGCGTATATGTGGTGGCATCTTATTTTTGTGGCCTTGAATGTGATTCAAGATTTTGAGCATGGTTTGGGTGTGGTTATTACCACATGGATGGTTGGATGTGGTTGTTGCCATGTGGATGGTTTTGATGTGGTTGTTGCTACATTGATGGTTAGATGTGGTTGTTGCCATGTGGATGGATGGTTTGGATGTAGTTGTTGCCACGTGGATGGTTTGGATGTGATTGTTGCCACGTGGATGGTTTGGATATGGTTGTTGCTGCATGGATGATTGGGATGTGGTTGTGATGATCTTGCTGCTTTAGCTATGATTACCTTGCTGGTTGGTGGATTTTATTGGTTCTCAATAGGTTATGCATATATTGTGTATCTTCTATTCTATTATATTTTGTTATATTAAACTATTTTATTGGTGTATTCATAATAGTATGTATAGAAATCTTACTAGGCTTTTAGCTCACTACATCCTTTCCTATAGTTTTATTTTGACCTGTTGACATTATGACAATGGCATGTAAGGATTTGGTGATTTGTTTGGTGGAGGTTATGATTGAAACTTTAGCTTCCATAATTGTGTTATTATGAATGCATGTGTCGAAGTTTAGCAGGCCTTGCATGCTCTTGAGGTTCTTATAATTAAAACTCTGTTAGTGATTTTTAAACTATGTAATGGCTAAGATAAAAAAAAAGATAAGTAAGCATAGATAAGTAGAGGCATTTTTGTAAATATAGCTAAGTTGGTGAAAATTTGTAAAATTAGAAATAATTAAGTCTTGGTCAAAAATAGTTAAGTAGGGGTTAGTAGTCATTTAATTAAAAGGATACAATGGTCATTTTTGAATTTTGGGCTAGAGGGGCAAAACGATAAATTTTTTAATTATAAATTTTAATGGATTAATTAATTGTTTATATATATTATAGGTGATCATTGATAATTATCTTTTTTCAAGGATTATTTGGGATAACGATTTGAGGTAGGAGTTCCACATCTACTATTGTGCAATATGTTTTTATGTTTTGTATGCCAACATATATCATGTTTTAATGTTAGTTTCTCAATATGATTTAAATTAAGCATTGTGGATTATTAAGCAATTGCATATATGTGGTATATGGGGTGGCATATTATTTTTGTGGCCTTTGGACGTGATTCAAGATTTTGAGTATGATTTGGATGTGGTTATTGCCACATGGATGGTTGGATGTGGTTGTTGCCATGTGGATGGTTTGGATGTAGTTAATGCCACATGGATGGTTGGATATGGTTGTTGCCATATGGATAGTGAGATGCCGTTCTTGTGACATGGATGCTTTAGATATGATTATTGCCATATGGATGCTCGGATGTGGTTGTTGCTAGATGGTTTGGATGTGATTGTTGCCATGTAGATGGTTGGATGTGGTTGATGCCACGTGGATGCTTTGGATGTGGTTGTTACCACATGGATGATTGGGATGTGGTTGTGGTGATCTTGCTGCTGTAGTTATGGTTATCTTTCTAGTTGGTGGATTTTATTGGTTCTCAATAGGTTATGCTTATATTGTGTTATCTTCTACTCTACTATATTTTGTTATATTAAATTGTTTTATTGACGTATCATGATACTATATGTAGAAATCTTATTAGGCTTTTAGCTCATTACACCCCTTCTTACCATTTTACAAAGGATGAGGAGGATGATTACATGTTAAAACAAAAAATTTGGGAAGGAACTCTAGGAGTGAGAATGGATGCAGTTCCTTTTTGCATTTAGATAGTTTTATTTTGACCCTTTGACATATTATGGCAATGGTATTTAAGGATTTGGTGATTTGCTTGGTGGATGTTAGAATTGAAACTTTAGCTTCCACAATTATGTTTTTACGAATGCATGTATCGAGGTTTAGTAGGCCTTGCATGCTGTTGACGTTCTTATAATTAAAATTGTGTTAGTGATTTTTAAACTGTGTAATGGCTAAGGTAAATTAATATGATTAAGCATAGATAAGCAGGGGTACTTTTGTAAATATAGCTAAGTTGGTGAAAATTTGTAAAATTAGAAAATAATCAAGTCTTGCTTAAAAACAGTTAAGTAGGGGTTAGAAGCCGTTGAATTAGAAGGTTACAATGGTGATTTTTGAACTTTTGGCTAGAGAGGCAAAATGGTAATTTTATTACTTATGAATTTTAATGGATTAATTAATTGTTTATGTTGAATTATATGTGATCATTGATAATTATCTTTTTTTTTAAGAATTATTTGGGATAACGATTTGAGGTAGAAGTTCCATACCTACTGTTGTGCAATATATTTTTATGTCTTGTATGCCAGCATATATCATGTTTTAATATTAGTTTCTCAGTCTGATTTAAATTAAGCATTGTGGATTATTAAGCAATTGCGTATATGTGGTATATGTAGTGGCATATTATTTTTGTGGCCTTTGGATGTGATTCGAGATTTTGAGTATGGTTTGGATGTGATTATTGCCACATGGATGGTTGGATATGGTTGTTGCCATGTGGATGGTTTGGATTAGTTAATGCCACATGGATGGTTGGATGTGGTTGTTGCCATATGGATAGTTAGATGTGGTTCTAGCCACGTGGATACTTTAGATGTGGTTGTTGCTGCATGGATGCTTGGATGTAGTTATTACCATGTGAATGGTTTGAATGTGATTGTTGCCATGTGGATAGTTGGATGTGGTTGTTGCCATGTGAATGGTTTGGATGTGGTTGTTGCCACATAGATGATTGGGATGTGGTTGTAGTGAAGCAACATTAGCAAATTTAAGCCAAATGAGTGACTTTAGTAGATTTTTATGAGAAGATCATGGGAGAAAACTCAAAATAATCATCCAAAATTTCAATTTTTTACACTTTTAAGATCTCCACTAAAATCATTCACACTAGAATGGGCTAAACTAAAAATAAAAGCATGCTTAAAATAAAATTATAAGACTTTTAAGTTTGGGATATTACAAATTGAATTCCTAAAAATCATAGCATGTTCCCCTTCATATCTTTCTTCTACTCTAACAAGCTTTGAACCTTAGCTTTAATCCATCATTCTAACTAAGTTTTTGCATCCTAAGCAAGGATGAAAGCTTTCCCCATCTCCTCGGTTGGAGACTCTCCATGTGAAATTCCGATACCAAGAGGATAAAAATAGGAAATTATAAAAGAGCATTAGGATATTACATCCCTAACCTTTTTCTTTCTTCCTTTTCCTCCTTCTTTTCCATCTTATTATTTTATTTTTTTTATAACATTTTACTGTAAAATCAAACCTAGCATAGAATAGTACTATAAAGCTTTATCTTTCCCTTTAGGTCTTATACCTTGGAGAAGAAATATGTGCCCCTAAGGGTCTTTCCTCATTATTAACATAAATTTTTACCCTAACAAGCCTCATCTTTAATTAAGTTTCCTTAATAGACTTGGTGGAGGAGTTTAGCAACATTAGACTCTTGGGATAGATTGACACTTTGTATTTATTTCAAGAATTATTTATTTGAAGAATCTTTCCATTAAACTTTTAGTTTATGTTTAACTCTTTAAAGTTTGATTTTTCTTTGGTAAGTGAAGGAACTAGTTTTTGTATGGAGAAATTTTTAATAATATTTTTAGTTTAAGTTTAATTTTTGAAATTTAAGATTTTTTTTGGGTAAGTTAAGAAAAGTTTACATACTTTGTTTGGTAAAAACTAGAAAGATTGAATTCTTTATGGATAAGTTTTTTGGACTTATAGTAGGTCATGGTTATCTTTATTTTTATTTTTTAAATTTTCAACATTATCTCAGACTTACTTTTACTATTTTTATAAGTTTCTTTACCTTTTTTTTTTTTTCCTTTAAAGCCTAGCTTTCTTGATATTGGTCAATGTCCAATAGAACTACTATAAGAAATCAGAGTTATCATAGAATTGAAAGAATAGTTATTTAAATTTAATAAACAATTATATCTAGATTATATTAAGAAGTAAAAATATGAAATCATTTTTAATGTTCCTTGAATTTGAATTATAATCAAAGGCACGAATAAAGTATGTAATTTGGCACTCCTAAAAGAAATCAAGTCCAATGCATATGCTAATATCAAATACATATGGCATTAAGAACTCTTAGGATGCGCTTGGCACACTGGATTATAAGGGAATAGGGGGATAGGAATTTTTTAATTTTTTTTTATGTTTATTTTCTTAAGAACAGAACAAAATTTTGTCTCACAAGATAGCTAATCTTGTTAGAATCGGATTACTTATTTTATCAAAAGAGGTGTTTTTAATTTTATCTATTGGACTATTACTTTGTTTTCTTATTGTCAATAATGATACATTATTTTTTCTAAGAGTATAATTATCTTATTTTTTATTAAATATAAAATAAAATAATTTTTATTATATTCTATTCTTTATCCTGTCTGTTCCTTCATTCTGCATATCAATTGAGCATTAGACGTAAGACTTCAACCATGACTTTATTTTTAATAATTTGTATATCTTTTATGGGTTGAGAGACCAAGAGATGATTTTTTTCTTGTATAAAAGCTAGCCAAAGCATTTTTTTGATATGTTTCTAATAAAAATTAATATTTTTTAGTTTGCACATCAAAAATTTGTGGGGGAGAATAATCATACAAATATACAAGGAGAAGGTCATCAATAATTATTTTAAGGTAAATTAAGCCTGTCAAATACTCAAGTTATTTATGAGTAAGTTGTGTTTGGCTTAAAATTTAGGCTACTTTCAACTTTTGGGTTTCCAAACAAACCAAATATAATCAAATATTTTTGACTCAAAAAATAAATAAAATAAATATGAATCAAAATAATATATTTTTATTAGTTAAATAAAAATATATTTTATTATTATTGGTTTATAATAATTTTTTTTAAAAAAAAAAACTATTTCACCTATTGGACGTGCTCTACCGATTATCAATACAGCGAACCCGAACCGACAGATAAACACTGCGGGACTCCGTACGACGAGCAAAATCCCCGAACAAACACGGAGGATCAGCCGCCGTCCGATCCGTGTTTCTCCCCTACCCGAAGCTCCCAATCTACACCGCCGTCTACGTCCACCCGTCGGACCGTCACTACCGTATCCCCCGCCTCCGGCCTTCGGGGCTCTCCTGCGAAAGCTCGGTGCTCCTCCATCTCCGAAAAAAGAGTCGGGGGGAGGGATTCGGCGCCGGAGTCCATATCAACCCCTAACCATGCCCGTCAAATGGTAAGAGAAAACGAACCCCCTTCTTCCCCTCCTCCTCCACCTATTCCTCTTCCTCATCTTATTATTATTGTTTGGTGGTGGTGGTGGTGGTGGTGGTGGTTTAGGCTGATGCACTGGCAGCCGAACCCGGGGACGACGTTGAACAGCCAGATCTTGACGGAGGCGTGCCAGTGCGCGGAGAGCCAGCTGGGAGGTGCGAAAGACGGGCGATGGAAGACGGCGCTCACCTTCTACCGCCCCATACCGCGCGACACGTCGGCGCCGGGGGACCTCCCCCGCGACTTCCTGGGCATCGCCCTCCATGACCACCCGAGCAGCTACTTCCTCCTGCTCCGCGCCCACCGCCTCATCCTCCAGGCAGACTCCTCCATCCAGGCCCTCATGGAGAAGCTCCAGTCCTACAAGGCCCGGGTCGTCCTCAGCTTTGAGGTTCGGTTCTTCCATTTCTCGTTGCTTCCCCAAACTTACATATTGATCGGTTCCTTCCTTTCCAGTTTATGCTGGTGATTTTGTTGGAATGGTATGGTCAGAGGCATAGAGCTTTGGAGTCGGAAACAAAAAAAAAAAAAAAAAAGACAAAAAGCTTTTGGTAGTTGGATTGGAATCTTTTCACCAACGAGACAGCCATATTTGGTGCACCAGATTTTGATACTTACTCTGCTCTTAAATACTGCAAAAAATAAGTCTAACTTTGTTACCTTATTTCGGATGATGTTAATTCGCAAAGCATGCAAGATCACCTTTTCCTTGGTTTGGCAAACTTCTACACATCCATCAATCGGTTTTTAACCTCTTTCTTTACTTTGTTGATAAGATAATGTGCTTTGATTGGATCAATTTTCTTTAATGCAAATCAGATCATCTCTTGAACTTATTGATATGATGATAGATTTGGGTTGCATCTGAGTTCAAGGGCCCATATTTGCATCTTTGAGCTGTATCTAATTAGGTCCACATTAATTAATAATCACAATATCATGAGTATATGTGTACATACAACATAAGATAAATCATATTTAAGTTCATTGCAGGATCACAGCTCCCCTTGTTGCAGGACTTGATTAAGGTTTTGTGTGTATGTGATAGAAGAGAAAACTTTCCTTTATGCTATAAGCAGAGTATTACAGTTCAATGGATTGATCGCAATATTTATAAAATGAGGATAGGGATCTTTCCTTGTGATAGTTAACTTAATACAAGTCTTACCCATTAAGGGTTGTGTCTTCATAAGGCCTATACTTAACACAAGCTCATGCCACTATAAAATGTATCAAATAGCCTAATAATATAAATGACGATTACTAACCATAATTGGCTTACGCAGATTACTCTATTAATCCGACATTCATTTAATCCAGGTTTTAATTAAAGAATGACTATGCTAGTCCATATAATGAAAAAAAGTTCTAATACACGTCCCATTTACATAACATTTTACATGAGGGAGTTCTCTCTAAGATTGAACCATCACCGAAAACCATGAAGTCTCTTACCTTGATTTCTTTGTGATCAAACTCATTTATAATTGTCATCTTTTCCACCAATTTCAACTTTTATTTAGATGTGACAAACTTGTCTTAGTTGTGCTGGTCATGCTACTCTTAAATACTGCAAAAAATAGGTCTCACTTTGTTACTTGTGCAATAGATTTGCCTGGTTACCGTATTTTGGATGATGTTAATTCACAAAGCATACAAGATCACTTTTTCCTTGGTTTGGCAAACTTCTACACATCCATCAATTGGTTTTTAACCTTTTTCTTTACTTTGTTGATATGATAATGTGCTTTGATTGGATAAATTTTCTTTAATGCAAATCAGATCATCTCTTGGACTTGTTGATATGATGATGGATTTGGGTCGCATCTGAGTTCAAGGGGTCATATTTGCATCTTTTAGCTTTATCTAGTTAGGTCCACATTAACATGCTTCACTGATGAGCTTGGAACTGTTTGTTTTCCACGGCTTCTTTTCTTCTTTCCTGTGGCAGCTTGTGCAGTAGATGCATTCTTCATAATAAAAAAGATTATCAGTCTATGTCATTTTTTTTTTTATCTGGAAATTTCTATGTTCTTTAGATTGTAGAATTGGCTGCTAAGTGACACTTGCAAAAGACAGTGAAAGCTTGAGGATCCAATCATAGGTAAGAAGATGGAACAATTTTTTTTCCTTGTCTTACTAATCATAAATATTGAAATAATAAGCGTTACAATAAATAGCTTAATGGCATTACATAAGAGCTTAACAATAGCTTAAAATGTAGTATAGCATGCCTTTAAAAGATTAATAAGAGGTTTCCTATCCAACTTCCTCTACTATCGTGATTGGACTGTTCCTAGTGGGATGAAATAGAGCTAGCATATATAGCTAAGGTAAAGAAAAGTGGAAATAAGAAAATCATGTTTTTGCATTGGATTTGGATTCAAAGAAATCATTTCGTTTGTTGGATTAGGAGGGGATCCTCTTTTGCATTGGATTTGGAAGGGGATGGGCCCAAAGTGTGCAATCTAGGCTTTAAGGCACTAAATCATAAATTTCTTAAGAGATTCACTCCCTTATATCGTGCTTGGATCCATTGCCACACTTGCTTCTGCTAGTGGTAACTTGCTATAAGTGGCATGAAACTTAAATTTCAGTGACACAAGTCACACAACAGAAGTTTTAATGTCAAATAGCTATACGAGATCGTGTGCACTTTTATGCTGCAATGAATTCTCTATATAGGGGATGCATTGCCACCTTATTTGCCACAACTTTGTGTTGCTGTGTTCCTCTATATAGGCTTAGTTTCTTTTTGGTACATTCATTATTGATTGCATGATCTAATCATGTAAATGGTGTAAAATGTCGGGTATTATGTAGCCTTGCCATATAGTAAGATATGGCTATTTAACTATAATCATTTAGTATTGTTTTTGAGAAAGAATGGTGCATTAACATATAATTGTGAAGACTTATTTGGACATGTATTTAGTCCCACATTAGTTGTGTGCTAAGGAGACTTGGTTACTTATACAGGGCGAAAGACTCAATTCATACCTTTTGGCTAGTCTTTTTTGGGTGAAGTCTTAAGTTGTTATCAATGATATTAGAGTGGACTTGGCTTATACCCCATTTGGACCAGGGGATGTTGTAGCATGGGCCTTTTCGGAGTTGACTATGTGTCGATCATGGTGTAGCTTTTCAACAAAGCAAGGCATCCATGAAAAAAATTGGACAAGAGATATTATTTGGGTTTTTGGGCTTTGTATAAGTATCTAAGATCTTCCAATGCATAGTCAATGTAGGACTAATCTCCCAACCACATGAGTTTTGACCTACTCTCCAATTTAACTGTTGGCATCCTTGTTGGGCTAAGTCCAAATCCAATCCAATTCAATTCACAAACACCACACCACATTCAACTCATGGTCAGCTTCAAGGGGGCTCATGCTGTAGTGTCTCCTAGTCCATATAAGGCATGGGCTAGTTCTGCTTTAATAACATTTGTAATAACCTAGGATCTCACTCAAAAGGGTTAGCTAGAATATATTATTTGGGTTCTTTGGTCTCGTGCAAGTGTTCAAGATCTTCCTAGCGCACAATTGATGTTGGACTAAACATATGCCTAAATGGATCGTTTTGGCTAGTTTTTTTAGGTGAGATCCTAAGTCTTTACAGTAATACTCCAATATAAATGGTGAAAAATCTTACCTCTCAAGGGCAGAGGAGCCTCAAAAACTGAAGATGTTATTAGCAAGGTGTGCCCATGATGAGGATATAGCTATCATATCTTGGCCAAAAGAATGAACCAGATTGCCAAATATATATGAGTTCACCCGTTCTTCTATAGAGATCTCATTCTGATAGACCAAACCCTTGTTAAAATTATTTTTATGTGTGCTTTTATTGCCATATGTATCATTATCTAAAATGCTATCAAGCTATGTTGACTCACTAATTTATTTGACATACACTTATGTCAAAGCAGACTTATGTATTTCTTATATTACATCCTCTTTTTTAATATTGTAGGGATTATATATTTCTTGCGTTATATTCTCTTTTTTAATGTTGCAGGGATTTCAATACCAACTTGGCGACTTTCAGCTGAGGGTGGGAAAATGTGTTCCTTCCCTCTCTGAGGCTTTGAGGGGAATCATGATGGAGGTATGTAGTAATTGACTCTTTTCTTATATGTGCTGTTTGATTAAGCTTTTGTTATTTTTAGTGGATTATTTTAATGCCTTACCTGTCATCTTTAACTTTCAGCATGGACATGTTGTATGTATGGAAATTATTATCCTTTCTTTCTTATGTTAGTCTTTTATCTACAATAAGATTCATGTTATTTTATCAATGTTATACCTTCGATGACGATTAAATATATTATGAATCTTAATTCAAGGATTATGAACTCCATCTTGGTGTTCTTTTTGTGAAAGATAGGAATGACACTAAAAATAATGAAGGGAATTATTCATCATTTCTTTGATGAGCTAGGAATTTTCTTTGCATCTAATGTAATATTATCAATTAGTTTACCCACAATTTCTTTTAATGCTTCAAAGGAAATTACTTCTACAATGGTCATGATAATGATTTGTATAATGCTTTATATAAATTAGTATGCCATCCTTGTCAATAACAAAGTAGGATTCATTATGAGGGCTATTTGAGATTGTTTTTGTTCCTATAAAAGAGCTTATAAAGAAAACTTCCTGGAAATTGCTCTCCTGAGTGATATCATTTTTCTCATGTAAAATATTTGGTAAACTTGTTGTGCAAAAGCACCACCAGTGAGTTTCCAGTGTGGTGTGAGAAAGCACAAAGGGAGTGGCGAGGGGGGTGGTAAATTGAGTTTGGTCAAGTTTGGCTGCAGCTTGATTTGACATGATCTAAGTTGGATTTGGTCTTGAACCTAGATCCAGACTCAACCAATTTGAAAAGTTAAGAGCATGCTGAATCAATCCTGATGCAGATTTGTGTTCAGAATGTTGGGAGTGACAACCAAGCATTTAAACAATGTCCAGTTGGGCCTAATATGGTTTAGCATGATTAGTTTAGATATTAGAGATACTTGAATTCAATTTTGTTAGAATTTTGGAACTTGAAATAACTCTTTAGATTTTCTGATCAAGTTGGTTCCAAATCAGATTTGTTTAATGTTTGTTTTTAGGTCTCCCTTAACCACTTTCACCTTTAAATGGAAATAGACAGTGAAGCCTTGGGGCATTTGTAAGTTATCATTATGTACAGCATTTTTTAACCAAATTTTAACTTGTTCTTAGTCAGGGAGCTCTTTTGATTGAGCTGCACTGAATGTATTTTTTTTAGGAAAGCACTTTGTAAAGCATAGCCAAATATAACCATATTTATTAGCCACTTTTAAACTCATGCTTAGCCAGGTAGCTCTTTTGATTGAGCAGCACCAAATGTATTGTCTTTTAGGAAAGCACTTTGTAAAGCATTTCCAAACACTACCAATGTATCTTCATTTAATTTTTTTCAAATACAAAATATATAATAAATCATAAACCTGAATAATATTATGTGGTAAGTCATGTTGTTCGAGGCAGGGTTTATGTGGCTGTGTCAGTTCCAATGTTAAATAAACATCAGATTGCAATAGATACAAAAAATGGACCTTTTGAGGGATAGAAACTAGCTAAAGGAAAATTCATGTAAAAATAAAAGAACTTAAATTGTGGATGTCTGCTATATTTGGATTATGATCTAAGATTGTTACATATGGAGCACAAATTGAGAATGCTCAATGGAAGGACTGAGCAAATTTTAACATGTTGTCAACATGGCATCAACCATTTATTACAGTGTTTTCCTTACATAAGAGAAATTTCAAATACACTTCTTAATGGAAAAGATGAGTTCCTAAGGATGTTATCTATAATCCATGTGGTTCCCAATTTCTCATTATTCAAGCTCCTAATTGAATTAGTTTATCTGTTAACTTTGGTCAGAAACATTGTGTGGCAATAATTATGTTTGACTTCATTCCATCATGTGGTGGTGGCACGCCCTTAAGTTAGAAGAGAGAATCCTCAAGAAGTGGTTACTTTAAAAGCTTCCAGTTGTTCTGAATTAATTCAGAAAAGTTTTCTTCTTTAAAATATTGAGGTTTGAAATTTCAGTTTTAGGGCACATTATGTTACTGAGGCTATGTTTGAATGCCTATCTAAGATTGTCATGTATGAATGTGATCATGTTACTTGTGGTACACAAGTTGAGAATGCTCAGTGGAAGGACTGAGTTCCTAAGGAGGTTATCCATAATCCATGTGATTCCCAATATCCCGTTATTCAAACTCCTAACTGGGTGGGAATCACTATGTTGGATTTCATTCAATCATGTGGAGGTAGCATGCACTAAATTTTAGGAGAGAATCCATAAGAAGAGTTACCTACATGCTTCCAGTTGTTGTTCTGAATTTATTTGGAAAAATTTCTTCTTTAATCTATTGATGTTTTAAATTTCAGTTTTAGAATGCATTCTGGTACAGTCTTAGGTTATAATATTTTGTTTTGTTTCCTTCTTGACACATTTCAATAAAAAAACTTGAAATAAATTATTTGTAAAAAATAAATTAACTAAACATCAGGGAAATGTTAAATACAGGTAAAGATAACGAATGCAAAAGTATATGAATAATAATTATTTGTTTAACATACAGTTACATAGTATTCTTTAAACTGATGCATATGTATATTTGTGAAATCAAAATAACTTTTAGAATTCATTTATGTCATCAAAAAGAGAAATATAGCTTTTAGCACTACTTACTCTGTTTCCATGCATGCTCTAACTCCTAACTTCTCTGACTGAAAACCTTTGTACCAAAGCCCACTTCTTCAGCATGATATATCTTCATTAGTCAGGCAGAACGTAGCACCACTTCAGGTCATTTGTTGCTTTTAACCAGAATAGTGGTGCCAAACCTGCCAGGAAAGGTGGAGCCTGGGGAACAGCCAGGGGTCATGACCCCCTAAACATCTTCAAGTTTCCATTATATTACACCTTACAAAAGCATTGGTTTCCCCTAAGTCTTGGTGTGCCCCTTTTCTCCTTACAAAAATACCAGTTTATTTGCAACCAACTGGCTGTCTATCACAACCTGTTTGATTTTTGTCATTATCAATTATCAGTTTGTGTCTTAGACAGAATTTGTATCCTTATCTATTAAAATTTCGACTTGCAACTGAGCTGTATAAGGTAATGATCATGGCAGAGTATAACAGTGGGGAATTGATCTACATCAATTTGATAAAATCTGATAATTAATATAAAAGTACCACTACTAAATATTATCCCAATATTTCCCTTTACTGCTAAACTGCAAAGCCTCAAAGACATCCACCAACCCTGCTCTCTCTCAACTTTCTCATTCTTATGCATGGATGGGTTCCCATGCGCGCCGGTTGGCTTCTTCTATCCCCCCCTTTTCAATCACTTGCATGGTACATGCACAATTTCTTTTATTTCCATCACTTCAAATAAATGGAGAACTTCCCTTTGCACTACGTACCTTCTATCTTTTCTAAATATTTACCACTTTAAAATTCATGCATTTTCTTTAGTATTTTGTTTAATTTGTGTAATGACAAACTTTTACCATGTAGAAAGCATATCTGGTTTCAGATGCTATTAGATTCTTGGATCTTACAATGTCTCAATATGGGGCATATGAGTTGATAATTTCTTTCAGAAGCACTGCAAAATATGCGCACACATTTCATTTCATCTAGATCTTAGCTTTATAATAACAGGCTTTATTCATGTGGACGTGATTTTATAGCTACCTAAAAGGAAAATCCTGCAACCACTCATCTCCTCTCTTATTCTTTAGTTTTCTTTCTTTTTATTTGTTTGTTTGTTGATTTTTTGGTTCTCTTTAAAGGCTTAGACTCTATTTTCTATGTTAGTGGTTTTGATTTTGTGCCACTCCAACATAGCCACATATCATTCTTCAAAACATGATGCAGAACATGTTTTTTGTGCAAAATACCATTGGTATGTGTCATGCAACTTGCAACTTCTAAAGCATAATTTTAGGCTGTCATAGTATTAGACAGTCCAACATTAGAAAGAGTTTCGAACTTGTTAAGTCCCTCTAATTTGTACAGATCAACTATATGCAAGAAATGTGAATATGTCATTTTTTTTCCATAAATTGGATCCTTTGCTAAATATTTATGAGGCTACTCAAGGAATCATTCCTGGCTCTGCTCCTGCTTGGGAACCAGCTCTATCTGCTTCCATGCTGATCCAATCTGCTTTTTTATAGGTTCAGTTTGCTGCATTCGTGCATAGTTCCTTATTTCCCTTTTATCATATTTACAGTTGATTATTAAAGCTATTGTTTTGACCTTGGTTGGATCCTCTTTATAAATCTTTATTGAAGACACAATGATGGTAGAATTAGTTCTGCTGTTAAATTCCAGTGCAAGCTGACCCAATAAGTGGTTTCTCCATCATTAATAAACCTTACAGACTAAGGGATTGCAAATATGCTTCTCGGCAGGAGTGCTCCTTTGGAGAGAGATGGGATGCACAAATGAAAATTTTGATTATGAACTTGTCAAATTCACCCAATGGGAGGGCCTTTTGTTCACATTGGATCCATGGCTTTTGATGAACTCAATAATTCATCATTAATTAACCCCAAGATATTGGGGCACCTCCAACTAAGAGACCTTGTCCACAACCCTGAGAAGACATAACGTATTATAAAATTTGAATTTTATTAATTATGCATGCTCAAAATTTTAATATGGCTTAACTAGGGCATGCCTCTTGTTTATAACAAAGAATAAATAAATAAATAAAATATGTACATAATTTACACTTGATATAAATAGAAGCAAAGATGCATAATAACAAGGAGAACATGGAAACGGTTTGGGGACATGGTTGCCTTTCAGCATGTTGATTTGAAGTTGATTTGAATTTGACTTTGCCTAGTTTAATGATGTGGAGGTCAAATTTGGATTTGAGCTTGCCCAATTTAATGATATCAAGGTTGATCTGGTTTGGATTCGCCTAGCTCTTTGATGTGGAGGTTGATTAGATTTATATTATCCCAGTTTTGTGATGTGGAGGTCGAGCTTAAAGTTTGCTAGAGTTAGATGTCTAACCCTATTTTGGACTTGACTAGAGTTAAACAATCTGCGGTCTGAACTTGATCAGAGTTAGAGGACTAACCCTAGCTTGAGCTTCACAAGGGTCAGAGCATTAACACTAGATTGAATTTTACTTGAGATAGTGGACTAACTCCAACATGCCTTGACTAGCGTAGAGAACTAACCCTAGCATGAATGTGACTAGTCAGAGGACTAACCCTAATTACATCAAGAAGAGAGGCACCATTGAGGCTCAAGGGGTTGAGTCAATAACAATTCTCATCCATTTTCTCATCTTCTTTTGATGGTTATGGGGCTTGGGAACTTTATATGGGCTCCATAGCTGAGTTGGGGTTCTCTCCCTCTCTTCTTTTCTTAGATAAGCTAGTTCTAGATATTTATAACAAATGGTTAGTTCTAGATGTTTTTAAGTCTGAAAATGTGGGTGCCAATCTTGAGTAGCTCACATTTATAGGGTGATGTTTCTCACTGGTTAAATATAGGTTTCAGCTGGGTTTCCACGATGAGATGGAAGACCTGGCTATTGTAAACCAAGTGCGCTGTAAATGATGTGAACCACTTAAAAATTGCGTGATTCCCTGCAAACTGCCCAACATAATCTCTCAATTCATTGTTTCTTTTCCCATGCTTATCCATAGGTGGATGATTTGAGGTTGAAGTTTCTATGCAAGTTTTGATCTCCTTTCATGAGTTGCCAAGCCAACAAGGATAACATCACTTAAAAGCCAATAGAAGTCATGTAACCTGGAGACTTCACCCATCCAAAAGATGGTTTTATAAGCTTGAACTAGCGAGGAACCAGGTCACATATTCTTGGAATTAAGAAGCCAATGACTTAAAGTGAAGAAAGAGAAATGTAGGTGAAGTTGTGGAAAGATGTATAGATGGGGCCACATCGAGTTGTTTGACATTGAGAGATATGTAGGTGAAGTCACAAAAAGATGTATAGATGGGGCCATATTGAGTTGTTTGACATTGAGAGAAATGTAGGTGAAGTCGCGAAAAGATGTATGGATGGGGCCATATTGAGTTGTTTGACATTGAGAGGATTTTGGGCTGGGAGAGAAGAGGGCTGATCCAGGTTTTGGTCATTGATCATTCTAATGAATTGAACATCAACTACTTGGATGTCAGAACAAGCATCTTGAATGAGTATGATTGTTACATCACATGAATAACTTTCGAAACCATTCTGAAACTATTTTCCATATTTGTGCTGATTGGCTGATTACTACAAGTCTTTGCTATTCAAGGGCACCAATGACACAAAATATTTAAATTCAAAGTCCATGTGTCTTTTATGAACCAATATTTGAAATTAAATGTATCGAATTGCTATCCACCTCTTCAAATGCTTAAACGAACTCCCTTAAATACACATGATATAATGATCTCTGCATGAAAGCCTGGTTAGCTGCTGTACAAATCTGTGTATGGCTGTTCTGTAAGTTCTAATCAGGGCATGCACAAGATAGCGCACATGTGTTTCATGTCATTTATATAAGGTTGCTCCGTCGCATTGTGTAAATTCATATGCTAGTTGCACTAAATCAGCTAAATCGTTGCCAACCCATGCACACTAACTTGAAGAACGGATTCAATCTCTAAGTGACCCCAAACAAAGACTTTATATGACCTGCATTCATATGGATTGGGACACTATTATTTGCTGAGATTTGTACAGGATGTTGTTTGGTGCTGCAACATTGGTATGTGATATCTAATGAGAACCAGAAGAAACTTCAAAGGGCATACCTGAGGAATTTGCTAGTTTGTGATTGTATGTTTTAAATTGATCTCAGCTTATAGCTTGTTTACTATATATGCTTTACTACTTAATTTAGGACTGGCTTAAGAGAATAGATTGCTTCCAGTGCATTCTTAATATTCTAGTTGGTTAATAAGCATCTTGTATCAGGACCATATTCCTAGTTGTTAGGCTTTCCCGAGAGTAATTGATGGCAAAGACATCAATTTTTTATTTGCAATTATCTCTGTGCCGTTGCACTTGCATCATCCTAGGAAGGCTTGTTGGTCTTCCCTTAGGTTATTTTGCATCTGATTTAGAGCAGATCCATGTTTTAACATAGGAGAACAGAAATAATAAATTGTTAAAAGATAAGAAAGGAAGAAGGGAATAACTTAAACTGAGTGAGAGTGACTCAAATGGACTTCTTATTTCTATCATGAAGTAATAAGTTGGGAATGGCTTTATTATGTTATTCTCTCGACAAGTGATCATCTTGGGGAGGAGGGGAATGCCTGAAATTTAATCTTTCTTTGGTAAATCAGGAGGGTTGGGACCTGAATGTAAGGCATTAAAATCCTCAGCATTTTTTTTCCAATAAAAGATGGTTTTATATTTGGCCTCTGGAGGAACAACTATAGTTTGGTGCTGATTTGCTGGAACAAATATGCCAACAGTTTTTTTTTTTTAATATTTCTCTTCTTTTTTTCAAAAAAACCCTTTGGACACAAACGCTATTCTGTTACCAGCTGAAAGCCTTCTTACATATTGAGTATTGGCTTGTTCTTTTCTATCAACATTCAATCTAGACAAAGCAGATAGCTTGTAGTGCATCGATCCCTTGTGATGCACCTTTGCTTCAGGGTGAACAGCACCCTTGCTACCATGTTAGAGAGCAATTTCCTTGTTGCCCAAAGAAACCTGCTCTTTTCTTTCCTTTTTTAATTATTATTTTTTTTTTTTTGGGGCGGGGGGGGGGGGGGGGGTGGGGGGCGTGTGGGCCAAACAACCCTGTTCACTTTTTTTGTTCAGTTGCCCTTTTGAAGAATAAGGTGTGAGATCTCTCTCTCTCTTTCTTTGGTGGCTTACCATGAATAAAACATCTATCTTACATCTTGTACGACTCATTCAGCTCAAACTGAGCTCTGTATTTTTTTTGTAGCGCATGAGTAGTGAAAAAAGTTAAAATCTTGCACGTGTGGACTGTGATCAAGCTAGGATCCATGTTACTATGTTAGCCCCCCTCTCGTTAAAGATGCAGCCCCATAAAGCTTCTTCTAAAATTAATATTAGATAATAAAAAATATAATCAAGTCATGTGGGTTCTAAGCAGAAGATATTGCAGTCTGGTATGTATGTGCTGGACTCTGGGGTTGCCCCAGTATGTAGTATTAGGTTTATGCTTCTCTAGAGTGAAGTTTTATGTTGTTTATGATGCATCTATGGTAAGCCATTTGTTCTCTCTTTTTTTGGCAAAGTTCTAGTATTTTCATATCATGGTTACAGAATGGTTATAAAACCTAACATTTAATTTTGTTGTCCTCTTCTTTTTGCAGGTAGAATACCTTCCCTTGTCTTCAATAGAAAAATCCAGGCAAATTCTGGAAGATTTCTTCGACATATGGCAGGAAGCACTATCCAAGAGGTCATTGCCTGGCCATTTCATTCTAATCGAACCAAATTTCACAGACTATGGACTTCAAGACCATTATACTCCTCAACATACAGCGGTCCAGTACGCAACTTGCATGGCCCAACTGATGGCTGCTGTAAGAAACTAGTGAGCTTTAAACTAAAGGAGATAAACGGAAGTTTACCATACCTTCTGTTGTTATTTTTCTCAGAGTCCATTGCACCTTTCCATTTCGAGCTTGTATGAAGATTTTCTTAGGAGTTGATAGGCTCTTGGTGATTATAGGTTTTGGACTTATGCTTGTATTAGTAATTTAGTTTGGAATGTAATGTATCCCAAAAAAGTTTGCTATCCGATCTACCATTCTACCTTGCTCAATTTATCATTGATCTACCATCCTACCTTGCTTTCATTCATTCTGATTTGCCTTTTCTTATCTAATCAGTTGGTCTTTGTGTCTCATATTCGCTTCAGCAACTTACGAAAAAAAAAAAATTTACATTAACGCCTTTTCTTTGTATGGAAGATTCAGGTGAGGGTATGTTTGGGTGCATATATTTCTTCCATTCTGGAGCTCTCAGAATTTCTTCCAATGACTGACATAATAATGTCCGATCTCTGTCAGTATGCTGTTTATTTAACTCAAGTCTGATTATTGAGAAAAACCTAAAAGGCGAAGAAGGAAAGGGTGTCTAATAATCATAGTTGCCATAAAAATCTTGCTGAGCTTTTAGCTCGCTGCACTTCTTTCAGAATGAGGAGGATGCTTACATCATAGAATAAAAAAATTTGAGGAACTCCAAGAGTGAGAATGGATGTAGTTCCTTTTTGCATTTAGATAGTTTTATTTTGAGTATTATGACAATGGCATGTAAGGATTTGGTGATTTGTTTGGTGGATATTATAATTGAAACTTTAGTCTCCGCAATTGTATTATTATGAATGCTTGTGATGAGGTTTAGTAGGCTTAGCATGCTCTTGAGGTTCTTATAATTAAAATTCTATTAGTGATTTTTAAATTGTCTAATGGCTAATGTAAATTAGGATAGTTAAGCATAGATAAGTAGGGGCATTTTTGTAAATATAGCTAAGTTGGTGAAAATATGTAAAATTAGAAAATAATTAAGTCTTGATTAAAAATAATTAAGGGTTAGTAGTCATTGAATTAGAAGGTAAAATAGTAATTTTTGAATTGTAGGCTAAAGGGGCAAAATGATAATTTTCTCAATTATAAATTTTAATGGATTAATTAATTATTTACATGGAGTTATAGGTGATCATTGACAATTAACTTTTTTCAAGGATTATTTGGGATAACGATTTGAGGTAGAAGTTCTACACCTAAGGTTGTGCAATATGTCTTCATGTTTTGTATGCAAGCATATATCATGTTTTAATGTTGGTTTCTCAGCATGATTTAAATTGTGCACGTGGATTATTGAGGAGTTGCGTATATGTGGTGGCATAATATTTTTGTGGCCTTGGATGTGATTCAAGATTTTGACTATGGTTTAGATGTAGTTATTGCCACAAGGATGGTTGGATGTGGTTGTTGCCATATGGATGGTTTGGATGTGGTTGTTACGACATAAATAGTTTGGATGTGGTTGTTGCCACGTGGATAGTTGAATGTGGTTATGGTCACCTTGCTATTGTGGTTGTGGTTATCTTGTTGGTTGGTGGATTTTATTGGTTCTCAGTAGGTTACGTATATATTGTGTTATCTTCTATTCTAGTATATTTTATTATATTAAACTATTTTATTAGCATATTCGTAGTCGTATGCATAGAATTCTTACTAGGCTTTTAGCTCACTGCACATCCTTCTTACCATTTTGCAAAGAATGAGGAGGATGCTTAGCTAGAAGAATAAAAAAATTGGGAGGAACTCTAGGAGTGAGAATGAATGTAGTTCCTTTTTGCATTTAGATAGTTTTATTTTGACCCTTTGACATTATGACAATGGCATATAAGGATTTGGTGATTTGCTTATTGGATGTTATAATTGAAACTTAGCTTCCACAATTGTGTTACTATGAATGCTATATGTTGAGGTATAGCAAGCCCTGCAAGCTCTTGAAGTGCTTGTAATTAAAATTAAGTTAGTGATTTTTAAACTGTGTAATGGCTAAGGTAAATTAGGATAATTAAGCATAGATAAATAAGGGGATTTTTTTAAAATATAGCTAAGTAGGTGAAAATTTATAAAATTAGAAAATAATTAAGTCTCGATCAAAAACAGTTAATCACGAAATTAGAAGGGTAAAATGGTCATTTTTGAATTTTGGGCAAGAGAGAAAAAATAGTAATTTTCTAATTATGAATTTTAATGGATTAATTAATTGTTTACCTTGAATTATAGGTGATCATTGATAATTATTTTTTTTTTTTAAGGATTATTTGGGATAACGATTTGAGATAGGAGTTCTACACCTACTTTTGTGCAATATGTCTTCATGTTTTGTATGCCAGCATATATCATATTTTAATGTTGGTTGCTTAGCATGATTTAAATTTAGCATTATGGATTATTAAGGAATTGCATATATATGGCGACATATTATTTTTGTAGCCTTGGATGTGATTCGAGATTTTGAGTATGGTTTGGATGTGGTTATTGCCACATGGATGGTTGGATGTGGTTGTTGCCACGTGCATGGTTTGGATATGGCTATTGCTACATGGATGGTTAGATATAGTTGTTGCCACATGGATGGTTGGGATGTGGTTATGGTGATCTTGCTGCTGTGGTTATGGTTACCTTGTTGGTTGGTGGATTTTATTGGTTCTCAGCAAGTTATGCATATATTGTATTATCTTCTACTCTAGTATATTTTATTATATTAAATTATTTTATTGGTGTATTCATGATGGTTTGTATAAAAATTTTACTGGGCTTTTAGCTCACTACACCGTTTCTTACCATTTTGCAGAGGATGAGAAGGATGCTTACCTATTAGAACAAAAAAATTTAGAGAGGAACTCCAGGAGCGAGAGTGGATGTAGTTACCTTTTGCATTTAGATAGTTTTATTTTGACCCTTTGACATATTATGACAATGGTATTTAAGGATTTGGTGATTTGCTTGGCGGATGTTAGAATTGAAACTTTAGCTTTTGCAATTATGTTATTATGAATGCATGTGTCGAGGTTTAGCAGGCCTTGCATGCTGTTGAGGTTCTTGTAATTAAAATTCTGTTAGTGATTTTTAAACTGTGTAATGGCTAAGGTAAATTAAGATAATTAAGCACAGATAAGCAAAGGTATTTTTGTAAATATAGCTAAGTTAGTGAAAATTTGTAAAATTAGAAAATAATCAAGTCTTGATTAAAAGTAGTTAAGTAAGGGTTAGTTGTCATTGAATTAGAAGGGTAAAATGGTGATTTTTGAATTTTTAGCTAGAGGAGCAAAATGGTAATTTTATTACTTATAAATTTTAATGGATTAATTAATTGCTTATGTTGAATTATAGGTAATCATTGATAATTCTTTTTTTCAAGGATTATTTGAGATAACGATTTGAGGTAAGAGTTCAACATCTACTATTGTGCAATATGTCTTTATGTCTTGTATGCCAACATATATCATGTTTTAATGTTGGTTTCTCAGTATTATTTAAATTGAGTATTGTGGATTATTAAGGAATTGTGCATATGTGGTAGCATATTATTTTGTGGCCTTGGATGTGATATGAGATTTTGAGTATGGTTTGGACATAGTTATTGCGGCATGAATGGTTTGGATGTGGTTATTGCCACGTGGATGGTTTGGATGTGGTTGTTGCCATGTGGATGGTTGGATGTGGTTGTTGCCGTGTGAATGGTTTGGATATGGTTGTTGCGACATGGATGATTGGGATGTGGTTATTATGGTCATCTTGCTGCTATTGTGGGTATGGTTATCTTGCTGTTTTGTGGATTTTATTGGTTCCAGCAGGTTATGCATATATTATGTTATCTTCTGTTCTTATATATTTTGTTATATTAAACTATTTTATTAGCATTTCATGATGGCCTATGTAGAAATCTTGCTTGGCTTTTAGCTTACTACATCCCTTCCTACCATTTTGTAGAGGACAAGGAGGATGCTTACCTATTAGAACAAAAAAAACTTGGGGAGGAACTTGAAGAGTGAGAATGGATGTAGTTCCCTTTTGCATGTAGATAGTTTTCTTTTGACCCTTTGACATATTATGATGACGATGGCATGTAAGGATTTGGTGATTTGCTTTTTCGATGTTATAATTGAAACTTTAGCTTCCACAATTGTGCTATTATGAATACATGTGTTGAGATTTAGCAGGCATTGCATACTCTTGAGGTTCTTGTAATTTAAATTCTATTAGTGATTTTTAAACTGTGTAATGGCTAAGGTAAATTAGGATAATTAAGCATAGACAAGTAAGGGCATTTTTGTAAATATAGCTAAGTTGGTGAAAATTTGTAAAATTAGAAAATAGTTAAGTCTTGGTTAAAAATAGTTTAGTAGGGGTTAGTAGTCATTGAATTAGAATGGCAAAATGCTCATTTTTGAATTTTGAGCTAAAGGGGTAAAATGGTAATTTTCTTAATTATGAATTTTAATGGATTAATTAATTTTTTATGTTAAATTATAGGTGATCATTGATAATTATCTTTTTTCAAGGATTATTTGGGATAATGATTTGATATAGAAGTTCTACACCTACTGTTGTGCAATATATCTTCATGTCTTGTATGCCAGCATATATCATGTTTCAATGTTGGTTTGGTTTTTCAGCATGATTTAAATTGAGCATTGTGGATTATTAAGGAATTGCATATATGTGGTGGCATATTATTTTTGTGGCCTTGAATGTGATTCGAGATTTTGAGTATGGTTTGGATGTGGTTATTGCCACATGGATGGTTGGATATGGTTGTTGCCACGTGGATGGTTTGATGTGGTTGTAGCCGCATCGATGGTTGGTTGTGATTGTTGCCACGTGGATGGTTTGGATGTGGCTGTTGCCGCATCGATGGTTGAATGTGGTTGTTGCCACGTGGATGGTTTGGACGTGGTTGTTACCACGTGGATGGTTTGATGTGGCAATTTGGATGTGGTTGTTGCCACAAGAATGATTGGGATGTGGTTTTGGTCATCTTGCTGCTGTGGTTGTGGTTATCTTGCTGGTTGTTGGATTTTATTGGTTCTCAGCAGTTTATGCGTATATTGTGTTATCTTTTGTTCTATTATATTTTATTTTATTAAGCTGTTTTATTGACATATTTATGATGGTATGTGTAGAAATCTTTTTAAGCTCTTAGCTCACAACACCCTTTATTTCCATTTTGCAGAGGACGAGGAGGATGCTTACCTGGTAAAACAAAAAAATTTGCAGAGGAACTCCAGGAGTGAGAACGAATGTAGTTCTCTTTTGCATTTAGATAGTTTTATTTTGACCCTTTGACATATTATGACAATGGCATGTAAGGATTTGGTGATTTGCTTGGTGGATGTTATAATTGAAACTTTAGCTTCCGCAATTTTGTTATTATGAATGCATATGACAAGGTTCAGCAGGCCTTGCACGCTCTTGAGGTTCTTGTAATTAAATTTGTGTTAGTGATTTTTAAACTGTATTATGGCTAAGGTAAATTAGGATAATGAAGCATAGATAAGTAGGGGCATTTTTGTAAATATAGCTAAGTTGGTGAAAATTTGAAGAATTAGAAAATAATTAAGTCTTGGTTTAAAATGATTAAGTAAGGGTCAGAAGTCATTGAATTAGAAGGATAAAATGGGCATTTTTGAATTTTAGGCTATAGGGGTGAAATGGTAATTTTTTTTAATTATAAATTTTAATAGATTAATTAATTGTTTATGTTGAATCATAGGTGATTATTGACAATTATCTTTTTTTCAAGGATTATTTGGGATAATGATTTGAGGTAAGAGTTCTTCACCTACAGTTGTGCAATATGTCTTCATGTCTTATATGTCAGCATATATCATGTTTTAATGTTAGTTTCTTAGCTTAATATAAATTGAGCATTGTGGATTATTGAGGAATTGCGTATGTGTGGTGGCATATTATTTTTGTAACCTTCATGCAATTCGAGATTTTGAATATGGTTTGGATGTGGTTATTGCCACATGGATAGTTGGATCTAGTTGTTGCCACGTAGATGGTTTGGATGTGGTTATTACCACATGGATGATTGGATCCAGTTGTTGCTACGTGGATGGTTTGAAGGTGGTTGTCGCGACATAGATGATTGGATGTGGTTCTTGCCACGTGGATGGTTTGGATGTAGTTGTTGCTATGTGGATGGTTGGATGTGGTTGTTGCCATGTAAATGGTTTGGATGTGGTTGTTGCCACATGAATGATTGGGATATGGTTGTGGTCATCTTGCTGTTGTGGTTATGGTTACCTTGCTAGTTTGTAGATTTTACTGGTTCTTAGTAAGTTATGCATATATTGTATTATCTTCTGTTCTAGCATATTTTGTTATATTAAACTATTTTATTGGCATATTCCTGATGGTATGTGTAGAAATCTTACTTGGCTTTTAGCTCACTACACCCCTTCCTACGAGGATGAGGATGATGCTTACCTCGTAGAACAAAAAAATTTGGGGAAGAACTCTAGGAGTCAGAATGGATGTAGTTCCCTTTTGCATTTAGATAGTTTTATTTTGACCCTTTGACATATTATGACAATGGCATGTAAGGATTTGGTGATTTGCTTGGTAGATGTTATAATTGAAACTTTAGCTTCCGCAATTGTGTTATTATCATGTGTCGAGGTTTAGCAAGTCTTGTATGCTCTTAAGGTTCGTGTAATTAAATTTTTGTTAGTGATTTTTAAACCGTGCAATGGCTAAGGTAAATTAGAATAATTAAGCATAAATAAGTAGGGGCATTTTTGTAAATATAGTTGAGTTGGTGAAAATTTGTAAAATTAGAAAATAATTAAGTCTTGGTTAAAAATAGTTAAGTAGGGGTTAGTAGTCATTGAATTAGAAGGGTAAAATGGTTATTTTAAAATTTTGGGCTAGAGGAGCAAAATGGTAATTTTTTAATTATGAATTTTAATGGATTAATTAATTATTTATATTGAATTATAGGTGATCATTGACAATTATTTTTTTTCCAAGGATTATTTGGGATAATGATTTGAAGTAGAAGTTCTATGCCTCCTGTTGTGCAATACGTCTTCATGTCTTGTATGCCAGCATATATCATGTTTCAATGTTGGTTTGATTTCTCAGCATGATTTAAATTGAGCATTATGGATTATTAAGGAATTGCTTATATGTGGTGTGGCATATTATTTTTGTAGCTTTGGATGTGGTTCGAGATTTTGAATACGGTTTGGATGTAGTTATTGTCACATGGATGGTTGGATGTGGTTGTTGCGACATGGATGGTTCGATGTGGTTGTTACCACGTGGATGGTAACTGATGTTTTGAAGTGATAACTAAAATCACCTCAACCATATGGGAAAACCTCAGTATGAATTCTAGATTTGGACTTTCAAAGGACAGAAGGGGATTTGACTCTATATTAATAGTAGTAGACAGATTTTCCAAGATGGTATATTTTAATCCTCATCGCAAAACATCTTCTACTTTACATGTCACTAAATTATTCTTCGAAGAAGTATTATGATTACATAATGTGTCAAAAACTATTATATTAGATAGAGACATTAAATTTGCGAGTCATTTTTAGAAGAATCTATGGGCTATGATGGGAACAAAACTCTTATTTTTTAGTATTCATCATCCTTAGACTGATGGCCAAACTAAAATCATGAATCAAAGTTTTGCCAATCTTCTTAAATGTCTTATTGCTAATCATCACAACTCATGTGATACTCTTCTGTCTATTGCTGAGTTTGCCTACAATAATTCTACCAACAGTTCTATTGGTCAATGTCCTTTTGAAATCATTATCGGAATAACTCCTCATTTGCCAATAGATAGTTATCCCCTTCCTTATCATTTTAGATCTAGTGAAGAAGCTAAAAATTTTGCTAAACAAATTCAAGATATTCATTCAGATGTATGAAAGAGGTTAATTGAACGAACAGATAAATATAAAACTCAAGTAGAAAAAGAATGATGAGATGTACAAATTAGCCCATGATAGCCCAAGTGCAACCCAAGAAGGGAGGCATGAGGGGAAAGGAGGTGAATTGGATTTCTAAAAATTAAAATTATCTTCTAAGCAAGAATGATGCAATGAGTATAATAAATTCAAAACTTTGCAAGAACAATAATGCAATAGCAAATTAAAATTCTGGCAAATAAATAGAGAATGAAAAGAATAAATAAGGCATAATATTTTATAGTGGTTTGATATTTCTTGCTTATATTCACGCTCCAAGACTCCTTAACTTTACTATATTAATCCTCTTTAAATTGGGTGAGGACCAAATCCTAACACACTCCCTTTTCCAAACCGAGGAAGAACTCTTAACAAGCTTATTATCAAGGTTCATTCTCTTTTCTTGAAGAAGCAATCACAAGAAAACACTCCCAAGGATGTGGATTACAAATATAACTCTAAATTTAGAAAATAAAGATTATGCACTCAAAGCTCAAAAAATTTTATTTCACAAAGATTTACCAATGATTTTCAATCCAAAATTTCATACTAGAAAGAATTCCAAGCCTTTGAATTTATGAGGCTAAAAAAATTTACTTGTTGGAGCCTCAAAACAGCTCCAATGGTCATCGGAAATTTGACTATTGGCATTGTTAGAAGACCGCTGGTCGATCAATCTTGGATCAATCTACTTGTTGACCTCGCATTGATTTTGATGATCATAAAACAATTAAGTAGGTTACTAATGATTTTGGTGAAGAATCATTATGATATACAGGGATATAAGAGTCACCAAAAACATATAAATAGATTCGAAGCTTCAAAATGAGCATATGGTTCAAGAGAGAGAGTTCCAAGATCTGAGAAGGTTGATTCAAGCTCAAATTAAGTGAAACTAAGATGTTTGGCAAATTTTTCAAATGAAGAAAGTCCAAGTTTTGAAAGCTATGGTACTTATTCTCCCTGGTATAATGAGTTTTCTTATCCGTAGAATGATTCTCTCAAGTTTTGAAGACATTAGTCAACTCTCATGGCAGCTACTGAAACTTGGAATGGAAGTTTGAAGCCTTTAGCCGACCCACATGTAAGCTATCAAGTCAAAAATGTGTCACAGAAGACCTTACAGAGAAAATTCATGGGCTAGAGCCGACTACTGTGACCATACAGTAGACTTCCACAAGTTAGTCAGCTCTAGAGCCGACTACTGTAGCAAACACAGAAGGTTTACATGTGTTAGTCAGCTCTAAAGCCGACTAACTCAGCCTGGGATGGGAAAAATCCTAGGTTAGTCGGCTCTAGAGCCGACTAACACCCTGATAATTTATGCAACTACTAGTTCTGACATTCCAACGGTCTAAAATGGTTACTCCAACGGTTCAATCCTTCAACAAACTATAAATATAAGTTAATGGGATGAATTATTAGAAGATTAAGTGGATTTTTGAAGGATTATAAGTGAGAAAAAGTAAGATTTATCAAGTAAAATCCAGAGAGATTTCAGCCTGTTCCATTTTGAAAAGTTATTGTTGCTGGAGTTTAAAAATTCATTGAAGCCTATTTAAAGCTCCCACCAACCACTTCAGAAGCTTCATTAAGTGCTCTTAACTCAAGCATTCAAAGAAGTGAAGCTCATTCAAGGAAGAAAAGCTTCAAATCTGTAAAGTTTTCATTATTGCCTTTATTTGCTCATTAAGGAGTTGTACTTGCTGAATTTGTTTCATCTTGTATCCTATTGAGTTTTAATTTGGTTGAAACTTGTGTAGGGTGTGCCAAACCCTTAATTGGTGGTTTGTAAAGGCTCCATTGTGCTTGAAAATAAGAAGCTAGCTGAGTAAGCTAGGTTGTAATAATTGAAAAAATGATTAGTGAAGAAAATTCACAAGGGATTCTTGGGGAGTGAACGTGGGTGCAAGGGTTAGCACCGAACCACTATAAATCTTTGTGTTTGTGTGTGTGCCTACTGTTAATATTGTGTTTTGCTCTTAGCTTGTCATTTCACTCTCACACAAGTTTATTGTTTTGCAAATATTGCATATTCTTGTTAAAATTTCTAAAAGAACCCAATTCACCCCTCCTCTTGGGTTGCTTAGCTGGGCAACAAGTGGTATCAGAGCAGGTGCTCTTGCTTGTATTTGTCTTAACCAACAAAGAGTCTAAGATCTATGGCAGCCCAAATGAGTTTCCTATTGACTAAAGGTCAGTTCGCAAATAGACCCCCTTTATTCAATGATATAAATTACACATATTGGAAGGCTAGGATGAAAATTTTTATTCAAGTACTTGACTATGATCTATGGAGTATCATTGTCAATGGCCCTCACACGCCCATTCTTAGAACAAATGGCCTTGAAATACCCAAACCGAAAGCGGATTGGGATGAGCATGATAAGAAAATGGCACAGCTGAATGCTAAGGCCATGAATGTCTTATATTGTTCTCTTGATGCAAATGAGTTTAATAGAATATCTACTTGTATTTCTGCCAAAGAGATTTGTGATAGACTTGAAGTCACCCATGAAGGCACTAATCAGGTGAAAGAATCTAAAATCAATATGCTTGTACATAAATATGAACTGTTTAAAATAGAACCAAATGAATCCATTACTAATATGTTTACTAGATTTACTGATATTATGAATGGCCTTAAAAGCCTTGGAAAGTCTTATACTAACAGTGATCTAGTGAGAAAAATTCTGAGATCTTTGCCTAGGTCATGGGAAGCCAAGATGACTGCAATTCAGGAGGTAAAAGACCTTAACATCCTTCCTTTAGAAGAGCTCATGAGATCACTGATGACCCATGAAATTCAAGTCAAGCAACATCAAGATGAGGAGGAGTCTAAAAAGAGAAGAACCATGGCCTTGAAGTGCTTAGATCAAAAGGAAGAATATGATGAATATTCTGAAGAGAGTGAAGGGGATGATGAGCTTGCTCTCATCACAAGAAAATTTAGAAGATTCATGAGAACAAAGAAATAAGGAGTGAAGAGAAGGCCACTGCTAAAAAGAGATTTCAGCAAAGAAAAGGAAAAGGAGCAGCCTCTCACATGCTATGAGTGCAAGAAGCCAGGATACTTCAAGGCTGACTGTCCACAACTAAAGAAAGGTCCCAAAAAGGCTAAGAAGAAAGCCTTGATGGCAACTTGGAGTGACAGCACGATACAAGTTCAGATGATGAGAAGCAAGAAACTGCAAACTTGTGTCTCATGGCTTATGAAGAAGAGGTAATCTTTAACTCTCAAACTGAATTTACATTTGATGAGTTACAATATGCATTTTATGATTTACTTGCTGAATTCAAAAAGTTGGGCATCAAAAACAAAGATTTGAAAAATCAAGTCCAAAAATTGATTTTTGAAAAAGAGAAGCTTTCAAATAAAAATTCTGTTTTAACCCAGAAAAATCTGAATTTAAAAAATGAAGTAAATAAACTGAAACTCATTGTAGACAAGTTTACTTTAAGTTTCATAAAATTACAAATGATTCTTGATAACCAAAGGGCTGTTTTTAATAAAACTGGATTAGGTTATAATCCTTTGAAGAAGCAAAAGTTTTTGAAAAATATTTTTATTCCCTCAAACAACTTGCCAAAAATTACTTGTTTCAAATATGGTAAACCAGGACATAAAGCTTATGCATGTAACTCCCATATCAACAAAAACATTAAGAAGATTTGGGTTCCTAAAGGAACCATTCATGCTAACCCCAAAGGACCCAAGAAAACTTAGGTACCTAAAAACATAACTTGATCTTTTGGCTGCAGGTGTGTCTTGTGACCCGAAATGCAAAAAGAAGATGGTACTTGGATAGCGGGTGCTCAAGACACATGACGGGTAATGAATCTTAATTCATCACTTTAGAAGCTAAGGATGAAGGAGTGGTTACTTTTGGAGACAATGCTCAAGGAAGGATCATTGGCATTGGTAAAATTGGTATCACTTCTCATACCTTTATAGATAATGTTCTTTTTGTTGATGGATTAAAGCATAATTTGTTAAGTATTAATCAGCTATGTGATAAAGGTTTTAAAGTCATCTTTGAATCATCTATTTGCATGATTACAAATCCTGCTGATGATAGCATGAAATTTATTAGTCATAGGCATGGAAATATTTATATTGTAGATCTAAATGAGCTAAATGACCAAAATATGGAATGTCTAGTTGCCATGAATTCTAAGTTTAATGAATCTAGCTGGTTATGACATCGTAGACTTGCTCATGTTAGCATGGATTTGCTTTCCAAACTAATCAAAAGAGATTTAGTAAATGGTTTGCCAAAGTTAAGTTTTGAAAAGGACAAAATTTGTGATGCCTGTCAATTTGGAAAACAAACTAGAGTTTCTTTCAAATTTAAAAATGTGGTTTCAACTTTTAGGCCTTTGGAACTTTTGCACATGGATTTATTTGGACCAATTAGAACCACAAGTCTAAGTGGTAAACGTTATGGTTTTGTAATTATAGATGATTTCTCTCATTTCATTTGGGTTTTATTTTTAGCAAGCAAAGATGAAGCTTTTTCTGCATTTTTAAAATTTTTCAAAAAAACAACAAATGAAAAAGGTCTTCAAATTTCATCTATTCATAGTGATCATGGAAAAGAATTTGAAATCAACATTTTGAAAGTTTTTGCAATGAAAAAGGAATTAGCCATAATTTTTCTACACCTAGAACCCCTCAACAAAATGGTGTAGTTGAAAGAAAAAATAGGACTCTTGAAGAAATGGTCCGAACCATGCTGTGTGAAAGCAATCTCCCAAAATATTTTTGGGCTGAAGCAATTAATACAGCATGCTATGTTTTGAATCGAGCTTTAATTAAACCAATTTTGAAAAAGACCCCCTATGAATTTTAGAAAGGTAGAAAACCAAACATAGGATATTTCATGTTTTTGGATGTAAATGTTTTATTTTAGATAATGGCAAATCTAATCTTGATAAATTTGATGCAAAATCTAATGAAGGAATTTTTCTTGGCTACTCTACTAATAGTAGAGCTTATAGAGTATTTAATAGGAAAACTTTAGTGGTAGAAGAATCAATTCATGTAGTCTTTGATGAAACTAATAAACTTACATCAAGGAAGAAGGATGTAGTTAATGATGCAGGTTTACTTGAAGAAGAAGTGCATAACATCACACTAAAGGAGAAAGAAGGCTCAAATGAACAACTTAATCAAGAAGATAGCATTAAATCACTCCAACAAGCTGAACCTCAAGGTACACAAGAATTAGAAAAAGAATGGAGGTATGTCCATAATCACCCCAAAGAACTCATTATTGGGGTAAGAACTAGGTCTTCATAGAGATGCATGCAATTATTTAGCTTTTGTTTCACAAATTGAACCTAAATGTTTTGATGAAGCTACAGATGACCCTGATTGGATAAATGCAATGCATGAAGAATTAAATCAGTTTGAAAGAAATAATGTATGAACCTTAGTTAATAGACCAATAGATCATCCCATAATTGGTACTAAATGAGTTTTCAGAAATAAATTGGATGAACATGGAAACATCATTAGAAATAAAGCAAGATTGGTAGCTAAAGGTTATAACCAGGAAGAAGGCATTGATTTTGATAAAACCTTTGCTCCAGTTGCTAGATTAAAAGCTATTAGATTATTACTTGCTTTTGCATGTATCATAAACTTTAAATTATTTCAAATGGATGTTAAGAGTGCTTTCTTAAATGGATATATTGTTGAAAAAGTCTATGTAGAACAACCATCCAATTTTGAAAATCATGAACATTCAAACCATGTGTTTAAATTGAACAAAGCCTTTATTACTTGCTTTTGCATGTATCATAAACTTTAAATTATTTCAAATAGATGTTAAGAGTGCTTTCTTAAATGGATTTATTGTTGAAGAAGTCTATATAGAACAACCATCCGATTTTGAAAATCATGAACATTTAAATCATGTGTTTAAATTGAACAAAGCCTTGTATGGTTTGAAACAAGCACCTCGGACATGGTATGATAGATTGAGCAAATTTTTGATAAGTAACAATTTTGTTAGAGGAAATGTAGACGCTACATTATTTATAAAAAGAGAAAATGATGATATACTCATTATGCAAATTTATGTAGATGACATCATTTTCGATGCTACTAATGAAATCTTGTGTCAAGATTTTGCTAAGCTCATGCAGGGAGAGTTCGAGATGAGCATGATGGGTGAACTCAACTATTTTCTTGGACTTCAAATAAAACGAACTGAAGATGAAATCTTCATTAGCCAAAGCAAATATACAAGAGAAATTCTGAAGAAATTTGGCATGGAGAATTCCAAATGTGCCGGTACCCATATGAGCTCATCATGCAAACTTGATATGAATGATAGTAGTAAAACTGTAGATTTAAAGCTTTATAGAGGCATGATAGGATCTCTTTTATATTTAACTGCTAGTAGACCTGATATTTTATTTAGTGTATGCATGTGTGCAAGATTTCAAGCTAATCCTAAAGAAACACATTTAAATGCTGTGAAAAGAATCTTAAGATATTTAAATGGAACTAAAAATCTTGGTCTTTGGTATGCTAAACAATCCTCTATTGATTTGATTGGTTATTCAGACTCTAATTTTGCTAGTTGTAAAATTGACAGAAAATCAACTAGTGGAACTTGCCAATTTCTAAGAGTTAACTTAATCTCATGGTTTAGCAAGAAAAAAATATCAGTAACTTTGTCTACAGCTGAGGCTGAATACATAGCTGCTGGGAGTTGTTGTGCTCAAATCTTGTGGATTAAGCAACAACTAGAAGATTATGGCATTAAACTTAAAGACATTCCTGTAAAATGTGATAATACTAGTGCCATTAATTTAACTAAAAATCCAATTCAGCACTCTAGGACCAAACACATTGAAATTAGACATCATTTCATTAGAGATCATGTTCAAAATAAAGATATAATTCTTGAATTTGTTAGTACTGACGAGCAATTGCTGATATTTTCATAAAACTCCTTGATGAAAATAGATTTTATGAAATTAGAAGAGAACTTGGCATGTTTGACACCCTGATAGAATGAGTCAGCTACATAGATTGATTTTTTAAATTTTTTCTAGACATGCTTTTAATGATTAAAAATCATGACAATTAGCCCAACTGACCCCACTAGATGATCCCATGACATGCGTTGCTTATAAAAATCATTTTATGTGGAATTTCTTGGATTTTCTAGGGCCCTGGCGTCATGTTCTCCATGTTAGTCAACTAGGGAGTTGACTAACATGAAGTTAGTCGGCATGGGAGCCAACTAACTTCATGAAACGTTTGGTCTATAAGAAAGACCGAATGCCTCTTGGTCTCCCTCACTCCCATCTCTCCTCCAAACTTTCAAAATCCTTCCCCAAAGCCAAGATCTCTCAACATCCCTCCCTCCACCCTCTCTAGATCCTTCCCTTCCTCCATATCTAGTGCCCTAACTCCATGGCTCCACAGATGAGGCTTCCTCGTGCGCGGCAGAGTGATGCCCCAGAAAGCTCCCGGGAGAGAGGCGTGCAAGCCCCTGCCGTGCCCTCTCCCTCGAGGTTCTCTGGCATCCAATCCTTGTCCACAAGAGCTATTTCCAATGGAAAGATCGTGGACTTCGGATTCCTTGCACGGGAACGATTCTCCATTGGGCGGATGATTCAACAAAGAGGTTGGACCTTTATGTGCAAAACAGAGGTAGCAATCTACCCAAGATTGGTAAGAGAGTTCTACGAAAACCTCTCAGTTGATTATACATCTGCATCTTCTATGGTGAAAGGGGTGAATATTGAGCTAGACCATGCAACCATAGGAAACATTTTGAGAGTCCCTACCAGTGGAGTTTGTGAGGATTCTTCTGAGGATAGAGCACATAGGATTGAGACAATCCTTGGGATAGAGGATGGAGAGGGAGTGGACCGCTTGGAGGCCAACTTCCTAAATGTGGAAATGAAATTACTCCATCATATCATCTCCAGAATCTTCATCTCCAAGACTGATAGCTTTCATCTGGTCACTGAGAAGGATTTGACCCTCATGTACCACATAGTCAGTGACATTCCGTATGATTTTCCAGAGTTGATGTTGACTGTGTTGAGGGAAACAATCAACAGAGCTAGGACTGCTCTTCCTTATGGTATGCTTCTCACCCATGTCTTTAAACATTTTGGAGTAAGATTGAAGGGTGAAGAGTCCACCAAGCTGCACCATTCGGACTTCTACAATGACCACTCTTTGTGCTGAATAGGTTTTATAAAGGTTAATGGTCGATGGACTAAAGGAAGAGGCAAAGATGTTGAGGCAGATGAGCCAGCTGAGGCTGAAGGTCCATCTTCATCTTCACATGAGGAGGCTGGACCAAGCACTAAGCAGCATCCTGAGGAGCCCACTGCACCATAGAGGACCTCTATTGAGCTCAATCAGGATCAGCTACAGTTTATTGTCAGAGAGGTGACCTCTGTACTCTCCAGCAAGAGTTCAGGGGATAGCGGCTCGTTTACAGGTGATCTTATGATGGTACCCCACATTTTTACTGTGAACGAGACTCTATCCCAAATGATGGTGAGATTGGATAGGCTGGAGCACTCAATGAACATAATGAATGGAAGGCTGCTGATGCAAGAGATGAGGGATCACGGATTTGGATCTAGCCATGACTCTAAGGAGATAGTCAGGATGGCTAAAGAGGTGAGGTAGTTGAGAGCTCAAATTATGACCTTTGGTGGATGATCTGAGAAGCTGGAGATGTCTATTGGTCTTCTTCACCATTTGGTCTCCACTATCAGTGATCAGTTAGCTCTTGTTGCCTTTCAGCCACCTTCCCATCCTTTTCAACCGCCTCCACAGCCTGGTTTCACCTCTACTCACCCCCGCTCCAAGCCACCTCATGCATCCTATCGTCCTCCTCCACAAGGACATGGCACTGGATCATCTGTTCAGCCCTCTGTTGTATCCTTGGATAAGGAGTAGCTTAGGTTATCTTGTGTGTTTAGAATGTACTAGGATTTTTATGTATTAAAATGTTTGTATTAGAACTTGATGTTTGTAATGCTTGTATTAGAATGTTATGTATGAAACTCTTTGTTATGAAATTCTATGTATGAGATTTTCTGCTTAATAAAAGTTAATGTTCCCTTTTATAAAATTCTGTGTATGAAATTTTCTATGTATGAAATGTTCTATGTTAATTATATGAGATCTTCTACTTTAATTTGTCATGAAAATTCCTAAAATTGAACTATCAAGGATGAGACATATGAAATTAAGTGCTTAACCTTTCACTTCCTTTTTGATTGATGACAAAAAAGGAGAGAATGGACCCAAGAAAAGATCAAAAAGGGTAAGCATACATTTAAAAAAGAGAAGGATTTTCCTTTTCATGTTTCAGCAAAGTTTTCAAAAATTTTTTCATTATGTTTCAGTAATTTTCAAAAATTTTATCATGTTTCAGTAAGTTTTCTAAGTTTTCAAAAATTTTTCATCATGTTTCAACAAGCTTTCAAAAAAGTTTCAGCATGTTTCAATAAGTTTCAAAAGTTTCAAAAAGGAACAATGTGAGCATATATTTAGGGGGAGAAGAATGCAACAACATAAAATTGGTTCAGCAAAATTCAATCTCCTTAGTATAAGATGGTCTTTCTGATATTTTGTAATAAAAAGGGGAAGATAAAACTTGTTGGTTTCACCTTACTTTCATTTTAAAAAAAAAATTGAGCTTCTCTCGACAACTTTCCTTGAAAATTTTGGTATTAAAAATCGAAGTTTCAGCACACTATGCAGATTTTTGGCACGCTTTTGGCACATACTTGTTTAACTGCCGAAACTCAAAATTTTTAGAATCAAAATTATAATTTCAGCATGAAGACTCAGTTTATTAGCATAAAACTTCATCCCCAGTACATAACTTTTGCATTTGGCACTGAATTTAATCATTTTGGCACAAAATTCAACTTTTTTATGAAAATTGAGGATTCTTTGCTAAAAATTCAGCTTTTTGGTATAAAATTCACTATAAATCTCACCAAAAATCTGATTTCTCTGAATTCAAACATAGAAAATGAATATCATATTGTTTTTGAAAGACTCTGATGAAAATTTTTAACTTTTGACTCATATTCTCACTTTTGGCACTTATTTCGAGATTTTTGGCACAAAACCTGCATATGAAACTGACTTAGGATTTTTCTCTTGATATGAGCCAAATAATCTCAACCTTATGCTGAGTTCAATAATTGCATTGCTTTAAATTGTTTAAGTTATCATTTTAATTCTATACTTAATAGTTTTGTCATCATCAAAAAGAGAGAGATTGTTGACCTAGCATTGATTTTGATGATCACAAAACAATTAAGTAGGTTACTAATGATTTTGGTGAAGAATCATTATGATATGCAGGGATACAAGAGTCACCAAAAACATATAAATGGATTCCAACCTTCAAAATGAGCCTATGGTTTAAGAGAGAGAGTTCCAAGATCTGAGAAGGTTGATTCAAGCTCAAATTAAGTGAAACTCAGATGTTTGGCAAATTTTTCAAATGAAGAAAGTCCAAGTTTTGAAAGCTATGGTACTTATTCTCCCTGGTACAATGAGTTTTCTTATCCATGGAATGATTCTCTCAAGTTTTAGAGACATTAGTCAACTCCCATGGTAGCTATTGAAACTTGGAATGAAAGTTTGAAGCCTTTAGCCGACCCACATACAAGCTATCAAGTCAAAAATGTGTCACATAAGACCTTACAGAGAAAATTCATGGGTTAGTCGGCTCTAGAGCGACTACTGTGACCATACAGTAGACTTCCACAAGTTAGTTGGCTCTAGAGCCAACTACTGTGGCAAACACAGAAGGTTTACCTGTGTTAGTCAGCTCTAGAGCCGACTAACTCAGCTTGGGATGGGAAAAATCCCAGGTTAGTCAGCTCTGGAGCCGACTAACCCCTTGGGAATTTCTGCAACAGCTAGTTCTGACATTCCAATGGTCGAAAACGGCTACTCCAATGGTTCAATCCTTCAACAAACTATAAATACAAGTTAATGGGATGGATTATTAGAAGATTAAGTGAATTTTTGAAGGATTACAAGTGAGAAAAAATGAGATTTATCAAGTAAAATCTAGAGAGATTTCAGCCTGTTCCATTTTGAAAAGTTACTGTTGCTAGAGTTTGAAAATTCATTGAAGTCTATTCAAAGCTCCCACCAACCACTCCAGAAGCTTCATCAAGTGCTCTTAACTCAAGCATTCAGAGAAGTGAAGCTCATTCAAGGGAGAAAAGCTTCAAATCTGTAAAGTTTTCATTATTGCCTTTATTTGCTTATTAAGGAGCTGTACTTGCTGAATTTGTTTCATCTTGTATCCTGTTGAGTTTCAACTTGGTTGAAACTTGTGTAGGGTGTGCCAAACCCTTAATTGGTGGTTTGTAAAGGCTCCCTTGTGCCTAGAAACAAGAAGCTAACTGAGTAAGTTAGGTTGTAATCATTGGGAAAACAATTAGTGGAGAAAATTTCCAAGGGATTCTTGGGGAGTGGACGTAGGTGCAAGGGTTAGCACCGAACCATTATAAATCTTTGTGTTTGTGTGTGTGCCTACTGTTAATATTGTGTTTTGCTCTTAGCTTGTCACTTCACTCTCACACAAGTTTATTATTTTGCAAATATTGTACATTCTTGTTAAAATTTCTAAAAGAACCCAATTCAGCCCCCCTCTTGAGTTGCTTAGCTGGGCAACACTACCACTAACCCATGGTTCGTTGACCACTCTAGTCTAAGTTGGTCAACTTTTAGACTTGGCCGAACATGCCATTTTGGTATATAATCTTTGGTCGATCGTTTACTCCTAGTTTTAGATTTTTTTATTATTTTTCATTCATTTTTTATCAAATCTAGTCTAATTGATTTTAATGATTCTTAAGCCTTGTGCAATTACTCTCTTACCAAGTTTTACTAAATCCTTAGGAAAATAAAAATTACAATTAAAAACGTAGCCTTCAGATGTTCTTGTATCAGTTGAGAGTTAAATTGTCCATGTCCTTCTCCCGACTTTCAATTATGACTTGAGCTTTTGCTATGTCAGATAATTGCAAATGAAATGTTTATCATTCGAACTTAAGTAGACCATTGCAACTCAAGCACACCATTAGTCCTTTAATTAATATCTTATTACCATCAAAACATATATTATTGGATCCTAAGATTCAATAGCCCCATTGCCAATGTGTCAAAATTAACTACTTATTTTAGCCATAGTGAAAGCATGGATGAGGAAACTGATCTTCAAAATCCCCCTTTGTCTAGGTTGTCATCTTTAATGGTTGAAGAAGTTTTTGATAACACTATTATTTCAACTAATTGGAAGGATAAGAATTTATTATTCACTAGAAGAATAAACCTTTTGAAGATTGTAGTAGATTACCAAAGAAGATCTGCAAAGGTTTAACCTGGATCTCTATAAAGACTATACAGAAAAGCATTCGTCAGTAGTCAAACTCTTCAACCGAGGAGAGTTAATATAGTCCCAAAAAAAAAAGAACTTTGGTCAAAATAGAAAATTTTAATACATCTCTTTAAGAGTCTTATTTTAGTTATCTTTGAATAAGTTTATGATTAGTATTCTAGTACTAGTTTGTCTTAGAGTTTGATTTAGTTTGGGCCAAAATGACTATAAATAGGCCCTTATTTAATTTGGGCTAGTATAACTATAAATAAGCCCTGATGTACTTCATTGAACCAATCAATCTTAGCAATAAAATTGAAGTTTCTTTTTCTCCTAACTTGGAGTAATTCCTAGCTCACCATTATGAGATCATGATCTTCTCCAGAGAAGTCGAAAGTGATTAATTGAAAACCCTCAAAGGGTTGATGCAAGGCCAATAATTATTCTCTTGAACAGTCCTACTTACATCAAATGGATATCAATTTAATTAGTAAAGTCATTAAGGAATTATTTGCTTTGCTTGAAGAACTTGAGGAGATCAAAGCACCTCAACATTTTGAAAGCTTAGATATATGAATTTTGAGGACAAATTATTTTTAAGAAGGGGAGGATGTAAGGCTCGATCTCAATCAGTCTTGAGTTGACTTAGTCAGCTAAGTGACTTCATCAAATCAGCTATACCATTGAATAGGAAGGCCAAATCATTGAGCATCATTGAAATTTTAGGGAAGGGAGGATGGGGTTGAGCTTGGATGGCTGCTTAAGGAGCCATGGGATATTGGACATCACGAAACACTAACCCCTCTTCTATTTAACCTCTCTTCTATTCAACCTCTCCTTCCTTGATCTTTCACTACATCCCCTCTTTTTTGATCGACTATTGTCTTCCCTTCTCCCCTCTATCAACTCATTGATCATTGCCAAGATTGCAAGTTTCTCTCTCTCCCTTATTTTTGGCGGCTTCATCGATCGTTGCCAACGATTGCCTTTTAAAAGAAAACCACCTATTTCCCATCCTCTGTTACTTCCCTTGCCTCTCCAATTGTATCATCACTCCATCCTTTGCCTAATGTTGCTGAATCTCACCAATGAGCTTGCGAGCCAACCCACCTCTAGACCTAGTCGAACAATATGTCTTGTCTTCTCTCTTTATTTCTCTCTCTCATCTTGCTACTACTCAACTATGCGTGGTTCCCTACTTCACCATTATAGGCCTCTATTCTCCACTATTATTGCTCCACTCTAGCTAGTAGAATGTGAGCTAAGGTTGGTTAGCCATAGAGACCATTGCCATGTAGTTGAAACCTTCCTTTTTCTTTTGATTGTCCTAGTTCAATAGAGCTTTATTTTCTCCTTCTTTTTATTTCATAATCATGGAACCACATCATCCCCATCGAAATGTACACCCTATCGACTCATTGGTTTCTTTGGCCAATAGGATACCAAGACTATCCCTACCTTGCTCATCACTACTAGGAAGCCTAGTTGCTAGCAGGTAGACCTTGCTCTCCCTCTAATTCTCTTCTCTACTTCTCTCTTCTCCTCTTTAGAAGGGTGGCCTAATGTCCACTACCTTGGGTGATGGACCGCAACCCACTTTTATTTTTTTCTTTCCTCTAGGTAGTGGGCCAAGTCTACCTTTTCCTTCTATTTAACTTTGGTTTATTTGTAAAAAGAGCTCCACGAGGAACCCTATAATCCATGACTTACATTGCTAATATTTTCTCTCTTCTCAAATTATTACCCTAGCTAGGGTTAATTAATCTTTTATAGGTAGGTAATAGTCCAAACTAGGAGAAGACAAAGGTAGAGTATCTTTCTAGCATACCAACTAAGATAAATTTCTAGTATTCTATTATCTTTAATTTAATTATTGGATTAGACTATAGAAAATCTAGGACTAATGTTATGGTTGTGAAGCTTGATTTTGAAATTTAAAAATTAAATAATTTATGGTTAATTATTTAAAATTAGCAAGGAAGTCAGTTTCTTGATTTTGTTATGCAAAATATTGATTTTAAATTTAAATTAACTAGATGTGTAAGATATACTTACATACTAAGTTGGTATGCCTGATTGAATCTCACTAATGATAAAGGTAATAATTCTCTTGCATGCTTGTTTGTAGAAAAGTGCAAAAATCTATTATATGCATGATTTTGATAGTGTAGATGACTATGAATGTGCATGGACTATGATATCATTTAGCATAACATTCTAAGCATGATAATATGCGTTCAACTAGTAAACTTTATAACTAGAAGATTGGATATTGGGGTAAGAATTTCCTTGCATGTTCTCAATATAGATTTTGATTTGTGCATTTGATGGCTCAATGTTGAATGATTTTGGTCATTATATTTGATTATACATGGAATGTGAAAGTAGATTTCACTTTAATGTGGTAAGCATGGAGGGTGAATTTAATTAATTAATTAATGAAATTGAAACTTATATATCTAGATTATTTAGTAAGAAGAATTTGGACTAGTCATGTTATAAACAAATAGCCAGAGGTTGAAGTGCACTATCTTCGTTGCTAGTTATGGGACTGAAGCATGACACTATGAATTTTAGTCAAGAGCATAACACTATAATTTATCAGTCATGGATTGGAGTATGATATTGGTTTGTTGTGTGATACAATCTTTGTTAGTTATGGGCTGAAGTGTGATATTATATTTTGTTGTCACCAGCTAAATTGTAAAATTATCGATTACTTTGTCATGAGCATGAAATGTGATACCATCAACATGGTCAAAAAATGTGATCATGGCTAGCTTAAAGCCAAAAAGATAACTTGATATTATTTGTGTAGAGTTAGAGGTGTTGAATCTAACTTAACAAACTGATTATGATGAAATGGTACTCTAAACTATTGTTGAATAGAATGGTTGTTTTAGTGATTGGTTTGATATATTGGATCTATGGAGTAATTGATATAGAAGTATGAATATTGGTTATATTGGAAGGTGTGTTTCATGATTATTACTTATCTATTGTTATTTCAATAGTCATATTTGATACTAAATATTTATAATTAATTATGCACATGCGTGGGTGTGGATTCTTATTGAGTTGTTAACTTGTACCATCTTTTGCTTATATTTTTCAGAGCCATAGGATGTGTCTAGAACCAACCTATGGTTTAGGATTTCGAATGAGAAATAGTGCAGTTAGAAAGTTTGTCATACCAGAGAGAAAAATTAACTTGTATTGGAACATTATTAGTCATAGTTATTGGTGGAACTATTTGGTTTTGAATTAATAATGAAGTATTGTAATGATGAGAAATTGTCATAAATTTAAGAACCTTGCACATTGTTTGGGTTCACACCCTGGGAAATATGCAGCTATATCACATCTCTAGCCTAGCTTTTAGGTTGGGGATGTGACAATTACATTGGAACCTTACCCAAAAAAATGATTTAGATATTATGTGATCTCTACCATACAAAGAATGGATTGCAATGTTCCTCTATGCAACAAGGTTCAAGGTAGAAAAAAAGTGTTCAAATAATTCAGTTAAGGCACATCATTAAAATTGATTTGTGAAGCCTAGCTTGACCATCCATTTAAAAGAAGTATGAATCACATAATATCAATACTAGAACAATAGTTTGTCAATGACCTCCTTCAATTTAAGTAATACACCATTGATTCATTATAAAACAAAATCTAGATACTAATGTTCCAAAAATGATTTAGAAAGAAGAATCAACAAAGTATCATTACTCAAATGTTATATGAATGAGACAGAAATGATCAGTTTGTCTAAGAAGCCAAAATTTTGGATGGTGAAAAGGGACTTTTGAGGTCAAAACATGAGTGTGATTTTGAAGGGTACACCAATTATGGTCGATAGATGAATACACCACCATGTAAGATTTTAGAGAGACATTGTCAAGGATTGAGCACTTTTGTAACGTCCCAAGTCCACCTACAGCCTAATTAATCCGTTAGCAGGTTGAAACCACGTAACCCTAAAAACTCCAATGGAAGTTAATTGATAGTAGGTGAACTTGAGTTATAAGCATTTAAATCTTTTCTTTTCCATCCGATATAGGACTATTTTTAGAATATCACAATCTCTCCCTTATAATGCAACGTCCTTGTTGGATGCCACAAGCTAGCCAGAATCTATTCCGAGTTAGGTCATTGGTGCTACAAGGATGACTCTACGCTATAGTGGGACCCTACCACTGTCCTATGGGTAGCCCTTTCCTCTTTCTAACCAACTTTCATACATTCGAATCGACTCTGATACCATTTGTAATGTCCCAAACCCAAGATAGATTTAAAGTGTTATTATCCGCCACACACTTAAAAATAAATCCTCAGCATACAAGGCATCATATGAGAAGTAATTTTACATAATTAATTGAGATAAAGGACCAACTTCTACTCAACTCCTACTTATATCTCAATCTCTAAAATAAAAAATAATAATAGAATTTTATAAGCCTTTGCTCAGTAAGTAACACTAAGCATAAATTAGTGGATCAAGAAAGCGAAGATTTATAAAACTTTTTATGAAATAATATATATCATTAATAAAAAACCAAAAACTACAGTTTACAACTTTACATATCATTGATGTACTAATACTTATAAATTTCAAGGTATCTTTAACTAGTACTCAAAACTTTTCATGTAATATCTTTTATGTCATCATATTCAAAATTTTGAAGTCATCAATAATAAATAATTTTTATGTTATTATTCATTAATCAGTGTACGTGTCATTATTTGTTAACAGTGTCATATCATCAACTTTTATGTTATCAGTTTCCATGTCATCATTAATTTATTTTCCATGATCATAAACTACGGTCATATTTATCCCTATAACAGGGTCAGAAACCACATTTAACCTATGGATGAGGGTGTATCGTCAACATATATCCTTTATAAAGGTGGGTTTTGGTATTAGTCATCAGTCATTACATAGCAGACTATAAGCTATATATTTTCAATCATATTTTATTATTAATAATTCTATATTTATTAATATTTACTTATTCATTTCATAAAATGTTAGTATCAGTCATCAGTTATTACATAGCGGATCAAGAGTTCATGTCATGTTTCAGTCATATTTTATTATTAATAATTCTGCATTCATTAATATTTACTTATTCATATCATAAAATCTCGCAATAACAATAATTCTTCGGTATTTACAATAAATAACTATGCAAAAATAACTGTATAACAGTAGGTATTAAACATTAATAACACATAACAAATTAAAATTGTAATATTTAACAATAATTTATAAATTCTCGAATAGATAATTATAATCAAGCAATTTACACAAATCTTCTAATTTATAATTGACTACTTACTTGATCCAGATTTATAATAAGCATGCTATGCAGAATTTAAACCTTTAGTAATACTTCAAAAATAATTGCAAAGTCTAACAATTATTTCAATTCAAATAATCATTTATTAACTATAAAATTAATTTTTTGGCAATTCTGCAATATTATAAAAATTCTAATTTATGATCAAGTTACTTATCAAAATTTGAAATGTTTTTAACAATGATGAATAATTTAAAATACTTTAACTTATGATTAGATTTAGATTACTTACTTGCTTCAAATAAAATTAAAGAGAACAAATAAAATTGGTAGAAATTAATCCTCATGCTATAGGACTCCATCAACTTCTTGATCCTTCAACCTTCACGTTCTTCATGCTTTTGAACTATTGATTTATTATCAAAAGACTTCAATTGAGCCCTATTTATAGAGAGATTTCCTAGGTTTCCACTCTTCATAGGATTCTAATCTTTTAAAACCAATAAACTTCCCAATTCTTGCAGGATTTTTTTAAAAAAATAAAAGAAATAAATATCTATTAAATATTTAAAAATAAAATTTTGATTCAAAACTAACTTCTAAGTCATCCAATATAATTTTGAAATATAAAAATTCGAACAAAAACTTCAAAAATCATCCTTATCTCAATCAATGGCATTTTCGTAGTTTATTAGAAATTCGATAACTATGATATATATTCATAAAATTACTTCTAATTTTCTCAATTTACCTCCAAATTGAGTGATTTAAGATGCATTAGAAAGGTAACTGAATACCAAACATCACGGATATAAATTCAATCAAAAATTGTAATTATATTATTTGTTATGATTTTTTAACTCAATCCAGTTAAATTACATCTTAATTTAAAGTAAGCCAGCTAAAAGGGCTAGATTTCACATCTCATCCTCTTTAAAAAAATTTCATTCTTATGACATTAGATCTATCATACTTTCACTATGCAACTCAAATATAAACCTCCATATTAAGAAAAGTTTTACTTACTTCACCCAACCTAACTTTTACCCATACCATCACTATCCAAATCCTTAAGAGGCAAACCTAAACTTATCCTTAAGGATTAAACCTAAGTTTTAGTACCATTTGTAACGCCGCAAGCCTACCTACTAACCCAATTAACCCATTAATAGACCAAAATCATATGGCCCTAAAAACTCAAGTGGAAGTTAATTAGTAGCAGATGAACTTGAGTTATAAGCATTTAAACCTTTTCTTTTTTATCCCATGTGGGACTATTTTTGGGGTATTACAACTTTAATGTGAGAAAAGACATAAAGCAATGCTTTAGATTATTATAAATCATGGTGCAAACTTTTAGTATTAAAGTTCTATTCCTAGCTCGTCCAATACTACCATGAATCAAAAGTGTCAAATTAATTGATTGTTAGGTTAAGCATAAGGGTGAAATTTCTTGTCTTGTCCTTGGAAAAATAGCAAAAACCCTCGTACAAGAAAGTGAAAGGAGCATAGGAGCTTTTGGCACAACTTTATAACATTAAAATTAATAGAGAAGATTGACCCTTCAATTCAAATTAGGGAAAGCAATCTCTCCTTTATGGATTCCAAACATTCAGGATCTATATGTGAATAAGTCAAATTACTTATCCCTCAGTCTATCAGAGAACTACCTCTCTAGGAAATGTAAACGATGTTCCACTTAGTAGAAATGAATGGTAATGAGCATCTTTTACAAAGTCTCTTTACATTTTATTTTAATCAAGGAATAATAATGCAGCTAAATAAGCAAATTTGGAACTCCAAATTCCCTTTTCTATAGTAAGACATTCTTATGACAACAATAAATAGAAAAATCCTCGTGCTTGGCATGTTTACCCGCAATGAGATTGAATTATAGAAATTGTCATTTGTTTTCAGATCAATCCCACTGTTCATATATTTTGAGGGTAGTTTGCAAATAGTGTCTTTAAGTTCACAGCAGGTTTGTTGGCCATTTTCTAGAATTGGCCTTTATCTTTGCCTCTATGCTTTGATTGAAGCAATCGAAATCAATATTTAAGAATGATGGGAAAAAAAAAAAGGAGTGAAAAGGAAGAAAAATAGGAGCTTCATTCAAGTACAACATGAAGTTCTTGAAATGTGAATAAATATGCATGTGCTACTTTTACTGAGATTTTCTAATTTATTATTGTTGTATGTTTTAGATCACCATTCAAGGTTTTAAATACTATAAGATTAAGCTATCTCATTTCTTCTATGGAATGGTGGTATACTCTACACCTTGATGAGATTTTCTAATTTATTATTGTTGTATGTTTTAGATCACCATTCAAGGTTTTAAATACTATAAGATTAAGCTATCTCAATTCTTCTATGGAATGGTGGTATACTCTACACCTTGATTTTCAACTTGCCCAACTCCAACAGCCCTGCTACACTAATATGATAAGATGCCTCGTCATCCCATTAGTATCTCAATGCTTTGTCACCATTCCTCCTCCTTTCACAATGAATGATAGATTCTCTCCACCATGCATTTATCTTTTCAAAATTAATAATAATGTTCATTATAATTCTTTTAGTGGTCGTCCACTATATTGAATATCTATATGACAAACTTTTAGGGAACAACCATTATAATATTAATGGCCATTATTTTATATTTTAGTTATAACATTAAATTATTTTTAAAAATTTTATTTATAATTCTTTTTTACTTCATATTTTTGGTTTTGTCTAAATTATTATTTACATTTTATTTTCTGTATTTTCTTTGACCACTATGATCACCTTTCGATATGTTTTTGTTTTCTATTTTCTTTTTTATATTGATTATTTTAGCATAGTTAATATTTTATTTTATTTAAATTTAATAATTATCTTGTAATTTTAATTTTAATAATTAAATAATTATTTTAATTTTATTATTTTTATTTTATATATTTTTTGGTTCCTATTTTAATTCATATCTTGTAATTTTGAATTAATATATTTTTTGATATTTTTGTTATACACTCTTTGGTGTGTCTATGAGTTATGTTATTATTCTTTATTTTTTCTATACTTTTATTTTAACTTATTATTCTATCTATTTTTAATATTTATCTAATATCTTTTGTTTTCTATTGAAGACTAGCCTTTAAGAATCATCTATGAATATATTCTTATTTTATATACTTTTTTGGTTCCTATTTTCATTCATATCTTGCAATGTTGAATTAGCATATTTTTTGATATTTTTGTTATACACCCTTTAGTTGGTGTGTTAATGAGTTACCTTGTTATTCCTTTTTTTTTTCTATACTTTTATTTTAACTTATTATTTTATCTATTTTCAATATTTATCTAATATCTTTTGTTTTTTTGCTGAAGACTTGCCTTTAAGAATTATCTATGCATATATTTTTTTATGAATATTTATGTTGAGATGGGATCTCAAATTTTTGGTCTTCCTTTTGTTCTTCATACTTATGATATATAGATCCAAATTTGAACCTATTAAGTTGGCGGAACCCACATCCACCCAAGAAGGAAGAGGGATAGAGACTACTCCTTACCTTCCTTGACTATTGGCATGACTTTGATTACATCGATATGATTAAGGAGTGGGAAGAGACATTCTCGAATGGTTCTCTTCCCCTATTTCTCCTCCATTGAACCTCTCTCCCTCTCTCTCTCTCTCTCTCTCTCTCTATATATATATATATATATATATATATCCCTCTATGTTAGCATCAGTTCAATCTCTCACTCCTCCCTTTCTCTTTTCCTCCCTCCTTTGTTCCACCTCCCTATTTGCTTTGGTGATGCCATGAGCCAATGGCTATAAGAAAGGTGCCCCTCCTTTGTTCCACCACCCTTCATTTGCTTCCTCTTTCCTTCTTCCCTACCTTTCTCTCTCTTCCTAGTGCCCAAATCACCCCCTCTCACCCTCTTTCTCTCTCTCCGATGATTGAGTCACCCTTTTTCTCTTTTTCTTCCTCTCATTGTTCAATCTTTACTAATCAACCACACCCCCATCTACTTTCTCCCTCTCTCTCTTTTATCCTTCCCTCCTCTCTCTTTCTCTCTTCCTATCCACTCTCTTTTCCCTTATGGTCTGAGACCCCCTCTCGTTGCTTCTCTCTTCCTCTTCCCTTATAGATCTAGACCCTCTGCTCTTTATTTCACTCTCTTCCCTTATGAATCAAGACCCTTTTCTTTGTTCCTCACTATCTCTGCTCCCTGTGGACCGAGAAGCCCCTCTTTATGTTGCTCTCTACTCCCCAATGAATCGAGACACCTCTTCTTTATCTTGCTCTCTCCTATCTCCTATGGACTAGGTTCACCTTGTCTCAATAAAAGTCATCTTCCTCATTCATTTTGATTCAATCCCTAATACTAAGAAAAAGAGATCGCTACCTTAGACCTATGACTGACACCCTAATCCCCTTTTTCATCAATATTACCTCGCTAATTAGGGTTGGTTTAATTTGCTTTTAGATGGACTATCGTGTGGTCATGAAGAACCCTAGCCTTTTAAATTTTTATAATTTAAGTGGTGGAAATGCTAGGACTAGGGGTAGGATTGAAGGATCATTTTTTTTAGAATTGAAAGAAACAAAAATTAGAAATTAATTAATTTAATGAGGAGATGGTTCCCAGATCTTATGAGGACATTAATTTCTATAATTATGTCAACCAATTTTACCTTCATTCATCCATATCATTTGAACGATGTGATCCACATAAGATTATTACTTTATATAAAAAGATGAAGAACCTCTATATATATAATATTTTATCCATAATACATACCCAAGAATATTAATGATAAGGTAAGGTAGGCGTGCATCTCTATTGTCTATTAGTGTGTATTGGTACGCCTTGATTCATATGAATCAAAGATATGTATATTGACATATATTGATAGTTTCTGTATGAGTTTCTCCTATACTTCTTTCTTTGAACACCTACCGACCATCTTAATAGCTGTCTTTTTATTAAGAATGATCCTTTTTTCCATTTATTTTCTGTTAAAGTTCTACATGTGATGATTTAAAGGCCCAATATACAAATTGGGGCAACAATAGAAGTGTTCATTATAAATTATGTCAAAGTTTATAATCAACATTGCCTACAATATATAAGCTTCCAAAATATTGTGGGCGTATGTGCATACCATCTATAATCATGTTAATGTGAAAGTCTATTGGTTCGTCATTATTTTTTCAGCTTATTGCATCTTTGGTGTATGTATCACAAATTACTTAGAACCACAACATGAATAGTACTAATGATAAATAGGACATACGTCTAGAATGACTATAATCTTAGATCCCTACTATTTTACTTAAATACATTGTTTATTTAGTAAAAGAGATAATTATAGCAGGAGTACATGAACTTATTTGAATTCTCAATTAAGTCCATATACTTTTTTTTTTTTTTAATTGAGTATGCCAACTCATATAAGTTTATCAATCAAATACATTTTTAACAGTCATCAACGATGACTTGACGAACCACATAATAGCCATCAATGATAACTTGAGTATACTATTTTTTCAATTAAGTATACCAACACATAAAAGTTTTTCAATTAAGTATACTTGTTTAAGTTTAACTAGTATCTATCGTAAATGTATGACAAATGAATCAATCAAAATTTTTATATATAAAATTATATACACAATAACCTAAAGAATAAATATTATTATTTATTTGTATAAAAAAAATCATATGCATGAAAAGTTAAGCAACAAAGTAGTGAGTTTTCAATTGCTTGATTAATAATAAATAAATTAATAAAAAAATTACACTTCAAGTGCGTGCTTTTTTTTTATATTGTAAACTTTTTGATATGTTACTAACACATTTCTCAATAAAAAAAATTATCCTCTCTCAAATGCTATGTGACTCTACAAAGACTATCTGTCTTTACCACATAAAGCTAGATGTTAAAAGAATGTTAATGGATAACCCCTATAATTCTCCTACCGACATTCTTTGTACCTGATTAAAAAACTTTTATAAATTTGTATATTCAATTGAAAAAAATATAAATACTTAAGTCATCATTGACGGCCAACATACGATCTATCAAGTGATTGTTAATGGCCATAAAAAATATACTTGATTGAAAAATTTATATGAGTTGGGATACTCAATTAAAAAAATAAAATAGTATATAAAGACTCAATAGAAAACTCTAAATAAGTTTATATACTTTTGGTGTAATTATTTCTTTGTCAAAACATGTGTATGCACTAGTATACTAATTCTATTTAGCCCCATTTAACTATAAGGGTATTTGCACTTCCTTTCATAAACTAAAAAAATTTACAATCAATCCTTCAATTTCAATTTCAATTGCAGTTGATCCCTAGTATTTAAATATAGGATCAAAAGAAATGAAAAAGTGGTCATGTGACGTAACCATGTAACCACTAAAAGCACAGCCTGACATACACTAATGTTAAAAAGATAATTGTACCCTTGAACCTAGCTCTTTCCTCTCTTTTCCTTTTTTCACTCATTTTCTCTCCGTCTTATATTTCATCTCTATTCTGCTGTAGAAATCTACCGTATATTCAGCTTGGAGGCATCATCTCTCCTAGCAAAGACAAGCTCTAGAAACTCTAAGACTTAAAACCTTTCTAAGTTTTCCTTTTATGTAACTCGAGCATTGTTAGATCCTTGAAGGAAGAGATGGTTAGAATGCTTAATGTGTCTTTTTTTTTTTTTTTTGTGAAAATGAGATAAAAGGCCTCAACTTTTCCTTGGTTTTGCTTAAGGAGTTTTTGTAGAGCTTACCATTTTTTATCAAAACCTTCACTAAAATTTATTTTACCTCCACCTATTATCTATTATTATGTGTGCATAAAAATCAACAGCCAATCATCTATCGAGCTAGGTGAATTTATTCCTTGCTTTTACTAGCTTCTGCTTTATATTTCTATATATTTAGAGCATGGGGCAGGATGAATAATCTTGAATTGGAATGCATGAATGAAAATTGTCTTGGGTTTTGTTAGAGGACTGGCAAACTTGCACCATGATTTCTCTATAGGGATGGTACATAGAGACATAAAATCCAACAATATTCTTCTTGATAAAAGCCTGGAGCCTCATGTGTCGATTTTTGGTCTTGCCAAGCTTCTTGTAGATGATGATGCATGCATAACTTTATCTTTTTTTCCCACATTAAATGTTGCATGTCAACTTCTCTAAATAAACTATATAGCACATCCAAAATATTTTTGAACCTATGGAAGCTTTTCTATTAATGCTTAGAAAGGGGTTTCAATGATAATTGTCTTCAAGGAGATGATCAAAACCTATAGAGAAATATGGCAGAAAACTAAGGGCTCGTTTGGTTCACAGGAAGTGACTTACAAATAGGAATAGGATATCTAAAAATTAGATTTCCAAGCATAGAATATCTGAACTATCACGTTTGGTTAATCATGAAAAACATGCATTTTCCTACGAAAGAATGAAGCTGTCACGTTCGGTTGAATAGTTTCTTTCCCAAGAAAGTAGTGCAGAATACCAATTATATCCTTTAGTTTTTAAATTTTTTTTTTTTTGCCATCTAATTTTTTTAACTTTTATATGGGTTATAAAAATGGTCAAGAAATCAAGATACCAAAATTCTAAATCAAGACAAAAAGTTTTAGATCAAGTTGACACCTCATAGATCTGAAACGTTTTTTTCTCTCTTGCTGATTTAGAAAAAAAAGGTATACGACGGAAAAGAAGGATATATTGGAAAGAAAAAGGAAATACGCTGCGGTGGAAAAGTAAATCTCACGGTACCGATGGAATTTTATTTCTCATAAAATGCAGAAATTCAAATTACGTGAGAATAAAGTATTCCCATGGACGGGTCCTAAAAGGGTGAACTAAACATTCTAATTCGTGGAAAACAAAATTTTACGACCTCTTTTACCATAAACCAAACGAGCCCTAAAGGAAACCAGAAAAACCCCTCTAATTCCCATGAAGGGCAAACCCGTTATTTTAAAAATCTAGTGTCTTAAGTGGTCACATGACCATTTCTCCGTTTATTTTAATCCCAGATTTAAATGGCAAGGATCAATTACAACTAAAATCAAAGTTGAAAAGTTGATTGCAAATTTTTTTAATTTAAGAAAGAAAATGCAAATAACTTATAATTAAGCGAGGCTTAAGTGAAATTAAACCTTTAATCATTTTCTATGAAGAAAGGTGTATAACATATTACAGTCATTGCAAGTCGTGCTTTTTACAAATCCTATTTATATTTTTAAGTGGATGCATACCAAGTTGCTATGGTATCAAATTCTAAATCTCAAGATATATCCTTTTCTACTTTCATCGTAAGAGTAGACACAATATGAAATTCTAAAGCTCAAGCCATACCCTTTTCTACTTTCATCTTCAATACAACACCTCCTTGAAGTCAGAATCCACCTTGAGAAATCACTCAACCTTAAATCAGGAATGATCAATGATCTATCATGGTGACCGTTGACCCTTCACCCACTCCTTATCATGCTTTCTCTACCTCTTTCTTCCTTTGCTATGTCCATATAGTTGAACCTGTATACTTAATCCTTCCTTTGCTCCTTTGCATTATTGCCTACAATGTAATATATATATATATATATATATATATATATATATATATATATGTATCCTTTTCTTCCTATATACAAAACCAAATCATGGTGCATGCTTGGTGCTCTTTTCTGCAAGTGTGGTGCAAGCGGACCATGCCACTTCATCTAATGGGTTGTCTAGAATTGTGGTTTAGGGTAAACTTCTTTAAGATAGAATGCTTATCTAAAACAAATCAATCCCACTGCCACACGCTTGCCGCCTGACACTGTGAGGGACAAAAATGTAAAACCATGTATATATCACTTTCAGACGTTATTGTCATTTCGTTGGGTCAGCAAGAGAGAGAAATAAAGGCCAAGTATGGTGCCAACCTCAATCTGCCATGTAATTCCAATGCAATATCTAGAGATATTTCCCAAATTCTACCAAGGCTTGACAATCAAGTCTGATGGGTATCAAGGAGCATCCATCCCATGCCAACCACTAAAAAATGTAGTACACTTGACCGACTGCAATAAACCTGATTCTACTCCCAAAGGACAGTCCAAACCATGGAGTCCGATCCACAAACACCAAAGATAAGTAAAGCATAAACAGAGATTGATCCAACTGTAACCTGAATAACTTCACCATGTGATCAATTTTGGGTACAAATTGACACCAACCAACCAATTCTGGTCAAGCATAGCTGGTGGCATAGTCACATAATGGCCAACTTGCACCCTTATTGGCAGTCGTGGCATTCCAAGGGATGGTACCAACAAGTTTTCCTGCAAGGCCCTCTGGTTCAGTCTAATAAGATTCCCGGTGAATTTTTCGATTGAAAACTTGCTGGAAGTGAACTGGTGAAAAGAGATTATTAAACCAACATGCTTTTTGATGGAACTCTCACACCGAAGATCTTTATCGCATTGACAGGGTCCTATGGCATCAAACCAGACCCTACATGTCTACTCTAAGAAAAGAAGGGCTTTGTTGCAGATCTCCCCTCAAACATTTTAACCCACCATCCGTGGTTTGAGCTAAAAGCAACAAAAGGTAAACATTGTATACCAAATCACAAGATCGACTACAGTCGTCTAAGCCTATGCGCAAAAAGTTGAGGCAATTCACTTGCAAAAAAGGGTAGGCACATTGTTGTTGATTTGTAACTAGCATTTCAACGTATTTTTATGAGAACTCATGGAATAGAACACTCACTAAAAATAATAAAAAATTAAACTTAATCACTTCTTAGAAATATTGATTATCTCAAAATAATCCAGTCACTAATAACATCGATGACCAACCAAAAACTAGAAAATTTTACTCTATCATATATGTGCGAAGCATAAAGCAAATTAGCGATTGAACTAGAATATACATTTTACATCGACACTCTAATATAGACTGTCATAAATGAAGTTACTTAGACATTTGCATCCAGCTTCCAGAATCCTAGATAGACATATCCAAATCAGTTGCATATCATATACTTGGGTACTTGTCAGTTTCTCTAATTTTCAGCTTTTATTAACTAGAACATATTTGGAATGCTACAAGAATGAGTTTGACCCACTATTAATGATAAAAAGGTGCTAGAATCGGAGAATCAAATTCCTAACAAACCAGAAAATATAGGGGAACCAATGATCTTGTTCCTCATACAACACAAGGGAAGTGTACATGGTAGTTTTGCACATTACAATACGCAGCATGCCATGCCAACCCATATTGGCAAACCAAGAGTAGGTATGTAGCAATGCACCACAATATTTCAAATCTCAGGCCTTGGCGCAAACCAACCAATGTTGTAAACTATACATGCAGCCCTAGATTTCATCACTCTACCAAAGTATTACAAAATTTTAATACAAGACAACTTTAGTATTCTTTCAAAAAACATTCCCACAAAACAATCAAGATACTCGGAAATCTTTTAGAAAGGATGTCATGCTACACAGAGAGCATTTCTTGCAATTTTACTCATATTTCTTTACAATTTACACTAGTTATGCTTAAATTAAGTGCTAACATCCAGGATGATATCATGTACCATAAGGAATTTCATTATCAAATGATAAAACATTGATTAATGAAAAGCAAACATGGTTATATGTTAAATTACAATTACAGAGGAAAGCCCAAAAGGATAAACTCTATGTTACAATTTGAAGATATAAATGCATTTTCCATACAAATATATATGGAATAAGAGTCCAATCAAAATTGATGTTACAGAGATGATGAAGGATGACCAGCCACTATTATTGAAAAGAACAATAAGATAACATAAGGCATACTTTAAAAAAAATCAAAGCTAGGAGGCTAGAGTATTGAGGTGCTTCTACCTTTCAACAGAGGCTTTTCAATATATGTGTGTGTGTGGGTGGGTGCATACATGCACGCATGCATGTACATGTGTGCAATCACAATGATATATGGAAAAGGTACAGAGATTATATAAGACAACACCATGATCGGCATCATAAATACATGAAGTTCCAAAAGCATATTAGTTTATGCACAACATATAAAATATGCAAGCTAATGTGTAAATAGATTTATTCTCACTACAACTATACCATACAATCATAGACTTTAAGCTTAGAAGAATAGCAGCATGCGTGCATGCGTGTACACCCATAATGATACATGAAAAAGGTACATGGACTACATAAGACAGCACTAAGACTTGTATCATAAATACATGAAGTTGAAGTTCCAAAAATATATCAGTATATGTACAACATATATAATATGCAAGCTAATGTGTAAATAGATTTATGCCAACTACAACTATACTATATAATCATAGACTTTAAGCTTCTAAATATAGTAGCATGCGAATGCATGTGGGTGTGCACGTGTGTGCATAATGATACATGAAAAAGGTACATGGACTACATAAGATAGCACCAAGACTGGTACAATAAGTACATGAAGTTTCAAAAGTATAACAGTATACGCACAACATAAACAATATGCAAGTTCCAGAAGCACACTAAGAGAAAAGTAAAGCATGCAAAGATATATGCATATATGCATGTGCATGTGTGTGTGTGTGTGTGATTTTGTTTGAAGGTAGGTTCGGGTATTGTAGATGAATGTGCATGCACATATGCATGCCATTAGTTTATAATAACCTTAAGCTATACACATACATACATGCATTATGTAAATAAATAAATAATATGTGTATGTGTGTATGTGTGTGTGAATATACACAACTAGGAGCACACATGCAGACACATGCATATGCATATGATTTAGCTTTCTCACCTGATATGATTGAAACTGCCAAATGACCATGCATCAGCTGTTTTAGCTTTATGCTTTGGCACGTCAGGGGTTCCAAAAATGTTCCAAATTTTAAGCCTCTCATCCGCTGCTGCAGATGCTACCTTGCAACCATCTGGGCTCTGAGCCATGAAAAGAACTGGTGATATATGAGCAGTAAACTCCATAATCTTATTCATCGATGGGAACTTCCACAGGGTGAATTGATTATTAGGAAAACCATGGGAGCTCAACAGCTCCCTTTCATTTTTACTCCACAGCAGTGCACTGACTTGGGAACCAGTATTCACTGAATTTAAGCGGTCACCAGTTTGGGTGTTCCAGAATTTAATGCTACAGTCATCTCCATCACCACCGGATGCAAGTAGATTGCGTTGAAAGGGGCACCATGCGAGGGCCTTGACAGCAGCAGTATGGTCATTGAATCTGTGAAGCCATTGGTTCTGACTTGGAGGATGATTCGCAGATGCCATGGATATGTCCCATATGTGCAGGAGGTGATCACGCCCCCCACTTGCCAATTTTTGACCTGATAAGGACCACTTGAGCCCACAGACTTCTTCCCTATGTCCTCTGTAACCACGGAGAGTGCAGTTTTGCGCTCTCACATCATAGTTCCTTATCACACCATCCATCCCTCCGGTCGTCAAAATGTGATTGTTCCAAGCCATTGATCCAACACAGGATCTACGTGTCCCTTGCAGAGTTCTCAACCTTTGGAAAGCTTCTGAATCCCACAACTCAACCAGAGAATTGTTTAAGCCGATGGCAAGTACCCGTCCATCTGGAGACCAGCTGATACCAGTGATGGGCCCATCATCTACTTCTACACTCATAAGCTGTGAACTAGACCCATTAGAGGCATTCCATAGATAAACTGTATTCGCAAGGGCAACCGCTAAGACATTGCAGCTCCCCCAATCAAGAAGATTTAGATAGTAATCATTTATTATGTCCTGGGCATGTAGTATCCTCTCTGCATTTATGTGCCTCCGCTTCTTCACTATCCTGGACTTACAACAGGAATCAAAGTAGTCATCTTGAAAAATATCTTCAACTGGTTCTGGGGGCTTGCTCTTAAACGCAAGTATCCGGGTCCTATTCTTCAGCAAACATTCTGCAAGAAGCTTCTGGTAATCCTCATTCAAGTAGGAATCCCTATGAATGTTCTCTTTTTCTTTCTTTGGATTTGTTAGCAAGAAATGGGCCACGTCAAAATCCATTGCAGATCTGACTGGGATAAATCTGTCATACTGCATACAACCAAACATAAGAATCAATTGACAGCCCAAAGATTGGATGTTTTTTAGATGAATGTTGAGTGTCGAACATAAGCATTCCATCAGACAAAAAGAGTAGGAAAATTTATTCACATTCTGAATCATTTAAGCGCATAGGAATGGGGAAGCATCAAAATTTTTGGAAATGCACAACCACAAAACTTACCAAAGGATACACTTAAAAACTTATTTTTGAATACAGTAGTAGGTTGGCATGTGCTGAGTAAATGCGGAAGAAAGTCTTAGGAAAGAAGACATTTTCATGATTCAGGGGGGCACCTTGGTCCACTATATTAAACATGCCAGAATATGTTAAACTTATCAATTTAATAATTCTTGGATGAATCTGTCATACTGCATACAAGCAAACGTCAGAATCAATTGACAGCTCAAAGATAGGATCTTTTTACATGAGTGATTAGTGTCAAACATTTGCATTCTATCAGACAAGAAAGAGTAGGAAAATTTATTCACATTCTTAATCATTTAAAAACAAAGCAATTGGAAAAACCATCGAAGTTTTTGGAAATACACAATAGCAAAACTTACCAAAAGATGATACACTTATAAACTCAATAATTTTGAATACAGTTGCAAATTGGCATATGCTGAACAAATATAGAAGAAAATCCAAGGAAAGAAGACAATCTCATGATTCAGGGGGCACTTGTGGCCTACTAATATTAAACATACCACAATATGTTAAATTTACAACTTAATAATTCTTGTATGAATCCATCATACTGCATACAAACTAACATCAGAATAAATTGACAGCCCAGAGATTGGATCTTTTTACATGAATGATGAGTGTCAAACATAAGCATTCTATCACGCAAGAGAGAATAGGAAAATTTATTCATGTTCTTAATCTAAAAGCAGAGCAATTGGAGAAACCATCAAAGTTTTTGTAAATACACAACAATAAAATTTTCCAAATGATGATTCACTTATAAACTTAATGTTTTTTTAATACAGTAGCAAATTGACATGTGATGAGTAAATGTAGAAGAAAATCCTAGAAAAAAAAAATTATGATTAAACGAGCACCCCGGCCCACTATATTAAACGTACCAAAATATTTAAACTTATCAACTTAATAATTCTTGGAAGAATCTATCCTACTACATACAAACAACTGTTAGAATCCATTCATAGCCCAAAGATTGGTTCTTTTTACATAAGTGATGAGTGTCAATCATAAGCATTCTACTAGACAAGAAAGAATCAGGAAATTTATTCACATTCTTAATCATTTAAAAGCAAAGCAATTGGAGAAACCATCAAAATTTTTGAAAATACACAACAACAAAAATTACCATAAGATAATCCACTTATAAACTTAATATTGTTGAATACAATAGCAAATTGGCATGTGCCGAGTGAAAGTAGAAGAAAATAGTGTGGAAAAAGACATTCTTATAATTCAAGGGGCACTTGTGGTCCACTATATTAAACGTACTAAAATATGTTATACTTATCAACTGAATAATTCTCGGATGAATCTATCAAACTGCATACAAACAAATGCCAAAATCAATTGAAAGCCCAAAGATTGGATCTTTTACATGAGTAATAAGTGTCAAACATAAGCATTCTATCAGGTAAGAAAAAATAGGAAAAAATTTGTTCACATTCTTAATCATGTAAATGCAAAGCAATTGAAGAAACCATCAAAGTTTTTGGAAATACACAACAAAACTTACCAAAAGATGATACACTTATGAACTTAATATTTTTGAATTCGGTAGCAAATTGGCATATGCCAAGTAAATGTAGAATAAAATCATTGGGAAAAAGGATATTTTTATTAAGGTCTCAAATGGATCGAGTCAACCCATATAACCTGACCTCAACCGTATTTAAAGATCCATGGGTTGGATTGGGTTGCGTTGGGTTTGCAAATTAGACCTGATCTAAATTTTGAATTGGGTCCGAGTCTTTATTTTTTGACCGAACCCGATCCAAACCTAATTCAGCCCGACCTATCAACCTTAATTTTATAAATCTTATTTTTCTTCACTCTAATTATCTTTATCAATTTATTGAATAAACTCTAACTTAAACCAATTCTCCTTTTCATCTTAACACTAAGTCTCCTCTCATCTTTTTTTTACTAATTATATTTAAATATTTATATTTTATTATTTATTTTGATGAATTCTTATTTATAATATCTTTAAGTATATGAATAAATATTTTAAATATTATAATTTATAAACTTAAGGATAATTATTTAATTGGATAGAACTAAAAGTTTTTCAACAAAAATTCAAGTTTAAATTGATTTTTTTAATCTCATTTAAATTGTCTAATGGATTTATATTTGATTATTAATTACTAGATTTTAGCTATAAAATAATAGCTAGATAGATACTTAAATACAAACATAAACCGATCCAATCTTATCTGAAATCTCAACATTGTGGGTTGAATTTAGATCATGCTTGACTCCGAATAGACCTGAAGGACCCGATTCGATGAGCAAATGGGTTGGGTTTGGGTCTAAAATCATGACCAAAATATAAAATCGAATTGGATCGGGATCAAGCATGACTCAACCCATCTGATCAAATTGCAGGCCTAATTTTTTTGATTCAAGGGACACCTTGTGGTCCACTATATTAAATGTACCAGAATAGTGTTATAACTATCAACTTTATATTCTTATATGAATCTATCATGCTACATATAAACAAATGTAAGAATCAATTGACAACACAAAGACTGGATATTTTTACACAAGCGATTGTCAAATATAAGCATTCTATCAAATAAGAAAGACTAGGAAAATTTATTCACATTCTTAATCATTTAAAAGCAAAGCTTGGACATACACAACAACAAAACTTACCAAAAGATGATAGACTTATAAACTCAATATTTTTTAATACAGCAGAAAATAGGCATGTGCTAAGGAAATGTAGAAGAAAATCCTAGGAAAAAAGATATTTTTATGATTCAGGGGGCACCTGTGGTTCACCATATTAAACATACAAAAATATGTGAACTTATCAAATTAATAATTCTTGGATGAATCTATCATACTGCATGCAAACAAACATCATAATAAATTGACAGCCCAAAGATTGGATCATTTTACATGAGTCATGAGTGTCGAAAGCATTCTATTAGATAAGAAAGAACAAGGAAATTTATTCAAATTTTTTATCATTTAAAAGCAAAGCAATTGAAGAAACCATCAAACAACAAAACTTACCAAAGATGATACACATATAAAGTTAATATTTTTGAATACAGTAGCAAATTGGTATGTCCTGAGTGAATGTAGAAGAAAATCGTAGGAAAAAAGAAATTTCTATGATACTGGAAGCACCTGTGGTCCACTATATTAAACATACCAGAATATGCTAAAATTATCAATTTTATAATTCTTGGCTGAATCTATCACACTGCATACAAACAAACATCAGAATCAATTGACAGCCTAAAATTTTGGATCTTTTTCCATAAGTGATGAGTGTCAAACATAAGCATTTTATCAGTCAACAAAGAATTGGAAAATTTATTCACATTCATAATCATTTAAAAGCAAAGCACTTGGAGAAACCATCAAAAATTTTAGAAATACACATCAACAAAACTTATCAAAAGATGATACGCTTATTAACTTAATATTTTTGAATATAGTAGCAAATTGGCATGTGCTGAGTAAATGTAGAAGAAAATCCTAGAGAAAAAAAAGGTACTAAGATATGTTTAACTTTTCTACGTTAATAATCCTTGAATGTAAGAATATGCAAGAAAACAATCAGATAGTAAAGAGAAAACGGGAAGGAAAGGAAAGAGAGATTCTCAAATACTCACGATCTCCGTCCGACTAGGCAGAGAAGAAACTGGGGACCGCAGGCGGCCGAGGCGTCGGTCCTCCATAATCGACCACAGGAGACAAGGCTTCTTGATGGAAAGCGAGACAGACGGAGGCTTCTTGATTGAGAGAGAGAAAGATGGAGACTTCTTGAAGGAGAGAGATACCGGGGCTTCTTGATCGAGAGAGAGACAGGCCGAGGCTTCTTGGTGGAGGCTTCTTGATTAAGAGCAAGGGACCAGGGGCTTCCTGATTGAGAGCGAGGGGGGCCAAGGCTTCTTGATTAAGAGCGAGGGTGACAGAGGCTTCCTGATCCAGAGAGAGAGACAGGCCGAGGCTTCTTGATTGAGAGAGAGGGAGACCCAGGGGCTTCTTGATTGAGAGTGAGGATGCCGAACCTCCACGATTGAGAACGAGGGTAGCGGAGGCTTCTTGATCGAGAGCTAGGGAGACCGAGGGGCTTCTTGATCGAGAGCTAGGGAGACCGAGGGGCTTCTTTTTATAGAGAGACCGGGGCTTCTCGACCGTTTGGCAGTGGCGAAACACCGCATTTATGGTTGGAATTTCAGATCACCTCCACGCCCTCGCCCGGCCATCGGATGGCTCCCGCTCGCTCGAGAGATCGCTAATAAAAAATATCTACAAATCTCGCGGCTTTGATCCACGCCGAAGCCGGAGCGACTCAGCTTCTGAATAAGGGCCCTACGTCTTGACCCAACTGGTAGGCTCCATCCCAAATCCCAATGGCGCCAAACTACCATATGGACTTGACCTAAACCCAAACTCCATCGTTTCTTTTTTTAACTAATTTTAATTACAAAACTGTTTTACCATCAAAATATTAATGGCATGACAGGTAATATTATTATGGTTTCTCATCTTCTATAATCTCATGCGCATGTTATTAGTGTTCTGATATTGGAATCTTCTTATGTTCTATAGTCCAGCTATCCATCAAGCTTACGCATAACAGCAGCTCTCTATTTAATACCGCAGCCCACATTTTTTTTTTAAGAGTGCAATTATATGAGAAAGAAATGAGTTACATTCAATTCTTTTTGAGCTCTCACAAGCATAAACCATGTCCTTTGCTACAAACAACCTCTAGATGTGTATAGATTTTATATGGCTGGATAGATGGTTCCCTCGTACTTTTGAATTGGCCAAATTAGATAGAATTTTTTAGAAATTTTAAAACCCTTTCAGTGGATTCTTTGCAGTTTTATAATAAATTTACAATATAGTCTAGCATATTTATGATACTTTTGCTTCAAAGGTTCTATCAATAAGATATTAAAATTACAATATAGTCTAGCATATTTATGATACTTTTGCTTCAAAGGTTCTATCAATAAGATATTAAATTTACAAAATAATTTATAGTTTAGTGTGCTGGGTTTGAACTGCAGCCAAGATGGCTCAAATGGCTCATTTCCTACCATTGGAGTAGGATATTTATAATGCCCTAAGCTTATCTGCTGAATCAATTAATCCATTCCATTAGCGGATCAAAATTATATAGCCCAAAAACTTGAATAGAAGTTAATGAGGTTATAAGCACGTAACACTTTCTTTTCCATCCAACGTAGGACTATTTTTAGGGTGTTACAATCTTTCCTCTTTATAATGTGACTCACATCCAAAAATCCAATGTAGAACTATTTTTTGGGTGTTACAATCTCTTATGACGTCCTCGTCGCACGCGACAAGCTAGCCAGAATCTACCCTCGAGCCGAATTGTTAGTACTGTAAGAATAGCTTCATGCCATAACGAGACTCTACCACCGTCCTACGGGTAGCCCTTTCCTCATGCCCACCAACTTTCGAGACTCTACCACCGTCCTATGGGTAGCCCTTTCCTTATGCCCACCAACTTTCGCACACTCGGATCGACTCTGATATCATTTGTAATACCCCAAACCCACCTACTAGTCTAATTAACCTATTAGAGGGGCTGAAATCACGTAGCATAAAACTCAAGTGAAAATTAATAGGCAGCAGGTTGACTTGAGTTATAAGCACATAACACTTTCTTTCCCATCCAATGTGGGGCTATTTTTCGGGTGTTATAATATTATTGTAATATATTTAACAAGACTATCAATATGGTTAGCAAGAGATACTTATCCATTAGTTAAGGCATGTGATCACTATTCTTAAAAGTAGATTGCATCTCTCAAAGACAATTGCTCGGTGCAATAGGATAATAATAGCCTATCCTATAGGATACAATAACCAAATTTTGCAAGCATGCACTCACAATGCAAAGACACATAACTGCTCAAACCGGCTCTTCAAGATAAAAAAAGACAACTGATGGAAAGCCGGAAAAGGATTATGAGAGAAAACTAAAAGCTATCATATAAGAGGGTTTGGTTTATAGTCTAAAGCTTAATGCATAAGGATATTTATAGAGTTAAGAATGGACCATAAAAGGAATGAAAGATCAATTAAAATAATTATAATTAATTGCAAAATCAGACTACAAATGAAATAAAGAATCAATGATAGCAATTGATTGGCAAATCAAATAATATCTCGATTTTACCATATTCACCATTCAAAAATCTGCTACATTTGTCATACCAAATTTGTTTGTCTATGCAAAAATCAGGCTCATAAATCTACCACTTTTAATATGTCAGATTTATTGGTATGCAAAAATTAAGTAGATTTCTAAAATAATTTTTGAAATATCCTTTACATATACAATAATCCTCCACATCTTTCAAAAATCAAAACCAAAAATTTGATCAAAAATTTTGAGCATAAGAATATAATGCATTGGTAATGGTGCCTTTGGAGCTATGAACCATATATAGGGTATATAAGTTGACTTTGCAGGAAACTGGTGAAATATAAAATTTTTATGAGCCAAAATTCCTTTATACAAATCAATCAACTTATAACCCACACTATATTTTTAAGGTTTAAGAATCAATTATCAAGTTGGCATGAATAGACTATGCGCCATACCTGGATGTTCATAAATGCTCTAGAGAATGGCCTTGTTCTCATAGAAAACAGCCCCACTCCCACACTCATATAGGTGGATCCATCAAGTGGATATTATGATTGACACACCATCCAAGAAAGACTATAGTATCCATTAAGAGTTAGTACTCAGCCTATTACCCATAGCTTGCACTATTTACACCATAGGAAGGGACCCTCAATTTATTCTCTCAATAGTGCATCTCTAATTAACCAAGTGACTTATTGTTACCTATATGAACCTGTTTCATGGGATCTCCACTCATATAGCTCGGGTTTCTATCACTGTTGATTTTACTATAGGCACATTCCCCTTGATGTTTCACCCACTAGCTTTCTACTTAGTGGTTTAATCAGAGGATCGACCAAATTCAACTTTGACCTTACAAAATCAAGAGAGATAACTCCATTATCTAGTAGCTACCTCACAATATTATGTCTCAACCTTATATGTCTATTTTTTCCATTGAAATTTTTATTTTTAGCTTTGGTAATTGCTGCCTGGTTATCACAGTGCATAAATAGAGAAAGAACTGATCTCATCCATAAAGGGATATCTGCTAAGACGTTTCTAAGCCACTCAACCTCAGAACCTACCTTTTTAAAGACAATAAACTCAGGCTCCATAGTGGACGGAGCAGTGCAAGTTTATTTGGATCATTTTCAAGAAACAGCACCTCCAGCAATTGTAAAAATATAACCACTAATGGATTTCATTTCATCTAAATTTGAAATCCAGTTGGCATTGCTATACCCCTCAGTACAGTAGGAAATCCACTATTATTTAGACCATAGTCAATGGTCCCTCTCAAGTACCAAAGTACTCTATGAATAGCAATCTAATGGTCCTTAGTAGGGCTTTGACTATATCTACTCAATTTGTCGACTGCATAAGTAATGTCAGGTCAGATATAGTTCATCAAGTACATAAGACTACTAATAACTTGAGCATACTCTTGTTATGAGACATTATCTCCTAAATTCTTTTTCAATTATGAATTAGCATCATAAAGAGTAGAGACCGGTTTGCTATCAAAGTGCTCAAATCTTTTAAACAGCTTTTCTACATAGTGCTCTTGTGACAACATGATACTATTAAGTGTTTTAGATATTTTAATACCTAAGATCACATCAGCCTCGCTCATATCTTTCATATCAAATTTGGATGATAAAAACCTTTTAGTCATATTAACAATTTCTAAATTGCTACTCATGATAAGCATATCATCTACATATAAATAGATAATCACTATAGCATAATCAACAATCTTACTATAATTTTATTTATCGGTATTATTTATCACATATCCATCAGCAAGTTGAACTTTATCAAATTTTTCATGCCATTAATTAGGTGCTTGTTTTAATCCATACAAAGACTTGATCAATTTACATACTTTATATTCATTTCCTAGAACTACATACCCTTCAAGTTGATCCATATAAATTTCTTCTTCTAAGCCTCCATTTAAAAATGCAATTGTTACATCCATTTGATAAATTGTCAAATTATGAATAAATGCTAATGCAATTAAGACACTAATGGAAGCAATTCTACTGATAGGAGCAAAAGTGTCAAAATAATTAACATTTTTCTTTTATGTAAATCCTTTAGCTACTAATCTAGCTTTAAATTTATTAATCAAACCATTTGGTTTTAGCTTTCTTTTAAATATCCATCTACATTTGACTGTCTTGGTACCAGTAGGTAAGTCAACTAGCATCCAAGTATGATTGGACAAAATTGATTCAATTTCACTACTGATTGCCTCCTTCTAGAATGGTGCATCAGGTAAAATTATAACTTATTCATAAGTTGAAGGGTCATTATTAATTAGGAATGTATAAAAATCATTTCATATTTTTTTTCTCTTTTCTAACTCTTTTACTCCTTAATTCTAGTTCATGGTCTTCATTAGTCTCTTCCTTATATTTATTATGAAACACACTAATAGATTTCTCTACATTGCTCTTAAAGGGAAAAATATTTTCAAAGAACTCTGCATTCTTAGACTCTACTGTAGTGTTTGGTTCTATGAGTCTATTTTTACTTGTTAATACTAAAAGTTTATATGCAACACTGTTTTGAGTATAACCAATAAAAACACAATCAAAAGTTTTGGGACCTAATTTTCTCTTTTTAGGTTCAGGTAGCAACATCTTTGCTAGGCACTCCCATAATTTTAAATATTTTAGAGTAGGTGCGTTGCTTTCCCATAACTTATATGGCATCTTGCCAGATTTTTTATAGAAAATTCTATTCTGAATAACACAACCTGAAAGAATAGCTTCCGACACCTAGCAAGGGAGAGGAGTTGGGGCTTCTATAAATTCAATCCCTCCTCCATCTTCTCCTCATGACTATGAGTAACCAAATGATGGAAAGGGGGTTTCTTGAAGTTGTCATCATCGAAGAAGACCGCCGGAGGTAGGTAACTTCTGCTCCCCAACTTCTTTCCCCTCTAGCTTCCCTAGAGTGCCAACAAGCCATTGTGGCCACTGGAAATCAAGAAAGGGTCTAAGGCCCTTACTTTCAAATTCATGGAAATAAAGGCTGAATCACAACCATCCTCTTGTTAGAGCAGTTGTGCCTGCTTGCTTGGTCATCTAAGACTTACATTAAGGCAACCAGCCTTTCGATGAGCTGGCGACCAACAGAATTCAATGGTGATTGCCATTGCTGCCTCCTATTTTCTTTCCTATTGTTATTTCATTCACCATTCTTGGATGGTGATAGTAGCTATAATCGTCCATTAGGCTCATCGCTGATGAAGTCCCCCGTGCCACTCTCTCCTCTCTCACTTGTTTTGTCCATTGACGTAGGATAGGGATATTTTCTCTCTCTTGTCCGAGCCCATCCATCAACATAGGGAAAGAAGACCTCTCTTTCATTGGTTTTTCATTTGGCCTTTCTTTCTTGATATTCAATTCGACCTATAAATTGCATTTTTTTATTTATTTAGTTACAATTAGATGTAATTTTAAAGGAATATGATATAATTTATAATTATGATACATTCATGCAAATAATGTGATATTTCATGATTTGAAAATCTTATTAGCATGTTTATATTCTTCTGCTTGCAATGGTGGCTATTCCAATCGAAAATGGAAAAAAGAAAACACAAAACTAAAATAAAATTTTATGATAAATTTCTAACATAGAAATGTACTAATTTGCATTTAAAAATTATAAATGTTCTTATCTTAAAATAGTTTTGGATCTGTAAATATCATTTATTCACACTATAGTCATCTTTATTTCTCTTTCATCTCTTTTTTTCCTAATTTCTTGTTATAATTTTTAAGTTTTATACTACATTGCTTGAAACTTTAAATGCTAATTTATATTTTTATAATATATATTATTATTTGAGCAAATTGTTTTCTATTACGGGTGAAAATAAGACTATTGAAGATATGCAAGATAAGAATAATAGATCTGAAGAAAACATTGAAAATGATTATGAAGAGAGATTCAAAGAAGAGATCTTGAGTGTGAAATCATTTGATAAAGGAGAAAAATATCTGATAGAGCTATAACTTCTTGCAAATATTATAAAGAGTATTAAGTGGTAATTCTAAAGCTGAAACCAGTCATTTGAAATGTCATCCTTAAAATATTTACAAGAAGTATCTAAAGAGTCTTCTAAATTTAACCATGAAGATAGTAGAAGATTACTTGCAAAATTTATCATTTATGCCAAGCTTCCATTTCAGATTATTGAGCATCAATTTTTATTGATTTTATGAGATCTCTTCGGTTGTTATTTAATATAATGGGTTGAAAAACTGTAAGTAGTGATAGTATGTCTCTCTATTAAGAGAAAAGAAAAAATAATTCTTGATATGTTTAAGAAATTAACTCTTGTGTTAGTTTCACCAGTAATATTTGGACATCAGTCAAAAAATTAGGTCTATCTCCCTCAAAATATATTCCATTAATTTCAATTTTATTTTGCATAAAAAAGTAATTAGCTTCTAGAAGTTGTCATATCCTTACACAAGTTTTATGATCGAAATTAGAAAATGTCTTATTGAATAGGATTTGGATTCTAAGATATCCACCATGACTTTAAATAATTGCACAACAAATGATGGTGTAATTAAAAGTGTTGTAAAAGACATCTACATTGGTATTTTGCGATTATCCATATGGCATAATTATGAAGCAATAAGAGTCCCTATCTAAATAAACATAAAAGAATATGAGTCATTATTTGATTACGAGGGGATAACTATGAAGTGGTCAAAGAGACCTAATTTTATATAACTAGAACTGTTATCCAATAATCCTTATAAATGGAGGATGAGGCTGACTACTTTTGATTATAGAAAAAAATATGAGCTAAATAAAAAACACGCATATTCTCTCCACGTGAGGAAGAGATTTCTTTTCATTAATAAATTTCTCTCCATTAATTTTTCTAGGCTACCAACTTTGGCTTTGTTAGCTCTGATAGTCATCGCACGAGGCGAGAAAGATACAACAGCATTACGTAAAGACACAATAAGATTCATAATAGACACAGCTCTGATAACCATCGCAGAAGGCGACAAAGATACAACAACCATCGTACGAGGCGACAAAGACACAACGAGATTCATAATACAAGCCAAAGATCTTGATCTATTTTATTTAGATTTCAAAAAGGCATTCCACTTGCCCTGTGTTCTTTTATAATTTCATCAACAATGGTATCAATGCTTGTTCATACTTGCTATTCACCTTTATATTGTGTTGAATCTCACATGGCATATTTTTGTATGCTATATTGTGATTATTAATGATAAATTGATATATACAATGTTGATGTCACTAATGGTAGATATATGCATATTGGGTTATGATCATTAATATATGCATGTGATGATATGATCACCAATGGTAGATCAATCCAGGTTGAGTTTTAAAAGCATGAAATTTATATGAATATGCTTTTAATGATGGAGTAATCTCCTTGTAAATTTGAAGAAAAACATATGTGAGATTAAATTATAATTTAAACCTAACACTTTTTTTTTGAAACTTTAAGTCTGATTTTGACTTGATTAATCAGATTATTACATAATAAAATTAATACCATTAGAAAGTAGATTGTGAGAGTTTTCTGATGGTATATTATTTGTTAAATTTGTGTTAAAAAAGAGAGATACAAGTGATGCACATGATGAATAAAAAGAAAATCCGAATCCCATCGTGGGTCATGTGGGTTGCACGTTGTGGGCCAACACGGGCAAGGCCCTATTCTGTGGGTTGTGGCTCATGCCCCACTTGTGGGCCTCCACTATGGGCAGGGGCCCCGCATTGCACACCGGATTGCACACTATGGGTTAGACCTCTGAGACCGTTTGCATCACTCGAGCATGAAGTTATTATACCTAATGGGTAATAATAGTAGAGTTCCATAAAAGTGAATTTGGGCCTATAATTAAAAATATATAACCTCATTGCATAATCACATGTATTAATAATTTTCATAATGTGATTATTTTCATGGTATGAATATTTATTTGATGATAATTACAAATTTATGCATTTTTGGGCATAAATTATTAATTTGTAATTTTAGACTTAAATCCCGCTTCCTTGTGAGGTGAGTGTGGAAATTTCCATTCAATCAACCAATGTGTATTAGGAACAAAGATTAGACATTGGTACATATGTATGGTTATTTTATAAACTGTTCTAATAATTCTTTGTAAGAAAAATAATGAGTAGTATCTCAATTATGTTTTATTGCTTTATTTGATGATGTTGCTGTGGATTATGGGTATTTTATTCTTGATCAGTCAGATATATTATTTTGCCCTACATATTAGGAGATGATAAATAGCTAAATGCAAAATTTTTTGATCTTAATATATAGGAAAGAATTTTGTGGTCTAATTGGATTAGAATAAAATCTAAGATATATGTGCCTAATTTAATATTTACTCAATAATTGTAGTGAAATGGCCTCCAAGAACCCAATTGTCTAACTAAAACTAATAAAATTGATGAAAAAAATTACAACATATGGCATAGGAAAATATAGTACTTCCTTAATAAAAAGGTAGTACTTCAAATCCCAACCAACAACATAAACCCATCTGCGAAAGGGCAAATGGCCCAACACTGCTGTAACCTAGAAGCTTAACAAAATTAGTGCAAGAAGGATAGGAGTATATGCTTTACTATATTAAGCTTCATGTAAGATGATCTAATTGAAGAGTTTAAGAACTTACAGGCCACTAAAGAAATGTAAGAATAACTTAAGCTGAAATATAGAGGCACGATAATAATTAGGCGGCAAGCCTTGAACTTAAGGTTCAATCAGTATATGCTAGATCCAAAACATTTCATGAGTAATATTTTCAATGATTAAAGAATTGAAGGATGCTAGTAATAATTTCACTAATGAACAGCAAGTTGAAACTGTTATTAGAGGTCACTTCTTGAATCCTCTTGGGATCAAGTGAAATTAGTGCCAGCACAAAGCGAGGTTGTAAAATAAAATTTCAAATGTTTTCCATCTCTACAAGATTTCTTACAGCAAGATAATGTAATTTATGGTTCTAAGGACTCTAAACTTGCCACAACCTACATCAAGAAAAAGAAGAAAAAAAAAAAGGTTCTAGACTTGCTTCTAAAATCTGGTCCATGCCGCCTAAAATGTGACTTACAAGATTTATATGAGCCATATGCATTTTTGTGCCTTATATTTTGTCTCTACATATTCCATTTATAAGAATTCAAAACCTATGAATTTTAGTTTTTGGATGACTTTTATGCTGTGCACTGTGCGCTATTGAGGCCAAATCCTATGAACAAGACTAACCTTGCTTTCTCAGGCACCAACCATGCTATTTCATATTTATCTCTTTCTTATATCTCCAGCATGAGGTTGAATCATCCTTTCTACTGAAACCTCCTCATTCCAGTAGTCACGAGTGAGTTCTTCACCGCTTTGTCATCAAATGACACCACTAGAAGAAAATCCATTCAGGTAATGGTTACCCGCTGGGCTCTTAACCATTAAGATAATTTATTCCTCATGTCTGTATTTTATATGCATGCAAGCGTGCAACATTACGGACCTTAACGCCACAAAGATATTGCTTGAATTTTCAGAGGCACATGGTGATCCCATGAAACCTCATTATCATCCTCACCATATTATCCTATATTGCTTCTTCCAAAGTCCAGCATCTCAATACCAAATTCCGTGCTGGTGCCATGAGGTACGGTGTCAACAAGTCCGGCATGTGGGTCGGTGTACCTTCAGTGCCGAATTTTAGTTCAGTATCAGCATATAACACAATATGCTTAGCATGAAATGATATCCATAAATATGGCATATCATGGCTTATTCTCTCTCCTTATCATTCTATATAATAAAAGCAATATAAAGACGTCGTTTGGATAACTCCTGGCCATCCATGATTGGGATCCCCCTTTGATTTCAATATTCACCACATTTGTAGTCTACATGTGTTAGCTCTAATAAATTTAAGCACTTGATGTTCATACAATCCTCCATAAGTTTCCAATTTGAAAATATATATATATATATATATATATATATATATTTATTTATTTATTTATTTATTTTTATTTTTATTTTTATTTTTTTTTGGTTCAAAACTTACATTTTATTTGTGAAGAGGGTGCACTATAAACTACATCCGACCTAGCTTAGCTCAACCCTAATCTGACCTGTCCAAACTTGCAAATTTGTGTAAGAATACTAACAGCACATACATATTTATATTTGAATCTCATCCATCCTACCATTAGTTATGTGAAACATTTAGGGCATAGTCCCTTTGGCAACTATTTTAAATCTTCTTGCCAGCAAAGCCTTGGGTACAATTCAGTTTGAATTGTGAAGTCCCCAGCTGGATGCAACTAGGCTTGACCTAACTTATTCCTGAAGGTACTTGGGTAGCAAAATGTTGGATTTCTTTCAATCAGGGTGGAGGTTGGATTTTCTGTTTTTAGTTTTGTATGCTTCAATAATCTCTTTAGATTTGTGTTGTTAGTCTGTAACTGGACCTTACTTGCCTAGGTTGCACCTCATCCAATCAATTATCAGAATCAAGAGTGAGCTGCGTGCGAGAATGGTAAGAACGATTTAAAGTTAGTGCCAACGAAGGGGGGAGATACCTCGACATACATAACACCTTACAACTTTTTGGCCATCACCACCTTTTAACGACTGCTATTTTTCATTTATTTCTGTTAGTGTGGTTTCTTAAAACTGCACCTAACATCCAAGAGGTTGGATTAAAAGTGCTTTGAAGGTGTGATAACCCAAAGATATAACAACACAAAACATTAGATGAAGGCACACAACTTTCATGAATTAAAATAATTTTAAAGGTCGATCAAAATGACAGGAAGTGGAGAAATAGAATGGAGATAAGAATAGGGACTGGTCTTCGTATTTATGATCAACTATTCGAAGACTGCATTGTAAGACAACAAATAGCTGGATAAAACACATTGTTTTTGTATAAACACTAGCAAAAAGGCATAGAACTGTCTACAAGCAACGAAAAGCCATTGATACCCAAAAACACGTATTGGGCATGTCTACAAGCATTAAGCTGGCCTCTCCTTCAATAATCAAGATAACTTTCAGACATTGTCCATTTATCTCCTTTGGTAGAGTTATTTATATCATTTTAATTATCTAAAATATTTATTAAAAAAACACTAGAAAAACCTTCAACAGAATAAAGAAAGTGAGAATACAGAGAAAGAAGAACAAAGTAAAAAGATACCCAAAATGATACAGCACATGGTACAGTTTGTTGTGCACCAAGAACATTGATCATCATCAAAAGATTGCTGACCATCAATCTAATTTTTGATGATTTATAACCACTTCTCAAAACATCCGTACTGCTACAATCAGACAATCAAAAGTTCTCATACACGACAGAACCTTGCATGCTTAGATTCCAAAAGCATTAATTTTACCATGTTTGAGAGGAGAATCGAAGTGAAAAGAAGACCCATGTTTATTTTCTTCATTGCATTAGCAACATTATAGCAGAGAGACCCAGTAACCTACAAGCAATCCTCTAAAATGAAACGTAAGAAATTGAATGACTTGACATGTGACAATCATTTAAGTCATCTGTGAACATAGGAGGCAAGAGGACTTATATTGTTGACTCCGTTGCATGAGCAACACCATAGTAGATACACCCAGTAGCCCACAAGCAACCCTACAAAATTAAACTTAAAAATTTGAATAAATTAGGCTTAAAAAATTGAATAACTTAGGCATTATTTGCGACTATCATTTAACTTCTTTGAGAACATAGGAGGCAAGAATTCACAGCCTTGGTATATGAGCATTCAAGCATTCTCCATGGTTGTTTGATAAAAAAGAGATACGCTTTTAAATGTCACTAGCGAAGATAAAAAATACTCATATATTAGAAACGTTAAGCGAAACATCTTGAATGGCCGAAGTAGACAGGAGAAAAGAGATCGCCGCCGCAGTTGCCATCAGGAAGAAGCCCCTGGATCACGTTCCTTCTAAAAAAGATAATGTCTGACATCCATTTGTTTTTTGGGGATCAAATGATCCAACGTTTCCCTGTTTGAAATAATTCCTCTCTTGGCACCTGCTAACACTTTCTCACCTCTAGCCATGCAAGGAAATCTAATGTAAAAGCTGTGCAGATATCTATTGGGCCTTAGGTATTTGGTAACCATCAGGAAGCAGAATTCGAATCTAGGCTCCTCCATGAATTACATGGTCTTCCAAGAAAACCTATAGCAATTAATGGCACAAAACTATTTTGTCGCAAATTGCAGATAAAATGCAGCTGCAGTGAATTTTTTCCTTGGCAATGCCACATAAATGAGCTGTCAAAGGATACAGCAAACTGAACAATTTGAGACTTTAAATACAAGAATTTAATGAAAAAAGGAAAAAGGAAACCTTGGATTCTGCAGCAAAGCAAAAAAAGACAATCACCATATTGACCGATGATAATCAATCATACTGGTACATATCAGCATCAATCATACTGCAGCATAATACCAGAAGATTTTGCACAAAGATTCAATATATAATTTTAGTTGCCAGATCTTCTACTTGGGTTAATGCACCCATTTTCGAATGTTCTTGGATACTCAAGCTTGCACACATACTTCTTAAGCACTTCCTTACTAAAAATTTTTCTAAAATATCAGATTCCTTGCCCCCACACTCGCTCCCAATTTTGGCAACTAAAAAAATACAAATCCAGGCCCCTAGAGCTCACCAACAGCAAATCACAAATCGTGTGAAGAAAGAGGGGAAGCAACTAACTTCATGCCAATTCTATCTCCACCAACTAACTTCATTACCATTTTAATGGCATCCCATGATGAGATTGCCATATGGGCCATCTCAACAGTGCAGACTTGGGAAGGAGCATCTACCGTTCAAGTATTTCACTTATTTAACACACAGAAATATAAACTCATGCAGTTAGGCAGATCTAGCATACAGACCATAAGTTGATGTAGTGATTTCAAATGGAAAGATGCAAAGGACAGTAGGAATTGAAAAAACCAGGAGATGAAAGGTAGCCATTGCAAGCATATACATCACTTGTGAAAGAGAAGTGATACGTATGAAGAGGTTGCTGTCTTGGGCAATGGATGAAGGGGCAGGAGATGCCAACATAGTGGATTGTATATTTGCTGATCATTGTTAAATCACTTGCATCTCTGACTTGTCAGAGTCTACACCAAGGATGCAAGCCATTATCATGACAGTATTGATCATTGCCGAACATTGCACAAGGGCTAGCCAAAACTTGGAAAGGCTCATCATGAAAATATTGATAGTGCTGACAAAGTAAAATATCTACATACTAAATTACATTAATCTGACCAAAAGATGGCAAGCATCAGCTTAACAGGGACAATGAGAAAAACACAAACTAAAAATTTGCAATGGTGACAATATACATTAAACTAACATCAGCATCCTGTAACCACAAAGAGAGAAAAAAGAAAAGAACCATTTTCAGAGAGAGAACATTTATAATAGTTGCATTTTGATAAATTAGTTTTCAATAAGTATCAAATCCTAACCATCTTAAAATTTTATGGCAACGCTCAGTACCTACCCAAGAAACTTTCTTGTAGGACCCATATTTTCTGCTATAGATCTCAAAATTACAGGATTAAGCCCATTATAGGGGGTGAGATTTATGAATATTTCATGGAAAGGGCTGTATTCTACATTCACATATCAAAAGCTAGATGCCAGGTTCTACTAACAAACAGATTAAATCAATCACTTTTCCTGCTTTCAAATCAAATAAAATTATGGCGTCCAGAAAAAGGCTGGGCACAAAAGGGTCTAGACCCTCTAGGATGCATCTAATAAAGTCAACGGCTTGGATCAAACAGCACAATTTATTTCACAATGATTCTAACCCTTATATAGCTGCCAGGACTGTCACTGGAGTTTATTGGAGAATCAAAGTCATCTGACACCCCCAAATTTATTTGTCTACCAGATTTGCATCTGTTTACTTTTTAATCAGAGTCTAGATCAGCAGGTTACATGATCCTCAATCAACTTGGTTCTTAACTCAACTCTGGATGCTTAGCTCTTAGGTTACTGAGCCTTTAACTTACTATTTTCCTAGATTATGAATCTAAAGGCCTGAGGAAGCTTAAATATAGTACGGGAGTTCTATTGATGAAAGATTTATTGCCAATAAAGAAATTGGCTGTCTGGCCAGACTTGACCTCCTATATCTCCCTCTGTAGTGCCTTCATAGCCCTGCAACTAGTCTCTGTCTCCCCCTCCCTAGAGTCTTCTTTTCCCCTTTTTTCTCTCTATATTTTCTTTATTTCCTTCCCCTTTCCTCCTCTAATATTCTCTTAAACTACAGGAATATATATGGTTTTCAAAAATCTGACTCCTTCAGGTTCATCATAATATTGTGGAGTGCATGGACCACACGAGATGATGTTGGAAAAGGTAATTCCAATATATACATATCCCACAACATTGGCACTGTGTGCACAAATAAAACATGTTTAGTTTTGGACATAGTCAGACATTACCCATAATATTTTCCACATAATTCAAGCCTATTTGTGTTGCTGATGTACAATGATAGCTGTGAAATATTAATTTATAGAATATATTTGGGCAAACTACACAACAAAAATGTTTAAACAACAAGAAGAATACATATCTTCATATTCTTAGATTAATATGGATTAGTTATGTACCACACATTCTCAGAACATGTCTATATAGTATATACTAGCAAAAATCTGTCAAGTAGTTTAAACTACACACCCAATTATATTCCCAACAATCCAGAGTCCTAGGAGGGGCGAATCGGGGACAGAGCTAACCTATCTTTTCTTACACAAAGCGACTGCCCCAAAACTCGAACTCATGACATTGCACTTGTCAGCCTAAGCCCTTACCATTGCACCATGCAATGGCCCTAAAAATCACTCAATTAGTTTAAATTTTTCAAAAATAATAAAAATAAGAACTTCTATCAGCCTATTAGCTGCAAATGTAGTGACAAATTTTGGTATCTTTCTGTAGCAGAGTGTATCAAGCGTCCGTATTTTTCAGCACAATACTAATATCATATGGCCCCCGGCTTACCATAAGTGCAATATGCAATGCTTTCACCCTTTCTTGTGAAAACCAGACTGAATTGCAGTGATATTCAGTTTATGGCTTCCTGGTTTGACTGCAGCTCAACACCAGGTCGACCGGCCTCTTATATATTTATTTTCCATTTTCAATTTCAAGACTGATCCATATGGCTTTTCCTAAAACCTTCGACCAAACCATATCACCTTTCCTAAGTCCCAAGTTCCCTCTGCTTCTTCTCAAATCCGCTTGAAAATAGAGCACAATAAGAAGAAGATAAGGCGGGAGAGATCAAATCTAATGGTTGGCACACCTCAAACTACAAGAAGATGAAGAAGAAAAGGAAGAAGAGGTGCTTCGAGTCACTCCCCCTCAGTTCCCAACATTGTTTGTTATGTTGCCCTTGCTAATAACATACTTGGCCAAATCTTGTCCTATTACCATCTAAACCCACCAAATCTAGCCTCGGCACTCTGTTTCCAATGAATCCAGAGAGAAAAAGTGGAAGAGGTGGAGGATTTATGATCTAGTTGGATGGCTTCCCTCCCCACCACCCTCTCCCTCTTTCATGGTGCCTCTCATGGGCAGGATAGGATATAAGAGAGTGCAAAGATAACAAAGCTTCATCCCCCACCTTTTTTCTCTTCTTTTTATGTTCTCCACCTGAACAGGATGCTCTCATTTGACTCATTGATCAATCCAATTCATCAGGTTGAATAGGTTTATATGATTTTCATATTTTTAATTGACCCAACCTCTATTTGACATCAGGCGATGGATGACCGGGTTAACCCAACCAACCTTTTGAACACCAGTGAAAACACCTCCTTACCTTCTGTAGAGATATATGTTCCACATTTAGAACAACTTTACGATCAAAAAGTTCGTGCTCACCAATAACAATGCACCCCTAATGGTCTTCCTAATGATGAAATTACTGCTAGCCTTTTCATCTTCATTACAAACTATACCATTAAATTTACTTTGTCCTCAAGCAAGGTTCACAATATCGAGGATTGAACCAATATGACATGCTCTGTATTGAACATCATGCCAATAAAGGTCATCGATATTTATGTATAGAAACACCCTTGATATTCTTTGGCCTCCAAAATTTGTTTTAAGGTTCTTTTATCCTCCCAAGCAGGCATATCACTTCTTTTATGCTAACCTCAATTTGCACAAAAACCACAAGATGTTGCTCAGTTCAAGCAGTTCGAGTGGTTCCTGCTCAAACCACTCCCCTCTATCAGGAGAGGCCTGGTTCGATACAAATTAGGATAACATCTACATGCACAAACATGCTTGCATGTGTTCTTGAGGTAAATTCTTTAACTACTATGAATATAAAAAAAGCCCTGCTTGTCCTTAATCCTATGATTTCCACGAACATAGGAGCAAGAAGCACCTTCAACTTAGTCCATTAAACTTTCTAGGCTAATCCAACAATCATATCAAAAAAGTGTGGTACATGCCACCTGTATTTGCCACAAAATACTTTCTACATTTCCAACACAAGGATGGAGCTAGGAGGTCTTCTTTCTCTTTAGATTTATTATTTTGTGACTTTTGGAGATTTCTGGCTTTTTTTTGGAAGCCTTAAAAAGTCAAAGACAAATCAGTAGGTTAAAGTTAAGGCCTATAAATCCATGTAATAAGAATGTGTGTGTGTGTGTGTATGTTAAGAAATGAGCCTTTAATTACTAATGGTCAGAAATTAGATCTTTCCTCCTCGAAAATTGGGAAATTTGCAAGAATGGAGCACTTTTATTTTTAAACAAAAATGGTTTGTTTTGGAGTTCATTGGACCATCATATCCTTGCCCAATGACTATTTATAAGATCATTTTTAATTTTTTTTATATTTGCATTGACAAGTATAATAGATTCAATACATGTCTACTTATAGAACTTTCATGTTGCATTGACAGGGATTATATATTAATCCATTACCAATATGTGTGCACTAAGATACATGCTTGCATTCATTACCAAGCAGATTATTGTTGAAGGCCACTGCATAGATGGTAGACATCCCTTAGGACACCTAGACGAGCCCAACCTAGAAAATCACAGTATTATATTCACAAATACATACAAAAATGCATACATATCTATAAATAATCATATAAACATTTTTGTGTTACATGCATATATATGTAACAATATATATGTACCAATACATGCATAAATATATGCACACACACTCACATATTCATATATATATATATATATATATATATATATATATATATATATATATATATATACATGCATGCATGCATACAGAAATGTATAAATGTATTGTATATAAAATATTTCTTAAAATTTCTTTCTATAAATAATTCATGGATGCTATTGAGGAGTATAAACATCTTAAATTTAAGTCTCAAATTATACCATATGTACAAAAGCTTGAGGCAAGCTCCTACATCTAGCAGACAATTGAGAATGGTTGGCATTCTCTGCCAAATGAGGTAAGATTAAAAGTATTTCATTGCTTTCGTTATGCATTTATAAATATATTGGAAATTTTACAAACTACAATATAACTTGAAAAGGTTCTTAGTTGATGACAATCACTATGTTTGCTTCAAGTTATGGTTTAGAGATTTTGTACCAAATCCATCATCTAGGTCTCTTAGTTGCATAGGCAACCACCAATGCTTGTGGCTGGGTCCATCACATAGGCTGTTTGACAACTGTCTGTTTGCATCAACTAAGATAGATGTGGGAACTCTTGAACGGTAGGGGCATCACAAACCATTCAAGACCAAAGCAGAGGATTCCTGCAGGGAAAATGTTTCTTGTTTTTGAAACTATGAAAATTAATCGGATTTTTTATGTAAAATTCCCTAGGAAATTTAGATCATCAGGAGAAGGATTAAAATATCCTGTGTCAACACTATGTTGATCAAACACTAACATGTCCAGCACAATGCTTGAGTTGATACTAGTGTTGCATGCTAGTAGGGCACCAGCAATTATACATACTACGTCACATCAGCCTTGCTGATTGTCACTTCAAGCCATGATGCCTCTACAAGGGCATCATTCCTCATGATATTCAGATGTAAAATTGTAAAACAAATTTCTAGTTTTATTTGGTAAAACATGGTGGAGTCAAATTGATCATCCTCACCTCTATTTCTGGCACAATCAAAACCATTATCCTTTCTCTTTAGCATTTTTCTTTTTTCAATTGATCTCAAAAATTTGATCATATGCCTATGCAAAACTTATCCCAAATTATTTCACAGTAGCTGGTACCAATGCAAATTGACTGGCATCAAAAAAGACTTGTTTTACAGCAGTAGGAAAGAAGATGCAAGACGCCATGTTTAATTTCATGGAGAAGATGGACAATACTGTCCAAAGAATTGTATATTTTGGCAATTTTGTAAAAGCAACAATATGGTACTTCAGAAGTCCTAATATATTCGATCACTAAAAATTCTCATGATTCCTAAAGAAATGAGAGCAGTGATCCAGCTTCATCTGGATACCTCAAGAACGATGAGAAGATGAATGAAAATCAATTCATCATAGGAGATGATCACTGAAGTAGCTAATGGATGCCTATGTGATTGTGTTTATTTTACAAATATCAAACTTGAATCATCTAAAGCGAGATGAATCTGTTATCCTGCTTCATCCACCATTCAGTAAAACTCAAACGACATTAGAATGAGACCACAGGAGACTAAGATCAGATGATTCAATTGCTCAGGAACTCAATAAAGTCTTCATCGTCAAGTCACAAAGATTCAGCAATGGAGCATAAAATTGGTGTTCATCAGCATGATGCAAAGGTTCAACCGTTGAAGTCTCACATGCCACGACCATGTTAGTTAGAACGCAAATGCGCGCTGAGCCTGTGCCCAGCATGTTCAAGGAGCAGAACAAACAAAAATTCTTGCTGACATGAGTGGCTAACTGGTGATCTTGAGACAAATTCATAAGGAGAAATTGAGTTGATGTCAGCTATCATTCAGTGTTACACAAACAAATACCTATATATCAATCAAGACAGTCTGATTAGGATCTAATTCTTTTGCTTCTTTGATCCAATTTTAGTTTGGGATTAAGGCTTTGTTGTTGTTGTTGTTGTTGTTATAGTATCCTATAAGAACTCAAAAGATTTCCTCCTCAATCTCTAACCATCTTTGATATACATATAACCTCAAGAACTTACTCCTTAGTCTTAACTTTCTTTACCCATTAGATTCACAAAACTTGCATTATATCATCATATTCTCACCTGTAATTCAACATCAGTTCAACACTGAATCCTCATAAAAGCCTCTAACTGTCTATATCAATCTTCCTAGGTATCCATACTCATTCTCTAAATCCTGTTGGGGACTTAAAAAGCTTCCCTGTTTCGTTTAAACCAAAAAGTTTCTCATCTGTCTCACTCTCTGACAGTGGATGGCGACTGGTTATCTTCGATTAGAACCCACAGGATATGTATAGCTCTCAGGATCTATCACTGTATGCACATGGAAACTCTTAGCAGTCCTGCATCACTACAATGACTAGGTAACTTAAAGATGCCTCTTACTTGTATTGAGAAGACAGGTAATGTATACCACCAAACAACAATCTCAAAATTAGCCATTCATTTATTTCTTGCATTGAAATTGAGCAAAAACCCAGAAATATGAAATACTAATATGCAAAATCTGCATTTCATATCCTCGAATCCAGACAGATGGTACTCTAGAGAGAACTTAGAGCTTGGCAATAATTAACTAATGCTAACAACCAATAAATCAGATATTAGGTTAAGATTTGAGATAAAGAAGAAATTCAAATATGATTCTAAATCTGAAATATATTTACTCCACTCTCATCCTACACTTTATATATAAATCACTAATTTATGTATAAATCACTATGTCAATTATATAATAGGTTTTCCCATACCCTGTGGCAACCATGCTTAGTGCTATCTTTAGTATCTTCCACAACCATATTGATTGTACAATGTAGAATGTTAGCAAGTGCTAATAATTTGTACCAAACGACAAGATTGTGATCTTCAAAAAAGCACATCATGCTAACATCAAAAAGGAAAAAAAAATGTGGTCTCAAAGATAAAACAGATTTGCAGCAACCTTCATGTTTAGCCAGGTTTGGCCCTTTGATGTACTTCCTTTGTGAACGACACTGCATTTGGCCCTTTGATGCACTTCGTCTGGGAATGACACTGCTTTTAACCATACAGATCAAGATTGAGGAATTTATAAGTATGATAGTTTTGATATTTGGACACTTGGACACAGCACGACATGGTAGGAAATTCTAATCAGATCCTACTTATGTCGGAACAAAACAAAGCATCAGCATTTGGCACATGCTTCTGGAGTGCCCCAGCAAAGGGCACTTCAAGATAAATATTTAGTTCTCAATCATACCATGCTCTAGATATGATTGACCTAAAGTGTCTAAATTCTTCTACTAAGGTGCCATACTTTTTTACTTCTTCCTTCACTAATATAGCAATATATAACAAATTTTTAAGCAAATGTACTAATCACCAATCTACTTCGACTATTTGATATCATATTTATGTAAAAGTGTATTTATTTATAATATTTAAACTGAATAAAAGTGTTCCATGAATAGTTTTCAGAAATTGCAATGCTATATGCTTTGGAACATGTAAACACTTGGGACAAGTGCCTGATTAAAACTTCTCTACAGACCACATGTATAAGTGTCAAAACAAGCAGCTTATCTTACAAGTTTGTCACAACATGCATTGTCATTCTTATGAACATGTTCATTAAACTAGTACATGTGCATTTGACAAAAGATAAACTTAAATTGCAATGACCTCCTTGTTGAGGCAATCAAGTGGACAAGAAATTGATGGCAAACACAGGCCACTTTGAGCATCATTGCAGCACAATTTGAAGACTATGAAGTTTCGTGAAACATATAAATTGTTCATTTGATTGTTTATTCATCTGTCCATAGTGCAACCCATTATTTATGGGACAAAATGAGGACTAATAAAATGTAACTAAGAATAATTGGAGTGCCAATGAGCACCATCATTATTTTCCTATTTCCTTTAGATGGAAAAGAAAATAGAATGGTAAAAACAAACACGTTTTATGTATAATATATTGTTGTAAGTATAAGAAAGTAGTTATTTTGAAATGTGATGATTTTTTTAATATATCCTTCATTGCATAAAAAGTTTCCAAGGAAAATAATTGTATTTTAGCTGCCTCACCCCACTCCTCAAACACACAATTCTTCTACCTAAGAACTATTGAACCATCCTGTACAATTCCGGGCATACCGAACCAAATCGATTAATAACTTGAATGGTTTGTCCAATTGATCCACTCCCATAAATAAACCAGGTAGGGTTTTTATAAAAAACCTCTCCTCTCTCCCAATCATCCTTGCTTCTTCCCTCTCTCCCTCTCTCACTCTCCTAATCTTCCTCCCCTCTCCCCTCTCTCCTAATCTTTCGCGACTCTTCCCCTATGATGATATCACCGACACTGATGCCAATGATTAAGGTTCCACAAAAACTCCACAATTAAGGTTAAGGTTCAGTCATCTCCACCAACATTGGTAGGAGGCATGCCCATCTTGCCCCACCACCCCCCCTCCCCCCAAAAAAAACTTAAATTCTAAATTTTAATAACCTATCACAGAAGCACCTTGTTTCCCACACCCTTAAATAATATGCACAAATTTAGCCTCAACCATTTACAATAAGCAACAATTCTCCCTAGTATGACTCACATTCACCCTGTTACGTTATAATCCCTTTAGATCCTTTATCCCCAGCTTATTGGAGCCCTTCTCTTAAAACGTTACTTTCCATCTTTTTTTTATTTTTTTTATTTTTTTGACTTTCTACAGAATTGCTTATATGTTGGCTAAACAAAACTGACATTTCCTCTGATCCAAAATGTTCCACCCTTTACCCTTCTAAGAGCCCTAGTTGTGAAGCACTAAGTTATAGCAATGAAGAACCAGGTAACAGACCTCATTCATATTTCCATTTGGATCACTTCAATCTTTAATTTCTGGTTCAGGACCATTTGAAGTATCAATAAAATGCATATGAAATTGGAGTGAAAAGTTCAGCATCTGAGGAGAAAATTAATCACCATCTTGATGCAGACCAGGGGCCGAAAATCGGCTGATTTTTTCCATGAAAACTGTTTTCTGGAAACAGTGCAAGCCTTAAGAAGTTGTATGAGAAAAAGAAGCATCATAAGCAATGGCTGGATGTGCTAAAGATCAAGATTTGATTCTTTTTATTGAATTATGATTGCTGAAATAGATTCACAACATGAAAAAAACAATGAGATTATTCTAAGGTGGAGAAAAGCCTTGCGCAAAACCCAGCAACCCCACTCTCCACCAGAGAGAGAGAGAGAGAGAGAGAGAGAGAGAGAGAGAGAGAGAGAGAGAGAGAGAGAGAGAGAGCACAGCCCATGTGAAACGAACAAAATGAAAGTAAAATAACATATATGACATTGGAAAGTACGAGGGCAGATGGCGAAAAAGAGTCTCTAAAGTGATGATAACAAGCGTAAAGAATTTGCGAACTCTTGATTGATGATAGTTGAAATCTTGTATGCTGATTGTTAAGCAACTGAAGCTTAAAGTAAAGCAACAAGATCTACCCTATCAGGCATAGTAAATGATAGAGAAGACACAACTAAGCAAATAAGCTTTTGTATCAAGAACCACATTGTTGAAGAGTGGATCTATGATATGGTTAAAGGCAATGGTAGTGTTGTCAAAGCTGTGCTTTAGGTGTGTTTAAAGGGCGAGATGCAAGGTGCCAAGGCTTAGGCATTTTTCATACCTTAGGGTGAAACCTATGGCACAAAGCGCTAAGTACCAAGGGTTAAACACTTTCTATACTCCAGGTGAGGCATCTTCATCTAAGCATACATGAAGTGAAAAAGATGCATATTTTTTATTTGATTTGAAGTGCAAGAAAAGCACGTCTTACTTAATAAGCTATGTTTGAAATATTTTTTCAACTTTATCATATTTATTAGACTATATTAATTTTATGATACATCATCTCATATATAATTATTTTTCTTACTATACAAAAAAGCTAAAAATTGGAAGACCAAGAGATGAAACACCAAAAATTATACAATCATCTAAGAAAGAAGAGGGAAGACATCAAAGGACTATATATTTCAATTGAAGAAGAGAAGACTTTCCATTGAGTTAATAGGCTAAATATATTATTATTATTATTATTATTTTAACTTTTTTAAATTTGTGTTATAAATCTTTCTTATATAAATTATTCTACCATTTATTTCAAAAATGTGCACCTCATTCTGCTTAAGCCCACGCTTCGCGCTTTGCACCTTGCACCTAAGCTCCAAAAGTCCTTTGCGCTCAAGTACGCCTAGAGCTTTTAACAACACTGGGCAAAGAGAAATCATGGTTACATGTCTAAATGATGTCAAAATTAACACCTACCTTTTCACCAAATTAGAAAGATTGTCTAATTAATATCGAGATGTGAGGAATAACCAGCAAAACTCAAAACTCAACAAGTGCTATCCACATGAAAAGTATACTTCTGCCTAACACAAAATGTCAGGTCATGCTTGAGTCTATGCTGTAGCCCATGAGGCCTCCAAATACATAGGTTATCTGCTTCTTCTTAATACAGAAAATGATCTATGATGAGGAGGGACAAGATAAAGTAGGGAAACCACAAATGGCAAGAATATTTTTTCCCTTTGTTTTTCCTAATGAGGGATACTCTAAGATTTATAAAGAAATTGAGTTGCAAAACCAAAAGGAAATTGGAAGGCTTAAAGGAAGCTAGACTCTCAATGTAAGCATAGGAATGGGCTAGACGTAGAAGTACATAAATATTAAAATTCAAGTTTGGTTGCATGTGGCTCTTTTCCCACTTTCAAGGCTTTAAATCTCATGAAACAAAAGTATCCCAATTTTTACACGAAAAAAAACAGAATGAGACGTCCTGCATCTCATCCCATTTCGATTATCAACCCGGTTAGGCATCCTAATACTTGCTTAGGATTTTTTTTTCTTAAAAATATATATATGTGTATTTATGAAGCTTTAGTGTTTTATTTATTTTTTAAACATATTTGAACTTCAAACGTTATATCTTTATGATAAATTAGATCTATTTAAAATTGATACTATAATGTACTATGACGGAGATGAGATAGGACGGGATAGCCAAGATTAGTTTCGAAATCTCTTTGGGACAAGACATCTTGGCCGTCTTGGACCTTGTCCCATCGAAATTTGAATCACTGCCTACTTTATCTTTTCCCTCCTTTCTTCTTATTCACGGTCTTTCATTTTATCTATGACAACATTAGGCTTGCAATGGTTAGATTTGATAATAACAGCTAAATTAGTATCAAGAGTTAAGGTGTTTCGATTCAGCTTCTAGATATATAGTTTCATGTGATCGATTATATCTCTTAAGGAACAAGCAGAACATTATATTTCGAAATAGCAACCAACTATTGCTCATTTCTTCATAAAGTCATTGAACATTATTCTATTATTTCTTAAATAAGGTCGGCACATAGTCTGGTAAATGGACAATCTCACCAATAGAATAAAACAATACAGAAATCAGCTGATGGTTACTGGGTCTTCCTTGGTGCTGATTTCCCTTTCTCACCATGATAAATAGCATTCTTCATGTTTATCCACATATCACAAATGAAGAGTCCACACCTAACAAAAAGAATAAAGCGTATGTAATGCAATGTCATACCAAATTTGAGAAAGATCAGAGCATTAGTATCATGGTATGCCATATCAGTGCATATTGTCCCATACTGGGCATACCATATCAAATTAGTACCAAACCAAGACTTAGTACAAGGATGTACTGAGTCTCGGTATGCTGAACCAACCTAAATACCAAGCACACCAACACTGTATCTGTACAGTACAGTATGGGATCCGATGCTAAGATGGCAAACCTTGAATAGTATTAACAATTAGCTAGCAAGTGGGTCTAAGAATGATGTAGAAAACAACTTGAGAGAGTTCACATCCCAAATTTGTGCAGGAAAGGATGTCAAAGGTTTGACTGGGATTTAGGAGAATACGAGCTATAAAATACGAATTGCTAAATTTTTAAGCTGGATCTGAATTTGGTTACCACTTTTAGACTATGAAAGTTGGAAACCAATGGAAAATATAAAAGAGATAGAGAATTCATGTAAGGTTTGTGAATCTAAAAGAATTGCATTAGGTTGTGATGGAAGTTCTTATGAGAAAAGGGAAACCTAAATAGTATATTAGCTAGAATTTGCCAGGAAACCAAGAAAAACTTGAACAAGATGACAGATTTGGAGTTAGAGATTATGAATCCAATTCAATATTTGATAATTTATATAAGAAAATAAAGCTATTTGGGCATGTCAAAAAAAGTGTTAGACCAAGAAGAAATCAAGAGGATAAGTATAAATTGGACCATTAGCAACATATGATGCCCATGAATCACATACCCAGTAAGAAAGTATCATCATTCTTCTAAAATGGATCAACAAAATCATAGAAGCCAATTTTTATCAGTACAACAGAAAAAATTATTCATGAAGGACCACATATTATATGGGCAAGCACTAGATTCTCTAGAGCTTTATCAACACAAGAGAGTGGAGAACCTTTCTTCATGGACACAAAAGAAGCTTCTTACTAAAGAAGGAAAGAAAGAAATGAAGGAAGAAGTAATTTCAATTATAATCCCACGGACAAACTAAAGTACCATCCTGATGGTTTCAGAAATTCCTCGTCTCAGAGGTGTTGCTAGTTGGAGCCTTCTACATACTGAATCATTCAAGATAAAACCCCTAAACCAGCCTTACAAATTAACCTACAACTTCTTCTAAACAATAATTAAGTACCAATGCACTTTTTCCATCATCCTATTATTCCATGTAAAAAATCCTTCAATGAGTAGAAAACTAATTTGACAGTTGAAACTTCAAGATGATGGATAAAATGCTTAGTGTGATTCAACCTTCTCACATTCTTGCTTTTCTTCATTCCCTTGCATTTGTAGAATCTTTTCATTTTTTATCCTTCCTTACCTAAACAAGTTGAAATCGAACCTATGATTCAGCTAAATTGATAAAAAAATCTGTCTGGGTTCATGTCAACATGACACAAGTTGACACATGTTTTTTGATGATTTCTTCAACTAATTTAACTACTGTCGCTTCTATTTCTTAAACCTCGCCACAGATAAAGAAATAAAGGTCCCCTGCTGGCTCTTGTAAATTAAGTAGCATGGAAACTTAAAACTTTTAATTATTGCAGCCAAACAGACTAAATCTGTAAGCTGCAAAATATAATACATCAAAAACAGTAATTATCAACCAAGTTATGTCCTCAGTAATGAATTCCCCTTACAAATGGAAGAATCCAAGATTTTTTTGATACATAAGGAGATGGCAACCACTTAACAGAGTAGACTCTGGGGCATCAAGCCCCTCTAAATGCACATTTAAAATGCTAGACAAAATATCTCTGATATTTGGATATTGCATGATATCTTTCATTCACTTTAACTTTGCCTCAATCATGATTGAGCATATAATATCTTTGTCTTCACCCCAACAGGATTCATCATTCTTCATAAGCAATTCTCCTGCCTTCATCAATTTCAAGGCAGGCTTCTAGGAAGGGAAACACCTACCTATCAAGAAAAGCCTTCTAATAAATTTGGACAAACATGGGGATGGCACACTACAAGGAATGCAAAAGTTACAATAACAATAACAACAATGCCTTAATCCCAAACTAGTTGGGATCGGCTGCATGAATCATATTTTTGTAAGATGCAAAAGGAATGAGAAGTTATCAGTCTTAAAGATAACTAGCTATAGCTTTGTCATCTTTATAAGGCAATGTTCACCAACACATACTTGTATGCATGAAGGTATTCTAACATGATAAGCTTCAGATTGTCAAGGCTGCATACATATTACACACCATATCAATAATTAGATTTAATAGCTTCTATCACCTAAATAGGTATGCAAGGTGTCAGCATGCAAAACATCCTCAATTTCTAGGTCATCAACATCCCCTGCATCATGAGAAAATTGTCTGTGTAACTGTAGAAAGTTTATTGACCACCTCCATCGCGCTTTTCCTCATTCTCATGTTTATGACATTCTTCCATGTGTTACCCATCATACAAGCAACATACGACCATGTTCTTGTTATCCTAATGTGGAGAGCTAATATTGACAATCTTTTCTTTGTTCTCACTAGTAGGATGGACAATACAAGTCAAATAAAAAGTGGGAAAATAAAAATAAAGATCTAATCTACACTTACACTCTCTAGCTCAAGAATCTCCATAATATTAGCCTTGACATGGAATTTTCATGAGTAGAAATCCTCTCATATTCAAGGTTCTAAATTTTGTTTTTTCTATTATGCATTCTAAATAACAAAAGCAACCTCAAAATGCTACCTGAAATTCACTCCTTACGAAATATTTCATTTCCTTGCTCCTCCTTAGTCTTTGTCTCATACTTTATAGCTTTCAAAATATTTTTCTTCTGTTTCTTTAGAAAATTGGAATTAAAAGTAGGAAGACAAAGTTTGGCAAAGAAAATCATGTGCTGGAAAATAAAAATTAAAAAAAAGCAGAGTCTGAATGCCTAATGAGGAGATATAATATATTTGGCAAGAGAAAAGGTATTGTGGATGATGGATAGTTAATCTCTATCATAAACATACATATGATAATTAGGTTAGTATCAGTATCGACCAATCAAAAACTATCAAGTCCTATCAGCAAAGAAAAGCATACACGGCATCATCTTTTTAATGAAAAAAGATTATTACTTAATAGATATCACTGTGCAATAAAGTATTTAATGTCATCATCCGGGCGTACTATTGACTTAGCACTATTGCAATGGTTTTCTTGTTCTATAGGAGACTTTAGAAGTGCCTCTTCCACGGAAATCTGGGTAAGCTTGTGGCCATCACACCCTAGCTTCAAAAGAGACTGACAGATGCTTATGCTTAATAGCAGAAACTGCTGATAAAGTCAAATATCAAAGTGTTCCCACTCTCCTCGCTCCCATTACTTGTGTCACTTTGAACTACAAGCAACTTAAAACTTATCATCCCCTTCAACAAATATTTGCTGTCATGCCATTGCAATGCCTCATTTATAAGCTTAGATTGCTAAAACCACAAACACTAAAACTTAAAAATCAATAGCTTTACAACTAATTTAGCAACAGTGAAGCACAGACAGATTACATGAAACAAAGGTATTTTATTTCAGCTTCCACACTCGTCACAAGATCAAAATAAAAGGCAGAATCAAGAATTGGACTACCAAAGGAGAGAATGACAAGAAAATAATCTTTCAACGATTCTTCGCAAAAATAAATAAATAAATAAATGCTAGTGGCAAGCCCAAAGTCATGGGCTCTTTTCTTTATTAAAATTGTGTCATGACAAGTAGTCTCCATCAATTAGCATATCCTCTAATAAATTCATCAGTCATGTACAGATCATAATGCAAAAACTACATACGACTTCTGGAGAGAAATGCAGCAATGCAGGACGTGGAGAAAAAAGAAGATGAAAACAATTAGAAAGAACAAAACAAAGACACGGCGTGGTTTCTTTTCTTTTGTAGTACAGATCATGAGAATCTCCTGCAAACCACTAAACACCACCACAGATGTAAAACCCCTCGCCACAGGACTCCCCATTGATTGATTCCCTTCTCCTTCTTCTAGCAATGATAGTATGAGGACGTAGAAGAAGCCCAAGAAGAAGAGCCGAGAACAAGCAAAAGAAACTAATTGATTGAAAATTTAAGGAAGAGAGGAGAGTTTTCATACGAGCATCAATCAGCAGAGGAGGATGAATTCGAAGAACAATCGTGACCACCTCAAGAAGAAGTAGACCCGCACACCTTGGCAGCATCTGCTCTCGTCGTCGACGTCAACCACTGGTCCTGCTACTTTTGCTGCCGCCCTTCTTGATCACGTTAGGGTGATAGTACTGGAGATACCAGCGGACAAAGTGCCCAAGTCCGGTTCGGAGGTCGGTGGTGGGGTGGTAACCGAGCTCGCGCTCAGCGAGGCTGATGTTGGCGTGGGTGAACTGCACGTCCCCGTTGCGGGGCATCTTGACGACCTTGCGCACAGCCTTGACGCTGAGGAGATTCTCGAGGATGGAGACGAGTTCGGCGACGGGAACGGGGGAGGTGTTGCCGAGGTTGTAGACGCGGAGCGGGGCGGGGCCGCGCTTCTTGCCGCCGCTGCCGGTGCTCTTCCCCGCGGTGTCGAGGGCGGCGACGCAGCCGCGCACGATGTCGTCGATGTAAGTGAAGTCGCGGGCAACGGTGGCGTGGCCTGGGCCCTCGAAGATGGAGATGGGCTGGCCGCGGAGGATGTCGCGGGTGAAGAAGAAGTAGGCCATGTCAGGGCGGCCCCAGGGGCCGTAGACGGTGAAGAAGCGGAGGCCGGTGATGGAGAGGCCGTAGATGTGGTTGTAAACGTGGGCGATCTCCTCGCCGGCCTTCTTGGTGGCGGCGTAGAGGGAGGCGGGGCGGTCGGTGCGGTCGGCCTCAGAGAAGGGGACCTTGGTGTTGAGGCCGTAGACAGAGGAGGAGGAGGCCCAGACGATGGCGGGCTGGTGGTCGGCGGACTTGGCGGCCTCGAGGAGGGAGACGAGACCAGCGACGTTGGAGTGGACGTAGGAGGCCGGGTTGGTCATGGCGTAGCGAACGCCGGCCTGAGCGGCGAGGTGAATGACGTGGGTGAAGGGGACGACGTCGAACAGCTTGTGGAGGAGGATGGCATCGTTGACGTCGCCCTCAACGACGAAGACCCCGGCGCGCTCGAGGAGGGCCTGGCGGGCGCGCTTAAGGGAGGAGTCGTAGTAGTCGTTGAAGCAGTCGAGACCGAGGACGCCGTCGCCGCGTTTCTTGAGGGCGGCGGAGACGTGGGTGCCAACGAAGCCGGCGGCGCCGGTGACGAGGACGGAGAGGCCGCCCGGCTGGCGGCGGATGCGGGCGGAGGAGCGGACGCGCTTGTCCCAGGCGGGGCCCCCCCAGGGTGCGGTGCGGAGGGAGCGGCGGTGCTCGCCGCCGCCGGCGCCGCGGAGGATGGAGGAAGAGGAGGAGTCGTTATCGACGGCGTCGGAGGAGGAGCGGGGGGAGAGGAGCAAGAGGGCGGCGAAGAGGGCGACGGCGAAGATGGTCCAGAAGGCGAACTTGGAGAGGGGGGAGTGGTGCCATCGGAGGAGGAGGAGGCGACCGATGGAGGGGTGGTGATGGAAATAGTGGTGATGGTGGTTGGGCTTATCCACCTTGAACTTGCCCGGGGTGGAGGGCGCGCCGTCCATCATCTAATAATAGATAGCAGCTTTTAGGCTTTTCGATTTCAACAAAGAAAACTACTACTTGGAAGAAATTGGACGAGAATAGTATCCTCCCCTCATGCGGCAGAAGAAACGACGCCTCTTATTTGATCTCCCTTCTTCCCTCCGAGCACTACTCTATACTCCCAGCAAAACAATGAATGCAAGGATCAAGAAAGAATGGGGATTTTTTGGTTACTACTTAGGGATTTAGAAGGGAAGAGAGATCATTTTTTGTTCTTTGACGAGTATCGAGGAAAAGGCTAGGGAGGAGGGACTTTCTCTCTCTTTCCCTGATAGCTTTGGAGGGTGGCAATCCAAAGCTTTCGCTCGTCCCCCCTCTCCGTTTCGGTCTCTACTATTCCTATTATTATATTATATTTCAAGATTCAATTAAACGGGTTCAGGCTGGAAAAGAAACAAAAAAAAAAGGAGGGGAAAAGAGTTGCAGTGGGGTCAAGATTTGGGGCCCGGCGATAGGACGCGGGCCTCGCTTCCTCGGCTGAGGTGAACCGGATGTCATGTATCACGTATGAGACGAAAGATGAGGAAGCCCTTTGGATTTCTGTTTCATCTGTTCCCCGAACGGAGAAAGGGACGAGGACGGAGCGTTTTTGTTAAGATTTGCCATCCAGATTCTGTTGGAGCTACCAATTGAAAATAACAAATTCTCATCTCATCTGAATCCGAATAAAATAACATGCAGTTGGCCTGCATGTCAGTTTCCAACGAAACATGTCGCCATTCATCGTAGCCTACGCTTTTTGCTGGTTCATATGAATTCACACATTTTAGCTTCCTTGGTAGTTACAGCTTGCATGTTTGTGTGGTCGAGCCCAAAGCATTAATTTTGGAATGCTTCTTGACATGCAAACCAAAGGTTTCTTCTGGATAATTATTGACTCAGTTATTGGCCAACAACAATTCAAACATCTTTTTTTAAATAACTATTGACTTAGTTATTAGCTAATAACCACCTCATAGACTATGGCCAATAGCCATTTAAAGGCATTCATCAGCTACGGATAGCTAATTCAAACCAACCTTAACAATAGATCAGTCACAGTTCTGACAAATGTCGTCCCTAAAGCAGTGACAACGTCTGAACAAATCAAGGGTAGATTCAAGCTGGTAAAAGCCATTACAAAATTAAAACCACCTCCATTACTTGGACTAAAAGGCTTGCATTAATTTACTTCAATGGCAGAGTCCGGTAACAAAGATGCTTGCGCCACTTAAAACTCTAAACAGCTAGTGGCCCATCAGTTAGCAACCTATAAAATTGTGAAGCATGTTTTTGAGGGATGCAAACAAGTTTTTAAAGACTTAAAAGTATTTTAGAATAATTTTATATTGTTTAATAAAATTTTTAAAAATATTTTTTTTTTCATCAAAAGTTGTTAAAAGCTTTACTTAAAAATTTAAAATTTCTTCTAAAAGCTCTACTTGAAAAATATGAAGAAGCTGTTTTCATTAAATTTAAAGATTACAGATCATAAGAATAATATTTAATATTATAATATAATATTACTATAATAATATAATATAAATATATTTAAATATCATAATAATAATACTATAATATAATTATTATAATTACACAAAAATAGAATTATATTTATAACATATTGTTAGTGTAAAATAATATAATATAATAATATTATAAAATACTATAATATAATATACAAATATAATATTATTATAGTATATTACGCTATAATTTTATTTTATTACTATAATAATATATCACAATATTGTGATCTTATATTACATAATAATGATTATAATTTTGATAATTTATTATAATATATTAATTAAATAATAGTAAAATAATATATTATAGTAATTTTACGTTATAATTATTATTATATTAGAATATTATTATATTTTTTTAATATTATATTATAATGATACAATATGATATATTTTAATAATATTATAATATGGTATTATTATATTATAGTATTATTAAAAATAATTTATAACAATAATATTTAATAGGTTAGATAGTTGAAAATATTATGTAATATTTTTTATTATTTTTATTCTAAAAATATTTTTCTAATTTGATGACCAAACAAAGGTTAAAGTAAGCTTGACGTTCAACAACCCTACTTCCATACAAGGCTAAAACCTTTTTGACTCCGATGCTTGCATTTTGACAATTGCATAGCGTAGCTTAGAAATCTCTGACGGAGTTACTTTCACATGGATATAAAAGTGAGCATCCTGTGTCCTGATCTGTATAACATCATGCCTGCTGAAATTTGGACCCGCTCCAATGCTCAGTAGGAGCATCATCACTCCTCATGAAGTTGGACCACTCTCCCTATGTTTACGTTGGAGTAGAATGTGATACCCATCAGACATCATCAGATGGTATGGTCCCTCACGCAAACATTTCTTCACAGGTAAGTGAATCATAATAATGCTAGGTTGAGTGCCCTGCCGTATATGTTCTGAATAAATGCTGGCATCAGCCATGTGCATTTCCATCTAGAGGATCATCTTGCATCATCCTAGAACAGTATGATGAGTGAGAGGGAGAACAAATTGGCAGTTTTAGTGATGGAATGAATCAAAAATATCGGCAGCAATCATAGGGAAAAAGAATGAGAAAAAAAGGATGCTTGCTCCTGCACAGCGATTTTAGATTTCAGTGAAAGACGGCCGATTAGATCCCGGACAACTACTGCCTGATACAGTGCTGCAGGGCATCAAGGTAATCATGGAAGGTCGGTGATGGGGTCCATCTGACAAGCAGAAAGGGAATTCCATTGCCTTGTTTTGATAATTGTACACATTGAATACTGCCACATTTGATTTGTCCGGTAAAATCACAATATATTTCTCGAGACAATTCTTCCCCACCGGTACCCAGTTACGCGGTTGGACAAACTAGGGGCAAGAGGAAAAAAATAGAAATGAGTCGCATGAAGAAAGCTGAAGAAAGCTGGAGTACGTTAATCGCATACATAGATGGGGTAAAAGGAGACCGGAAATAGATGGAATCACAGCCATCTGTCCCTCTCACATGCTTCACATATGCTCATCACTAAATCTTTATCATGCATTAACTTTCCCTTTGTTCTCCTTCACTTTCAAGGAAGCCATTGAAATCAATCAGATCTCCGTCATATATTTATGAAGAGGATACTATAGTTTTGCAATTTAGTACAATAGACCATAGAATTTTTGAATTTGAACAAGAGTAACTTGGGATTTTTTTTTTTTTTTTTTTTTGAGATTGCAAGAAGATTATTGCAATCTCATGAAAATAGTTTCTTGATAATCTGCGTTCACAATCAATTTTAAATTATAGTGAATAATATGCATTCTAAAGCATCTGCTCTTCAAAATTGTAAGCTGTACTTTTATAACAAATCTACAACTTTATTTTTCTCTTGAAAGACATGCTGACAAGGAATATTTTCAATATTTGAAAACATAACTCTGAGCTTTCTCAAGGAAAAATTGAATAAAATTAATAAGTAAAATTCTCTCAAAGGAGCTCCCGGCCAAGAACCCAATACTTATAAGATTTGATTGAGATATCAAAGTTAATTTTCAAAAAATTTGACAGATGGATCCATAACATACCATGTGGCTTGCTTTGAGGACTTACACCCAAGCCAAGTCCACTTCATCAGTTTGGGACAAGCCAAAACAAAGATTAAAAAAAAGAAAAGAAAAGTTTGAATTCAGCGAGGAGACAACCTCATTTTCCTTCCGGATTTGATTAGAGGGAAGAGATAAACATTATCTCTAGCCTCTCTTCCTCTATTTAATATCTCATTAGTCATCACAAGAGGAATCAAAGTTTCAACAAGGAAAAAATTGGGTTTTAAAGGCCGGTTAGGGAGGTAGAAGCTGGAAGAAGAATCGGCCCTTTCCTTGGATTTGATCCAAGTTTTGCCTTAGGAAAAGAAACAGAGCGTATGATCTTGGTTCTTGCCAGCGCCTATCTCCAATTTCGTCATCGAAATCTAATAGGTAAGGATCTTAATCCCTGCTTGTTATTTCTTTTGGCCCTAGTGCGTGTCACCAGCGATCATCGGAAAGGGAGGGATAAAAGGACTTCGGTCGTTCTCTGTTTGGATAATACGGCCGTGGATGGCGGCCGAACCTAGGCTTGGAGCCAGCCAGACCCTTGCTTAGGCTAGGGTCCGGCTATGGCCGGATCTAGGGTGGGTTGCCATCGGCGCCATGGCTGGCCGGAGGACCACGAGGTTCGGTCCAAGGGGAAGAGAGTGAGAGCCTGGGAGGAAGCCGAAGGTTTTTTTTAAGCTAACCGGCTTCTTAACCAAAAATAAACCAGGCACACTCGTGAACTGGATTGATTTAATTATAATTAAACCAGGTCACTCTCGTGAACCGGATTGATTTAATTATAATTAATTTAAATCAAGTCAAAATTAGTTGATCTAGATCAATTTGAACCAAGTCTAGTGGGCCAAACTTGATCCATAGCATGCGGTGGTTTTAGACTAGGTAAAGATTAGGGACCCAAAACATAAACCCAATTGTTATTACCTGAGCCCAGTTGGAGGTTATTAGCCATTATGATTATAAAAATAATTCAAAAATTTGTTATGTAAATGAGCGGCATCTCTAAGTTATATTTTTGGGATTAGCAAAAAAGGTAAGTAAATTAATTATGAATTAGTTATTTTAACCAATAGCTTAATTTATAATCTGGTTAATTATTATTTAAATTTAAAAAGTTAATACTATAATTATTGATATTGCTTAGCAAATTAAATTTGCATATTTAGCATGAATATTTTGTTACTACTTGCAGTTAAAAAGAAGTATTATTATTATTATTATTTAATATATGAAATAAGATAGCATTATTATTCTACTATTAATGCCTTACATAAAAAGTTACTGGTTGTAAATTTTAAATAATGCTAATTACTATATTAATAAAATGATCTTAATTTATTTATTATGAAAGCCTTACTATATTTATACCTATAAAAAATAAAAGAATAAATACTAATAATAATAATACTAATAGCAAATAAAAATAACAAAAAAATAAATAAATGTAATATATGAAGAGAGATTAAATAAAAATAATAAATAATAAATAATGATAAATTTTATATTATAATAAAAGAGAAAACATTAAAATTACATAGTTTCATAAATAAACAATTATTGAAAATATTAAATTATTAAATAAAGAATTAATTAAATGCATAAACCCTTTGTCCACTATGTTATGACCGATTTTGATAATTGTTTTGTTCTAATATAAAGACCCACCTTCATGGGGATATATAGAAGGAGAAACCCCATCTACATGATTAAATGTGGTACTCTAGCCTTCATCCATAAGGTTAAATATAGTGTTTTAATTCTGTCACAAAGATAAATATGGTCGTAGTTTATTACCATAAAGTAATTAAAAATTGATGGTATGAAATATATGATGACATGAAAACTCTGATAATTGATATTATAAATTCTGATTAAAGTTAATATAAAAATTTAAATAATGACATGATAGTGTTACATGAAATAATATCTAGCTATGATATGTAAAGCCTCATAAAAATTTTATATAAATATTAACTTCTGTAACCATAAGTTTATAATTAATGTCTTTTACTAAGTGTAAACTCATAAAATATCTTATTGGTTTTTTTTAGATTCAATGAAACAAGAAGGGGAAGGGATAAGTTTATAATTAGTGTCATTTATAAACTCATAAAATATCTTATTATTATTTTTTTAAGATTCAATGAAATAAGAAAAGGAGGGGATATTGGGTAAAAGCAGCATCTGCTAGACTTTGCTTATAGTTATCTTCTAATTAGTTAGTTAGTTAGCTGAGTTTGATATTATCTTTGAGTTAGATAGTTAGTTAGTTAATTGAATTTTGATGTTAGTTTTTAAACACCGGATAACTTTTGTGATATGAACTTTATTAATTTAATTGACTATTGAAAAATAGTTTTTGTTTAAATGAATTTAAGCTACTTATTTGCATAGACGCCTTGCATACTTTGTGTGTGATGGATTGTTGTGATCTAAATCCATCCTAGGTGTTGGGGCTTGACACCTACAGCCTCACTCTCTCAAAAACTTCAGCATATTCTAAAGCAGAACCTAATAACCAGGACATTAGAAGCCAGATAAAGAAAAAAATATGCTTAACAAATTTAATGCTTGTTAGTTAATACCTGCAAAACTACTAGCATTACAACCTCCCAAGTTGACTGTTCCACTAGAGACCGTTCATAGAAGAGATCAATTCCCACTAGATGCATCCTTTGAACATAAGCATTACCAAGGAACCTACTAACAGTTCCACAACACGATATACTGAGCACTGAAATATTTCAATTCCAAACTGTTGTTGGTCAACAGGGTAAGAAATAGAAGTCATAATTAAACAATTAATTTTGCTTATCCCTTACCAAAAACTTACTAGATCCACCCCATTACAACAATGTGCTCCAACAGTTCAATCATCCTTCTAACATACGAAACAGAGAGCAGTTTATCGATGATATTGATCTCTGATCTCTAGATTTCTCGAGTTGAGTAGAGCTGCCAGGAGCAGTGCATACTAGGAAAGTTCTGCACGATGTGCTTGGCAGACAAATAAGTCAAACAGAAGAGTGATACTAGTGAACTCAAGCTAGCCCTAGTGTTGGAGTTAGAACTCATTAATCAGCAAATTCAAAGATTTATGTATAAAAAATTGTGCATAAAATTAAAAATAATGTATTAAAATAGTTTTAAAAAAACTGTCTCATCCTCATTAATTGAAACTCTGTTTGTAGATCAAAAAGAAAAGATAACCTCGGTGTAAAAGATCTAGCTCTACTCAACAAAGCTTTACTTTCCAAATGGACTTGGAAGTTAATTTTTTCTTATTGCGCAGCTCCTTAAAAGCTTCTCATCAATCAAACCTACTACTCAAGAAAGAAGCTTAGAGGGGCCAATCTACTCTTGAGCTTTCTCAATGTGGAAAGGTATTACCAAGAATATCAGTGGATTCTAAAACTGCATTTGAAATCTTGAAAAAGGATATGATATTAACTTTTGAAATGATGTTTGGCTGGATCGTACTTATCTTAGGAGCTTATTTCTTAACCTTTTTGCTTCTGCCATACAACCTAACATGGCGGTATCCACTTGCTGGAGTCTTAGATCTTGTAGATGAGTATCAAATTTTTTGGTTCTCTATCTAAGCCTTAGCATGAGCTCCTTCTTAACTTCTAGGAGATCCTCTTGGCCCTCTTTCCTTTTTCTTGAATAGATTGCTCAATCTGACCCCCTCTTCCTCGGTTGTTTTTTTAGTCAAATCCTTTTATAATTTCATTAACTATGAAGGGATCAAATGACTGTTCTCTAAGATCATCCAGAAGGCAATGGTTCCAAGCAAGATTCAAGTGTTTTTAGGCTTCAAATTGGCAAAAGATTGTTAGAAAAAGGGATGGAATATGAGATAGGGCTGCCTTTTTTTGTCGTGCCCCCAATGAATTGGGAACCATTTTTTCCTTTCTTACCAATATGTAAATTCCATGTAAACCTCCATTTCTACAAGTCTCAACTTGCCAGCTCCCCTCTGAACCTTCATTCCTTCCGGTCTTCTTAGAGAGTCAAAAATATTCCTTAGTAGTGGAAGCTTAGATGGGATCAGCTAGCTACGGCGATTCTTTGGATGATTTGAAAGAAAAGAAATGCTGGGATCTTCAACTCCTCTTTGATGCAGGTTCACACTCTCTTAAGAAAGATCGTATCTATTTTCTTCTCTTGGTTACTTCTTGCCAAAGGCAATACAGCTAAGGCCCATTTCATTCTGAAAGATCTCATTCTTTACCTTAGAGCCTTTGGCTTGCTTTGTACATTCTCATTTTCTTTTATAATAAAGGTTTGGAGGGAAGGTAGTCCTCAACTTCGCTTCCATTTTAAAGTCAAAAAAAAAGAAAAAAAACTATTTATAACTCAAAATGAAATATAGGAGAACCTTGATTGGAGGCATGCTAAGTACTACTCTAAGAACATTTTCTCTCCTCTCATGCATGGTAGATGGCTCAAACACAGGCAACTAATCCCTATTCAACCAATTTCCCACAGTAAGAGCACATTGAGGACCTCATCTAATTGATTCTTCCAGTTGCCCAAAAAATTCCTTCGAAACTATATAAAATATGAAAAAAAATAGCTGCAAAGGTGAGGAAAATTCTAGGTGAAAAAGAATGAAGTACAAAAGATGGTTCTTACCAAGGAGAAAGGCCTGTCTAATATATGAACTTTGCCTAGACTTTGGTTCTGAGAGGCGCATCTAGTAATACAAAGGTTATAGTGTGTATGTGGGGGTTACTAGTCATGAAGGCTAATAAAGCCATCCTCGTTGTTAATTTAGTCATAAAGATCTCTTCAACAATTGTTCCAATAACTCCACATTTAATCTTGACTTAAAAATGAAAATAATTTTGATCAAAGTGCATGTGCCTGGCTTAGCTGGCTGACCCAAACCAAGCGCACGTGTGTATGTGGTAAATAGCCCAAAGGCCCATACATCTAGCAAAAGCTCCCTAAATAGTGACGTGTGAAAACTTAACTTGCATTTAGTCTTCCGATGCCAAACTAAACTTTAAGAGGCATTTGGTAGCCCAAATGGAATTACCATGATAACTTTAGATCACAACTGATCCTTATCTTAAGATGAATTGATATCTGGTGATCTAAAATCTTTGCAATTGATATGTTATGTTCAAGTAATTAAAGATCTTCATATATCTAAGAGTAACCTATTGGTATGATATTAAGATTTAAGATCACTAATGATGTAATACCAAAACTACATGTGATATATTTTATAACTATCATGATACTTAATCATTATTTCTTATTATTTATTATAATGTTTAGATTAAATTATTATATATTTGTCATAATAATATTATATTATAATAATATAAATATTATGTTATATTTTATTATTATGAAAATAATATAAGGATTTTTTTGTGTTAAACATCCTTTTTCTTCTATAAACAAGGGTATTTTGGTCCCCAAACTTCAAAATCACTATCTTACATTAATCTTACCTTGAGGAGTGATTTAGGATCACTATTGATCTTTTAAGTTAAATATCATCCAATGGTCACATTCCTTTGCTTGCAATCAAAGCTTCTAGGTTCAAGGCTTAAATAGTGTATCGCCAAAGAATTTTAAAGCTGGGTAGTTATAGAGAAAAAGAAGTGTAATGCTAAGGTTTCCAATTTTGCAAATACAAAAAGTTTTGTGGCCTCATGTGCATGAATATTAGCATAAAATTGAGAATTAATGTGATAAAAGGGGTAGTAAAATAATATGTTGCCAAACTGGAACTAGTAGGTCCAAGTCACCATTCTCGTTCACATAATGCGAGACCATAGCATTTTCCCATATAGAATCTATCAAATATCCTAAGAAACTCATAATCTTGCAATTGATCCTTGATGCTTCTTTATCATGATAATTATGCTATTCATTCTCCTAGTTCTTTTAGTTTTGTTTACAAACACCAGATATATTTGTCATGAATGAATAAGTAAAGATCCAATAAGAGTACAAAAAAATATATATAAAAAAAACTTTCTAGGATAGGAGCTAGCCATAACAAAGATACTGAAATATCATTATTGTTGAGTATTGATGGTTTTGAGTGTTGGAAGACTTGCCTAAAAATTGCTAGAAATTTAAATTATAAAAGATTAAAATTTAGAATAGAAAATATAAAATAAAGTAAGTTGACAATCATGATTGGACCGAGACATAATAGACACTATGGATCTCTTTATAGGAGTTAAATGCGATACTCTATATTTTGAACCCTATCTCAAGAATTATATGTGGTCATAGACTTATATGTTGGTAAGTTATAATTTTTTTAAAAAAGGGTCTAAAATTGATTTTCATAATATACATGAAACCCTGCATAGAAATGGAATCCTTGTATGTACTTTATTGTATTTTTATATATGATATGGATTTTGACAATATAGAATTATGCATCCATTGAGTCCTTTAGAAATAGCATATATATTTTGATGAATTGCAAATTATTTATACTTATGCATTATAATTGGTAAAAGTATTTATAACTAAACTTGCTTGATGCATTCTACCTAGAATTTTGGTTACTTATTGAGCCATCAACTCGCTCATCTTTGATTTTAATTTTACAGAACCTGAAGCATAGGAGGGCGTGAGTAGAGACTGAAAAAGAGCGTAGAGAAAGCTTCTAGATTATTAGATTTGTTTATCTCTGATGGATTGAAGAATGCGCTGGTTATCGTGGAATGTCGGTCATTATGAACCTCTGAACAATTTGAAATAATTCTGTGATTTGTTTTTTAAATTCGGTTTGAATCCAATAAATTTTAATATCTATAGATAGTTCTCTTTATATTATTAAATTATTTTAGTAGAATTGCATGACATGCATTAGATCGGTTATCGCATGAATTGTGGCAGATTGTCACGTTCCTTAGCCTGAGTTTTGGAACCGGGAGCATGGCAAATACATTCTTCAACAAGCCATGGAAAATCAAGTTTAGCATGTGACAATTCAGTTCTTCTATATTTGATAATTGTTTATATCGATGATTTATGTCTATCAACATACATAAATGCCTGAGCTAAAGCTAATCAGCATTCTTTGTTTACGTTACAAATAGAAGAAGTGAGAGCGAGAGGACAGAAGAATAAGCCAGAACTATGATGGTAACGTCAGGACTCAGCGGGTGAGTTTTGAAGAATAGAGACCAAAAGCTGCAGTGAGGAAAGACCATTTCCCGTTTAAAAACATGCTGGAAATGCTTCTCCCTCTGACATTGGGAAACCAAATACTGTTCTCATCACACTTCTTCGTCTTCTTCGGTCTGTATCCACCCTCTTTTTTTACTTGTCCCCTTGAAAAATACTGCTTCCTCCGATTTGTTTGGTCTGACGCCTCCCCGAAATAAATGTATGATGTCAACAGAACTGCAACAATTTGTAGCATTCCATTCACGGTTTCATCACGTATGAAGGATCTTCTGCTCGTCTTCATGAGGTTCTCTGGTACCAACATCTCCTGAACAAATGCCTTGAATCTGCTAAAGAAAGAAAATCTACCCCTATCTTTTGTTGGAAATTCAAGCCTCTCAACCACGTCTGCTGTCACCATTGGGTTCAGATGGAACGTAACCTTCTTGGAAGGCTCGACATGATGAAAGAATGTTTCAGCCACACCACTGCTCGAGACAAACAGTCCATGCTTGACTTCAACTTTCTCATAAACATCAAATGTTGGCGTGCTGGCATAAGCATTGTTGTCATGGTCCTCTTGGTAGACTCCAAGTGGATGAATGTCCATGAAGCCAAGAGCGAAATCATCGGGTTGAGATTGTGAGAAGATCGGCTTGTTGTCAATGTCTCTTAGATCAGGAGAATTAGTGAATGGATTGACTTCTCCTGCAGTCTAGCTTCGAGTTAATTGGATTATCTAAACAGGAGTCTCATAAATAAAATTCTTAAATGCATACCTTCAGTTTCCGCAGTCTCTCCTACTTGATGACCTGCAATGCTTTCCAGCGGTGTGCTTTGTTGCTCCTCTAAAGCTATCTGCTAGACAGTTATTCAACTTTTAACTTCAGAAAGGTTATATTTTTAGCTGGAAACAATTGAGACTATCTCTGATTTAAGGTTCTATTCATACCTCTATTAATTCATTGTTCAATATTTTGACCCCCTTTAGGTTCTCTTTTCTCTTCTCATCTTTAAACTCCTCTTCCAAATCACTTATCTCTATCAACTTCGTCGGCTCTTCTACTTCACATGACTTAGCCATGGATCTTGAAGAGCCCACCCCATCCATTTGAGAGAAGTGCAGGCCTTCAGTTTTCTTGTCAACTCCGAATTCCAGTAGGGAGGAAAACTCATCAAAGTGAGACATACTTCCAGTCCATATGTCAGTGTAGCTGGAATTGTTAATAAGTTCCTGAGAGGCCGAAGCAACTGATAGGATCTCTTGCAAAACGTCCGTCTCATTAGTGTTTTCCCGTAATCTCCCAGAGTGCAGGATCTTAGACTCAGCAATATCAAACTGTGGGAAGTTCTCCACCTCTAATGGGGGCAAGGAGAGGCTGTGCTGTAACCTTGCACAATCCAATGCTACATCCACCTGCATGATAAACATGTTGCGATTCTCAGAGAACTTAATTATTAGCACTTCAGCAAAGCATTGAGAGAGAGAGAGAGAGAGAGAGAGAGTACCAGAATGCTGCTGAAAACTAAAGTGTACTGGTCTTCTTATAATTGCTATAGGCGTTTTAGAAGAATGGATTCGAGGCCTCTTTATCATATTAAATTCCTCACATGAAATAGATATGGCTAGCACTAGCTTTTCCACTCTATTCATTGAGAATTAGGAAAATAACAATCTGAATTGAGCTGTAGCCTACTTCTTCTCTCTCAAAAAAAAATAGGGGAAAAAAAATAATCGCCAATATTTCCATCCACTGATCTCATTTGGCCACTAAAAGAGATTTGTTTCATTCACTGTTTCACATTGGGAATATCTCAAAGCATCTTCTGAAATTTTAATTTATCTATGTATTTTTAGTGTAAATAATAACATTAATTCTCTACTTCTCATTCCATATATGCACGTATATATAGTCCCACTTAAATAAGCTTGCGACGGAACTATGTATTTCCCATTACTTCTAGATGAGACAAATCATCAAGACATCATGACTCGAAATATTACCTTGGATGGCATGTATGAAAAGCTCGAAGGGTGGCAAAATGGAGTCGGGGAGTTAAATGCCTCTTCATTGAGAAACTGCATCCACTTGCTACCGACGGAAGCACTTGCATTAGATGATGCTCCCTGAACCATCACAGAAGAGCATGCCTCCTTTAGAAAAGGGTAGCCAAAGCTCTCCAAGTCCTCACCTCTTCCATCAGAAGAGAGATCAACGGTTGGGGAATGTTCTTCGTAAGGAGCCCCATAATGCTCAATTATTTTCGGACCCGGTGCGCTCTTCTTAAACACACGACAAAGCGCATAGGCATCCTAAACATTCAAAAGGCCAAGCATAATTTTTCATATATAATTTCGCAGAAAAGGAATGATATATATATATATGTCATCAGATGGTGAAAAATATAGAAGATCAAATTAGTTGTCTAGCATTTAGAATTAATGGGGAAAGAGGTTACTGTAAATTCACCTGTAAACCAGAGGCAGTTTCACATTCCCTTTCATCAAGGCGGTATTCATGCATGACCCAATCAGTTCGAGAGCCATGAGGCGCCCGGCCTCGGTAGTACACAAGAGTCTTCTTCATGCCCACCTCACGTCTCTGAGAACTCACCTTTCGATCCTTTCCTGTTGCCTTCCAGTAACCAGCTTGAGTCGCGCGGTTTGTCCTGGAACCATTTGGGTACTTGCGATCGCGGGGACTGAAGAAGTACCACTCAAGGTCTTTGCTCGGTAAAAAAGATTTCTCTGCAACGGTTGGTTAAAATCATTTTATTCATGATGATTACTTTGAAGAATATTGACCAAGATGGAGTGCAAAAGAAGATGGGGGTAATCCATGTGATCAGTTATAAATAAAAAACTCAATGATAACCCAATTAAACCTTCACCAAGATTCCATAGTTGCAACTTTCGAGAAATATTATACTGCCCTGGGATCTTCTGGTTTGCTCTTAAGACCTTGACCATTCTCAAAGGTTTTCATGCTATATAACTTTACAAAACATTAAATATATAATCATGGAAACCGACACCCCACCAAACCCTATATGTGCCCCGCAGTAAAAGGACATATTATGTGAAACTTCGATCTCTTGGAGACCATGCAACCTTTCTTTTATACTTTATTGACTTGGATCTCTCCCCCCCTCTCTCTCTATATAGAGAGAGAGAGAGAGAGAAAGAGAGAGAGAGAGAGAGAGAGAGAGAGAGAGATTCCAGATTGCAGTTTATTTGTTTGTGCTAAGAAATATAAAGTGACGTGGAGGTTGCAGCTAAACTTAGAAAAAGGAACCAAGCCAGAAAAGCCAGTTGGAGACAGTAAAGTTAAAATGGGAGGTTAAGGCGATCAATCTTCTTGCAACATAACAAACTCTGGAACAAGCATCAGTTTTAGTCACAAAAACTGAATATTTTGCCTTCACAGAGATCCCATTTGAGGGCATTCTCGCATTAGCTTTGAGGAAAACAATATTCTTTTTTATCTTCAAAAGAAGAGAGTATGACCCTCTCTATTCGTCAATTGCTGGAATGGAAATTGAAGTTTTCATGGCTTAGTTGCTCGGCAGGCATGTTCATAACCATCTCAGGATCAAAGTGAGAAGCTAGCATGTCATGCACTCAAACAAAGGACACCAAGATTCTTGCACAAATTGTGTGACTTCTGAGAAAAGATTTCTTGTGACATGTCATATGCTAGAACATGATAGTGATGAAGATAGAGGAATCAAGTGGTGGGACGGATGAAGTGCTAGTGAAGGCAAACCTTAGAAATTCTTTCCGTAGGAAGTGGATGAGAACATTGGCTTAATCAAATTGTGGAATTGAAACAGATGGATTAAGTGCAAGAGAAGCCAGGCCTTCTAGTTGTATTCTTAATCCATGATTTAATATTCTGTTAACAGTTTGCTTTCCTTTAACAATTCAGCAAACTTGTAGCAGTATTCCTACCCTTAATGGATGTCATCGAGGAAGACATCTTCGTGTTATTATAGAACCAATATTAATTCTTCAGCAAAAGTGTATTTGTTAATATTTTTGGCCTACTTCTTTTTCTTATAACTAATTCTTCTCTATAACAAATCTAATTGAGATATGATGAAATGAAGATGACAATAGAAGAGAATTTAATTACCTGGTAAATCCCATGGCTCGCATTTGTAGAGATCAACCTCAGGGATGATTTCCAACTCAATCTTATGCCCATTAATCTTCCTCTTGAGATAGTATGCAACGAGTTCTTCGTCTGTTGGATGAAACCTGAAACCTGGAGGCAGGGTGACTGGTGCCATTTCGTACCAACCTTCTAATCCTCCAAATTCAAGCCTCGAGAAAGGCCTTCTCATCCAAAAAAAAAAAGAAAAAGAAAAAGGATCAAGACAGGTAAACACTATCAGCTAATATACAAAAGCCTGAAACTAAAACCTAGCAGTTGGAACAAGGGTAAAAATTACAAATAAGAAAGGTCATGCGAGAGAGAGAGAGAGACCGACCTTGATAGAAGCGGGAGGCTGGATGGATCTGCGGACAAAAGGATAAGAAAGGGGTGAAGAAGAAAAGGAAGGGGAGGTGGGCAACCCCTCTCTATAGTTTTATAGGGTGTTCTGGGTAGTCTTCTTTGGGCATCTAGGTGTAGATTCTTCTCATCGTGGGGAAGAAGCTCATGGCTTTAGCTTTTATTTCGTTCTCTTTAGCCTTTACATCAATAGCTACAAATATTCCGAGCTTCCATTCTTGTCTTCTACTTTCAAAGCCTGTTGTAGCACGTGGCAGAATACTGTTGGAGGATGTGTGTCCGGTGCGGGTTCCACTAGCTGGTGTCTAGTCATCACATATTGCAAAGGAGAGCGCGAGCATCAAGAATTTGTGCCTCGCTAACGGATCGACGTCATGTTCACTCAAGCTGCTTTGGAGATGGATCGCCGATTAATTCGTCTGATTGGTTTGAGGTGCCAGCCGTTCTGCCATCGTTTCCGCTTAGAGTTGGCAATGTGAACAATGCTATCACACCGCCGCCTTTGTTACGTTCCTTTCTTTTCTTTTTTGTTTTGATTTTCGTGTCCGAAAAAAAAAAATGCATCTGATTTATGAGAATAATTTTATTTTTTATTTTTATTTTATAAAAAATTAAAATTATTTATAAAAATATGTTTGACGAATCAAAATAAAAATAATTTTCTATAAAATATATTTTCATTATTTTTCATTAGAAAAAATAATAAAAAATAAAGGACATGATTTGTATCATTTTTATTTTTTATTTTTAAAAATAATTTTTTTAAGAATTTAAGATAACTTTTTAGACTAGTAATAATATATATTATTTATATATGATTATAAATATTAATATATTAGATTTATGTGACCGATCTAAGTAATTTGAGATTAAGGCTTTATTATTGTTGTTATAATATTAATATGTTATGCATCATAATGATGATAATAATAATATAATATTTTTATGTATTATATTAATAAATAATTAATATTATATTATTTATATTTATTATATATAACAAATGTGCAATTTATATACTATTATTATAATATATATTATATAATATATTATATATAATATAATAATAGTTTATTATAAAATTATACTATTATATATTTTCTTTAATTTTTTAGTTATTCTTTTGAAAGATATTATTTATAATAAAAATAAGAAATGTAAAATAATTTTTATTTTTACTTACCAAATGTATTTTTTGGAGATCAAAAAATAGAAAATAAAAATAAAAATAGAAGATGTTCTCAAAAACCAAACATAGTGTTATAATCCTAGATATTTTCTATCAAACAAGGAATAGCAACTTTTTAAAAAACAATTAACTCTTGTTTTTTTAAAAAAAAATTATCAACTAAGGAAGATGACACCTTATTAATTGAGGATTAGTATCATGGTTCAAGCTCCAGCTACATGGATGAATTCTTGCAACCATAGTTGTTTGTGTATCATAAAACAAATGTCGTCATCAATGGATCATATGGTTTATTGTCTCATTTGGCCTGTTCAATCATAGGTTCATTGGAAATTGGAGAGGGCCCTAACACTATAGTTAATGACACTGCAATGCATAAGACCTGATGGAAAACTTTAGAAGAAACTGAAGTACATCTTACAACCAACGATATTATGCATGGAAATTTGCTAACAAATATTTGTATAGAAAATTTTGTAAGCCATTAAATATTATGCATGTTCATCATGAATGTCATTCCACTTAATAAGTCCAAGTAAATTAATAATTTTTTGTTAGCCTCATTTCTTACTATATTATTTCTTGGAATTCTTACAATCTCTAAAAATTCAGAGAATTTTCCTTCTTGATTATTAAATTTGAAGAAACTCTCTAAAAAGGTCTTTGTTTATGAGACTCTTAACTTGTTTGGCTCTGTCTAGATCCACCTACAACGCTAAAGTTATATATAAAAAGTAATAAAACATATATTTTTAAATACTAAGTAAGAAAAATTGTATGCTAAACCTAATTAATCTGTTACATAGAAATGTTTACTCTCCCTTACTTGTATAATTTAATCTAAAGGTTGCCCATGTTGATACGCTTTATTCTGGTATTTAAAGTATTCTTAATGAATAAGGATCTTTTTAAGGAGCCTTAATATTTGAAAAGATGGATTTTTAGATCCATTTTGAGAGGAGAGTTTTATTGTGAATTGGTAAATCTTTAATTTCGAATTCTTCTTTCTTTTTTACTTTGTATATCATTTTTTAATTAATAAAGCAGTGAAAATCATTAACTTTTTTTTTTTTTTTTCTTTTCAAGAAAAAATCTTTTGGATTTTACCCATTCTTTTTGGAATCCAAATTGGAAGCCTGAACATCAAATAGAAGATGAGAATGGTAAAAACTTCATTGAGAAGGAGAAGAATCAGCCTCCTATCCATGACAACAACTTACCCTTCCAACTCCTAAGATTATATCGCTGGAGGTTAGCGAAGCCTAAACACAAAACAAACAGAAGCGCTAGGCCTCTTAAGATACGATGGCCGACAAACCAAAAGCAAAAGTCGCCGCGGAAAACGTCAGACTACGGCCCCCCAACGCGTTCCCCTCCATGATGCAACGCGCTTTTGACACGTGCTTACGAGGTCGCCCGCGTGACGGTACAGGATCGCTTGCGCTGGCCCCCACCCCTTTTTGATCTGCAACTTGTTTCTTTCCATCTCCCCCACCACCTTTTCCTTTTTATCAATCCATCTTTGGGTGCCTTTCCCCTTTTCGAGTTTATGCTTCTCCCTCCACCACTCGAACAACATTACGATGTTAAAATTATCGTCCTTAGTTTATGCTCGTCGTTCGCTACAAACTGTCAAGCCCATGTAGCCTTATCATGAGATCCTGAATCAAAGCCAAAGGCTGTATACGTTACTCAAGTCATGATTTTTGTTACTATTTGGATGTAAATGTAACTTTGATTGCATCCAATAAAAATATACTGATGAATGAAAGAATGAATGCATGCATGATGGCCACCGCACTTTGATTTATATGGGGTTACTTTTTGCTGCTTTTATTATTATACATAATGGGCAGGTCATTTATGATAATTAATAGTTGAAAGCTTGAACTGCACAATCCAAGTTTGTCTTCTAGTTCACATGGCTTTGAAGGAGGAGGAGGAGGAGGAGGAAGAAATAAAACTCGAGTCATGCATGTAGAAAATGCAAAGGCTCCATCTCTTTTGTAATAAGAAATACTGTTAGAAATTTGGGGTGGTGTTCGGATCGATCCTTGAGTGCCGCCTGGCGATGATGACTGGCGTCCGAAAGCGGCAAACAAAGTTCCTTCACGCGCCGAATGGAAAGGACGAGTGAGGGATATAATAAGGAGCTCCCTCTCATGCCAAATGGAAAGGACGACACCTCAAGGGATATTTGGGATTTTAATTATGGGAACCCAGGAATCGTTATGACCGAAAGGCTGCCCACCCACCGATAAACTTTTACGAGCCCAGTATTGATCAATGCTAAAGAATCCCGAGTGGCACGACAATCTCCGTGCCCCAGAAGGGGCGGATATCCCAAACCTTGTTTGATTGGCAATGGCTGGATCTGGTAATAAAAAATATTTTAGGACTTTCTTTCTTACGCGATCCTTGATCACTGATATTCCGAGCAGGATTTCTAGTATCATAAAATGTAAGAGGCCTGGTCCAATCCATGCCAATCAAACCTCTCGTCATTCCTACATAGAGAGAAAAAAAAAAAAAAAAAAAAAGCCTATTTTAGTCTTGTTTGTCTCTCCTGTAGGACGCGGGCCAGTCCATTCTCAAGCTATTTCTATGAATTCTATACGTATAGACTTGGCCTCATCTATATATATATATATATTTATTTATTTATTTATTTTTCTTTTCTTTTCTTATTGTGGTACTGTGAATCTACTGAATTGCATGGGATTTAATCATTTTAAAAATATAATTTTTTTTTCTTCAGAGGTTTATGGATAAGATGGATTAGAAGATTGATATGAAAAGTAAGTGTCATGTTAAGCCTCATGAACTTTGGGGCCTGTTTAGTTAGGTGTGTTTTGATTAGAAACTAATTTGAACCGAGTCCATAGAAAATGGGTTGATCAACCTAGGCTGTTGCAAGGATGTACCAAGTTGGATCATATAAACCTCCTATAACTGCCCGTACGCTGAACCTTTTTTCCTTTAATTTTGCCTTGGTGCTTTTTTTTTTTTTTTTTTTTTTTTTTTTCTGACTAGTTCTGAAAACTTTAAATCTCAGCCTTCAAAGAAGTTAAGGGTAAAATAAGTAGGACTGATTCTAACTGGCATTGACATGCAGTATGTTCAAAAATGTAATGATCTAGATCTTTAATTTCATAAAGATGGAAGTTCTTAGTAATTTCACTTCTGCTAGGAAAATCACCTTCTAAGAATGTGGCTTCTCATGGGTAAGTTGCATGGGTGCTGCGGCTCTATTTACTTGGTCATTTTCTTGATTATTTTTCTAGCCAAACAATATACACAAATGGGTTAGTTCGCCTTTGTGATTGGGCCAAGAAGGCCTTCTCCAGCAAGTCCATTCATACTGTCCTGCCCAATATGCCCTAATTAAACATGTCATTTAATAGCATCATTAGAGATAACATTATTAGAAGAAGCAACATAGGAAAAAAAAAATCATTATTACTAAAAATAGAAATAGTGTTAGGTACCATGAAACCATGTAATGAATATCTACGACTATAATAAGTAGTTCCCAAGTACCACTAAATAAGATCACCAGCAATTTCAAACTTAGAGCCAAAACCTAGAAGGATTAACATAAAGACAAGACTTCATTACATATGGGGTGCATTAGAATATCATAGAGATACGGCATGCGTCCACCTCGCAATACTAGCTTATAGGTTCCTATTCTCTAGACCTCTACGGTTGTGCTGTTGTTCCTCATGTATATTCCTCTAGTTACTATTGGAATATGACAAAATCTACATATGATATCCTATACTCACTATGTGGTCTATTGCTACTAAATCTATGGTCCAAATGGGAACAATTGTAGATAGCATCAAACAAATGCTTGCATATAAGGGGGCATTTGATAATTTAGAGCATACCTTTTACATTCACAAGTGAAATGATCCAACTTACTACAATTATAGCATGTTATCTTTATCTTTTCCCTTTTACCATTATGCTTTCCTTTCTTGCGTTTAGCATTCCTAGCCTTCTTAGAACTTGACTCAGCTTCTTTACCCTATCTAGGTGCTGCCCCACTTCTAGTTTTCTTGTGCTCAGAGTTAGATGCTCTGTGCAAGCTAGACTCCACTAAATTTGACTCCCTAGTGGGTTTTTTAGCCTAGAGGTGTTCCTTGTTGAGTTCCACATAGATGACAACATTATTAAATGTCTTACTACTGTTATTATGGGTGAGGTTCACTCTTAGCTTGCATTTGCTATTGGTGTGCGTTTGCTATTCATCAATTAACTCTTAGCTTGCAGCCCATAACATTCTAATCACACTTGATGTGATTGTAAGATGCTACCTCATCATGTGATCATGATGCTTTTTATAGCCAATAAAATTTTAAGGTGAGCTAGTACTATTGGACCTCAATATTCTTGGACTACCCTTGCCAATCGGTGCTTCTCAAAATGTAGTGGAATGTCATTCCACATGCTGCTTAGCAATATGATGCTAGCAACATGGTCCATTCTTTCCTAAGCTTGATATGCTTCATAATCACACATGTTGCATTGAGGTTCCAAACTCAGGATCTTACATTAGCTATATTATTAGCTCCAGGATGTCCTACTCCCCTAGGAGATGCTAAATCTTAATAATGCCAAACATCATAGTTCTTCTCATTTAGTTTCTCACCTTGATTATGGTCTTTGACAATACTCTTAATTGCAACCATAATCAACTTTAAGAGACAGAAAAATAGCACTAAATTAATAACTAGCAGAACATATCATCAATATGATTTTGTAGCAATATCTTAAATTAAAAAATAATAATTTAGCATTATATGCCACACAATCGAAAGAGATGTTAGATATTCAACCATCAAGCTCAATCTAAGAGTAAGACACCCTTTTGGCTTGATTTGGGAATATAATTCTTTTTTGAGCTGACTCGAGCTCGATTTGAGAGTAGGGCTCTCTTTTTATTTGATATGAAAGTAAGAGACTCCTTTAAGCTAACTCAGGCTCGATCTAAGAATAGGATTCTCTTTTAACTTGATTTGAGAGTAGAACTCTCCTTTAAGCTAACTCAAGCTCGATTTGTGAGTATGACTCTCTTTTGGCTTGATTTAGGAGTAAGACTTCCTTTGAGCTGACTTAGGCTCAATCTGAAAGCATAACTTCTTTTTAACTTAATCTAGGAGTGGACTCTTCTTTGAGCTAACTCAGACTCAGTTTGGGAGCAGGACTCTCTTTTAAGCTAACTTGAGCTCGATCCGAGAGTAAGATTGTCTTTTGGCATGATTTAGGAGTAGGACTGCCTTTTAGCTTGATTTAGTGGTAAGACTCCTCTTTGAGCTGATTCGAGCTTGATCTAGAAGTAGAACTCCCTTTTGGCTTGATTTGAGAGTGAAACTCTTCTTTAAGCTAATTAAGGCTTGATCTGGACTTGATCTTACTCGATCTATAAGTAGGTCTCCCCTTTAGATTAATCTAAGAGTAAGACTCTCCTTTAAGTTAGCTTGGGCTTGATCTGAGAGTTGAACTTCCTTTTAGCTTGATATGCGAGTTGAACTATTCTTTGAGCTAACTAGGGCTCGATTTGAGAGTTGGACTCTCTTTTGGCTTGATCTGCGAGTGAGACTCTTTTTTAAGCTAACTTGAGCTCGATCTAAGAGTAGGACTCTCTTTTAGCTTAATTCGTGAGTGAGACTCTCCTTTGAGTTGACTAGGGCTTGATTTGAGCTTAATTTGAGAGTAAAATTTTTCTTTAAGATGACTTGAGATTGATTTGGGATTAGGACTCCCCTTTGGCTTGATCTTTATTTGATTTGAGAGTAGGACTCTCCTTTGAACTCGATTTAGGCTTAATCTTGCTCGATCTTAGAGAAGGGCTCCCTTTTGGCTTAACTCGGGCTTGATTTAGGCTCAATCTAGCTCAACTCATACTTGATCTAACTCGATCCCTGCTTGATTTGGACTTGCATCAAGGACTACTTTTGAATCTATAGTTTTCCATCATGACTTAGGGCTTCGAGGTTTTGGGGTCACGGAGGGGGGTAAAATTGCTATGCTGAAAGGTTGTATGGTTGGAGAGGCCTTTTTGTATGGAGGATTCGATATGAAGAAATTTAGTTCAAGGCTTCATAAGCTTTAGGAGACATGGGGGCTTTGGAAAATAGCATAGGATTATTTTACACGATTCGTACATCTAGGGTTTGAGACTCTGGAAAACATCATAGGATTATTTCACATGATTTGTACATCTAGGGTTTGAGATAGAAGGGTTCTTACCAAGGCTTAGGAAGTATGGAAGGGTCTTAGAAAGTAGATGATAATGAGGGGTCTCAAGGTATAAGGATGATTGGGGGGTCGAAAAAGACCTTTTGGAAATTCTTTCTTAGGAGGGGATCAACTTATTTAGGTGTAAAAAAGATCATATCTATAGAAGAAGGATATGATGTATAATGCAACATGGGAGTTACATCTGTTTCAAAGAAAAAATTGAAGGAAAAAGAAAAAAAATCATGTCAAACCATGTGATTTATCTGAAATCTAGACAATTTATTTTTTTATTATAGGATGTCCATTATTTCCTATTATGAAATGTTCATTATTTCCTTAACTGGTTATTTCCTACAAAGAGTTTTTTTCAAAATTTTCTTTTGTTACACGATCTTGATAATCGATGCAATTTGTTTCGGAAGAGGTGATCACCACAAAGCCAAAAGATCCCCACGAAGATCCCACTTCTAAATTCCTATAAATTTCCTATAAATTTTGCAAGTGATATCCATGAGATTTTTTTCTTGAATGGTTATTTTGAGTGATAACTATTTAGATAAAGAACTAACTACGGGACTTTTTAGGAATCCCATGAAAAATCATATGGTGTTCAATCTTGTAAGGTGAGGTTAATCAACAGATGCTTGAGGCATGATCTCTCGATGATCTGTGTGCTTAGGATTATTGACACTTGTTCTTGCCGTGCGTTGATCCCTTGAAAGGAACAAAAGAGGCACGATAGGCTAATCAACCGGCGCCTGTGCTTATCTGTTGAAACGGAAGAGGCACGATCTCTAGATGATCCATACGCTTAGGATTGTCAGCACTCATCGTGTGTTGATCCCTTGAGAGGAAGGGAAGAAAGAAGCACGCATTCCTCATCCATGGTTTAGTTCTAGGATTAAAATAAACTAGCCTACATAGCTATGCACTGCATGGGACATTTGGTATTTACAAAATATATATTAATATATAATTATAATTCAAGATTTTAAAAAAATATTTATAAATTTGATCATATAAATAGTTGATATTTAATAAAGTATATTCATTTTGTCAATATATATTGATAAGAATGCTTAAACATTATTTTTTGCATCTGTTAAAGTAATATTGTATTTGCAGTTAGTTATAATTACTGTAGATAATCTGTAAATGATAAGAAAAAGCTTTTTTGTAAATTGTATAGAAAATTACATATGTAGAAAATATGATTTTTTTAAGTCAAAATAAGTTTAAACTTTCATGGATGCATTAGTTCAACCTAACAATAAGTTTATAACTTTTATGGATGTATAAGTTCAACTTGACATGAAATTTTTAAACTTTCATGCATGCATTTTTTGAGTAAAATGAGTTATCATTCAATGAAACATTTGGTTTTCTTTTTTCTTCTAATTTAGTATATATTCTTTGTTTATGTTATTATATACACCTATTATTCTTTGAATATTATGGCTTTGTAGATTTTTTTTTCTTTAGAGTTAATAATGACTATAAAAAATATGCAATATGAATAATATCTTATATTATTTAGTCTATAACCATTGTTGCTGTGATTCTAAAACTTTTATACATATATATATATATATAATATACTATATTATATAATATTAATGGTTGTGTCGGTGTATAGGAACGATTGTGATTATGAAGATAGTTTTAATGGTGATAATAGAAAATATAAGATTTTAATAGAGCTTAAAAACATCGGTTTACAATGATATTAGGAATGCTATAGGATATAGTCATACAACACTTTCGTTTGGTTAAGTACTATCTCTTTTTCTTTTTGGATGATTAATCATCTATGAAAAGTAGCAAACTACAATACACTCAAAATAAAATGAAATATTGCAAAAATATATAAAAAATAGTGGATTAGAAAAGTTGGAACATATTACTAATATACGATGTGATTAGTAATTTCTATTATCTTTATATATTAATAAACATGTTTTCACATTGTTGATGCATCGAGATTTTTTTTTTTTTTTTTGTTTTTTTTCTAGAAGTGTTATAACACTGAAACGAAAAGCTATATCTATTTTTTTAAATACAGGTATTCAAGCATTGCACTGAGATGCGGCCTTCGCTTGACGACGGACGGCTTGGTGACCATCGCTGGGTGGCTTGTCCTAAGCCAAGGTGGACCTATATAGTTTTTGTTTTCTTGGTTAATGATTTGTCTTGCTTTTCGGTAGAGGTTTGCTTGCGTAATTCAAGCAAAAATCACCACATAAATTAATGAGGACAGTTTTCTGCTTGGAAAAAAATGCAGGTCAACCATTTCCATTTCTTTTACGGGAAAAGGGGTAAAAAAATTTTTGCTACTGGATCGCACCGCTAATTTACGACGTAACACAAGGCGCGATGCTCAAGAAAAAGTTATGCCATGGGCAAAACCTTATGAGCTGCAAGCTTAAATACGTGCAAGGGCATCCCAAATCCGGCTGCAATACCTTGCCATCTGTTTTTGTTTGACAGGCCATCAAAATTGCAGGACTCGAGCGTACTTGGGACATTTTTGGGCCGCTTTCAGATTTTGGAAGCTGAAAAAAAGAGGGGACACGTGGAAATCAATTGAAAGCTCAATTGAAAACAGAGGTTGAGATTCTATAAAGTTCGACCATCATTTTGAGATCATTTCGATGATTTTGAATTACTAATGAGTTAAATTCTAAGATGATCTTATTTTTAATGATCAAAATTATCATATTTGATATGCTAGAAGAATTCAAAATTATTAATAATAAAATATTAAAATCATCTCTATTATATATATTATATTATTATAATATATATAATATATTATAATTATATTATATATTATAATTAATAAATTAATATTATATTATATTATTATATATAATATAATATAATATAATATAATTAAAAAATTATAATATAATATAATTTAATATTATTATATCGAGCAGATCATTTCATACCAAACGTCCACCGTATATATGGGATTGAATTTTAGAAGCTGGGAAAAAGAGGGGACACGTGAATTTCAATTAAAAGCTCAATTGGAAATGGAGGTTAAGGCTCTACTTTACATATATTAGCTTTATGCTCGTGCGTTACACCATATTGATGTTTAACCCTTTTTTTTTTTCTTTTTTTTTTTCCCTTCATCATCCATCTTTTATAATATAGTATAGTATATGATATGTAAGAGCGGTACATCCTATTATATAAAAAAATTGGAACAGTCTCTACACTTAAAATAGCAACCTATTGCAGTATTTTACTATATTATAAAAGTTAGATTTCATGGCAACGGTGTTTATTAATTTGATATGTATGCATTTTAAGAGAACTCTTTATTTGCCGCAAGTCCCAAATATTAAGATGATTCTCATAAGGTAGCGGAATGGATTGTTATTTAAGTATTGATAAAAAAGTTAAATGGCAACCCAGTGCAGCAGATGGATAAGGTTGTCTAAATTAATCAACACTGATAAGTTGTTTAAATTAATTAATCATAAGGTCACTGATGTGAAATATGATATACCCATGTTCTTTTATACTAAAACCTTAATTTACTGCCTTAATCCAGCATAACTATCTAAATTTGATGTTAAAATTATCTCTTTATTTTTTTTTGATCATATGACATGTCCTCAATTGGATATTCAAGATTTTGATATGGATAGCTAAATGTAGATCAAATTTGATAGACTCAGCAATTAGATCTGATTTAAGAGGATCCAACAGGATACTCAAATCATCCTTCTGTGTGTAACTTAAGCCTGAGAGAATTAGATCCTATTTAGGAATTAAGCTATATGATTGAATCAGAATATTGTATTTGATCTAATTATTAGTAATCAGGCTTGCTAGCTAAACCAAATATTTGAATTTGATTCAATTATTGATAAATGGGTCTATTAATCAAACTCGAGATTTGAAATTGACTTAGTCGGTGTCAATAATAGACCTACTATCAAGCACTTGAAAATTCAAAATTTTTTCAGCACTATCCCAGCATCTTCAAATGAGGTCCTCCCAGTTCAATAGTAGTTTTTGTAATGCAAAAAATATTATAAATTTCACTAAACAAAGCATTCAAAGTTCTACGATGGCATAAATAATCTTTTTCATCAGGAGGCTAAAGTTTATCTAGTTTTGACAAACTCAGAAGACCTTGATCTCTATGTTTTTTTCAAAACAATCCTTTTCCTATTTTAGATGCACTATGAATTACCAAATAAAGACTTAGGGTGGAAAGCCAAAATTTTATTTGTTATTACGATGCTCTAAATATATAGTGATAAATTCTTTAGGTTTACAGGATGTAGAATCCTTGGATCAATCCAAATTTCAATTCTATCTGAATTGCTCATTTTCAAACAAGCTTTGTTTTATTATTTTAAATAAACACTTAGTTAACAAAATATTTAATTGTATCTGCTCTGAGACTATTGGGACCAATAGTATAAATTAGATTTTCTATTAGAACTAAAATAGCAGCCAATAATAGTGATAAGATAACTAGAAATAATTTAATTAGACAAGTGGAAGAGAGACTGTTATATCGATGCATGTTATAGTTGCGCTCTTCTAAGTTCAGATATGCTCCTTTATGCAACGGGTTCTCTTGCGTTGTGCTTCCAAGATACAGTGATGTGTCTGAGAATTCTTGTGCAACAGAATTGTTCCCATGAATTCTTGATTACCTGTGCACTCCAAATATTATAAAATAATTAAAGTTAAAGTAGTAAGAAGAAAGTATGATATATATATTGTTTTACGTATCTTCTTTGCTAGAGAATTGTATTTATAAAATACATCATGATGGCTAGTGGTTATGATTAAGGAAATGGTTGAGTGCAGTTATAATGGCATTTCACTGCATTATTTAGTTAGTGATGAATACTGATGACTATGGATTAGATTGAATTAATTTTAGAATTTTACGATTAGAATTGAACTAACTTAAAAATGTTTGGTTTCAAGCTGGTTTTAGGGAAAGAATTTTTTTTTTCTTTTTTATTTGGCATGCATCTAATATTTGATGGTTGAATTTATTTTCTTAGTTATATTTAATAATAAAAAAAGATATATATATATATATACTTTGTTAACAAATCTAATATTTTAGATTTCTATACAAAAATGGTAGATAATTCATGATATGTATAAGATAAAGTTTGTCTTTTAGGAGTACTTTATTTTTTTAAAATTCTATTAAATACTATTGAAAAAAAAAAAAGGATAATTAATGCTTGAGTCAAGACTAAGGAGCGGTTTCTTAAAATTAAAAATAAATCCAAAAAAAAAGGTTAGTTTTAAGTTTGCCGACTCTTAAATTATCTTTATTAATAATTAATTCTTAAATTATTCTAATTCATTTGTTTATTGCTAGTTGTAAAGTACTAGATAATAAAATGACTGCACAAGTTAAATCAAAAAAATATCAAAAAATATAAGAAAAATATAAATTAGATAAATTAAAATTTGAAATCAAATCCAACGTAAACTTTATAGCGAAGAGCTCTATTTTTTTTTTTAATTTTAATTTTTTTAAAAAATAAAAATATTCTATTCGAAAACCAAAATAATAGCGAACAGACCGTAATTTAGATGCACGTAATTCGGATCTAAATCAAAATTTTATGGGATTAAACTTTGGTTCGGCTCCTTTTGTCTTTGCTATCCGGTTTCCAGTAACCAATGGATACGAATGATTGAGCATTTAAAGGAAGAATTTGCTGTTCCTGGCTGGAGGATGCTGTAAATAAAATAAAGTCAAGCATATAAGATATAATTTACGGGGCTAAGTGTTGATTATAATCCCAAAACAAGTAACAAGCCTGAACCCTTCAAAGAGGCTTGAGTCCATTTGACGGAGGTAAAAACCAATTTTATAACCATACCGTTCTTTCGCGGTGGTAATGGGAACCTTTTTTTTTTTTCAAGTCCGACTGGCCACGTCACCAATCCGAACATCGACCGTCCTTCCCACTGCATCCGTCGATCCAAATCCTACCGCTAAAACAACCCTTCACGCGGATCGAACCCCTTCTTGCTCCCAAATCCAACCCGCCAAAATTCCAAAATTTATCCGTTGAACGAAAAAAATCCGTCCCCCCGGGGTGATTCCTCCTCCTCCTTATAAACCATCCCTCCCCTCCCGATCCCTCTTCGTCGCACCCATTCGAAGTGCTCAGCGTTCTCCATAAATCGAAATTAAATCCATAATGTCGGGCCGTGGGAAGGGAGGGAAGGGTCTTGGCAAGGGCGGAGCGAAGCGCCATCGCAAGGTCCTCCGCGACAACATTCAGGGCATCACGAAGCCGGCGATCCGCCGCCTTGCCCGCCGCGGTGGCGTGAAGCGCATCAGCGGCCTGATCTACGAGGAGACCCGCGGCGTTCTCAAGATCTTCCTCGAGAACGTCATCCGCGACGCCGTCACCTACACTGAGCACGCCCGCCGCAAGACTGTCACCGCCATGGACGTCGTCTACGCCCTCAAGCGCCAGGGCCGCACCCTCTATGGCTTCGGCGGCTAAGCCAGATGTTGTTCGGGTTAGGGTTATGGTTGCCGATTCCGTTAGGGTTTCCGTGGGCCCTCCTTTGCTTATGTTCTGGTGTTGTAGGGTTCTTTTCACGTGTAGATTTTTCCAATTAGAAATTGAAAAGTTGTGGTTTGCTCGCATTACCCTACCCTATTTTCGTGTTCGTTGCTTGCGAAAAAATTGCCAGTAAAATTAATTATAGCGTGCCTTTTAAAATTTAGGCCCTAATTCAATGATATCCAAAATAAAATTGCTGTTGCAAATGGTCCCAGTCGAGTCCATCGATTATTCCCTTCCCGCAGAGAGCGAGCAGTTGCCCTACCGCCGCTAGCGTCGCCGTGATGGGCCGCTGGTCGATCGGACGGCCGGGCGGGCGGCCGGGTGCTAACATGCTTGTGCGCTCACTGGGTTATGCGCCCGTTTGTTCGTGCAAGGCTGTGCTTGGCGGGTGCACCCATTTGCTTTCATCACGTGTCCGCTTGCATCCATATTTGCATCTCGTCCAGCCATTCGAGTATTGGACATCCATCACCTAGCATGTGTACACCTATGTTTTGCATCTTTGTCCCACCGTTCAGGCACTGAACTAAATTCGATGGTGCCTTGTGGCGTGGCACCCCAGCAACCATGCCCTTATTCAAATAGGGTGGCATGGCTAAAGGCACCAAGCCATGGCAAACTCAAAATGATCCAATAGTTAAGGGTCCAAACTTGCTCCTCCCTATTACTTCAGCGATGCATCCAATCAAAGAAGAATTGCACCGCTCTAGCTGCACTAAGGTTCCCACAGCCTGTAACATGGCCTTCACAGTAATGTCGATGCCTCTACATCCTATGCTGTGCTCATGGCGCATCAGCTACCTTGATCCCTTTACTTAGGTGAAGCATTCAGAGTATTGTACCAATTTGGCTATGCTAAAGCCTCCATAGCTCATACCGTGGCTATGCCTAGGCCTTTGTAACTATGCTGCACCTGTGTTGGCACCAGCGGTGCACTAGCTACTTGGTCCCTCTATTACTTCGGTAAAGCTGTGCCAAGTCATTGGTAATTGAGATCCTTAAAAGGTCTTGTAAATAAATCTTCAATGATTGATTTGAAAGATTATCTAGACTAGAAGGTTGGTTTTGAAAAGAGAATGTCTTTTTAGTAGAACTTGGTGCAGGCATTAGATTGTGACAGAGGTTTCAAGGTTTCTTATGCATTTCTAATTTATGAGAGTCATTTTCTTTATTCTTAGAGTCCTTATCGAGTCTAGTTGTGTTAATTAGCCTGATTCATTATTGGAATCCAGGAGTTGGTCAAGTGTCAAGTGTTATTTTCTTTCATTGAGTCATATAATAAGTCAAGAGAATGTTCACCTTGAAGGCTTAAAAGAAGACTCAAGAGAAAACCCATCAACCATGCAATGACACATGTCTTGGACCACTCCAGGATACATGGCATCACCAGAGCAGAGCAAGGAGCCGGCCCACATCAATTTAGGAAGGAATCTAGGCGCCAATACCCTCCTTCCTCATTTCTTCATACCGCCCACCCTTATATGGAAGCTTTTGGATGCCCATTGACTTTCACATTTATCATGTGGTCCCCTGTCAAGCATCTATGAAAGAAATTGGCTGCCCCCTCTCTAATTGGAAGATCTTCATGCGCCACAGATGGAAGAAGGTTGCCGCTCAGTCAAAGATGGCAGGAGGAATTAAGAGGTGCCCACTCTTTTCCTCTTTCAAGTGGTCACCCTCCTTTACAAGCTTGAAAATTGCAGCCACTCTCTTTTTTTGGCCGTTCCAGATGAAGCATGCAGAGATCCCTGCCTTCCCAAGAAGAATCATATGCCATACATTACAATTCATGTCAATAATGTACTTAAAATGAATGATTTAACTTGTATTGACATGAAAGGGTTATAAAAAGACTTTTTCCTTGTAATAAAAAAAATGATTAATGAGAAAATTCTGAAGTTTTTTTTTTCCATTGCTGTGAAGGCTTTGATACTCCGGGAAGGAGTGGGTGTGAAGCCCTTAGTGTTTCCTTTCATCTTCTCTAACCTCCCTCAAAACCAAACCATAGTCGCCCCTTCCTCCAGAAACCCTAAAACAACCCTGCCGCCAACCACAGGCCCCCATCTCTTCTTGCTACACTTTGCAGCCCACCGAACCTCCTCCTCGCTGTTGCACGCCCTCCAGAGCAACCCCGACTAGTGAGTCTTCGATCCGAAAGTCCACCTTTCAGGGGTTCTAGCCGCAGGAATCAAATCAGCCCTAAAGGGCTTCTTTTCTCAAGTCCTGCTCTCTTTGTTCTTTGTTTACTTCTCTCCACCATCTTAAGTTTGTGGTTTGTTGCTTGTTGTTTTCTCAGAGATTCATTCGCCGAAGAGGAAGTTGCCCTTATCTCCAGAATCGAGATCAGGATACCTTCCAGTAAAAGTTAGCCTCGTCATCCAGATTTCGATCTCTAGCTAAAGAATCTCATCGACAACCTTTTAAGAGAATCATCGTCTGGTAAGTTACCATCCCTCCCCTCTTAAGTTCTGATTTAATGAAAGAATAGAACATATTCTAACCGGAAGTTTCTCAACTTTCACGATCCTGACTGTCTTGGTTATCTTAAAAGTTCTATCTCTCGTATTATTGCTTTCATGCCTATCTAGTCTAGCTCAGTTTTTCTCTGAGAGTTCTTTTTTTTTTGGGATTATTAGCCAACTGAATTTTAGTTCAAATTCATAATTAATCTGCTAAATCCCAGCATCCTCTTTACCTGCATCGTGCTACATCAATTTTTGGTATCAGAGCCTGGTTGTTAGGACTTGTTCTTGCATCATATTAGGAAAGTAGTTTTGCATAGGTGCTAAAAATTTCAGCTTGTTAAAATTTCTGCACACCTTCCATATTTGCTTATTTATCTTGCATATAAAAATTTTTTTAAAAAAATTCTATATTTCTGCATCCTTTAACCCTAAAGTGTCACGCCTCCTGAGCGGTTATACGCAAGTATAACTCTTGTCCCAGGGGAGTAATGAACTACGGTCGGACGTGATCCTTTTTGGTTAGAGACCCGACATGTTAACTCAAGTCTTTAGTGTTCCATCATCTCTGCATTAAATTGACTTAAGAGCACCGCTATCTCAGATTAGGTGAGGATTTCATTATCCTTCCTGGGCCCAGAAAATCATCAACCTGCATACGAGCCCAAACCTCCTAATTTTAAAATCCAGTAGACATAATTGAGCATTAGGGACACCCACGGTTGGATTCACATATTTTGTCGAAACTGGTGTGAGTCTTTCTCCATTTACGACTGGAACCTAGTGTCTAAGGTTGAAGGTCAAATGTCAAACGACTTAAGCGGAGTGACGGGGTTACCCTAATTAGGCCCTTGCGTTAAGCAGGAAGAACCTTCCCCTCCTCCCACCTGCTACCTGGCCAGCTACAGGATACTTGGTGATTGATTAGCATTTAATTGACACACTTTATTTGAGTTCTAGGTCTAAGAGACACTAGTACGAATCCTTTGTGTGCTTGTTTGCATGTCTACTAGGTCAAGAGTTCCATATCAACCGAGTCAGTCCCGACCTGAGTTAACCATGGACAACGATTTTGAAGCCATGCTAGGGGCTATAACCGAAAAGTTGGACCGATTGAGTGAGCGTGTCCAGAACCTAAAGGAGACCCATACAGCTCCTACTGAGTCAGAGTCACCGAGGCCCAGATCCCATCGCTCGGACCCAACCCTAGAGCCTGACCTTGATACACCCCGATCGATCCCATGCCAAGAGCCTAGGAGAGCCCAGTACCGTACCCCAGAGTACAACCCTAGGAGACCTAACCCTGATATCGTGGACCATGATGATAGAATCATTAGAAACGTCAGGTTAGATGCACCCACTTTTGATAGATCCTTAGACCTGAAGGTGTATATCGATTGGGAAGGCGAAATGGAATAATATTCTGAGCGGTACGAGATTACCGAGGATTGTTAATATAAGTTTATTAAAACCTGATTAGTTCGACAGGCTAGATTATATTGGGGGAATATTGAGTTATGGATTCAACGATGAGGGGCTGAACCTATAACCACCTGGAGAGACATGAAAATTAGGCTAAGGAGTAAGTATGTCCCTATATCTTATAAACAGAAGCTCCTAAATCAGTAGCAGAGGTTAAGTCAAGGTAATAGACCCGTTTCAGATTACATTGCAAGATTTGACGAGTTTGTCATGAGATGCTACATAGTCGAGTCTGAGGAAGTAACTCTATTGAGATTCGGGCTAGTCTGAGAGAGGACATCTAGAGGGAACTATATTTCAGAGAGGTCAATGACTTAGAGCAAGTGTACCAGCTTGCTAGGAATGCTGAGAGATTTCAAAGAGGACCCATGTCTACTAGACTAGTGGAGCACCTCAGAGACCAAGATCTAGTCAAGTTTATCCTAGCATACCCAATCCTAGCATCCCAGTGGCTAGATCATGTGACAAGGGTAAGGCACCAGAAACCTATAGGACCCCTATTCCCAAAACAGTGTTTTTTAGGTGTCAGAAGGTAGGACATTTTGCTAATAAGTGCCCCACTAGGTCTCTAAACATAGGTGAATTAGGAGAAGAGGAGCAAGAACCTAGTGAGGATTGTAATAAAGAGACTTATGAGGCTGAACCAAGTCTTGTAGATTAGTATGTGGAAGAAGAGACCCCACAGAGCCTAACCTATTAGGAGTGGTGAGATACATACTATCCCAAACCAAGATTCAAGAAGACTGGCGTAGGACTAACATCCTACAGACTTTTGTCAAACTAGGGGATAAGGATTGCAAGATCATAATTGATAGTGGAAGTTGTGTTAACGCCATCTCAACTAATGCAGTTAAAACCTTAGGCTTAGCACCGGTTCTCCACCCCAACCCTTATAAGGTGTCTTGGATAGATTCAACCTCCATACCCATTAAGTCTAGATGCTAAGTCTAAATCCAATTCCAATCTTATCAGGAAAAGGTGTGGTGCGATGTATTACCTATGGGAGTGAGTAGCATTATTCTAGGCAGACCATGGCTTTTCGATCATGATGCTACTTTGTTCAAAAAATCTAATTCATGTTCATTCACCCACCATGAAAAAAAAATTATGGTTTACCCTACCCCACCTAAGGACCCCACCAAGAGAGGATCTAGCAGCCTTAAGGAAAAGAAGCCTGGACTGAACCTAATTAATGATAAGGAATTAGAGCAAGAGATTAAGAGAGGTTCAGCCATCTGGATGTTGACTGCTAGGAAGACCCAGGATCCAACCCCAGTAGAGCACCCTCAGGAGGTTAGGAAAGCCTTAGATGAGTTCAAAGATGTTTTCCCTGAAGATTTACCTGACCACCTTCCATCTCTTAGGGACATTCAGCATGCCATAGACTTAGTCCCAGGAGCAACCTTACCGAATTTGCCCCACTATAGGATGAACCTATCAGAACATTTAGAATTGCAAAAGCAAGTTAGCGAGTTGTTGATGAAAGGGTTTATTAGGGAGAGTTTGAGTCCTTATGCTGTTCCAGCCCTATTAACCCCTAAGAAAGATGGCACATGGAGGATGTGTGTAGACAGTTGAGCCATCAACAAAATCACCATCAAGTATAGGTTTCCCATATCCCGATTAGATGACATGTTAGACATGATGACAGGTGCAACCATATTTTCGAAGATTGACCTTAAGAGTGGTTACCACCAGGTTAGGATTAGACCCGGGGATGAGTGGAAGACTGCATTTAAGACTAAGGATGGTCTATATGAATGGGTAGTCATGCCTTTCAGATTGTCCAATGCCCCTAGTACATTTATGAACATCATGACTCAAGCCCTTAGGATGTTCATAGATAAATTTGTTGTAGTCTATTTCGATGACATCCTAATTTATAGTAAAACCAGAGAAGACCATTTAGATCACCTTAGACAAGTCTGCCAAACCCTTAGGAAGGATAGCTTCTTTACGAACCTCAAGAAATGCAAATTCATGACCCGTAGAGTTATCTTCTTAGGATTTGTGGTTACCCCTGATGGAGTGTCAGCTGACCCTGAAAAGATCCGATCCATAGTTGAGTGGCCAGTGCCCACTAGCGTTCATAAAGTTTGTAGCTTCCATAGCCTAGCTACCTTCTATAGGAGATTCATTAGAGGGTTTAGTACGATAGTAGCACTCATCACAGACTGTATTAGGAAGGGAGAATTTGAATGGACCAAAGCCACCAATAGAGCCTTCCTAGAGCTTAAGGATAAGATGACTCAGGCACCTATTTTGAGGTTACCCGATTTTTTTAAGGTATTTGAGGTTGCCTGTGATGCCTCAGGTGTAGGAATAGGAGGAGTCCTAAGCCAAGAGAACCACCCTGTAGCATTCTTTAATGAGAAGCTGAATGATGCTAAGCTTAGGTACTCTACCTATGACAAGGAGTTTTATGCGGTAGTACAAGCTTTAAGGTATTAGAGACACTACTTATTGCCACAAGAATTTATACTGTTTTCTGACCATGAGGCACTTAGATTCCTCAATTCCCAAAAGAAGCTGAACCCTAGGCACGCAAAGTGGATAGAATGCATTCAAGCCTACACATTTGTGTTGAAGTATAGAGCGGAACCGAGAATAAGGTAGCCGATGCCCTTAGTCGTCGATCCCTGCTCTTAAATACCGTTAGAACTGAAGTTTTAGGGTTTGAGCAAATCAAGGAGGAATACAAGTCTTGCTCAGATTTTAAGGAGATTTATCAGACTTTGATCCAAGGACCATTTAGCAAGTTTAGTGAGTACACCCTTTTAAATGGTTATCTATTTTGAAACAATAGGCTGTGCAACCCTAGAACATCCTTGAGAGAATTTTTAGTTTGGGAGACCCATGCGGAAGGATTAGCTGGTCACTTTGGTAAGGATAAGACAATTTTAGCGGTAGAAGACCAGTTCTTTTGGCCTAGCCTTAAGAGGGATGTAGCTCAGATAGTGGCTAGGAGTAGAACGTGCGCTGTTGCAAAACAGAGGAAATAAAATACTGGCCTGTATACCCCTCTGCCTGTACCTGATCGCTCCTGACAAGACTTGAGCATAGACTTCGTGTTAGGACTACCTAAGACCCAAAGGAAACATGATTCGATTTGTGTAGTGGTCGATAGGTTCTCTAAGATGGCCCATTTCTTGCCCTGTTCCCAAACTTTCGATGTGTCTAAGGTAGCCCAACTGTTCTTTGATGAGGTAGTTAGACTCCATGGCTTACCTAAGACCATAGTTTCTGATAGGGATGTCCGGTTCACCAGTTACTTTTGAAAGACCCTCTGTCATAAGTTAGGGACAAAGTTGAATTTTTTCACCTCCTATCATCCTCAGACCGATGGCCAGACCGAGGTAGTGAATCGTAGCCTGAAAAATTTACTGAGATGCCTTGTAGGTGAGAACACAAGAAATTGGGATTTACTGTTATCTAAAGCAGAGTTCGCCTACAACTGTTCAGTCAATAGGTCACTGGTAAGAGCCCTTTTGAAATTATCCATGGGTATAAGCCCAACAAACCACTTGACCTAATCCCACTTCCTGTTCACATACGAGTCTTCGAGTCTGTAGATTTCTTTTCACAGCATGTTCAAAATTTGCATAAGGAAATTAGCGACAAGATTAATCTAAGTAATGAAACATATAAAAAGTTGGCTAATTCCAAAAGAAGAATCAAAGGGTTTGTTGAGGGAGACTATGTCATGATTAGGTTAAGGCCTGAACGGTTTCCCCCTGGAACTGTTAGAAAGTTACATGCTCGTAGAGCTGGTCCTTTTAGGGTGATAAAGAAAGTAGGATCCAATGCCTATGTACTAGAGTTACCTTCTGAGTTAGGCATTAGCTCTACTTTTAATATTTCAGACCTTGTTGAGTATAGGGAGCCAGCGATGATACCTAGTGAGCCGTTTGGACCTGACCCTTCCTTTGAGAGCGAACCCATCCCTGAGTGTCCACCTATTAATTGGCCTGAGAGGAAGGATAAGATTAAAAGAATTCTGAATGACCAAGCTGTCATGACCCACAATAAATGTTACCAAAGATATTTGGTTCATTGGCAAGGTCGGCCAAAATTAGAGGACTCGTGGATTATCCGGGAAGATTTGTAACACATAGACCCAGACCTCCTAGAGAAGTACCTGTAACATTCCGAATCTCAAAGCAGTATCCTAATCTTGAAGCATAAAATTTATCATGAATAAAAGGGTACTTTTAAAATTTTATCAATGTCATTTGAATAATTGGTGAGGGGTATAAAAGGAAAGGATACCAAAGTCATTTGAAAATTTGATTAAGGGTAAAGTGGAAAAAAGGATCCCGTCGTCATTCGCAAATTTCTCCAAGGGTAAAGAGAAAATTTGTCAAGGGCTTTTTCATGAGTGGAGAAGGATAAAAATGCATGGTGAAGAGACATGCCATATAGACTTTAAAAGGGCATTTTAGGGATTTATTTGAGGGCAAATTGGGGATTTGCCAAGGCATTTAAAAAACCCCTTAATCCTTCCATTCATCCATCGTAAGAAAAATCAAGAGAGAGGGAGAAGAGGGCGGTGGAAGAGGAGAGAAAATTTCAGCCGTAGGGAAGAGGAAGAAGAAGAAAGAAAGAAGAAAAAGAAAAAGAAAAGAAGAAGAAGGGAGGAAGAGAAAGGGAGAAAGCTTAATGTCTTCTCTTCTTTGTCACCCTTAAGGTAATTCCTAAACCTTATAAGTTTTAGATAAATGATTAAATCATGTGTTAGAGAGAAAAGGAAAAGAAATAAGAGAGGATTTCATGTTATGAAAATGATGAGGATTTATGGTTGATAGAGGGAAATATGTGATGTGTAGAATGAAACCTTTTCTTATACCATTTTCATATTTAGTTTAAGAAGATAGCATGATAGTATGTGAGGGTGTTGAAACCATGAATCCATGTAGTTATGAAGCCGAATGATAAGAGGAAAACATAAAAAATTTTGGTATGCATTTAAGGGCCATGCATGCATGTTTCATGAAAAACCTAGGTATCTGTCGCCTAAATAAATTTATATATGGTAATATAGGTCAAGAAAATCAAGTAAAGAAGCCTTTTCAAGAAGGGTAGCAACTGTGGAAAAGAAGAAATAGCAAGTGAGTGGGTTTTTCATCTATCTTGTGAAATGTTTCATAATAGTATAGTGATATTTTACTACAAAATGAGTGTATTATACTAAGTATAGTATTTTTAGAAATCAAATATGGGAAATGAGAAACCAGTTATAATGTTATTATATTTGTAAAGCATGTTTAAAAGCAAGGCATGAGTTTAAAGAATAAGTATGGATTTACAACATGTTTTAAAGCAAGACATGAGTTTCAGACAAAGCATGAGTTTCATTTCAGACAAAGCATGAGTTTCAGCAAAGTATAGAGTTTCATGAAAAAGTATTTCTTGGATAAACATATGTTTTAGTAAAGCATGAAAATTTTTCTTCAGAGTTATATTTCAAAGTAATGCATGGGCATGCATGAATAGAAATGTTTCAAGAAAATATAGCTGATTGTATATTGGATTATAAACTTATACTTGAGTATTTTTACAGCATACAGCATAAATAGCATTGGGGCATCTATGGGGCTGATTACCCTGTAAACTGTGCCATAGCATGAGTATTTCACACACTATTATAGTCGACACCTCCTTGCGATTCGATCGTACTATGATCCTTAGGCCAGGGGGGAGTATAAGCTAAATCAGCCCAGTGGAGCATATTGCAAGCAGCCCAGTGGGGCAAAGAATCACAGCTCAGTAAAGAGCTAGGATACTATATAAGCCAAGGTGGCTCAGAGATATTAGCCCAAGGGAGGGGCAACCAGGAGGCTCAGGAAAAAGGGGCAAGTTCACACCTGGGGTGAACCGCACATGTGAGGAGTGCCATGTGGTGCGGGGATCCTTGGCGCTCAGTACACTCACCCACTGAGAGTACACCTGCAGGAGGGCGACTGTAGGGATGTACCTTAGTGGTAGCACACCCAGCCCATTATCATGGAATTTTGTAAATGTGGTATTTCTTTATTTAAGTTATATTATTGGAAGCATAAGCTAACTTATGAGTTAACTTATCTCATTTATAAAAATTTATGTATCGATTGCGATATGTTGCGCTGATATACTTATGAGCTTATAACGTGATTCTCAACTTCTTTTCATAATTAGATGGTTATCCAGTCACTGGGACTTAGGTCTCACCCCTCTTATGTTCACATTTTTATTTCAGATCAGTGTTAGAAATTCTTCGAGGCTAGCAGCTGAGTTTAAAATATTCAAAGACTAAGCAGGTGGGCTTAGCATCTTAGTTTCAGTACCGAAATTTTTGTATGTGTTATTAGTGTTTGAAGAAGGAGTTGGTGGATGTAAAGGAGATTGTAAGGTACTTTTGTATGTTAAGAGTGGTGATTGAGATGATGATGCATGTATATTTATATCTGTGAAGTTGTAATTATATGATGTAAATATCAGACTTAGCCTGGAGATAAATAGTGATGTGTATGTATAAGATGTTTTTAAACTGAGCAGGATCAAGTAAATTAGCTGTTGTTGTTTGATGATATATGTGATTAAACTGAGCAGGTTAGATGTTATTAATAGGATTATGTATGTTAAGCATGTAACTTATGAGAATTTGATAGGGTTCACTTATACCTTATGGTCCATACCATAAGACTATATAGAACTCTAGCCAAATTTTTATAAGTTGGCATGTGTCGGAGAGAGGTCCTAACAGTACCAAAGTCAAACTACCCCTTACTCGACGGGGTCGAGTTCCTCCCAGCCCGAAGGAATTGGTGCAGGCACTAGATTGGGAAAGAAGTTTCAGGATTCCTTATGAATCTCTGATTTATGAGAGTCATTTTCTTTATTCTTAGAGTCCTTGTCGAGTCCAATTGTGTTAGTTAACCTGATTCATTGTTGGAATCTAGGAATTGGTCAAATGTCAAGTGTTATTTTCTTTCATTGAGTCCTGTAATAAGTCAAGAGAAGGTTCACCTTGAAGGCCCAAGAGAAGATCCAAGAGAAGACCCATCAACCATGCAATGACACATATCTTGGACCACGCCAGGACACATGGCATCACCAGAGCAGAGCAAGGAGCCGGCCCACAACAATTTAGGAAGGAATCTAGGCGTCAATACCCTCCTTCCTCATTTCTTCATGCTGCCCATCCTTACATGAAAGCTTTTGGGAGCCCATTGACTTCCACACTTATCATGTAGTCTCCTGTCAAGCATCTATGAAAGAAATTGGCTGCCCTCTCTCTAATTGGAAGATCTTCATGCGCCACAGATGGAAGAAGGTTGCCGTCCAGTCAAAGATGACAGGAGGAATCAAGGGGCGCCCACTCTTTCCCTCTCTCAAGTGGTTCCCCTCCTCTACAAGCTTGGAAATTGCAGCCACTCTCTCTTTTTGGCCGTCCCAGATGAAGCGTGCAGAGATTCCTGCCTCTCCAAGAAGAATCATATGCCATACATTACAATCCATGTCAACAATGTACTTAAAATGAATGATTTAACTTGTATTGACATAAAAGGATTATAAAAAGACCTTTCCCTTGTAATAAAAAAAATGATTAATGAGAAAATTCTGAAGTTTTTTTTTTTTTCATTGCTGTGAAGGCTCTGGTACTCCGGGAAGGAGTGGATGTGAAGCCCTTAGTGTTTCCTTTCATCTTCTCTAACCTCCCTCAAAACCAAACCATAGTCGCCCCTCCCTCCAGAAACCCTAAAACAACCCTGCCGCCAACCACAGGCCCCCATCTCCTCTTGCTACACTTTGCATCCCATCGAACCTCCTCCTCGCTATTGCACGCCCTCCAGAGCAACCCCGACCAGCGAGTCTTCGATTCGGAAGTCCACCTTTCAGGGGTTCCAGCCGCCGGAATCAAATCAGCCCCAAAGGGCTTCTTTTCTCAAGTTCTACTCTCTTTGTTCTTTGTTTACTTCTCTCCACCATCTTAAGTTTGTGGTTTGTTGCTTGTTGTTTTCTCAGGGATTCACAAGCCGAAGAGGAAGTTGCCCTTGTCTCCAGAATCGAGATCATGATACCTTTCAGCAAAAGTTAGCCTCGTCATCCAGATTCTGATCTTTAGCTAAGGAATCTCATCGACAGCCTTTCAAGAGAATCATCGTCTGGTAAGTTACCATCCCTTCCCTCTTAAGTCCTGATTTAATGAAAGAATAGAGCATATTCTAACCGGAAGTTTCTCAACTTCCACGATCCTGACTGTCTTGGTTATCTTAAAAGTTCTATCTCTATTGTTGCTTTCATGTCTGTCTAGTCTGTCTAGTCTACCTCAGTTTTTCTCTGAGAGTTCCTTTTTTTTTGGGATCATTAGCCAACTGAATTTTAGTTCAAAATCATAATTAATCTGTTAAATCCCAGCATCCTCTTTACCTGCATCGTGCTGCATCAGAACTAGGTTCTTAGATAGTAAACTAAAAGACTTAAAAGTGGTGAGTCAAAATTGTATTTGGTTTTGTGACATCCTAAAATCGAATTTATCAAATTTGTTAAATTTGAGAAAGAAGGCATTATTCCTTTGAGTCAAAATTTCTAAAGAAGCCATGAGGTCAAAGGGTGCATGTGTGATAGTACCAAAATTGCAACAAGTAATAATATATACGTAAAAAAAGTGTGATGCGGTACCGTCCATTTTCAAACATGGAATGTGCCACCAGTCATGCAGGAGGGGGGTGAAGTTTGAATTGCCTGCTGGTCCATTTTCAAAACAGTAACAAGGGCTTCATAACTTCTTTAAATTTCCCAAATATTTATATTGCTACAACTTCCTCGATTAAGCTTTGATGGCTGCTTGTTTCTTGTTTAGTAGAAGTACTGATTTGATAGTTTATAGTAAGTCGAGTCATATATAATTTGTTTATCATTATTCAATTTACAGGATTCCAAATGGTCCCTTAAAGCAAGATACGTGTAAGCTTGATGAACAAAGTCGTTCTGGCCAGCAAATAAATGCTTGCTGACTAATTCTAGGCTGTCTTCCCTCTCTTATGGTTGTTATAAAAGTATGGAGCAGATTCTCTATGTCATTAGTTTCCTTTCCAATCTCAATGATGGAGAATCGTCCAGCCTTCGACTACGAAGAAAATTATGGATTATATGATTTTAAATAATGGCTGCTGTAATCGTTGTTGGGCAACTTCTCATATCCAGATGCACAGACACACAATGGACGCTGTTTGATTTCAACAGTATCCAAGACATTATATTTCAGTATTATTATATAATACACAATAATATTATCTGCGATGTAACTGTATAGCTGATATTACCTGTTGAAGAATTGCAACCAGTAACTAAATATTTCTTATTGATGCTTAGGTTCTGTAGCCAAATAATGGTCTGTTTTGATGTCCCAGGCCATGATCGCTATACCTAGAAGGTTGCTTTTTAAGGCCATGCTGCATGGTGGCATTCATGGTGTACAGTTGCATTGCAAGAATTAAAAATGATCTCATTAGGAATCAGTAAAAGGTTGATGGTTTATGTTTAAGTCAAGTGGTGATTAATATTTTCTGGAAGAATTACATTTTGGTGGAGTTGTCTTTTATCATGAGACAGTGCTGCTGAACGTTATGTCTGACTCTCAATTGGATATAATGGTAAGATTCCTTATGAGTGTAGAATTGGCAATTTGGCATACAGAAATATAGAAAATTACTTCTTTGTAGTTATATCTTTAATTGGTTTGAAGTTGGCAAAAAATATTTCTTTCTTCATGCATTTGGCTAGCTGATGTTGGTTACCTGATTGCTAATGAGGCAAAATGGGAGCCTAAATTCTATATGATCAATATTGCTAGCCTTGAGCTCTATGAGTCCTTTCTCCTCTGTCTTGGAAACACCAAGTATTTTTAATTGATTCACTCCCTTCTCAAGAGAAGGGTAGATATTTTGAGTGTTAGGTGGGCTGTGGTTAAAAGGAAACAGTCACCAGTGGATAAAGAGATATTTGAATAGAAAAGATATGGTTGGGGATCCCGATATCTGATGCGTTCATACATTGTCTCAATTTTAGTTCTTGGTGCGTATGTACATGTTTTCCTTTAATTTTCTTTTCTGAATGTTTACCTTAAGGGATGGGTTCTTCTTCGCAAAAGACTGTTTGCTGACCTTAGTAAGACAGAAAGCATACTTGCCTTTGCTTATTATTATATGGTTAAGAAATCTTTATGAGAAATTTCTTGTATGTATTTTGGTTCATTCAAATGCATAAGCAATTTCTTTTATAGATTCCCTGTTAATTAAATAGATTTTTAATAGTAGCATTCAGGCCTCGAGCAAGATTAGAAAGATATAATTGAAATCTCCTGGTTAACCATATAGACTAATTGCTTATGAGTCTTTTTAAGCAGAATATGATGCTCATATCATATGGTTGTGAAGTTCAAACCTGGTTTAAGTTTTTTTTTTTTTTTTTGACTGTTGATTGCCTAGTTACAACTTTTAAATCTAAGAAATAATAGTTTTTAAAGTCTTTACATGTAAATTTTATTATGCAATGACAAATTACAGACACTGTGTTTTCTGCCTGAGGAAGCTTGTCAGCTTTGTCAAAGCCTATTAGCAGTAACAGCCGATCAGTTTGCTAGCATCTTTATTTTGTTATTCATATTTTTAAAATCTTATTTTTCATCCTTCTAGCAGAGTTTTTCGGCGCTTTCACTGGAAATACCATGAGATTGCTAGAGCGTATGGAGCACATTTGCTGCATATTTCTTCAGCCTACACATTCCACCAAGTTTTTGTGGACTTTTGAGTCATTCTATCAGTATGCACCATCAGTCTATGTTGGACAGCTATCAGGTAAAGGTATACACTTCCCAGCTTCAAGCTATGTAGCGTTTGCAGCTAAAATTACTTTTCCTGAACCAATGTAGGCTGAATCGATCTATACACTTGAAATCATAGAGCATATTGGGGATTTGGTAGTGTTGCATTACACAGCAAAGCCACAATATAAGATTTCCCACTTCTTCCTTCAAATGTTTTTTTTTTTTTTTCAAAACAAAGCAGTTTGATAAAGCTGCTGTGGGTATTGGATTTCTGATAACATTGGCTTTGCTCACATCCATCCTGGCTGATGGTCTTATTGGACCAAAAGTAAGATTAATGATCTAGTAAAATAATTTAAAAATCCCTTTTTTATCTCATTGTTTGTGGTAAGAAATTTATTTTATTTTATTTTAGAATTTTACAGGATGCACAGGCAATTTCTCCTTTTCCACTAGACACCAACGATTTGGTAGAAATTTATTTAAAATTAAGGCTGTTCTATTTGTTGTCCTAATGAGTTCATCTCATATGGATTATCTTAAATAATTATGTGCACCAAAATTTAAAGTATTAGTTGAGTAACAACACTATACTAAACTTTAGATGCATAGAGAGACAGTACCTAGAGCAGATTCCATATAATCTTGTCATCAGAATATTTTTCATGGAAAGCTCAATTATCATTGAAAAAATCAAAAAGAAAATCTTGGTCACACCCTTTATAATTGATTTATAGGATGATGAAAGGGACAATTTGCATACTGTATGGATGGAATGCAGTTGCAAGATTATAGAAAGAATTTGAATGTTATGAAACTTGAAGAAACTGGACTTCTCATTCACTGTGTAAGCAGCCGATTTAGGGCGAAGTCACAGCATATCATGGCAAGAATCGAGTGCAAAACTGTGCTGACTTGATAAAATTATGGCATGTTAACTGTTGTTAGTTTAACACGTCCATCACACACTTTCAAGTGAGATCTCTCTCAGCTAAAACCAATATCACTTTTTGTTTCTTGAATAACAAGATGGAAAATTGGTGGTCTCTTGGGATGTTAGGTAGATGACAATGTCAGGAAGAAGAAAATGAATCCAACTGGTAATTCTACAACTGGATCTTATGATTCACTATACAGATGATATGATCCTGATCAAAATGATATTCATGATCCCAATCAGATCCTGGGGTCAGGTTCAGTTTCTATCATAAGATCCAGATCATGGATTATACCATCCTTTGGACCATCAAATCCTGATCCAGATCATGGTATTATATAATTAAACAAGTAGAATGTCTATCGTTTGGATTCCATTGATTTCTTTCATCCTTTATGATGTCCAGTTCCTCATTAAGATTCTGAAACTTAAACCAGTAGTTTCCATGGGGCTTTCAATTTCCAGGAGTAAAGATCTAGTTGTTTGGCATCTAAGATCCAGAAATTCTCTCTCTTTTTATCTATTTTGAAAAAAGTGCTTCCTCTTTTTCCATAATCACTCTGCCTTACCTCAGTGCTGGAAAGCAAAATCGAAAAAAAAAAAAAAAAAAAAAAAAAATCCTAGCAAGTGACAATGCTGCGATTGTTCATACTAAAATATCAATAAGCTTCTTTTCCAAAGGAGCAGGCATAGTTCAACATAAAAAACTATTTGTCCTCTTTTCAATTTCAAATGGTCTTAACATAACACTGCCTATTCAAGTCCCAATCCCAGGGAGTCAGTTGAAATGGTGGAGAGAATGTCAATGCCAGGTTGGTGAGAAACAGATCTAGACTTGTTGGCTTAGCGAATGAGGCTACATAAAGCCAACCACCAGTAGTGTGATCTGTCTTGATGATTTTGTTGTCATTGGGCTTAACATACTTAAATTGTGAATGATTCACTAAACTATAAGAAGTCTTCTAGAAAATGGTGATGTTGCACAACAGTGCTTAATGGACTGAGGAGGAACCACCTTCTCATAATACATGATAGAAAGTAAGAAACTACTAAGGTCTGTGGCAGTAGGCAGCATGCTGTTTCATTGGCACTTTTTAACATGTTCTCATATTTGGTGTTTATTACTTGATCAAAAAAGACAAACACAATTTGTGAGAGCAAGTAGTACAAAATCACTTTCTCAGGGAACACTGTAAAAGAAATAACTTATCAGGTAGATTGAATTGGAGAATTAAAACTATTCTAAGGATGTGATGTTGGTAGGGAATGGTAAATCTATAAAAAGATGAAAATGTTTCAAGCAATTATTCAAAGAATAAGTTGTCTAAAAATACAAAAGAACCTTGATTTGATAACATGGAAGAAATAGCTCTTGAAAATGCTACAAACTGATAAAAGCATTAGGTTTAGCACAAGGATCTAAGTAATGCTATGTATCAGTCTTTACCATTTGTATTGGATAGTATTGGTAAAATACCAATAGAGTTACACACTTGCACAGATTCTATCTTGACACATGTAATACACTCATTTCTGCTATGCCAATACATGGAGGTGTATTATGTGTTGATACAACATTGTACTATACTGGTCCATACTGGAAAGCTCCGGCATGAGTATTGGTACTGATACTTTAAAACATAATCTAGTAATTCTAAGGTAGCAATACTCATGAGGGACACTGGATTAATTTTGGTTAGCTAACTCAATTATTTCCATCTTGAGTACAAGGAACATGTCAAATGATTAGATCATTAGCGTCCTTTCTAAGAATAAGGATGAGCTAACAATATAGTGAGCAAAAATTAAAAATAAAAAATAAAAACAAATGAAGAGTTAGTTTGACTATGGTTATCAACGTGACATGACAAACAATTTAATGGGATTTTTTTTTTTCTTTCAAAAAATTGACCTAAAAGAGCACACTGATATTGTCAACAAATTACCTACAATATGATGATGTGTAACAAGCACTGCAGTTGCAGTGGCTTCGATCAAAATGAACTTCCCTAGTTATTGATACTTTTATGCATATCATAGATGAATTTGATATTATAAAGAAAGCACTATAATCTATGCTATTTCCATATCATAGATGAATTTGGACTTTATTAAATTGAGCAATGGATAAAAAAAATGGACAGATTCTTTTCACTTCCACTAGTTTATTTGTGTGGTGGTTCCATCTCGGTTCCCAAAAGGGCGTTGGTTCTAAGGATACTTGATGATCATTTATGCAAGAAGAGAGTGGGGAAAAGATGGGTTGTGCAAAGTTTAAGTCCAGAAATGCTAGATTTGGTACTATGACAAACTGTAAACATATTGCACAAGATGTTGGAATTCGAGATTTTATATATTTACTCTGAATTTCTGGGTATTTTATTTTTCACTTCTTAAAGCTTTATAACATTAGAGCTAGTTGGGATATTTTATTGTACATTGTATGTTGAGAAGGTGGCTTAGAAAGTTTCTCTGTAACATCTCTTCATGCCTGTTAGGTGCAATGTTCTATTTTTTGGCCACTTGGCCCAAATATTGTGGAGAGTGCTGTTGAGAGTCCAATGCAGAAAAATCACCTAAAGCTCTATTCAAGTCTCTCATTTCTACTCTTTTTCCCCACATGGTGCCCCTTTTCCCTTTTATGTTCATTCTCTTTTTGCTTTTTCCTGAGCAACCTCAATAAGGAGAGAATCATTTCCTATACTCCCAATAGGCATGCACATAGTCCAAGATCATTGAGTTTTGAAAAGTCATTTTATATTGCAGTCATCAATGCTTGTAGTTTGTGCACATTGGGAGATGGCAACTACTTCAGGACAATGAATTTGTGCCTCCATCACAAGCCCCACCACATTATTTTTTTTACATGTATAGTTAATTTCTCCGTGATATTCTAGATCAAACTCTTAATATCCTACATTGATTACTTCTAATATTTCCAACACAAGATTACTCAGAAGATTGTTTATTTGTCTCTGTTTCAGAATTGAGGATTCAAGTCTAGAGGAATGATATTGCATCGGTGGCTGTCTGGTAAACAATCTTTGATGCAAGGATTTTATGGGGTTGGTACACCTTGAAATGCCTTTATGCAAATGAGAAAAGAAAATTTAAGGAAATTTATAGTGTATTCAAAGATATAATACCCTGATAACTAGTATAAGGTTTATACTAGTTACCATGGCTGGTATGCATATTATAAGGTAACTAGTATAAGGTTTATACACTGGTAACTAGTATGCAATAACTAGTTACCATGACTGGTACCATTTGTACTGGTTGGTATGGGTCCAACATGTATAAGGTTTTAAGTTCCGATAGGATAAAAGCATCTCGATCATCCCATTTGACTGGAATGAAAGTTGGACACCGAAACCCATCTCTTCGAAGAAAGAAGAGTAAAGAGGAATAAATAAAGGAAAGAAAGAAAGAAAATTAATAAAAAAAAAAAAAAGGAAGAAAAGAAGATGAGAAAGAGAGAGAAAGAAGGGGAGAAGAAAAAGAAATAAATGAAGGAGAGAAAGAAGTAAAAAGAAAGAAAGAAAGAAAGAAAGAAAGCAAAAGAAAAATAAAGAAAGGAAAGAAGGGAGAAGGGAAGGAAAGAAAAATAAACAAAGAAAAATAAATAAAAGATGATAAGGTAGCTATCGAGACAGCCTTTATGGTAATGAGGCTTTCTGTTCTATAGAAAAACTAGGACATTCTCAACCCACGGGATTTAAAACTTAGCAAATAAGATTTCTACCCTTGCTTAGATTGCACGATCCTAGCATGGTAAGAGCCCCTTTTGAGGTAATTCAGGTCTGCCAGAATTTGTGGAATTAGTGACTATTCTGGAAAATTTTCAATGCTTGCTTTACGTATAGAGAACTAGATAAGACAGTTTTTTTTCTTTTCCAGTTCAAGGGTTAGAAGAGAGTATCTATCTTTTGCTTGAGCACTGAACAGAAGAAAAAGGACTCTGCACAAATGTTAACAAAGTCTAGTTCATGTTAATAATGAGGATTTACTTTATCTTTTTTCCAAATTGTACATATATTTGAGTAGCTGTAGTACAAGAGAGTGACTGTTTTTCATATGCGTTCCTCTTAGTGTATCCATTAATATCTTATTGTTCTCCTTGCTGATTATCTAGAAAAAAGCTTTTGGAATATTGTATAGAGGTTTACCACTACTTATTTAATTCTGATAGTGAGTTTGGCCTTGTAAATGCGAACCTTAACAGAATTCAGAAATTAAGATGACCAATATTGTACAAGTGCTGATTAGTTAGCTAATCAAGAGATGGACTGATAATGGAATGGAAGAACACGTAAATTCTCTTGGAGTTTAGAATACGACCGCCATGAAAGGTGAAAACTTATGTTTTGCATTAGTCTTGCTTTTTGTATGTTGACTAGCATGTAGGAATACTTGCATGGCTTCTTGCATGATGCAAATAATCCCATTTCGAAGGAGAGAATTTTTTACAGCCCAACATCCGAGATGATTGTTTTGTCTCTACCGCCTTGTAACTCCAATGCTAGAAGAAACTGTTTGTCAAGGACTTCTTCAAACCTCTCTTGCTCCTACAATGAAATCGTGGGAAACTGTCATCATTAGTTCATGTTTTTTCAGCGTAGCTCATTTTTCTGGTGGAAATTCTTTGCACCTTTACCTCATTGGCTGTTTTCTTAGGTCTTGTGTTCTTGGTTTTGTATATTGTTAGACTGGGAGCTTTGCTTCTTATTTCACCTTAACATCCTAAGTCCACTTGCTGATTTAATTAACTCATTAGCATATCGAGATCATGTGGCTCAAAAATACGTTGCATTCTGGAACATCTTAAGTTTAATGGAACCATTGCATTCTATAACGTTCCAAATCTATCTGTTGGCTCAATTAACTCGTTAGTGGGTTGAAACCGTCTAATTAACTTATTAGCGAACTAGAACCACGTAGCTCAAAAAATTAATTAGTAGCAGATGAATTTAAATTATAAGCAATCTTTTTTCGTTAGATGTGGAGCCATGATGAAACTTTACCATCATTTCATGCCCAGCAACTTTCGCACATTCGGATCGGATCTGATACTATTATAATGTTTCAAGTCTATCTAACCGAAATCACGTGTTTCAAAAACTCGAGTAAAAATTTATTGGTAGCAGATGAATTGAAGTTATAAGTATATAATACTTTTCTTTTTTATCCAATGTGAAATTATATTTAAAGTATTATACATTCAATAAATAATACTGGAACACAATTAGCGACTGCAATGTCATAGCTCTCTATTTGTACGCACGCATTTCATGTTTTCGCTTGCGCCTCTTCCTCGCTCTACATTTAACCAAACTAATTTGCAAAGGAGTCACCAAAATGGTGGAAGCTTTGCCACACATATGTATATTGGAAAATTATCATTTACGTTACACGCTTTTATTAATAAAATAATTGAACGTTACCACTACACTTTTGTACTGGACTTGCGCCTATTGTCACATAGTTAAATATAGAGATCAAGACTTCTGTTGCATGATTCATATATATCACAGCACCATGTTCTTGTGGCCCATTATATCTCTGTCTTATCACCAACATTGTAATTGGTAAGACATTGCTAATATAATTTCTGCATTTTCCTCAGGTAAGACCTTCTTTATTGATCAAGTAAGCCAAAATAATATGCCTATTTCTTGCATACTACCAGTGAAACATCTAGCCCTTAAAGATTCCATTGTCCCTGAAAAATATTATCCTGAGGAGAAGTTTCCCAGAATAATATCCTTTTCTTTATTTCATATCTTACCATCTTCCACTGAAATCACATTGTTCAAACTATATTAAGCCCAAACCTAATGTGCAAAACTTCATTAGCCTGCTATTGATCTTGTTTCTGTATCTTATTTGCATCATAACGACCTCTTGATCTTTCAAGTTATTTGTTCTTTGTTGCACTATCTTACTTTAAGGGTCATGAATACTCAATAGTTCCTCTTGATCTATTTCAGAAGTAACCATAGTGGTTAGATCGGTAGCTATAAGTGTATCATATTCAAGAGTGGCAACAAATCATATTACAATAAACAAAAATATTTGAATAGCTAGCATTGATCTGTAAAAAAGGCATATAAATTATCGGTTCTTATGCTCGGTTTATTCATGTTAATATTTTGATCAATTTTTTTAATGTTTCTCTTATTAGTTATTAGTTTAAATAGCAAGTTAAAATGAAATTTGATGTTCAAAATTAATATCGAATTTGATTTACCATGTTAGTCAATATTTCAATCTCTTTGTTCTAGAATATTAGCCAGGATCTTAGAATATCTTTAGTCACTTTCAAAATTTTCTTCTGTACAAACTTAGATGACTCAAGATTTTAGTTTATTCTGGTATTGCTCATCGGCTGTGATAACGAATGTCTTGTCTAATAAAAAGCACTGCTTAAGAATTACTACCCACAAGAAGAAAGAGAATTGCTGGTAATCATAAAATTGTTACAGATGAGAGCCAAACCTAATGTGAGAAATACATAACTTTGTTGAGCGATTCGATGTAATAGTGACTTCAAACCATTTCTACTCCTTAAATTATCATCTAATTTAGTTAATGTTTTACCATCTTTGAGGATAAGTAAAGTGGTATGCGATTGAAATTTAGGAATAAAAATGTTTATTAGTTTAAATTTTTTTTTAAGTACTCAAATATACGTTAAACGCATGATTTTAGTCAATCAAATTAATGAACTTCTATAAAAGTTTTATATATTTAATCTTATCAAGCTCATAAAGATTTATGCTTAATTATTTTTATTTTTCATTTGTTTGTATTAATGTTGTTGAAATGGATTTCAATTCAAACCAAATCGGATTTGTTGGAAGATGCAGCCAAAGATGGTGCATATGGTTAGTATTTTTTTACTCATTTATTTTAAAAATCGTGCTCCTATCCTAAATTGAACGCCAACTGTTTTAAAAGCTGTACTTATCCTCCCAAATCCAACGCTCTCCGCGCTCCTCCCCTCTCTCCCTAATGACCTGGGATGCGTCCGTCGTATCAGTCTCACCTCAAATGACACGTCTCCACGTGTCATCACCGATATGGCAGCCCACCGAAAGCGCTGCCACTATTAAAAGTCTGGGCGAGGCTCCTCTGCGATCCATCTCCGCCTCTTTTTCTCTCTTGATCCATCTGACTCCCATCCCTCCCAGATCCATCCGGGAGAAGAAAAAAGAACCACCCCAGCCCTAACTCGCTCCAGGAAGAGGAGGGAGGCCACAAGTCATGGCAGGGTTCGAGAAGCAGTTCAAGGAGCGAGCCAAGGAGCTCACGCAGCTGGTGAAGAAGGGCATGAAGGTGGTGGGCCAAGGATGCAAGAAGACCTGGCAGAAGGTCCGCAAGATCAGGGGCTGACACCCCGACTAGTCCGATGGTGAAGCCTGTCACTCGATCTCTCGTTCCCTTTCACAGAGATATCTCCTATCATCATGTCTTTGTTTTCCCCTTTGTGGTGTGGTTTTCTTGGATTTTCGAGTTAGAGATGCGAGAATCTGGTTGTTTTTGGTTGAATAGTTAGAGATTTTATTTGGATTGTAGAAAATAGCTGTTTGTCATGATGTACGTCTCTTGTTTTATTTGATCCTATTTAGTGTTGTTCGAACTGGATCCCGCAACATTATGTTCATCCGCTGGTCGTCTTTGTAGCTTGTTAATCCAACCAACATATAAAGTATATAACAAGGTTCATATCAGGACTTTTTATGTGAATATTAAAGCACCTCCACCCTGCTCTGAGGAAGAGAAGCTGGGAGAAAAGGCTCCGCTGCTGTATTTTGTATGAAATAGTTGCCGTATAATTGTGCTTATTATATCCTGCCGCAGCTCCGTTCCAATTTATGTTAATAGCTTTGTAGGCATCATCAACTCACAGTTTTGGATGGATCTAATTTTTTCCTCTTTTCTTTTGCTTGTTTCCTGGAATAATATTTGCAATTTCTGTAATTCTTCTACATTATGCGACTGTGGTTCTGCTGTACAAAAATCAAACGATGTCAGGCATATTATTGTTTTATGACAGTCCTAGACCATGTGCACCAAACAGCTTTACCATGTCCTTTACTTGTATGAATTTTCGTTCATTATTTCCTCATGATCCATTAATTTCTCTTGGATGCAATGGGTTTTGCGTTCAAATTCTGATTCAGAGCAGATCAGATTGTCTTCCTAAGTGAAAACTTTACAGATTACTGCTCGGTTTAAAACATGTTGGAGCGTGCATTACTGACAGAGATGTACGTAAGTAACGGGAGACTGGAGGATTGGTGAGATTATGCTATATTAGTACTTAAAAAAACAGGGTCCCCCTTGAATTATTTTCGAACTTGATGAAAGCCTAACTTGATAAGCTTTGAATTTGATCTTGCATATATATCACAAAATGATTTGTGTTATAACCAACAGAAAGCCAAAGCCTGAATAAATTCAATATTCAATTGGGGCTTGAACCAAGTTTGATTCAAGTGTGCCTTGCGCTTGACTTGATTTTGGCTCGCTGTAAGTTTGTTAAGCCGATGGGATTAAAATGCTAAGCTCGGCCAAATAAAAAGTAACACGACCTAACCTCAAATTATAAGTAACCCGGCTTTTAATATTGAAGTAGTTTCAAGCCAATCTTGATGAGAAATAGGCTCAATTAAGCTTGTTAAGCCTAAAAAAACATAATCCATTCTCTGGCAACTTTAACTTACGGATAATTATCTAAAGTAGAGTTGACTTGAGTTGTATCTTATAAAATATAATTATAATTTGCATCTTTAAAAAAAGTTATAATTTAAAATAGGTAGCCAATTTTAATTAATTTAGGATCTTTTGTTGTAGCAGTAGTAGTAGTAGTAAAAATAGGTTTAATATCCTTTTCAAGTGTCAATTCAATTCAATATGAATGTCATCTTGATGCCGCAAAAAGGCTATTAAGTCCAAAATATCAAAGTTCCAGCTAATTAATGGGTTGTCACGTCTGACTTAAATTCTATTCCACGCTTATCCTAATGGCTGGACGAACTTGTATCTTTTGATCTCGGATGGATCGCTTATCTTTTCTAAAAGCATGGTTTCGCTTGCTATGGCAACGTCATCTTCCATTAGCGGTGAAGACCTTATCAATTTCCTCATTTCCTTGCTCCTACGCGGAAACACCTCGTCCTCGTCAATGTCCTCCCCTCTTTGCTTCTCTTGCCGTTGGAACTGCCATTTGAAGAAACGAAAAAATTCAAAAATAATTTGAGTTGGTTTGGATAATATATTTTGAAATTTGAACCGGATATCCGATTCGATTTGATGGGATAGCAAATCTGCTACCGTTTGAATATCCATTCGTACATTTAAACTTTCAAATTGGACAGCAGTTTGCCTGCCATTTGACTGATGGAATGGTAGACCATCTACCGTCCAATTATCCCAATGACTCATGCTGATGCAGGCGGGTGCATGCATGGAGTGATACAATCGGCATGATTGTTTATGGTAGTCTGTTTCCTTGATAGAGTGTCAACATGGGATCTATACAAGAATATACCATTCATATAAATTTTCAAAAAAAAGAAAAAAGAAAAAAAAAGAGAGGCATTTCATCCCCCATTGATTTTGTACTTACAGTATCATTACATATTTGCATATTTTTAAAATTATCCTAATAATTTTTAGTTATTAGAGGAAGGGTGGGGCAGAGATAGAGAAATATTGCGGAGATGGAGACTTATTATTTTTCATGCGATGAGAATGGAGATGAAAAATATCTTCATTTATGGAGATGGGGCATGAATAGAAATTATTTTCTTTGATGGAGATAGAAATGGAGATCGGAGTTCCTCACCTTGCTCATTGCTACCATTCTTACAACCAACTCCAAGTTTCATAATTGGAGAGGACTAAATATCAAATATATACTTATCCTCATCTCCATTGTGTTCCATTGCCATCCCTGTAACCAACTCTAAATTTCATGATTGGAGAGAACTAAATAGCAAATATACATTTGAGCTGATCTTCAAGAAATTAAGATTATCTCTGGTTCACACTGGAACGGAGAGTTCTGGTTTGCTGGAAATCAGTGCCATGTCCTTACTATGGTAGTAACAACGTGGGTGATTGCCTGATTACACTAGGCTTGCTTTTCTATCTAAAGTAGGATTACCATGCTTAAGTTTTCTTAGTTTTGGACTAGGATTTGTTTCTATAAGGTCTTGCTATATGGTTGCCTTAGGTGTTGCGTTAGGATCGAAATGGCTGAATCATAATGGTGGTGTAATATTTTAATATTTGAGCTTGCAAAGGAAGGAAGGAAGGAACTGTTGTTCGGTTCTTATCTGAAGTCCAATGAGTGTTTGGTGTAAAACCACAGGATCATTTGATAGGAGTTTTATTTTCCTTCACCAAATTTTTTCTTCCTGCCTATCTATTCTTGTGTTATTTCAGTGCCTATATTCTTGATCTCAGGATGGTGTTTTCAGCAACATCAACGTTTTTGCTGTTCTACATGGTATCAAGTTATAGGTTTGGAGCTTAGTGAATCATGTGTTTGTGGGTTAATGTGGTCTCAAAACTTATAGAAATTCATTGTGCTGTTTGCAAGCATGTGGTCTTTTTTATTACTCAGCAAGCTGGCCATAGTATCTGGTTCTTCCACCGTCATACTTATTATTCTTATTACTCCGCATGTGGTCTTCCACAGCAAGCATGTGGTCTTTTTTTATTACTCCACAATTGAGATAGTAAACAACCAATTATTCTTATTAAAAATCTTGCATCGACTGCCAAAATAATAATAATAAAATTTTTATTTTAAACTAATTAAAGTTGATTAAATGAATATATAGTCATATTTTATAAACATACAAATTTTGTATTAAGATATAGTTTATTAGATTAGATTTATGGAAGGTTGTGAACTGGTCAAACCCAATAACATTGCTAGGTACCTTCGAATGTAAAAGCAAAGAAATATTGGAAACTAGAGTTATGAATCCAACAATCATTCTCACTGTCTCAATGGTATAGATAATGATCCTTTTGCAACCATCAACTTGAGGTTAATAATCATATGGTGCTCTCAAACAAAGCAAGATCACTATCTCTTAGTATTTCCTTGAACGTAAGAAATTATTTGATGAGCTCATTATTCTTGATAAAATTCCCCTTCTAATGAAAATAAAGCATTGTAAACTGTTGCTTCAAGCCTAAGAGTATAATGATTGCATGTTCATTATTTCCAAATGGATGAAACAGCCTATGCTAATAGAGCTGAAAAATTATACTCATTTGTCTGGTATGATCATATCCCTCTCAAAAGAAGAAGTCCTATTTTTTAGCAATAAAAATAAAAGTTAAAAGTAAAATAATATCTTAAAAAAATCTAAAAAAGTCAAATCAAAGAATCTAAGAATAAAAATTCTAATTAAAAGAAAAAAGTACAAGAGAAATTATTATAGATAATGGAGTATAAGCAATCTAATATTGCATCTTTTGGTTTAGAACAAAGTAAAAGGAAAGAAAAGTAAGAGTTGGGTAATCGGTTATTGATACCAATTATTTTAATAACCATCATACATATGTTTTTACATTTCTCATATGATGGATGCTTTTTTTGCTCATGGTCATGTTGATACCCCTACTTATGGAGGGTGAACATCTGATCCTAATAATGATGCAATTTTAACTGTGATGCAACCCAATACTTGATCATAACTGTGATACAATCTTAAGAATTATCACAGTATTTATAGTAGATTTTGATAACCTTTGCTCATGATATTTTTATTTAAATAATCATACATATAGTTCAAGATAATTATACCGTCCCTTATTGGTGATTCTTGGAAGAGATTCAGGAGATGAAAGCATAAGATCCTTCAAGAAGAATTATTATCATGACTCACTCAAGTCTATATGCATTTTTGCTAGAGCTTTGCTTAACCCTAAATATCCAGCAGGTTTGCAAGCCAAAGGGATGCTTCACAAGAAGAGTTTGTCTAACAAATATTCCTACTTCTCTCTCACCCTCAAGCCTCTTGCATTTCTATCTTTTTCTACTTTAATTAGAATATACTATTTAAAGGGGAAGGTGCTAGATTTTCCCTTGGATGCCATAGTCTTAGTTAGACTCCAATATGGCATGATGAGTTATTGCCAACCTTATTGGCTGCCCTTTTTTAAATATTCAACGTCTAAGAGGAGTACACCACTAGACAGCACAAAAGGGAAAAAGGAAGTGGCAGCCCCCTTTTTGGTTATGACCGCAGAAGTGTGAAAGGAAGCGGCGGCCCTTTCTTTGGTTATGGCCCCAAATCAAAGTGGCTTAGAGGTTGAACCAATCTAGTTTTGCTTGATTTGATGTAGCCTAAACCTTATTTACAATCTATTTCTCTAGCTCAATATTTTCACTAGTCAAATCTAGATCTTTCTTGATCCAATATATTACAAAATTTTAGCTAGAATATTATTCTAGTTATTTTAGAGATAAATATTCTAGTTATTCTACAAATAAATGGCACATGATAGATATGATATAGGATAGGTTAACTTAAGTTGTCGTTCATCAATAATTTGTACCTTTAAATCTGTTTGGTAGACATAAGCAATATAGTCTGTCATAAAGATATAGAGCATGCCACACCTTATTGAAACTTTGACGAGTAAGAATCAATCGATCACTTTATACCTACATAAACTTTTTACTGCAATTCAGTCTCACATCATTCAAATATCCTTGCATGATCATTGAGAACTATACTATCAAATGTTATAATGGTTCACTGGAACTTGAGATCTTGTCAGACATCCTTTTATAAAAAGCTATACATATGGAACTTTGAAAATAGTTAATTATTAACTATAATAAATTTATTAAGTTAATAATTTTTAAAACTTTCAATTTATAATCAAGGTCCTGTGCCTTATTTTCCATTATGTCTTTATTCTAATATGAATATTATGCCATTATTATGGTTTTAATGTTAAATAGCTAGACCATCACTCAAGTCTAACCCTAGTAAGCCATTGTTCTCTTTATTAATTATTATATGATTATATACACTATTAAATTTTATATTAAATAATAATTATATTATTATTTATAATAATATAATATTATATAACTAATTTTAATATTATATTAATATGAATTATATATTGTATATATTTTCTTATTACTAATTGTAATATTATAATATGATATTATTATTATATATTATATTATAGGATGCATTGGGTTATAGTTAGTTGGAATGGAATTATAAAAATTAAAAGGCGATAGTAATTACTAAATATATTTCTATTGTCAAAAATGTTAAAAAGAAATGAAAATAAAATTTTTATTTCTTAGTTTTTTTTAAAAAAGATAGCGACAGTGATGCAAAACGCAGCTTTAAAGTATAGTATGGTAGCTTGATAATTATTTAAAATATAAAAGGGTTAGAATAGTATTCTATTTCTAAAACTAGTAATAATAATAACAATAACAATAATAATAGAGATGAAGAAAACATTTTGTTTTGTTTTTCTTTTTTGATATTATGAGGGGTTAATTTCATTTGTTCTTTGCACCCACTCTGCATAGAAAATCTATACATGATAGTAAAATCCAAATCAAAATTCTTCCCTTCTTCCCTAAGAATATTTTGGAGGCACTCTCTCTTCTAGACTCAAAAGCAATGTCCCTCCACTATGATGATGCCTGCCAAGATTCTCCAAACGTAAAATTTGTCGCACCTATCCGATGACATAGTACTTAATTCTTTTATGCAGCATCTAACTTGAATCTATCAGGACTCAAACTCCTGACATGATATGTATAGGGAAAAAGTTGCCTATTACTTTAGTATGTCACCCACAATTCAATTTAAACTCCTATTTAAATGAAAAGGGTGAATCTTAGGTCTAGTTTGCTTGGTGCTTGGCGTTTGGTCTTTTACTTGACAAGTAACAAATGAACAATCATTTTATTTAACAAGTGACAAATACTTATCATCATCATCAAGTGAAAATTATTTTTATGAATATATATTAATTATTAAGTAGGATAGTCATGCATGCATCATTTACCAAGAGAAAGAATGAGATGGTAATAACATAATGAATTACATCTAAATTTTATCTAATAAAAAAAGTCTAAAAAGTCAATAAGGACAAAAGTCCACTATAACGCTTCTTTGTGTTGCAATTATGGTCTTGCTATTCTAACTCAAATCTGAGTGAATAGGAAACTAGGAATAATTAAAAAATTAACTAACTAGGATATAATCTTTTCAACTATCCTGTGACTTTCAACACTCTCCGCTTGAGGCCTGACTTTAATTACAATTGAACCTCCATCTTCTTGCTAGCGGCACCATCTAAGAAAGTAATTGAATAATAGACAAAGACTAATTAGAATAATAATACATACACTTATGCTTTCTTTTCCATTCTTTTTCCTCCCGTAATTTTGATCCAATTGGCTAAATAAAGTTATTGTCGACTCAACGCTGCAAGGTGGTGAGGAAGTCGTGCTTCGGTATATATATATATATATATATATAAAGTCTCCAATTGGAGGAGTCATGTATTTTATAATGAATTAACTCAGAGGTGTAACAACGTAAAAAAAACAAAAACTAAGGTCCCACCGAGATTTGAACTCGGGTTACTGGATTCAGAGTCCAATGTCCTCACCACTAGACCATGGGACCGGTTGAATTAATTGGTTTTAACTTTTTAACTAGTTCAATAATAAGAGTTTCCTCCCAAGGGATAATTAATAACCTTTTTTTTTGTGCATAATAGTTAGCAAATTATTTACTATAGGAAATCTGCGGTTTAACCATCTTCTTTCAGGCCAAACATCAAATTTACATTGTTTCCTTCATACAAAATGATTTTCATTGAAAAATTCTATAATGAGAGAAGGATAATTAAGGCTCTTGAGGCAAATCAAGACAAGAGAATGGACCTCATCTATTCAAATCTCTTAGTCAAGCTATATGAAACCATTTTCGTTCAACATCTTTAAAATCCTATTTGTCATTGCCAACTTTAAATGCACCCTATTGATATTGACTAGCACAATGGATCCAAAAATATCATTTTTTTAATAGCAGTAAAAAACCAATTCATTCGACCAAGACTATCCTTATTAGTACAACAATGAAGCTTGATCAGGCCATAGGCCTCAACTACCAAACACCATTACGAATGACTTGTTGCATGACACTTACCCATTGACCCACTGAAGTTGGATTCAAATGATCTTCGTAGTTACATATTAACTAGTAAGGTAGTTAGTAACATATTTGGTGCTTTGAGTCCATCAAAGAATCCCCCTCGAGCATTCACAAACTTTTTAAAATCTCCTTGCTCATGAATAAACCTTTGATATCAAAATCCGACTAGCATGGAAAGTAATGATGTGAATGCTCGATAAAAGATACATAGCAGTTAAGTTCACCTCAACTAAGCAAGACAATGCACACTAAACCCTAGATAGAATAGACTTTGAAGAGTCCCATGTGGAAAAGAATGCAAGCCATCATAGA